>OX101753.1:127592023-128325755 GCA_944452675.1 Tachina lurida | reverse complement strand
ACACTTCCGGTTTCTCTGCTTATAACAACTCAAATATTTATATTCGATGCTTTAAAATAAATAAAAATTTCAACGAAAAAATTTTTTAAATCATCTACAAGTCTTAAGGTCATATCAAATAATTCTCTTTCCTAAGCATTCCATCACACTCTACAAATCTTGACCTCTCAGAAATTTTGTGCCAATGCATTTGCGGTTAATATGTCATGCTAACTACATGCTCAGCAACTTCTCTAAAAAAAAACAAAACCACATCCACATACTATTTCTTCCGAACATCAGCAACGGAAATAATGCTTCAAAACAACAGACACTTATCAGCAACTTCAACAACAAAACCAACATTCAAATCATCTGCAATGTCATGTTTTTATAATGACCAGTCTTTTGAAATCTGTAAGTTGTTCATTAACTAAGTGTGCATACAAAACTGAATCCACACCAGCCAAATGATGGGACTCATTTTTGGATGTAATTAATTAAGTAAATTTTTCTTTTTTCTAATATTATCTCGCAGTAAATTGAGACAACAATCATGATTAGTTAATCATGATTAGTTAACCAAATGCAAGCCAGCTTGATAGCGCTCTTTAAAGGAGTGCCAGTAATTATTAAATACGAATTTTAATACTAAGTGAATGAGAATTATAATGCTATGTATGTATGTATGTCTTTCCAAATCGTTCATGCTAAAGCTAACAACCACGCAATAAGAAATTGTGCGATATTTTCTAATCCCTTCATGGACCACTATCTAACATGTCAGTCCACTCCACTTTCCATTTGCAATGAAGAATGCCAAGTACAGGTAAATCCCACTATAACGAATGATATATTGTCAAGCCCATTCGCTAAACCGAAAAAATCATTACATTGCATAGATTTTTTAAGTGTTATTACAATTATTAAGGACATGATACAATACAATAAAATGAATGGGAGCATTTTTGTTCAAATAAGCTACTAAATACAAACTTACGGTACGGCACTTTTTTTTATACCAATTTGAAAGGTGCTGTATATTTTATTGATTTTTTTTTCGTTCGTTATACAAATCTCAGATTTATTTAAACATTTGCTAATATAAGGTGGTAAATGTTAGAAATATATTGCTACAAGGAATTTGTTTTATAAAATACTAGCTACACCCGGTGTGCTTCACTACCCCGATTGATTATAAAATTTACCCCCATTCGTCTTTTAAATTTCATTTACATCGATTTGAAAGTGTCGGAGTAGCAGAAATTAGGTACATAGACTATGTCTTCTTCTATGCTTTAAATTTCATTAAAATCCATTTCAACGTTTCGGAGGAGCAGGACTCATCCCCTACCTCCTTGCTCATCTTACTTTTGAGAAGGTACATAGAGTATGTATACTTCTAAACGAAAGGGGTATCGATATTTTAAATTTCACTAAATAAATTGAGACTCAGAAATTGCCCCCGTACTTCATCGTGGTCCTACTTTAGAAAATGTCTATGGTCATTTTGTGAACTTCTTGACAAATATCTATGTTCTAAATTTCATTAAAATCGGTTCTAACGTTTCGGAGGGGAGGAAATTCCTCTATCGCCCTCCTGGTTCTACTTTTAAAAACGTATAGAGCCTATGTAACTTTTTAGATATTCTAAATTTAATTAAAATTGGTTTGAACGTTTTAAAAAAGTACATATCCTACGTTTCCTTTCAGACGCAGATCTATCTATGTTATAAATTTCATTACAATCGGTTTGAAGGTTTCGTGAAAGGCATAATTTTCCCTCTATGACATTCCTAGTCCTAGTTTTGAAAATGTAAATGCCCTATGTGACTTTTTAAACGCAATCGCATTACAATCGGTTTGAAGGTTTCGGAAGGGCACAAATTCCACCCCTATCGCCCTCCCGGTCAAAGTTTCAAAAACGTACATGTTCTGTGAATTTTTGGACGAAGATCTACTCGTATTATATTCTAAATTGCATCAAAATCGCTTGGAACGTTTCGGAAAGGCAGAAATTTCCCCCTCCTGGTCATAGTTTTAAAAATTTAGATAACCATGTGACTTTTTAGATGCAGATAGCTGTGCTCTAAATTTCATTAAAATCGGATTGAACGTTTCGGAGTTGCAGAAATTTCCTCTATCGCCCTCCTGGTCCTAGTTTTAAAAAAGGTAATACTGTACACTCCCGGAGTTGCACAGACTATGTGCACCAAATTTCATTGCGATCGTTCGTACGAAGTTTATAGGGAATCTGTAAAATAAATTAAAAAAATTTAAACTCCCATAGAAAAACACAATTTTAGTTTTTGCGGAATTTTTAAATTTTCCAATTTTTCTTTCCATAATAAACCTTTTCCAGACTATACCTACATACGAGTAACATATAGTTTTGGCATTTTTTTAGGTTTAAAGCGTTTTTTTAATTTGGCGATTTTTGTTTCAATTTTGGAGCTTTTTTTCGTTTTGGCAATTTTTTTCCGTTTTTGGCGTTTATTTTCATTTTGGTTATTTTTTTAATTTTTCCGATCTTTTTCATTTCCGCGATTTTTCGGGACTTTAGCGATTTATTTTAGTTTTAGATTTTTTTAATTTTGCGTTTTTTTTTTCGTTTTGACGATTTTTTTTGTTTTTGGCTATTTGTTTTCGGTTTGGCAATTTTATAATTTTGGGATTTTTTGTTTGAGTGTTTTTGAAAATTTCAAGAGTTTGTCTATTACGGTTTCCAAGATACAGAAAGTTGTCAAAATTACATTAACTGATAGAACACCCTTTAATTTAGATTTTTTTTTAAATTTGAGTGTTAATTATTGTAGTCTGTATAAAAATACACCAACTTTACAAATTTCAAGTGTCTATATACATGTAATTGTAGATATATTAATGGAATTTTAACATTTTTTGTTGCTCGTTTTAGAAAACCCTTTAATTTTTCACTCTCATGTATTTGTTGTTATAACGGGCAAAGTTCTACATACTCAGGTCCATAGTTCATACGGTTCACGAGAAAATAGCATGTGACGGACAGGCAGGCAGACGAACAATAGGGTTCCTTTTCACCTTTGGTGTACGGTACCCTAAAAATATGGACGTTCGTTATATCTGATTTTCATTAAAGCGAGATTCGTTATACCGAGATTTGCCTGTATTGTCAATGTGAACTCTTATAGAACCAATATGTAATCACAACAGTCATTTTATTTTGTTTTTGTTGCACATGTTTCTGTTGTTGTTTAATAATAAACAAATATTTGCCAACAACCACAACAACAAGATTGCTGGCGAATAAATAAATGACACCATTCTTGTTTAATAACTTGAAAGTATTATACATACATACGAGTATGTATATATTTTTTTTGGAAAATGAATAATGGCTGTCATAATGAATATGACTACGACAACAAAGACATCAACAACAACAACATAAATGTTTAACATCAGAAAAAACGACAACAGCAACTAAAACATGAACAGCAGCAATAATGTCTTGTTGTAGTCGTCGTTGTTCTAATGTTAAGTTGAAAAAAAATAATACAACTAAAAAAAAAAACAAAATTCAAACAAATAAGGCATTAAATTTTATATTTACACAACTTTTTTAAATTTTTTTTTACAAACTTAAACTCGCATTTGCTTGTTTAATGTAATGCAAAGAAAAACTCTAACGTATATCTATGCGTATACTTATGCAGTTATAATAACCCAGCAAACATAATTGTTAACGTTAATGAAAAATGTGAAAAATTAAAAAAGTTTTTGTATTAAAAAACCAAACAAAAAGTATTTTCTAATGTGAGACTTGAAAGCTACTAAATTCGGAAGAAAATTGAAAACAAAAATATAAGGGCATTTTAAAGACATTCGCATCTTTCAGTGGGCAAACCTGGGGGCAAATTACGGCATTCGATTAACACATTTTCATACAGTTTCGATCGATATCGAATGCCGTAATTTGTAATGTTGTACATATCAAGCCATAACCGCAAAAACAACTTAACCGTAAATTTTTTGGGCCTGGTGTTTTTTTTAACGAAAATCGATTATTTATGATCGCAAAAAATTGAATTCGGTCAAAAAATTAAGTTCGAACATTATGTCGTTTAAGCTCTTTTGGCACGCTATTACAAAATTTCAATAAAATGACAAAAGGAGCCAATCACACAGCAGCTCCCAACTGTGAGTACTAGTTTACACAATGCAAGTTTTATTGCTAAGCTGATTAGTTTGTTAAGAGATAGAGACGAGGGGAAAAGAAACGTTTGTGTTCCCTTCGTCTCTTTCTCTCTCCCTCAAACTAATCAACTTAGAATAAGACTTGCATAGTGTAAACTAGGACTTAAAACAGCTGTCAGAAATTTTAACGTCACAATGACATTTAGTACCGAATTTTTTCAACTGTATGATCACAGACATACATACATAAATAATATTTTATTATGCACTGTGGGACAAAATGAAAAAAATTACAACCACATTTTATTATTATAATTTATTATGCACTGTGGGACAAAATGAAAAAAATTACAACCACATTTTACGAGATTTAGTATAGCTTTTAGCAAAATATTTTAAAACATTACGATTCAGCTTAAAAAAGACTGAAAATTTTTTACTATGTAAAATATTTATGTATAAGAAAAAACTCGCATGAAGTTAGCATAAGTGATGAAATTGAACTATGTGTTGACGAGTTCCTTCATACAATTTGACATTAATGTAGTTTTATAATTCACTATTAAATTCTAGCTTAATTTTTAATGTGAAATTTTATGGAAAAACTCGTTAAAATCATGTTTAATTTTGTCACTTATGCTAACTTTATACCAATTTTTCTTATACATAAGACTATTAGAATTTAGCGTTAATATCTTGTACATGTGTGGTAATGCCTTTCGCATATCTGAGTGTAAGATCCTCTGTAGTAAGCGCCATATCCATGCCTTAGAAATTTCTTTGTTTGGTGTTTTTGTTTGTTGATTCGTTCAAAACTGACTTGTAAAATGAAACTAAGAACAACATCTTCCTTAATTTTTAGCATGTTTGCAAGAGACTAACATTTAGGATTTTTGTTATACACAACACTTGCACGTATGGTACCCAGCAGCTCTGATGATAGAATGCAATAACGTCCGCATATATATGACCGTGAACCTGAAAGTTATTTCCTTTTAAAAATTTAAATAATGTACTCGTATGTACAACAAAACTTAAAAATAATGTGAGACGATCAAATAAACCATCAAGCGCATGTATATGCATTAGTACCGTTTAATTGACGCTATTTCGGAGAACCAAAAATAAAATCCTAAATCACGGCAATTACATAAGTAATTTACTAACATAAAAAATTAAATGTTGTTATGGCGGTGTCTCATAAGCTTTCTTATTTTGTCTGAATGCGTTTTTAAAATCATGCCGAATATTAATAAAGTTATAATTTTTGAACTCATAAATCAACAAGGTGAAACATCCTCCAAAAAGGCATACAAAACAGCAGTTGAAGCTTGGATTCTACTGCCGTCAAAAATACGTACACAATTTTCTTTTTTTGTAGTAAAAAAATAAATATAAAAGGCTCATTGTATAGAGAACTTGTTTTAAAGTCTGAGAAGTGTGTGTTCATATCCCAATTAAAACAGCATATTTCTTTTTTTCAAATTTATTAATGAAAAAACGTCATTGAAATACTATTGCTTACAAATGGCGAAGTCTTTTGTTAAAGACTTCTCGGTAAATTCAACTTCCAGAGCTCAAAATGTGTCAGGTAGAAGCAAGTGAAATATAATATTAATCTTTCATGGCGTGTCCCCGCCTAAGAACACAATATTAAGTATTTTTCAGACTTCAAGGCGTGTTTCGTAAGTTTCGTAAGAATCGATAAAGTAGAAGCACGGAAAATATACAGGCCTGTTCTGCAAATCACGACAAGTCAAATCACGGTGATTTCATAAAATTAATAAAAGCTAAATCATTGCTTTTGCAAATTTCGAAATATATAGTGATGGAAGTTGGAATAAAATATTCTATTATACATGACAAAAACTTAAAATACAGTAAAAATCCACTAACAAGTCAGCTATTAATAGTTTGTTTTTGAAATCACCGTGATTTAAATCGCCGTGATTTTCAGGACAGGCCCGATAATATTAAATTCTAATGGGCGTAGCCCCGCCCACTTTTTGAAGGCAAAATTTTATATTTTTAAGAGCTCAAGGTGTGTACCAAGTTTCGTAAAGTACAAGAAAGTGAATATATATAAGAAGCATGTGAAATATAATATTACGTTTAGTTTCCATAATGCAAGCAAGCGAATTTTTCTAGAAAATGTGTATAGGAATCACTCACACATTTGGCGCTTTTCATATATTTTTCTAGACAAGTCGCTTGCTTGCATTGTTAGAACTAAACATTGGGCTTAGTTACGAGTATCGTATTTCGACTACGCCTACGATGATTTTATGCTAGATTAAAGAAAAAATGTTGGAAATTTCTTTAGTTTAGTACAAAATCGTCGTAGTCGAAGTCGTAATACGACACTCAAACAAAACAAAAACAAAGCACTAAAAAATTTAATAATAAAATTTTTCAAAATAATCTATTTAAACAATTTATATCTGTTTATTTCCAAAATTATTTCGCAATACAGCAATTTAGAGGAATATATAAGAAATATATTCAAAATCATGCATACCTGAGTTGGCAATCATCAGAACCGCAAGGTACTCCTTAGATAGAGTATGTATCAGTGATGGGAAATTAGATTTGCATTTCGGTACCAAATAAAAATTTTTTAAGTACTTTTTTGATGTCGAGAGTACCAAAAATTATTATTATATTTTATTCAAATTTAATTAGCAAAAAATTATATAAAATACATTTACAAGGAAATAAAAAAGGAGTATCCAAATTTATTTATCGAAATCACGTTTTTAACGTTTTCTGGGAAATAACGCATCCTCCTTGAAGATCTTACTACGTTAGAGTTAAAAATCAAGGACTTATGGCAACTTAAAAAAATATTTCTGCATGTGCATGCTTTAGTTTTTCTTCAGTTTTTGCTTCTTATGAAATACAAAAATTCGCGATCCGCCTTTCTTATATTAAGACATCGATATGTACATATAGTTACCTTAATATAGAAAGGCCCTAACTCATTATTTTTTATAGATGTCGATGGAACATCTAATGTATCGGAAAAATTCAAAAATCTCGATTAAAAAAATTAATGACTTTGGGCCTTTCTATGTTAAGGTAACGATATGTAGGTGCAAATATTAAAGTTTTTAGACTTCAATAAATCTTTGAATTGGATAAAACTTGATACTGTTGGAACATAAAGCATATTCCTTTGTTTTATTTTCATGAGATTTTGGTAAGAGAAAATCTTTCGACATTTGCAGAGGAGTTAGGTATGGACATAATTTCGTAAAGTACTCTCGATGTATTGGGAAACATGTTTTCATCTAATCTGGTTTTAGTTTTAGCCACTGCACAGTGGGAAATTTGGCAAAATGAATTGTAATAAATTTGGAACTACTAAACTACTGATTGCACGTTGTATAGTCCGTTATATTTTTGTAATGAAAAATTAACGATGTATATATAGTCCATTTAATTTTTTCTGAAGCTTCGACATCTTTAGAGGATGACTTAAGCTAAATAACACATTTCTTGACAGCCTTCTGGTTTAAGCCAGAAGTTCCAGATTTATTGCCATTTATTTTGCAAAAGTCCCCACTCTGCACTGTAGATCAGAAGCTGCATATATTTTCTGTTGTTAATGGTTTCAGTTCTTCCATATTAGCTATGGGAAACATATTAATTAAAAGTGGTGCAAATCTGTTGGTTTTATCTGATAAAAAAATTTTTTGTGGAAAACTTACTAAACCAAAGTACACTTTTGCCCTTAGAACTTTTTAAAATTTTATTTTCTAAAAAATGCTTGCGAGCTAAGTTTTTTGAAAAAGAAATTTAATTCCTGGCAAAAATAAATGCATTTGTTGTAAGTTAACTGTGAGAGTATCAAATATGTTGGGGGAGTATTACGGTACTTTTTCATGTCTAATAGTATCAAAAAAGTACGATCGTACCAACTTTCCCATCACTGGTATGTATGTATGTGCGTGTTTGTGTTTGCTTTTCTGCGTCTGCCTGTTTCTTGTTTTTATGACGAAAACATGCAGCAAAATACATGAAGTACACACAAAAAACAAGAATCAACTACAACTTTGTTAACAAATTTCCACTGCAAACAGTTAAAACTATTTGAAAGAGAACTTAAATGCTTAAATAAAAAAGTAGCAGAGATTTTGGCTTAAAATTTTTTAAGATACATATGTATATGAACTTTTAATTTTAAGTTTCGTCTGTACACTGCTTCAAAAAAATAAAGTAATACTTCTACAAGCGAAAAATTATCGTAAACAATAAAGAGCTGCACAAGCTCTGCTATAATTAACACTTCACTTCCAGGCTTTCATACTATCGACACACTGAAAGGAAAATCTTCGCGCTAGCTAGGAATTTTTTCATTAAATTCTATCATTAATAAAAGTTTTCATTGCATTAATGAAGAATGTTCATAAAGTTTCGTATGAAAAACTTGATTGATTTCCAAAAATTAATTAATGCCATTATAATTCGCCAAATTATCGAGGACATATAGCCGCAAATGTGTGATGATTTTTCTTAAAAATACCGGTTTTAAAATTTCAGAATGAAACCCTTTATTGAAAGACCATTTATAAAGTAAGAAATATTAAATGGCTTATTCATAAAAAATATTTTATTTGTGTCTATACTCCCTGAATGTCAAAATCAATATTAAAAACTATAAAATATAATTTTAAATAGATATAATTTTGTTTTTGTGTTTTTTTTTTATTAAAACCATGGCATTAAATTTTATTTAAGCTCGTTAAATATACATTGACAGGCGCACTAGGTAGAAGATTAATTAATTAAAACTTTTAAGAAACTTATTCAATAAACATAAATTATAAAAACAATAATCTATATCGTCGGCTTAGAGTATAAAGCAGCTACATTCACTTTTTATTACATATAACATTTTAAAGCCATTCAAAAGAGAAAGAGACGCCATATCGACTAGCTAAAATATTTATTTTAATTTGAAACTCTACATGTTGAAAAAAAAACTTAACGTATTAGGCTAGTACAGTATTTTGTCTCCCCTGTACATTTTGGTTGAAATGAGTTAGCCGTTTTACACTCTTATTGCCAAATTTACAGTCATTAGTTAATTATTAGTAAACTAAAGTGATAACTATTGTTTAACTCATACTTCATATTCACAGCGCATTGTTTATTTAACTAAAGTTATTAATATGAGCAAAGAATGGTAACCCTATCAAACTATTAATTTTCAGTATTGGCAGCTCTGCTATAACATATGGTTTTTGTTTACATTTGTTGTATTATTTCTTAACTTTACCGTGCGAGATAATGAATTAGTGCTAAAATTGGTTCGGGAAAACCAAAATATAATAGAAAATAAAAAAATAATGTGTTACAGCTAAATACAAAGAAGATGCTTGAGAACGTACGTGTGAAACGTTTCTAAAATGTTTCACAAAAAATAATAATAATAAAGTATTTCTATCTAATTTTTCGACCTTTTTTTCTGTGAAAATTAAACTATTTTACCGAGCTTTAGGTCAGTTCTTAAATTCTTGTATTTATTATTACGATATTTCGTAAACCTTCGGTTTACTTCTTCAGGATATACTAACTGACCTACAGCTCGGAAAAATAGTTTAATTTTCAAATAATAATAAAGTTTACAACGAATCAGATGTTGTCTAACTATTTGTAAACGAAGGACATTTTACGGTTTAACTAATGGTAAACAAAAAGCTGTGAATCTATTATTATTTGTTATAAAATTATTTGTGTGTTTGTTGGTAACGCATGATCTCCGCAACTGTGAGAGCTGTTGAACTTTGACCCTATAGGTGACTTTTCAGTACACAGTACACTTTTATTGCATTTTTTTTATAAATAAAACAAACGCATAACGAAAATAAAACATTTTAGGGTACGACTACGTTTGCCGGGCTGAGCAAGTATTTTTATATAATCAGTGCTGAACACAAATAATTATTTGGACGACCATTCGTGAAATATTAACGGAATAATACAAAAAGTGGTGTAAATTATGCAAATGCTAAATGTCACTATATCTTTAAAACTAGAGCTGATAGGGAAAAACTAATAACGCGATCGTAATCAGAAGATAAAAATACATGGGGATCGGCTATTTTAATTTAAACATCATGCACAAACCTCAATTTTGTTGTGCAGTGTAACTAAAATTCATTTGTTTTAAAAGCTCTTAAATATTACCTTGTGGTAATATTTACTTGACAAACTATACATTGGTGACCACATACCAGTATTAAGGCGTATAAGGCCGAGTTTACATCTGGCACACATTTGCCTAAAAAAGCGTAACCTCTAATTACTAATTAAAAAGTTTTTGCTTCAGACATCTATTTATTGATTTAAACAGTTTCTAATCATGTTGGATTCTACAAAATTGTCGATTAATTATGTATGAAATTGTTTAACTAACTAAATATGTGTCTGAATCAAACAGTTTTTCATCGCTAATTAGTGGTTACGCTTTTTTAGGCACATGTGCGCCAGATGCAAACTCGCATTAAGTTTTTGTGCATGCATCGGCTTCGTTTTTTTTTTTTTTGCCTGTCTGTCCCTCCATATGTTATTCGTAAAGTCGCATAAGTTGTATGTTAAGTCGTGACAGGAATTCTCCTCTATTCCTCTTCTTAAGTTCTTTGGAAGACATGTGTGTATAATTACAATATTCATTTCAATACATTTTTTTTTAGCTTGTGTCTTCAAATCCAACGTTTGAATATACAAACTGCTCATATTAACGTACTGCAGCCATACGTACTCGTACTCGTACATTGACTTGCAGCTAAACTCTGACAAAAAGCAACAAAACTTAGTTTACCTTTAACATTTTTCTTCTTCCTTTAAACGAATGAATCTTCACCAAACGGCTTATTTTAACTTGGTCATGTCAATTCAAAGCAAAAATATTTATACTCATACCAAACAACCGGCCAAGCGAACGGGCGACCGACCAACCAAACACACAAACAACCAACAAACAATTGTACAGGAATAGGTATTTATTTATGTTTTTTTTTATCTCGCACAGACACAGATACGAAGTAACAACCATAAAATTGATCGCATAAATAAGTACAAGAAGACGCATTGTAGAATCTTCTGCCACTTGAGTCCCCCAGGGAAGGAAAAAAGTTTTATTTATTTTTTTACTTTTCTGTAAGAAAAACAAAAATTCTTTGCATTGTAGTTCTTGCAGATAAATTAAAAAAGGAAATTTTAAACTGTTTGTAAGTTAGGATTGCGTCTGTAAGAATCTATTTTGGTGTTGAGTTAAAAAAAAAAATAGAAGATTTTGGTATTTAGCGTTATTGTATAAATAAATTCAGTAACCGGTTTGTAGTAACACTGAAATTAGCCTTTGTTATTTTTTTTTTTTTTTTGCAATTACAAGATATTATATTATTATTAGTTTGTATGAAAAAATCTGCATGAGTAGATATATGACTGATTGATTGATTCATTGAATAACAGCTAAAGCTGGCCAAGTTACAAACTTGGAATTTAGACTTTTCTTTGTTCAACAAGCAGATATGCTACACCATTTCCAGTTGTATTTCAGAAGTTTCCAATTGTTTTTCAGAAATTTCTAAATATGTTTCAGAAGTTTCCAATTACCGTTCAGAAATTTCTAAATATGTTTCAGAAGTTTCCAATTACCGTTCAGAAGTTTCTAATTATATTTCAGAAGTTTCTATTTAATTATAGTTCAGAAGTTTCTAATTACACTTCAGAAGTTTCCAATTATGTTTTAGAATTTTCTAATTGCATTTCAGAAAATTCTAAATGCTTTTCAGAAATTTCTAATTGTTTTTTAAAAATTTCTAATTGCATTTCCGAATTTTCAAATTACATTTCAGAAACTTCCAATTGTATTTTAGAATTTTCCATTTGTATTTCAGAAATTTCTAAATGTATTTCAGACTGTTATGTGGATATATTATTTTTGTGCACCTACATTTTATAAAATCTAATCATTTCTAAGTATTGTATGTTAACATATTTTCAATAATATTCCAAACAGTTAACAGTTACAGTTATTGTGTAATTATAACATAAGTATATTATTGCCGTATATGATATTATTAATATAACTTAGCATAATCTTATACATAGTAACAAAATCATAATGATAATTGTGCAAACAGAGATCAATACCTGGTTCCTGGTACCATATATATACGTATATTGTGCGAAAACCAAGTAACCTATACTTTTTTTGTATGTATGTAGTTCACAATAAAGTGGTATAATTCCTACACATATTGTTTATTTAAAAAAAAACCCCCAAAATTTTATACAGAATAATATATATAAATATCTGAAATAAAAATGGAAAATTCTGAAATACAATTGGAAGTTTCTGAAATGTAATTTGAAAATTCGGAAATGCAATTAGAAATTTCTAAAAAACAATTAGAAATTTTTGAAAAGCAATTAGAAATTTCTGAAAAGCAATAAGAATTTTCTGAAATGCAATTAGAAAATTCTGAAACATAATTGGAAACTTCTGAAGTGTAATTTGAAACTTCTGAACTATAATTAGAAACTTCTGAAACATATTTAGAAATTTCTGAAATATAAATAGAAACTTCTGAAATATAATTAGAAACTTCTGAACGATACTTAGAAACTTCTGAAATATATTTAGAAATTTCTGAAATATAATAAGAAACTTCTGAACTATAATTAGAAACTTCTGAAACATATTTAGAAATTTCTGACAACCAATTGGAAACTTCTGAAATACAACTGGAAATGGTGTAGTTTTACTTTTAATACAACTATGCACAGAAAAAAGTATTCACCAATTATTGTTTTCAATTAAGAATTTAATTCGTTCAATTAAATTTTTAATTGTATTAATTAATCCGAGTGGCAAAACTTAATTAATATTATCAAATTGTTTATAGGCTAACATTTAATTAATTTTTTAATTGATAGTACAAATATTTTAATTGATATTACAAAATTATTCATATTACACACAGAAAAGCTTCAACTTAAAATCTACGTAAACAAGGTTAATTTAATCTTTTTCGGCAATGATTTTGCTTCATATGTGTTTCATGTTAATCTAACATGATTTATAGTAATTTTCAAAGAAAATGTTTTCTTTTGAAATAACTTTATGCTTTGTTTCACGTTGATTTAACATTTACATACATGTTGAATCAAAGTTATTTCAAGTTAAAACAACATGAATTTAATTTAATGTAGTCACTGTATTTTATTAGTTATTTAACTTACGTGTGTTTGGCACAGGCATCAGGCTTGAACTTGGAACTCATCGCGTAGTAGTCAACGCGCTTACCCCTGCAGCCACAACAACTTTAAATACTCTTTAGATACACACCAAAAATATATACTATCATGAATAAAATTATAATTCAATATTATTTAATTGATAGTTCAACACACAATTTATTAGAAAAGTTTTAGTTTAAAAACAAATAACAAGATACTTTAACTTGTCTCCAGGATTCGAACCTGCGATCCTGCGACTTCAAGACTGATACACTGCCTACCAGCCAGCAGCAGTTTGTCGGCTGTTTACAAACATAAAAAAACAACAACAATACAATACAATACAAAACAAATCACACAACGAACAAAGCAAAAAACATCAACACACTGAAATTTGTATCAAAATTTTTGCATGGTGATTTAACATTGGTATTTTTCTCTGTGTACTTTTTTGTGTGTTTTAAATCTTAAAAACTAAATTCATGTTTCATTACTGGTGAAAAATATAACAATAAATTTGGACAGTCGCTGTACTTCTAATTGAATATTGACTTTGAAATATACTTGTAGCTGGGCGTATCAATTGTTCCAGTTCAAAAGAGAATAAAAGGTAAAAAAAATGTTTCAGTAAATGGAAAACATTTTAGTTTATAGCATCAAAATGCTTTACAAGTATTTAAACTTAACTTTATCGAAAGTGAAGAGTTAAGTGGCCTTTAAATTTTTTCCATTACACTGTGCAACAGTGAAAATCACACGGTCTTGACATTATAGAATTCGATTCTACTACCAAAGGTTAGTTAACCCCTATACTCAGTTTGGCGATTTCGGTGACCAATTTGTTTTCATGGTGTTATCAGTTTTTTGCCAGCACCTAGTTCATCGCTGGTGATAGCGCTTAAGTATACATGACAATAATGTACCTAAGAGTTCATTAAATATATCTGTGGCCCAAAGGAAAAAGTGCTTAAGTCGAAAAAAGCTGATTTTGAGTTAATGGTATCTACTTAGTCTGCATATTTGAAAGTACCCCTGGTCAAAATCTAAATTACTTTGTGTGGGTTTTCAGGAAGTTATAGCATTATGACTTGCGACTTATCTTTTTTAGACTTCTATCTCATTTGGAATAATAAATAGCTTAATTTAGGTTATAATTCAGTATATTTCAACTTGAATGCATTATTTACAGTGTGTAGAACGATGTTTGCTTAATAAAATAAAGGTTAACAAATAATTTCAAAATTTAACTGTAATATAAATACATTTCTGAAAATCGAGTTGAAGGTTTAAAAGTGCTCTCCTGCAAAACAGAAAAATATGACTTAAGCACATTTTTTATTGCCACAGAAATCTTATTAACATTTACTTCAAAAAAGTAATAATTGTTTCGTTTACTTTTTTGAAAAAGTAATGGAATTATTTTTACTTTTTTCAGAATAATTAATTTTTAATTTTTTGTTTGACAAAGTTGTAGCTACGGTAAGGCTGGACAAATTTTGTGAATATATCAATATCACTCTGAACGTGTCTCCGCACCCTACCAGCTCATACAATACCCTTTTTACATTAAAAATGGTCGATTTTTAAAATTTTCCGACGCTCAAAAAAACTTTTCTTTTAAATCGTATATTCAAGTGCACCCTTCTCTGTCAAACTTTATGAAAAAAAAAATTTTTTTGCTCTCTTTGAAAAGTAGGGAAAACATATTTTGTTTTCACTTTTTTCAGCATAACTTACCAAGCCTAATAATCTTTCATTAAAAATATTTGGGAAAACAACAACAAAACCTAAAAAAAGGAAATACAAAAATCAGCAAATCAAAAAATGCAACACAAAAATAAGTAAAATCTTTTTTTAAAAAATTATTTTAAATAAGTACCTATAACAAGCTTTTTGTACCTCATAAAAAATTACGTGTTAAAAAAATATCTTTTAAAAATCTACCTTTTAAAAAAGAACCTTTTACAAAAAAAGTACCTTTTAAAAGAAATACTTTTTAAAAAAGTACCTTTTACAAAAAAATACCTTTTAAAAGAAATACTTTAAAAAAAGTACCTTTAAAAAAAAGTACCTTTTGAAAGAAATACTTTTTAAAAAAGTACCTTTTAAAAAAAAGTACCTTTTAAAAAAGTACCTTTGAAAAAAAGGTACCTTTAAAAAAAGTACCTTTTAAAAAAAATACCTTTTAGAACAAGTATCTTAAAACAAGTACCCCATAAAAATAGACAAAAAAGAAAATTAAAACTAGCTTTTAAAAAAATACCTTTTAAAAAAACGTTCGTTTTAAAAAAATTAGTTCAAAAATAGTACCTTTTAAAAAAATACCTTTTAAAAAAATTACCTTTTAAAAAAAAGTACCTTTTAAAAAAAGTATCTTTTAAAACAAGTATAAACCTAATAAAAAAAGGACAACTTAAAAAAGTACCTTTTAATAAAACTAGCTTTTAAAACAAGTACCTTTTAAGAAAAGTACCTTTTAAATTATATGCTTTTTAAATTAAGTACCTTTTAAGTTAAGTACCTTTTCAAACAAGTACCTTTTAAGAAAAGTACCTTTTTAATTAAGTACATTTTAAATTAAGTACCTTTTAAATTAAGTACCTTTTAAGTTAAGTACCTTTTAAAATAAGTACTTTTTGAGAAAAGTATATTTTAAATTAAGTACCTTTTAAATTAAGTACCTTTTAAAATAAGTACCTTTTAAAACAAGTACCTTTTCAAAAAAGGAACTATAAAAATACATTCTAAAATAAGTACCTTTTTCAAAAAATAACTTTTTCAAAAAGTACCTTTTAAAAAAGTACCTTTTAAACTAAGTAAATTAAAAAAAAATATTTAAAATAGTACGTTCTAGAAGGAGTATTATTTAAAAAGGTACCCTTTCAAAAGTGCCTTTTTAAAAAATCTGTATATATAAAACAGGATGTATATGTATGTAACGTATGGACTCCAAAACGGCTGGGCCGATTTTGATGAAATTTGCAGGAAATCTTCAGAATATTTAGGCGGGTGACACTGTGTAGTCTGATCTTTGATTTTCGGTCTGCGGGCAGAGGGGCGTGGCAAAATCCAATTTTCATGTTGCACCACTAATGCCATATATATATATTTTTTTTTTAGCGTGGTGGGGGGGGGGTTGCTTCGCTCAGCGGGTTAAGCTAGTGCCTATTAAAAAATTTATTTTAACAGTACCTTTTAAAAAAGTACGTTTTAAGCAAAGTGCCTTAAAAAATAACTTTTGAGCAAAGCGTCCTTTCAATTTATTACCTTTTAAAAAATACGTTTTAAGAAACGTATCTTCTAAAAATAAATTTTGTTTAAAAAGTATGTTTTAGGAAGAGTACCTTTTAAAACAGCGCTTTTTAAAAGTTTTTTTTTAAATTATCTGTACCTGTCGTTACAAAATAATATTGATAAAATTTTAAAAGTAATGATTAATTTAATTACGAGTACTTATCAAATTTTATTTAAGTGAATTGAGCACTTTAACAAATTCTTTCAGTGTTTCCTGTGCGGTATCTCATTTATCTTTTTTTTTTTATGCAAATTTTTGCTGCAAAATTTTGGTTTCTTTTTCCTTTGCACTGTTATTTTTATAGAATAAAAAAGAAAACCTCAAAACAAACAATAACAAGTAATTTCCGGCCAAAATTTCTACGTTTTGCGTTTAAATGTATGAAAATACTCGTACAACTTTTAAATTTCACCGCCAAACTTAACAAAAAAAATAATAAATTTAGCATCGAAATTCTTGATACACTTGACCACGATATGTCATTATTTATTAAGGAAATATTTGGCGGGGAAACACAAATATGATTAATAGTTAAAAGACTTTCTCTAATCGTAATAAGTATTGTTAGAATAAATACATAAATGTAGGTATTTAGTTAAATGAATGTATATTTTTAACTGCCATTTCTTATGGTCTTGAAATTGAAACTTAATTTTCGCCGAATGATAAAGAAAAAGAAACCAAAATACATACACCCATTATTAACTTTAATTGTTTTTTTTTTTTTTTTTTTTTTGCTGAATTTCAAAAGTCTTTGTGTTATGGAAGATATTTTATCTTTTTTTCTAGGTTTTTGTTTCATTTAAACAATGATTCTCGGCCGCCTAACATTTCATTTAGAGATGCCAAGCGAAAGCTCTCGTTACCAAATATATGGGGATTTTGATTAAATCTGGATTTATGGGACTTTTTAGCAAAAATTGTGAATAAATGGGAAGTTAATTCTAATTCTTATTTTAAATTTTTTTCAATTTATCTAAGGTTATTTACTTGGATCCTTTTTACTTTTAGAAAAAAGTTTCCTCCTAAGATTTTGCATAAAACTGCCTTTTCACAATGGCGGTATTCGGTGTTTGATGCAAATTGTCTTGCGTCATTGTAAATGCAAAATATCGTAGCTTTTCTTAAAATTCAACAACAAAATACACACATAATCCAAGGAAAAGCTACGATATTTTGCATTTGCACTTACGCAAGACCATTTGCATCAAACATCGAATACCGCCATTCTATTGCGAAAATGCATCCCTAAACAGATTTTAAGTTTCGAATTCTTTTTGATTTTTAAGTTTAATTTCCAACTACGGATAGTTTTTATGTTATTTTCTAAGGTTGCTAAAATTTCATTCCTATACAGTGTCCTGCTATATTCCTTTTTTTCATATGTGTGTATATATAATAAATAATATTATAATAATAAATAATTTCTTAATCAGGCTTGAGTTCAGTAATTTCAATTCTTATTGAATGAAATATTTTTAGATACTCACATTAATTAATAAAAATATTTCATTCAATAAGAATTGAAATTACTGAACTCAAGCTTGATTAAGAAATTATTTCTGATTAAAATTCACTACAGTTCAATTAAATCTAAAAATGTCTCATTTAATTCATCATGGGCACGTGACAAAAATATGTTCACCTAGCGATCACTGTTCACTTGGCTATACACTGCTTCAGAATGCTGGTAAGCGAAGTCAACTGTAGAAAGCAAAAACAAAGTAACATAAAGCCACTACAATAATACTTATATGTATGTACCGATGGTGCATCGAATAAGTAAAAATAATTAATGTGATGATCGTAAAAGATAAGTAAGAATAGTTAAACATACATAGGTAGAGTGATATAACTTCGTGCTAACCTAAATAGAAAATGGAAAAACAGAAAATGAATAGTGATACTTACAAATGTGTTTGCCAAAGGCAAATCAATAATTGTATACACAATCAATTCTCATATTCCATTTCATAGAAATTTAAGTTAAATAGCTGATGTTAATAATAATCTCTACCCCAGTAGATAGACATGGGTGCTGATGAAGTGCGTGGCTGCACAGAAAAATATCGGTATTTCCCCCAGCTAATAAAGTCTAGTTTAATTTTTTTTCTCTTCTTTAGATACTCACATTAATTAATAAAAATATTTCATTCAATAATAATTGAAATTACTGAACTCAAGCCTGATTAAGAAATTATTTCTGATTAAAATTCACTACAGTTCAATTAAATCTAAAAATGTCTCAAATAATGTATAACATTAGTTATGACATTTAAGACTACTGTTTGAATCCCTCAAATATATATACATATATACATATCTTATTTAACTATGCATTTTCTCCGAATTCCCATTAGGGCATTTCGGGATTTATAAGCAGCACTTTCCGGAGTCGCCAAGAAATAGTATCTATTGTTATGCCAAGTTTCACCATTTGACCTCATTAGGCAATTGTCCGAAAATAATAAATTCTCTATAAATTTGTTTCAACGTCCGTTTCATTCGTTTGTCCATCTGTCTGTAATTGTCTATTGTTCTCACTATTCTTGTAGAAAAAAAAAACAATCTCTAAAATGAAAAATAATCTGCTCGTTGACTTTAAGAGTGAAAGTTTTTTTCATCCAATTTTTTTTGTTAATGATTAAATTTTTTGCCATTTTTTATCTGTTTCTTTTAGAGTTTAAATGCAACAATATTTTTTAAAATAATAGCACAGAGATTTTAACAATCACCTTTAATACAACAATGGGATTTACAAAGAAATCTCAACAGTTGAATATATCATAAATTAGTGGCAAACAATAAAAAACAAAAGATTTAGAATCAAACCCACATCTAATACGAGTATTATTTTAAAGAAACAAAAAATAAATAAAAATAGAGATGGACATTGCTCATCTGATTGGCACAACCTTACGTAGTCGTGAACAAACTGCTTCTTATATAGCGCTAATCTCAATGAAAAGTTTTCCTTGATTGTTTTAGTATTTAAGAGTTTTGTACTAAATTTTGAAACTTTTAAGCAAAAAAAAAAAGTTTGAAGAACAGACAGAGTTCTTTAAAGAAATGTTTTTTCAGTTTTTTATTATTATTGTTCGAACTTTATTTGTTTGTATATTTATGATTTGATTAGGCTAAAGTTCGTATGGCTTTGTAAGCCGAATTACATGTGATAAATATTAATACCAAAGTTAATTGTAAATATTCTGACAAACACTAGCAGAACGGAACAACTAGCTGTTTTCGAAGGTTACTGCACATTCATCAATGTTTTTGCGTTGCACTCACCTGAGTGTGAATACATATGAATCAATAAAACTTGTGCATAAGCCTGCACTACATATTTGCTTATTTTTCATAGTAAGCGTGAATGAAAATTTACTCACGAGCACATCTCTAATAAAATAACACATAAAAGCTTTTAACTTATGTATTATAAATTAGGAGTCAACTAAACTGGGTCAAGTAGCGGTTTTTTTTGGAATCATGCCATCTTAGTATGACCTTTTAAATGAGTTTTAATTTGATTTTAAAACATGAAAAAAACTATAATATGACGGCACACGGATATAATAAACTACTCGGGACCACGCACGTTTGCTCGTTATAGCCGAAGTATCAACGTTTGTAAAGAATTGTTTCGAGGATGATTTGTTATTGATCAAGTATGCATTTACTGGTTGCGTAAAAAAGCTAATAAAGGTGAACAAAACGAATTTTAGTCAAGTTTAAGCTGCATATAAAATTAAATTTTGATGAACTTATTAATACGACATTTACACCTGTACGAACGAAATCTAGTAGATTTCAATTAAAATCTTTATCAAAATCTATACCATCTGCACCACGTTTTTTTTTGCATTTATCAAGATTTTGTATCCAAAACAAAAACCCTTGACTTAAATTTTTCCCAAACTACAACCAAACAACTGCAATAAAGCTAATTCACGTACCTTTTTAAGTAAAGATGTTTACTTTTTAGTACAATTTTGAAAAAAAAAATTAGATTTTAAGCTAGATTTTAAGACAGATTTTAAGTAGATTTTGACAAAATATAATGACAAAGTATGTTTTGTTTTATAAGGAAAATCAACTCGAATCTAGTAGATTATTCTCGGAATCTCGTACATACTAGATTTTGCTCAGATGGAAACGCATTATAAAGCTCAATAGAAGCAGAGGGTGAATTTTCCAGTGAAAAAGATTTGTTAAGTGCCGTGAACCTTATAATCTGAGAGGAGACAAATTAGAGAAACTATATCTAACTCATTTTCCTGAAAGTGTTTGGTCTTTGGCCTGCAACACTAAAATTTGGTTCGTTAGTCAAAAAGTGTATATAAATAACAAAAAAAATGTATGGTGTTTTCTTAAAAAAAAAAACCGGGTAACATTTTCATGCTTTTCAAAGTATGTTTATGATGAAGTAAAAAAATCTTAAATTTACGGCCTTATAATTTCTTAAACAATATTGCCAAATATCGTTTTTTAAACTACAAAATAAGAAATAAGTGAAAAGAAAACACCATAAGACATGGCAAATTTTCCAAGTCAAATTCTACATCGAGAAGATATGTATATGTGTTTACAATATATGTTTATTAAAAAGAAGTACTTCAGATATATATGAATTGGAAAAAATAAGAAATAGGGATTTTTCGAACTACATTTTTTTCTATATTTATGATTTGATCAGGGGCTAAAGTTCGTATCGCTTTGTAAGCCAAATTACATGTGATAATTATTAATGAACAAATAACACAAAAGT
This sequence comes from Tachina lurida, assembly GCA_944452675.1. NCBI lineage: Eukaryota > Metazoa > Arthropoda > Insecta > Diptera > Tachinidae > Tachina > Tachina lurida. The sequence goes on along the minus strand of OX101753.1, from coordinate 128,304,285 downwards.
TATGCTAGAAACACAACTGGGACGAACGACGAATATTTCGGTGCGAACTTTCGTCATAAAAAATAAAACACATTTGCGCATATGAAAATGAACACAACACCACCGTAGAACGAAGTTCGTCGTGTGTGACGAACTCTGAGATAGGTTTATTTCTATTTTGGATACCGACGAACGACGAAAAAACAATTTTCTCTCTCTCTCTCTTTGCATACACAATAACCAACTTTATCAATTATGACAGCAGAATTCGGTGAGTAAATTCGTCGTTATTGTGCTTCATACGACTAATTTACTTAGCGAATTCTTATCGACGAATTCGTCAACGTGAACGAAATCCGTCGTTCGTACCAATTGTGTTCCTAGCATTACTCGCAATTGTACATATTCTGACAAACACATAGTTGAACGGAACAACTAGTTGTTTTCGAAGCCCACTACACAGTGATGGTATTTTTATGGGTTTCGGGTATTTTTTGGTGCTTTTTGCCTCTTCATAAACGCGAAATTTTGGTTAATACCCTTTTTTAAAAAGCGGGTATTTACAGTGCTTTTTAACAATTTCTCACAGTGCTTTTAGTGCTTTTTTGTAAGTCAGTGTTCAGACGAAGAGATTCTTATTTTTAAGTTTGCTAGTTTATAGGCGAGAGCGACGAGGGGAAAAGAAATGTGTACTAAGCTTCATGTACTGTCGATACGTTTTGCTTTCTCATTCGTAATTTTAAAAAAAGCATACATGCATACACAAAACTATGCATAAAAAATATGTGCTTAAAAATAAGACTCGCATTGTGTGAACACTGAAGATAGTTCAAAGAAGAAAAAGTGATAAGATTATCAATAAGACTTGACTGGTGTGAACTGGGACTAAAAAAAATATTTTTAATTTTACAAACCTAAAATACTTTTAAGCGCTAATAGCAGCATATCTCTTTAATTAATTCTCTGCATAATATTTGATTGATAGTAGTACGCAATAAGCATTTGTTAAAGCTTACACAAATATTTAATCATCCTAGAACAATTGACAGGATGAGGTTGTCAATAGCAGTCAGTTGTTTTAGACAACGGGTAGCCAAGTTCCAATTTTTTGGTATCGTATTGACGTGCTGTCAATGTTGACAACTGGAATAAGGGTGAATATAGCAAAAAAAAACTTTTACGTTAGTTAAGAAAAAAGTGTTGCTTTTAATGCATTTTGATTTTTCAGTAACATCTTTATCCTAATCTAGGCCTAAGCTTCACTTACCAAATGACTAACACCGATCATATAACTACTAACATTTTGAAACATTAATATAATTAATATTACATATTTTGAGGCAAAAACTTGAAATTATATAATGAGGTTTTACACCCCAAACTCTCCTTTTTTTAAATGGCTTAATGTATTAAAATTAAAAAAAAAGTGTTGGTGCTTTTTTTACCATCTTTTTCGTATTTTTTTCCGCTTTTTACCCTTTTTGCAACAGCTTAATGTGCTTTTGCTTTTCTTAGAGATACCATCACTGCCACTACACCTTCATCAGCGTTTGGTCCACTGTGTGTGTAATGCGTAGTTCATTTGAAGTGAATTATTATTTGGTATTATGCTAAAAGGTTATGGCTTCATGATATGAAGAGAGCCCAATGCAATTTTATTACTTTATTTTATCCTCTAAAAGTATACTTTTGATAACTTTAAACTAACATTTGTAAGAAGCGTGAAATTTTCAATTTGTATTCAACAAGATATGGCTTATAATTTTTTTTATTACACTGTGCGACAGTAAAAAATCAGCACGGTCTCGACAGTCTAGGTTCGATAGTACTACCAAAGGGTAGTAAAACCCTATACTCAGTTTGGCGATTTTGGTGACCAATTTTTTTTTATGCGCCTCCAAAGATTTCGAAAATCAGTGAGCCCTTAAAATATGGTATCTTCAATTTTTGGCCAACAGCTTGTTCAGACTTAGTGATAGCTCTAAACTAGATATAGCACTAATGTAGCTAAGAGTATATTGTACAAATATTGTTAAAATTTTATGCCAAAGAAATTATTTCTTCGTGCACTTTTTTGGTGCAAAAATTAAGGGCAAAAATTGTTTTCCAGCGCTGCCAAATCCAAATTTTATCTACTACCTACCAGTTCCAAAAAAAAAAAAACACAATTATTTCGAATTTGAAATGGTCTTTGTTTTTATCACAAACATTTATTTAATAATCTTAGTATTTATACACAGATTCATGGCTTTTAATTAAAATTCTTTTAAGACTTAAAGGCCAGTAATTAATTGTTGCGGTTTTTTGTTGTTGTTGCTGTTAAAACATTACAAATGGCTAATAGTCATTATTTTTGTACTAATTATTTATTTACATATACTACGTTTATACGCAGGGCTTATTTGCAAATAAAACTGTAAATTGTTGCCATATTGTTGTTTTTATTGCGACTTACTAATTCAGAAAACTATTCACGATTAACGCACTATTTGCAAATAAAATGCTTGAGGTTGCCACGCTTACAAATGTTTGATAACAAAAAAAATAGATGGATAGATATTGCAACAAAAAACATTGATAGAAGCAAATAATGACGATTAAAACAAACAGTTATTTCATATTTTGTACCTTTACTCAAGTGCTACCAAGTTTGTGTACTTTTGCTATGCCGTATAAACAGTGAGTTAATTTATTTGCAAATAATTTTATTTGCAAATAGTGCGCGTATAAACGTAGTAATAGAAAATCGTATTAAAAGTTGTAATCATTTAATGTTCACATAAAAGAACACAATTCAGAAGTGCGTTGGAACAGAGAAGAATTAATTTCTAAAACCACGTATATAAATGAAGCATTTGAAAGTATAATATTATACACTTGGAAGACACAGTGACGAACATAAATGTTATATTATATAGTGGGGATGAATATTTTCAATAAAATCTTATATATTTCGATCCAGTAAACTGTTTGGCTTGAATTTTTGGCCAGCATTGAATTTGTAGCCCGTTTTTAATACAATTTTCATTTTACTCTTTTTTTTATCTAATTTTATTTTTTAAGTTTTAGTCCGTTTTTGTTACCTTCAAGTATAAAATCAAAAATATGAATATCAACTTCCCTTGAATCTCAAAAGTAGGGCTTTTGAAAGCTCGACGAACTCAAAAATCTGGCTTTCAATAATAAAAAAAAGATGTTTATAACATTTTTTTAATGAAAATTTTTGACAACGATATCTCTAAAGGCATTGTACCAATGCAAAAAATTGAGCGTCAGACGTTTTAGTTCTTTATTTTTTATATATGTACATATCGCCAGTGTTTTAAAAAACCAAATGCTTTTCATTTCATTTCATTTTGCGTCTGCTTTCGCTTTTGAAAAATACAACAGTTTCAGTCAAAGCAACATCAGAAAACGATTTATGGCCAATTGTGCAGTACTTTCATCAGTTGACAATTTGAAAAAGTTTGAATTAGATTTAGTTTAGCTTTTGGTTATTATCGTAAGTAAAAGCAGCAGCAGCTTATATGCTTTTGGAAGTCGCAAACAGTCACAGTCGAAGAAGCTAAAACTTTTACTTTTAGAAGTTTTAAGCAATCGCAGTAAAGTGGTTTTTATTTTGCTTCTTGTCTGATGTGCGAAAACAACAACAAAATAGTTGACTGAACCTGCTGAAAGCTTCTAAAAACAAGAGCTTTTGCTTCTTCGATTGTGGCTGTTTGGTACTTACAAAAACCAAAAGCAACAGCAAATCAAATTCAAACTTTTGAAATCGTCGACTGCTGAAAGTACTGCTGAAAGTGTTCATGATTCGTTTTCAGCTTCTGATTCGACTGCGACTGTTGATTATTTTCACAAGCACAAGCAAAAGCATTGGTTCATTTTGGACAGTTGGAAAAAGCAAAAGCAGCGAAAAGTTAAAATTTTCGACTTTTGCTACTTCGACTTAAGTTTTTTAAACACTGCATATCGCACACTAAATCATACAGAGTCACAACCAGCGTTGCCATATATATTTTTTAAAAAACTTCCTAAATCTTTAAAAAAAACTTTTTTTCCAAAACAAAAACTTTTTTTCTACAAAAGTACCAAATTTTTTAAAGAAAACAGCTGATCGATATTGTTATGTGAAAAGTAATGAATATGGTTAGGCTAACTGAGCCTTTAGACACTGTTGCAGTAATAAGGTAGTGAGAAAATATAAGATCGTTTTATTGCATACAAACATCACTTAATATTTTCATTCAATATACTGCAAAAGTTCAATTATGGACATATTTATAAAAAAACTTGAAAAAACTTTCTATTTTCAAAAAACTTTTTGACATCTCAAAAAACTTCCAAAAAAAGGGGAAACTTGACATATGGTATTGCTGGTCACAACTCAAAATTATCAAAGTGGTTATGCTTTTTTATAAACCAGTTAATTGAAGAAATCTATAACCCCTGCAACAATTTCTTTTGCAATACAGTCTTCTTGAAGAATATAAAATACCGTTATGCTTGTACAGTATCAACAGTTGTTTGCAACTACTCAGCACCTGAAATTTTTTGAGTTGTGACTCTTTATGATTTAATGTGCTCTATCCAGCGATGCCAACTATTGATAACCCAAACGCGCTATACCCCTTCTCAAAACGCGCTAGAACGCGCTAAGTTACAGCATTATCAAAAATTTATAGTCAAAAGGCGCTATTTTCCTACGCGCTAAATTAAATTTTAATAAAGGTCGATGCATGTATTAATAAATATTGCTTATTAGCAATATTGCTTCTTCGAAATTATATCCTAAATAACTAAAATAATTTAATACAGAATCAGTATCGCCTTTCAAATATTCGAAATTCTTAGTTTTGATTTTATTTGTCAAACTTTGTAGCAACTTATATAAATTGTCGAATAGTGTTGCGATTCAAATGCTTTTTGAAGTACAAAAAGAATATATTCTTAATAAGTTATATAAATTTTTTTGGGTCACGAGTGCGAGTACATATTTTTAAGTGTGAAATTTCAAAATATTTGCCATTTATAATATTAAAATGCGTTTTTAATTTTAACCACAGTCAAGGGAATTTTATTTGCAACATCTCAATTATTAACGAATTTAAACAAAAAGTTAAATTTTGGATATTAGACAAATGTTAAATTTAAGTAAAAAGATATTGAACTGAAATGATATTTTTTACTTTAATCAAAACGCGCTAATTTAGCGCTAAAACGAAAAAAAGCGCGTTTGGCATAGTTAAAACGCGCTAAAACTAGCGCGAAAGGCGCTAAATTGGCATCGCTGGCTCTACCTATATATACATATATTTTTATTTTCAATATTTCGTTAACTTCTTCAGGAAATCTCTTATTTTTCTCTGTTTTTAATTTTTTTTCTTTGCTTTCAATCACAAAATTTTTTTTGTTGTAATTCTAAAAAACAATGTGTGTCATGAAATTTTGTAAATTTTTGAAACGTTAAGATAAAAAACAAAATACAATATTTGTTCATGTTAATAATTTTCGGCCTGGCTCACAGATTACGTTTTATTTTTGTTCAAAACAAAAAATATAGAAAGAACGTTTTCTTTTGGCATCTTCACAGATTGAAATTTTCATTCAATTCTTTTACAGCTCTGTGCTTGCAAACAATAATTGGCATAACAGTGACATGGTTGACATGACAACACTCTTAATCATGCAAAATAAATAAAAATGAAAATAAAAATAAAAACAACGTCAGTCGTCTGTCTGTTCGTCTGTGTCTGTGTCTGTGCATCTGTCTCTTTTCATCTTGATAATGATGATGGACAGTAATGACGGCATAGAAAAACGATGTAACAAGCATTTAACTGTAATGAATCTATTAACAAATTGATGTGTTTAAATAACATATATACATTACAACACTTTAAATGTCACAATAAGAAATTAAGACTACTTTTTAAAGAACACATGTAAGAATGTTTAAGAAGACAGGAAATGGTAGAAACTAAAATAAGTAGCAGTATTTAAATAAATTCAGTAAAGTGCGAGTTTGACTCGCGCCCGAAGGTTTCCGTACGTTGGGCTTTGAGCATTTTTTTAATAGTGTTTTTTACGTTTTTTCAGCTGAAATAATTTGTTTTTGATTATTTTTCGCTTTTTTCTCGTTTTGGCGACTTTTTTAATTTTGGCGATTTTTTTTTTAATTTTGTCGATTTTTTTAATTTCGGCGATTTTTTTTTATTTTTGCGATTTTTTTTTTATTTTGGCGATTTTTTTCATTTTGGAAATTTTTTAATTTTGGCGATTTTTTTAATTTTGGTGATTTCTTTATTTTGGCGATTTTTTTCCATTTTGGCGATTTTTTTATTTTGGCGATTTTTCCGGTTTTCCGCGATTTATTTTCGATTTAGAAATTCTTTTTAATTTGGTGCTTTTTTTCGTTTTGGCGATTTTTTTTTTATTTTGGCGATTTTTTTTCGGTTTGGCGATTTTATAATTTTTAGATTTTTTTGTTTTACCGGTTTTGAAAATTTCAAGAAGTTTGCTCTTACGGTTTCCAAGATACAGCAAGTTATCAAAATTACATAGTCAAAATTACATTAACTGATGGTACACCCTCTAATTAAAATTTTTTAAATTTTAGTGTTAATTGTTGTAGTCTGTATAAAAATACACTAACTTTACAAATTGCAAGTGCATATACATACATACAATTGTATGTATATTACATGGGATTTTAACATTTTTCGTTGCTCGTTTTGGCACACCCTTTAATTTCCAACTCTCATGTATCGGCCAAGGGTCTACACACTGTGTCCAAATTTCAGGTCCGTAGCTCTTACGGTTCTCGAGAAAATACCCTGTGACGGACAGACGGACGGACGGACGGACGGACAGACGGCCAGACGGACAGACGGACAGCGTAGCGAAAACAATAGGGTTCCATTTTCACCTTTGGTGTACGGAACCCTAAAAACGAGAAGAGCATTAGGGAAAATGGCAAAGTTAAATATTATTCCAAGTATATTTTAAACAACTCTATATAAAACGACTTTTAGATATGCAAAGTTTACAAAGCGAAATCTTTTATTTGTTGGAGAGAAGGAAATAGATAATTCGAGTACTTTTCCCTTCTCGCGTACAAAATCAAGAGTTTGCAAAGAAAATTTGGCATGTGTAAAAGCCGCCGTTTTTGATACAAAGTCTACAGATAAGGCCTTTCAAAGGAATAAAAAATTTTAATATTTTGTTTAAACTTAAAGATAGGAAGCGCTTAATGAAAAACTTTATGCCATTGATAATAAATATATATATTGATATATATAGTATATGAAAACGACTTGATTCACTCATACTGCATAGTAGGGATGGGCAAAAAATATCGATATATCGAAATATCGATATTTGAGAAAATAAATATCGATATATATCGTCGATATTTCAAAAACCTATATATCGATACATCGATTCTTATTTACGAGTATCGGGTTTCGATACTTTTAAGAGATATACCCGTTTTTTAACTGTGACCCAACTAAAGCAGGTGACTTTTTGGATTGTGTGGGGATAAACCTAAAGGCAGAACTTGTTTTTACTTTCAGTTCTGTTAGGAATCAGCTGACTCTTTTTGGTTTATAAAAATCATATACATATAAGCCATTAGTTTTTCTCTCCTTAATTCTGTTATGTTGCGTACACATTCCTCGATGCATGTCGGTATTCACTTTATGAATGCGATGGTAGAACTATAGCTAAAACTTTACAACAATTACGCCCGGGAACTAAAATTGTATTATTTTTTTGACATGTGTTTATAAACGTTAAAAACCGAAAAGTTGTTCCCACTTTCCCGGGAAATGAAAAAGTCCAGGAAAAGAAAAACTAATAACAATGGACGATGCAAAGCTCATCACTTTAGTGGAAAACTGTGACCATTCTGGTCCGAAACAGCTGATAATTTATTACAGAAAAAGTAACTATTAAAATTTAGAAACAGAACGGCTCAGCACAGAGCAGCAACAGAAAGTAAAGACTAAGGAAGTCTTAAGGAGCTACAGTAGGTTACGTATAACTTAACATAAATAGTTCTTTTGTATTAAATTTCTTAAACTAAGTAATTGTGCATTCGAAATTAATGCAGCAGAAAATATCGATATATCGAAATATCGATGTTTTCAAAAAATATATATCGATATTGTTCAAAAACATCGATACGATATATATCGATACATTTTTTTCAGTTGCCCATCCCTACTGCATAGTATTGCGAAGTTTAATTTTTGTGAAATTCATTACCAAAATGCATTACTTGTTGGATTCGAAAGCATATGTATATACATATATACATACATATGTACATATATGCTAGTTTTGTCTTCGTCCGGGTAGCCCCATAGAACCTTGGTTAGATTACCCACAGTACCACAATTCCATCGTGTCCAGTGGGCCATCTTCGCCCAATTTTGTAACTCAATCTTCGTTGTCTTGAAAGGCTTCGAATTATTTAAGAGTTAATGTCCGTAAAGTTCTGACGTTTTCTCACGTTTATTTCCGGTTAGCCCATAGTGCCCCAGTACCCATACAAGACGAATGGTGCCGTGAACAACGTAATCGTTTATCATATGAAGGTTAGCCGCGAATAACGTTTTAAGTGACAAAATAATAATTTTTCAGGAGAGCCCAAAAACGTATTTTAAAGCAAGATTAGTTTTTTCGTTTAATTTTTTTAGCTTATCGAAAATAATGATAACTAGCATTAACTTTTGTTTTTGTATCTCTGCTACATTTATCAATTATTTTCGACAATTTCGTTTGCATAATTTTATTAGTTACTTACAAAGTTTTCCACCCACTGACTGATTGTAATTGTATTTTGACGGCGATAGGGTGCATAATTTTGGATGTTTTGATGTTTGAACAACGCAGGAGAGTTATGTTGTAATCTGTGAAAAAACTGGTTTTTTTAAAAATGCCTTTTACAACGTTATTCGCGGCTGTGCTTCATATATTTGCAATCTAAAACACTTCTAAAGTTTGCTCTTTCGATTCTGATTGCCCTAGATGCAGACTTACTGTCGGTAAATATATTCACCCGTATTCTAATTGTCGACATCGACGTCACTTTAACACAATACCAAAAAATTGGTGCTTGTTTACTCGCTCTCGAGAAAAATTTTGTGCTACTGGCAATCTATTTCCGTTCCCTAAGGTCTAGAAAATAGCAATAAAAAAAAAATATCCGTTCGCCAACGGATACACAAGCCTTAATTTTTTGGTGTTGTGTTAAAGTGACGTCGAAGTCGACAATTAGAATATGGGTGATTGACTTCTGTGGGTGTAATATTCACACTGATCCATTTTAAGGCCTCCGTGATCGCAGGAAACTCCGCCTGGAAGACTGTATTACAAGAAAAAAATTTAAGGAATTTCCTTGAAAAATCCTAATTTTTTTTTGTAAATAGTCCCAATGAAAACTCCAAAGTAAAATAATTATCTTTTTTTGCGATGAAAATTGGCAGCACTGCCACCGGCTGTCAACTGATACCAATCTGGGCTGATACATTTCTTGTTCAAAAGCTTGGGGTGGCCTGTACGGCAGCTGCTACAGCAAAAAAACTTTTTTTTTTGTGTCCTAACTGTGGAATTTCTGTTGTAAGACCTTCGAGAAACTATTTCATGGAAAAAACTTCGCCAACCGTCCACCTGCTACGAGCCATGCTTCCATAAATTATTGGATCGAGTGTACATGTTTCCCTATCTCGAATTTTCCATTTTTACTAGATTCAACTAATAACAAACCAGAATTGGAAATAAAATTTAACTGATAACTTAATCAGAAAAAAAGTTATAAAATTTTATTTTAGTAGCACGTTTCATCAGCCAACCGGTATTTACTCGTATTAAGTCCTTTTTAGGGTTCCGTACACCAAAGGTGAAATGGAACCCTATTGTTTTCGCTACGCTGTCCGTCTGTCCGTCTGTCCGTCTGTCCGTCCGTCCGTCTGTCCGTCTGTCCGTCACAGGGTATTTTCTCGAGAACCGTAAGAGCTACGGACCTGAAATTTGGACACAGTGTGTAGACCCTTGGCCGCTACAACAACAAATACATGAGAGTTGGAAATTAAAGGGTGTGCCAAAACGAGCAACGAAAAATGGTAAAATCCCATGTAATATACATACAATTGTATGTATATGCACTTGAAATTTGTAAAGTTAGTGTATTTTTATACACACTACAACAATTAACACTAAAATTTAAAAATTTTAATTAAAGGGTGTACCATCAGTTAATGTAATTTCGACTATGTAATTTTGATAACTTGCTGTATCTTGGAAACGGTAAGAGCAAACTTCTTGAAATTTTCAAAACCGGTAAAACAAAAAAATCTCAAAATTATAAAATCGCCAAACCGAAAAAAAATCGCCAAAATCAAAAAAAAAATCGCCAAAACGAAAAAAAGCACCAAATTAAAAAAAATTTCTAAATCGAAAATAAATCGCAAAAAACCGGAAAAATCACCAAAATGAAAAAATCGCCAAAATGAAAAAAAATCGCCAAAATGAAAAAATCGCCAAAATTAAAAAAATCGCCAAAATGAAAAAAAATTGCCAAAATGAAAAAAAACTCGCCAAAATTAAAAAAATCGCCAAAATTAAAAAAATCGCCAAAATTAAAAAAAAATCGCCAAAATTTAAAAAATCGCCAAAACGAGAAAAAAGTGAAAAATAATCAAAAAAAATTATTTCAGCTGAAAAAACGTAAAAAACACTGTATTAAAAGTGTTCAAAGCCCAACGTACGGAACCCTTCGTGCGCGAGTCAAAGTCGCACTTTACTGAATTTATTAATATTTATTCAATATTTCGAAGCTAAAGCACTAATGACTACGACCATTAGATGCATGTGAAAAGTAAGAATTGAAATTACAAATCAATTACACACGCAACTGCATAATTACACATGAGCTTTATACATGCAAACAAAGATTAGCCGCTATATTTGCAACAAAAAAGTATATATTGTAGTTTGCAGAGAACAAAAAAAAATTCAAATGTTCATCTCGAAGTTCAGTATGAACTCAGTTTAACACACTTGATGAGTTCAGCTCAGTTGTTTAATGGTAAATGCATAAATAAATTAATAAAAAATGCGGTTAAAAATTGGGTTTGTGTTATGATTTTATATACAGCTTTTTCATTGAACAGCAAGAGGTGATCAATCGTTCTGTTTCCCGTTTGCTTTATGGGCAAAAAAAACAAACAGAAAACACACATCTGCCTTAAAACAACTCAATTGGTTGGAATATACACCCGAGGAAATCAAACAAATATTTGATAAATAGTTTAAAATATTTTATTTTATTCTTGTAAGCAGAGTGATAAAATAATAATTATATACATGAGCAAGCTGCCTGAACCAATCATCTAATGTTAAAAGTATTATTCTAATTACCAAAATTTTAATGATTAAAGCTTTCTGTTTATTTACTCGTATAATAAATATACAGTAATATTAAAAAAAATTTATTTGTGGAGTTAATAATGCAGAAAATTTAATTTTATGTAAAATTTTATACAAAAGTCTTGTTAACTAATTTCTTGAGAAAGAATTCTAAACTTTTAGCTTGATTTCTGCAAAACTGGCTTTTTTGAGTTATGACTGTGTTCCACTAAGGCAACGATAAATTCAAACATTTAAATTTATAGGCACTTTTCTTTGAGTGTAAGATATAAAATCCACATACATTTCCGATACATTGATTGTAACATTGTTGTAAAGTTAACAGATTTATTACTTTTTTTTATTAGTTTAGTTGTTGCTGTTATTTGTACATTAAACACAAGATTATAATCGATAGTAAAACATCTTTGTTTCCTTTTACAATGTTGTTCTTTTCTTTGTCTGGGCAAAAAAAAAATATATATACATATATATATATATATATATATATATATATATATATATATATATATATATGTATATATATATATATATATATATATATATATATATATATATATATATACGAGGGCGGTTCGGAAACTTCTTAGCCTATCAATGAAAGAGAATAGTCAGTTTTTCAAAAATATTTTTATTTTTCAATATAATCTCCTGAAACTTCAATACACTTAGTCCAACGCTTTTCTAGCAATTATATCCCTTGATTAAAATAGTTTTCCTCAAGGTCTTCAAAATAGTGGTTTACAACTGCAATTACATCTTCATTTGAGGTAAAACGCTTCCCAGCAAGGAATTTTTCTAGATTTGGGAACAGGTAAAAGTCACTGGGAGCCAAATCAGGAGAATAAGGTGTGTGGTCAAGCAACTCGTACTTTAATTCGTTGATTTTAGCCATTGTTAAAACACTCTTGTGCGCTGGTGCGTTGTCTTGATGAAAAATTATTTTTTTGTGTTGTAAGCCAGGACGTTTTCCTCGAATTTGTACATTTAATTGATCCAAAAGGTTGCAATAGTACTCTGAATTTATTGTTTTACCCTTTTGCAGATAGTCAATCAATAAAATACCTTTGAAATCCAAAAAAAACCGTTGCCATAACCTTACCAGCCGATTGAATTGTTTTTGCTTTCTTTGGGGCACTTCCTCCAGCTTCAGTCCGTTGTTTGGATTGTTCTTTTGCCTCTGGAGTATAGTGGTGGATCCATGTCTCATCAACAGCTATGAAACGACGCTTAAAATCCATTTTATTTCGCTTAAAACGATCCAAACAATCTCAAGCTTGTTTGGATCGTTTTAAGCGATCATTCTTATGCGTTTTTGGTCGACTGTTAACAAATGCGGCACCCATCTTGCAGAAAGCTTTTTCATCTGTAGTTCTTCATGCAAAATGAAATGGACTCGATCATTTGAGATACCCATGATATTAGCTATTTCACGCACTTTTATTCGTCGATCATTTAATACCATATCATGCACTTTGGCTACAATTTCTGTTGTTGTTGCTGTTTTTGGACGTCCACTACGTGGTTCATCTTCAATGCTTGTACGACCACGTTTAAATTCAGCAACCCAATTTTTTACTGTTGCATATGAAGAAGCACTTTAACCTAACACATTCACCATATCATTATGAATTTCTTGTCCCGATAAACCTTTTTTATGTAAATATTTAATGACACCACGCATTTCTAATTTTTCCATTGTTAAAAAATCGCGGATGCGTCTTTTGTGAACACCTGTTTCTATATGAAGGAGTTGCCAGATCGAAACAAAATTTAACATGTGTTTATAGCAGAGATGGAAGTTTCCAAAACACTTAACTTTTTTCTGTTTATACCACGCTTTTTGTGCTAGGCTAAGAAGTTTCCGAACCGCCCTCGTATATATATGTATATATATATATATGTGTGTATTAGGCAAAACAATATAAGGAACCTTTTTTTAAATTTATTTATTGGATTTATATCTTCAGTATAAAGTGAATATGTATAATAATTATTAAAGTCCAGCCAGAGATGGATACAAATTTAATATTTATGAATATGTATATGGTAAAAAGGAAAATATGCTTAGAATACTTAGAACCTAAATTGAGATAATGATACTATTATAATTTTAAATTTATACTGATGAAACTGTTATAATTTTAAAATTAAATAGTGTCTGCTGCACAGTGGGCCTGATGTATCCTATTATGCTAATCAATTTATATTCATATTCATATTCATATTCATATTCATATTCATATTCATATTCATATTGATATTCATATTCATATTTATACTCACATTCATGTTTATATTCAGATTCATATTCACGCATACTCATACTCATATTCATATTTAGATTCAGATTCATCTTCATATTCATATTCATATTCTTATTCTTATTCATCTTCATCTTCACATTCATATTCATATTCATATTAATATTCTTATTCATATACATATTCATATTCATATTCATACTTATACTCATACTCATATTCATATTCATATTAAAATTCTTATTCATATGCATATTCATAATCATACTCATACTCATACTCATACACATACTCATATTCATATTCACATTCATATTCATATTAATATTCTTATTCATATGCATACTCATATTCATACTTATACTCATACTCATATTCATATTCAGATTCAGATTCACATTCATATTAATATTAATATTAATATTAATATTAATATTAATATTAATATTAATATTAATATTAATATTAATATTAATATTAATATTAATATTAATATTAATATTAATATTAATATTCATATGCATATTCATATTCATACTCATACTTTTACTCATACTCATATTCATATTAATATTAATATTCTTATTCATATGCATATTCATAATCATACTCATACTCATACACACATCATATTCATATTCACATTCATATTCACATTCATATTCATATTAATATTCTTATTCATATGCATATTCATATTCATACTTATACTCATACTCATACTCAGATTCACATTCATATTAATATTAATGTTCTTATTCAAATGCATATTCATATTAATATTAATATTCTTATTCATATGCATATTCATATTCATATTCATACTTATACTCATACTCATATTCATATTCAGATTCAGATTCACATCACTTAATTTTATATGGTTGGTTCTTAGAACAAACTGCATATTTCAACAAAATCTTGGGGATATAGAAGGGTTGGACCGGCTACCCCCCCTTCCAATAAAAAGTAATTATTTATTAATTAACAAACACATAATTCACACGTTGATTTTTGCAATAATTTTTAAATCATTATTTTTGGTGTTTGTAGGCGAACGGCATAGAAAAGCAAGGAAGGTGACAACAGTTTTGTATAATACAACACAGTGTTGCCAGAAGTAGGGGGAAACCACTAAATGTAGGTATTTACAGGAATGTAGGGAATATCGGACATATAATTTATTTTGGCAAAAATGTAGGAATTTTGTATTCTCCGATTGCATTTCTTGTGTATTAATGTAAAAATAAACCGTTTCAAAATTAGTTTTTGCTCAAAATTACCCAGACATTTATCTAATGGCAGGCACCTCAGGAAACAGAAAATGGGTATCAATGGTACAATTATCTAACTTAAATCTTAATAAACTCCATGAGACGAGAAATTCCAAATATATTGGTATGTTGGATTTGTATTATAAGATAATTTCTGGAAAACTGTAGAAAAGTATGCATGCATTTCGAACGCACAAGTAGTCAGTTTAAATAAATTAATACAAAAGAACTACATAGACATGCTAAGTTTTAAGTTACTTACTGTAGCTCCAATAAAATAATAAATATTTCTAGTTTATGTTCCTTTCTTGAGTAAGACTTTTAAAGATTTTCGTAGGGAAAAACCGGACCTTTTAAAGATCTACTGGCAGCACTGATACAATTTTTGGAAGAAAAAAATCAAAGCTATCTATAAATATGGAAAAAATTATCGTGCGAATGTCAAATGTTTTTTGAAGCAATTTTTAAAGAGAATTGAAAATAAAACAAGATTTTTAAATCCTCGTATAAATTGGGTCTCATATTTTGCCTTCCAATGAATTACTTTGGATACGAATTATCCAAAAATATACTTTTTAACAATCCTGAGAAAGTCGGCTAAAATCACTTACCCGTTATTTTTTGGAATCATTATTATATACAAATGCAACCACGATCACGCGTAACTCACACGTTTCTAGTGAGCGACTCACACGTGACTAATGCGCAACTCACGCGTCACGCGTCATGACATTTGTACATACCTAATAAAAGCACATAAAACAATGACAAAAACAACACCGATAATAGTGTTAGCAGAAATCGTTAACCTCTTATTATTGGCAAATTCAACGCTTGAGGCTAGTACTAATGCGTACATAAGTTCTCAGACGCAGCGATGCACGGCGCACATTTTTCCTAAAATAAACATTATTTTGTTGAAGCTTTAAAATAAAAATATAAAAGCTCTGCCTCGTTGAGCATAATTAATAACTTTATGTCCACTTAAACTAATAAAATAAACATTAAAAACAAAAGCATTTCCACAAATAAATTGCTAACAAATTTGAATAAATACCTGAACTTGATGGTTTCATGGTTAGATTTATTACCTTTTCAAAATTACTTGAGATAAACAGAATTTAATTACGCAAAGTTGTTAGATTTTTTTTTTTGCTTACTTTATCAGTTTGCTCTCATAATGTTCAATTTTAACGCATCATTACAAAAGCACTGTTACCTACGTATGTGCATTGGCGTAGCTATAAATTATTTCTAGGGGGAAGGGCATCATGACTGGTGATTTTCATGAGTTATAATAAAAAAATTGTTACATTCAATTTTTAATAATTCTAGGGGACAACAGCGATTCTTGGGGCAATGCACCCCTCCCCCCCCCCAAAAGCCTTTCTACGCCTATGCCTATATAACATTTATTTTTTGCTTAGTGATGTAGAATTTTGCACTTTAAGCAAGTATTTTCAGTTTTCACGCTGCTTGAAATTTTTTTTTAATTAATTAATTAATTAAAGTACCGCCTTTGGCCCCAACGTGCGCTGGAGGGAATTTAAATTTAAGAAAGTGGGAGAAAACTTACCGCAATACCAAATTTCTTGTGAAATGATAACGAATTGAGTTTCTATGTAAAAGGTTTTTTTTTTTAAATTAATACTCGTATCGAGCCGAATTTTCGATTTAATCGTGATTTATTGAAATTAAAATTCTAGGGGCCTACCCATAGCTTAGAATTATCAAAATTGCAAAGTTGTTGATAACTTTTAAAATAAGGCTGTAAAATTTTATTGTAAGCGACAATTTACGTGCATATGGGTATTTCCACAGAAATGTAAACTTTTTGTAGCGTGCGACACTAAGCAAATATGCTTTGGTTTTTCAAAGAAAACGAAATTTGTTTTTTTCCTTGGGTGATCCTGTGGCTGAGTGGTAGCGATGCTAGCCTCTCAGTCCAGAGGTCGTGGGTTCGATTCCCGCCACAGACCCTGGGTGTTTTCCGCAGACAAGCTTATCGCTTCGCGGGTTGTGTTGTGTTAAAAAAAAAACTTCTTTCTAGTATATTTGTCTAGGCCGTCAGCAGCTCTACGTTAGGTAAAATTTTAAGAAAATTTGAGTCACTTTGTTCAGAAACTCAAGGTTAATTGCTTGCTGTCGCACGCGACAAAAAAGTGGAATTTTTCGGAGAAATGCCCATATGTAAAACATATTTTAATATTATCAAAAACCTTCTACTGAAAACTTTAATTTTTGTCGCTTACGATTAAATCGATAATAAAGGTCGATATTTAAAGCTGCCGACACACGTGTGATTTGTACCTACTCGATGTTTTGTTCCAAGTTAATCGAACTGTTCGCGCACAAATGGAAATTTTCAAATACTTGTGAATTAATCGAAGTTTTAAAAGAAGCAAATATCATTTGCCAAAGTAAAAGTGATAAATATAAAGACATAAGAGAAAATTAAAAATCATAAAATTAAAAGTGTCATTGCCTTATCCGCTTTGCAGTCGTATTTACTTATTGACATTTATATGTAAAGAGATTTGTTCAGCGTTTGAGAAAAAATTCCACTCGCAGAAGGTGCATCGCCAGCTTAAAGTATTTATACTCGTAATTTTATTTTGGATATTTAAAGCTGCCCACATAAATCACAAGTATTTGAAAACTTTTTAATACTTGTGATTTGTGCGATGTGTTAATGAACTTGTGCGCAAAACTTTTGTATTTCCGTTTTTATTTTACTATCAAACGTCAAAGTGCATGTATAACAGAGATATCTAGCAAGCAATTTTTAATTGAATTTATTTAACATTTATTTTTTTGTTGCGTGCATAAATAAATAATAAAAAAAAAACAATTGCTTCATCCGCTTCACAAGTTATAAATACTTGTTGACGTTTAAGTTTAACAGATTACAGCCACTCCATCAACAGGATTCTACAGGAAAGTAAAATTTTTCTAGAAATATGAATAACCCAGCAAAAAAAAAAAAGTCAAAGCTTGTTCCAAATGTTTTATTACTTTCATTCAGAGCTGTTAAATTTCGATTAGGATTAGTAATCAATTAGATTACATTTTAAATAGAATTGTAATGATTATATAAGTGCCTTCAAAAGAATTGCTGATAAATAATTGATTACGATTACTAATAATCGAAAAGTAATCTAAATTACTTAAAATTACTAAAAAAAATAATCAAAAAGAATCAAAACTAATCAAAAAGTAATCCGGCTACTTTCAAAGATTACTTTTCATTCTTAATAAATAATTAAAAAGAATGAAAAGTAATCCTTAGAATTGATTCTTTTTGATTATTTTTAGTAATTTTAAGTAATTCAGATTACTTTTCCATTATTAGTAATCGTAATCAATTAGTAATAGTGCGAAACTGAATATAATCGTAATTTAATCATTACTTCACCTTTAAAAAAAAAGTAATCAAATTAGTAATCATTACGATTAGTAATCATTACTTAACAGCTATGCTTTCATTATATACCAATCGCTACGGGGAATGAACATAATATTCCTAGGTTGTAGTTTATATCAAACATTTGTTCGGGACAACATATTATTCCCTTACCACTCCGTTATTTGGATGACTTCCGTCCTATGACAACCATGTGTTAAATTCATTGATGCTTCAACAGAAATAGAACTTCTTGGAGCGGCATTAATCAATCATTATGACTGTTGATTTGTATGAGTAAAATTAAAATAAATAATTACATACAATTTTTAAAAATTCTAGGTAAGGCAACAGCAATTTTTGGGGAACAATGCACCCCCTAGAATGACCTTCCTACGCCTGTGTCATCAATGCTGTAACTACATACAAATTATATGTTAATTTTTTTGCTGGGAAATCTAAAAAAACATCATTCTGAGTTTACAAAGCTGCTCTGTAAAAGTAAAATACCAGGCTCTAGTACTTTTTTCTATATTGACAGAGATTTAAATATGTGTCCACATAGCAAGCACAGTGTTTTGATCTCATATAACTTATTAGTTTATTTTTTTATATTCGACCTTATTATATGTTTTAAATTATTTTATTATTTTTCAGGCTCTAGATCAATTATTTTCTTCAAATAAAACTCTTTTGTGTTTTATTACAGAATTTTTAGGGTTTCGTACACCAAAGGTGAAAAGAAACCCTATTGTTTTCGCTACACTGTCCGTCTGTCCGTCTGTCCGTCACAGAGTATTTTCTCGAGAACCGTAAGAGCTACGGACCTGAAATTTGGACACAGTGTGTAGACCCTTGGCCGCTACAACAACAAATACATGAGAGTTGGAAATTAAAGGGTGTGCCAAAACGAGCAACGAAAAATGTTAAAATCCCATCTAATATACATACAATTGTATGTATATACACTTGAAATTTGTAAAGTTAGTGTATTTTTATACAGACTACAACAATTAACACTAAAATTTAAAAAATTTTAATTAAAGGGTGTACCATCAGTTAATGTAATTTCGACTATGTAATATTGATAACTTGCTGTATCTTGGAAACCGTAAAAGCAAAACTCTTGAAATTTTCAAAAACGGTAAAACAAAAAAATCTCAAAATTATAAAATCGCCAAGCCGAAAAAAAAATCGCCAAAATCAAAAAAAAAATCGCCAAAAACAAAAAAAGCACCAAATTAAAAAAATTTTTAAATCGAAAATTAATCGCAAAAAACCGGAAAAATCGCCAAAATGAAAAAATCGCCAAAATGAAAAAAAAAATCGCCAAAATGAAAAAATCGCCAAAATGAAAAAAATCGCCAAAATGAAAAAAACAATCGCCAAAATAAAAAAAATCGTCAAAATGAAAAAAATCGCCAAAATGAAAAAAATCGACAAAATTAAAAAAAAATCGCCAAAATTAAAAAAATCGCCAAAACGAGAAAAAAGCGAAAAATAATGAAAACAAAATTATTTCAACTGAAAAAACGTAAAAAAAACACTATTAAAAATAATGTTCAAGGCCCAACGTACGGAACCCTTCGTGCGCGAGTAAAAGTCGCACTTTACTGAATTTATTTATATTTTTGTTCAATATTTCTAACACCTTCGGTATTCTTCTTCAGGAACACAGTGCTCTTTCATACACAGTAGACGACTTTACTCAATCCTGAAGAAGAACACCGAAGGTGTTAAAAATATTGAACAAAAATATAAAAAAGTCTGTAATAAAACACAAAAGAGTTTTATTTGAAGAAAATAATTGACCTAGAGCCTGAAAAATAATAAAATAATTTAAAAGATTTCATATAACGTTGTGATGCAAAAGTTTCGAAAGCTTATATCAAATACTTTAATTCAGAAATATAATATTTTAACCAGACAAAGGACAAGTCTACCCCCTCAAGTATACCAAATACATCATTTTACTATATTGGTTAACACAATTAGATGTAAATTTATAACAATTTGTAGTTGATTTACACTCTATGCGAGGATACCAGTAACTGCATTCCGTAGCTTTTTGCGCACCAAAAAAGTAATATTTATAGACATTCTGTAATTTAATTTTTACGATAGTATACTTCTCAAGGCGAATTCATACCAAGTGGTCTCGATATGCAACTCTGCATATTCGCCTTGTATATTTGTTAATGTAAAATTGCCTGCTGTCTCAAAATTTCCGAAAGATTTTGCTCGATTTGGCACAAGATAAATTGACAGCTGATCACCATTTTTTGAATCGAGACCACCTGGTGTCATGTCAGTTCTTCTAGGTGCAGCTGTGTTTTTATCATCATTTAATTATATATCATGTGGCATCAAAATAAGCAAAAACCACAAAGAAGAATATAAAAAGAAAAAAGAAGAGAGGTGTCTTAGGACACCCGGTTATAGCTATGCTGTCTAGCTATATAAAAAAAAAAGAAAATTATCATTCCGTTCCGCGATTGCGGAAAGCATTTTTGTTGCGAAAGCAAAATTTTCAATTCTTCATTCCGTTGCTGCGGTGTTTTCCTCTATTTTGCCAATGCACAAATTTTATGACGGAAAGCGTATGGAAAGAAAAAAATTGTAAGGAAAAAAAGAAGATAGGTGTCTTAGAACACCCGCTTATAGCTTTGCTGCTTAGTTATATAAAACAAATTTCATATGTGAAATAACAATACAATAAAATTATATTATATGATGATATCAAATTCGTCGCAATTTTTTCAAAACGTTTCAATTTATTTCCCATTATTTTCTTTTCTAGCGGCGTACGATTAAATTAATGTATTGTTTGTGGCCGGCGGCAGCTGTTAGCCGGCTTACAGCCGATTGGCTGTGTTCTCTTGTTTGTGCTCATGTGCAAAAACAATACAAAAACAAATTGTGCAATCCTAATCATTATTTTTGTTTTGTTTTTGTTTCACTCACTTCAAAGAACGAAACAAAACAAAGTTAAACAATTTGTTTTGATTATTTTCGTAATCTGGCTTTAAGTAAAAAGAAATCACAACAAAAATAAATTTATAACTGTAATAGTGTCGAGAAATCAAAACAAAAATGAACTTATAACTGTATTAGTGTCGATTATTTTTGTTACGAAAATCACGCCCTAGATCCTGTGTCGTGACATAAGTAGCATAGCTATAGTAATTAAATTAAAGCTTGTGAGTTTACTTTTTTTACTTCAACTGACGTTATTGTTAAAATATGCTAATGGATAGCAAATATATAAATTCTCGTTATGTTGACTATAGCGATATGATTATCGTAATAAAAATTCAGGTAGAGTTAGGTTAGAGAGTTAAAGCACGAAAACTTGTAGAAAAAATTATTAGATTTTGATAAATGTTGGTGTATTTGTTGGTAAATATTAAACGAATAATTGTGTCATCACACAAGCAGCTGATTTAAGGGCCAATCCCACGATGTCGACAACGTTCGACTTGTCGCACACTTATGGCCGGTTTCACAATAACGAAACGAAACTTTCGATTGAAAATTTATATTGAAAACAAAAACAAATTTTCTTATTTTATTGTTGTTTTTAACATAAATTTTCAGTCGAAAGTTAGGTTTCATTATTGTGAAGCAAGCCGTTACACTCAAAACAAAAACAAATTTTAATATTTTGTTTTTGTTTCAAAGGTAAGTGTGCGACAAGTCGAACGTTGTCGAGATCGCGGGATTGGCGCTAAAACCACAAAACTACTGGAACTGCCCAGTGCGTAATGTTGTTTATTTGCTTTATGTTCTAGGCGAATTATATGTAAAAAAAACCTTATTTTCCTCACATAAAAATTTTCGATTTATTTATTTTGTAAATTTTATTTAAATTTCTTCTGACAGCTCATAATCATTTTTGCATAAATGTTAAAAGTTTCGTAGTGTTTTTTTTTTAAGTATTTTTGAACAGTAAATCTTTTTGTATTTAATTTTTATTTTAGCTTTCCTCTAACGCAATCTATGTCATTGACATAATTTCTCTCATGTGCATTTTTTTTTTCTTAATTTCGTTATTTTTAATAAACTAAAGATTATCCAGCAACATTTGCAACATTTGCAACGGCAACGGCAACAGCAACAGCAACATTTAATTCTAGTACAGCTGGATTTGAAATGAACTCAGTCAAGACCTTCACGTTTAAATGTTGCCACTATGCGAATGCAGTAACATGTTCTGTTCTTATTCTAATGAATATTTTATATGCAGCCAGGCAAGCAAATGTTTCTTTAAGCAGCTTGTATGCTTTCATTTAAAAATAAAAAGAAAAGAAAATACAACTTTTTATATACTCTCATATGCAAGTAATCGTGATTTTCACTTGAAATCTTCTTTGGAAATTATTTCTTCTGTACACAAACGCTATTTAAGCTTTAGTTTATGACTATAAGTATGTGTGTATGTATATTTAAACGAAATCGCTTTTAATAACAAAGTAAAAATGCCAACTTCCTCCCCAGGTAACAGCAGCAGGATTTCCAAGTAGTTTTCTTGCATAAATATGGGCGATTTATTGTAAATGCTTTTAATAAGAGTGAATGAAAGAAATTAATGTTGTTTAATAAAATTAATGATAATGTTAGTTGAGTTAAGTGGAAAGGGAACTATTGATTTTGTTGTCAGTATTAAAAGTTTGATGAGTTCTAAGCGAATCAAACAACAAGCAACAAGTTTTTATCCAAGTCGTACTTAGTGATTATGGGCAAAAAGCTAAATAATGCTTGACTAACTGCATACATTTTTTTTTAAATCAGTTTTAGCACAGTTTGTTGCTTTTAAATTATGGATATAGTTTAACGATGTGTAATGGCCATAAAAAATTAGCATTTTGAGAACAACTGGCCCTCGGCTTTACTTCATTTCTACACTTAATTTGCTTTGAGCAGTCGCCATAAGAACTTGAAAGAAATCATTCTATAAATTTATTTCTACGACTTTATCATCTCATGGGATAATGAAAAATTAATGCAAATTCTGCAACAACAACATGAGGCTGCATTAAACTCAAACCAGGTCTGTGAAAAAAACGACTTGAAGCCAATAATTTATTGACTCTTTTTTCAATGCGACAACTAACAAGTTTTATTTGCGGCAGACATGTGTAAATGAACTCCTAATAACGGATTTTGATTTGCAACATTATTTACGCACCAAACACGCAAACTTACAAATTATAACAAATAAGGCCGAGTTTACATCTGGCACACAAAAAAGCGTAACCACTAATTACTAATGAAAAACTGTTTGTCTCAGACATGTATTTATTGAGTTTCTAATCAAATTCTACAAAATTGTCTATTAGTTATGTATGAATCATGATGGACCCAATTGGGTATCCGAGTGGGAGCACCACCCTTCTTAACCTACTCGTATGTATGAAAACGTTAAACTCAATAAATACGCGTCTGATTCAAACAGTTTTTCATTAGTAATTAGTGGTTATGCTTTTTTTTTTGCTCATGTGTGCCAGATGTAAACTCGGCCTAAGATTAATACAATTTTGCATAAGATAACAAAAATATCAATGAACTGATTGCAAGATACAAAAACTTTAAAATAATGTCAAACTCCGCTCAATTTTACAGCAAGGACAACATTGTAATAAAGCACACTTACTATGGAGCGAATTATGGTTTAAGCATCTAAATGACTTTAAATTTAATTTATGCTAATGCTGGAATTGTTATTAATTACACTGTAAAACTATGAATCAAATAAACGAGATTGCGCATGGCGCAGAACCGTTAGTTTCGCTACCACCAATCAGCTGTTTGCGTGCGGTAGACAAAGGCTTTTGTGTTTTATTATGAAGGCAAAATACTGTGAATCAGGTAACGTTTACAAAACGTTTTATCATAAAGGCAGTGTTGCCAGTTTAGGGGATTTGTCCCCGAATTGGGGATTTTTTTCAGGATTGGGGATGAAAATTTCTTATTGGGGATCTGAGGATTTGTTGGGGATGATAAAAAAATTTTAGGGGATTTTTTTTATAACTGATGGTACCAAGAATGACTTTTGAACTAAGAAATATGCGCCTGGCAAGTCTAAAAATGTGTCTTACTATTCATAGTGAATGGTTTCTAATAAAGAAGTAGTATCAAAGCAAATTAACCAATAATGAACAAAATTTAATATGACTTGTTGGAAGCACTTCTTAGAATAAACACACACTTTAAAAATAATTAAATTTGTTGTGACAAATTTAATCCTTCTACTGAAATGCTAAAGCTTTTTAATAGAAGTATGTACTATGCACGAATCTGAAGTTCTTAAAATGGTAAACTATGGTGAAAAAGTTTTTTATACTTGTGTATACTACGAGGGCGGTTCGAAAACTTCTTAGCCTAGCACAAAAAGCGCGGTATAAACAGAAAAAAGTTAAGTGTTTTGGAAACTTCCATCTCTGCTATGAACACATGTTAAATTTTGTTTCGATCTGGCAACTCCTTCATATAGAAACAGGTGTTCACAAAAGACGCATCCGCGATTTTTTAACAATGGAAAAATTAGAAATGCGTGGTGTCATTAAATATTTACATAAAAAAGGTTTATCGGGACAAGAAATTCATAATGATATGGTGAATGTGTTAGGTGAAAGTGCTCCTTCATATGCAACAGTAAAATATTGGGTTGCTGAATTTAAACGTGGTCGTAGAATCATTGAAGATGAAGCACGTAGTGGACGTCCAAAAACAGCAACAACAACAGAAATTGTAGCCAAAGTGCATGATATGGTATTAAATGATCGACGAATAAAAGTGCGTGAAACAGCTAATATCATGGGCATCTCAAATGATCGAGTCCATTTAATTTTGCATGAAGAACTACAGATGAAAAAGCTTTCTGCAAGATGGGTGCCGCATTTGTTAACAGTCGACCAAAAACGCATAAGAATGAACATTTCTCAAGCTTGTTTGGATCGTTTTAAGCGAAATAAAATGGATTTTAAGCGTCGTTTCATAACTGTCGATGAGACATGGATCCACCACTATACTCCAGAGACAAAAGAACAATACAAACAATGGACTGAAGCTGGAGAAAGTGCCCCAAAGAAGGCAAAAACAATTCAATCGGCTGGTAAGGTTATGGCAACGGTTTTTTGGGACTTCAAAGGTATTTTATTGATTGACTATCTGCAAAAGGGCAAAACAATAAATTCAGAGTACTATTGCAACCTTTTGGATCAATTAAATGTACAAATTCGAGAAAAACGTCCTGGCTTACAACACAAAAAAATAATTTTTCATCAAGACAACGCACCAGCGCACAAGAGAGATTTAACAATGGCTAAAATCAACGAATTAAAGTACGAGTTGCTTGACCACCCACCTTATTCTCCTGATTTGGCTCCCAGTGACTTTTACCTGTTCCCAAATCTAAAAAAAATTCCTTGCTGGCAAGCGTTTTACTTCAAATGAAGATGCAATTACAGTTGTAAACCACTATTTTGAAGACCTTGAGGAAAACTATTTTAATCAAGGGATAGAATTGCTAGAAAAGCGTTGGACTAAGTGTATTCAAGTTTCAGGAGATTATATTGAAAAATAAAAATATTTTTGAAAAACTAACTATTCTCTTTCATTGATAGGCTAAGAAGTTTCCGAACCGCCCTCGTAGACTGTGTGTAATTTTTTCTTTACAAGTTTTATGGCCGTAATTTCTACAAGTAGATATCTATTGGTGCCTAGATATCTATCGTGTAAGTTGAATTTTATAAGGCAAACGTTTGGGTAAAAACCTTAGGTAAATTACCTGTGTGTAGAAATTACGGGCATTATAAGTACAAATTAAATGAATATGAATGTAAATATAGCTATCGATATAAATCAATTTTATTGAACAAATATGTTATTTTTGTCATTATTTTTTATATAAAATGAAAAAAATTTAACTTTTTTTCAAAAGAAAAACTTTTAATTCAAAAAACTCAATTTGGGGATTTTTGGGGATGACAAATCAAAAATTGGGGATAAGCTCTAGAAAAAAACTGGCAACACTGCATAAAGCAATTAAATTTTGCTCTCAATGCAATTTTTGCCCATCGGCACAATCGTGCTCTGTGCTAGAGATGGACGCGTGCCGAATTTTTCCAACACGACACGACCCGAATACGAATACTTAGAAGTTCAACACGTACGAAACACGCACACAAAAAATTTTGCTATCACGAAACCGCACAATAAGCACAAAATCAAATTGAATAGCAAAAAATCATTGTTTTTTTTTATACAAAAAGAAACATATTTTCGTTTAATTTCAGAACTTTAAACTTAAGAGGCCCCTACACTATCAACAAAATGTGCTGTTTTGCATGTTTGACGATACAAAATATTAAATTTTGTTTCTTTGCTGGAAATTCTTGCATACATATTTCGTGTTCTATCGCGTCAATTCTGTCACGAACACTTCGTGTTGAGTCGTGCGTGTCCGTGACACGCCCCCATGTCTACTCCATGCTTTTGTTTCACTTAGTACAAAGAAAAAAACGAAAGCAAACGTTTCCTTGTATTTATTTTCGTACTCTGCACACACATTGTTAAATTGTTAGCCCCTATTTACAAAAAAATAAAATGTGTTTGAAATCCATTTTAAGAAAATTTTGTATGAAAAATTTGAAATAAAATATATTTCGAACTCATTTTAAACTTTATAAATATGGAGGTTAAAAGTTTTCACAATTTTCCCGTTTTCGTCCATAAAATAAAATGGGAGAACAATTTGTTACCCTTTCGTAAGTTTGGATACGTTGTAACTGCGTTGAAGGCGATATTACGAAACAATATGATCTTGTTTTTAGGGTTCCCTACACCAAAAGTAAAAAGGAAACCTATTGTTTTCGCTGCGATGTCCGTCCGTCCGTCCGTCCGTCAGTCCGTCTGTCAGTCTGTCTGTCACAAGCTACTACATTAATTAACACTGAAATTAAAAATAAAAATAAAAATGAAAGGGTATACTAACAGTTAATGTAATTTTTACTACGTAATTTCGACAACTTGCTGTATCTTGGAAGCCATAAGAGGCAAAGTCGCCAAAAATCGGAAAAAGTTTACCGGGTATATAAAATTAAAAAAAAATTCATCAGTACCGAATTCTGTAACTTTTTGCTAACCAAAACTCATATTATTAAGCGACTTATATATTCGCTTGTGGTAACGATAATGTGATTCCGTAATTTCTTTTTTACGATAGTCTCCAGCTTTATCTTACTCACCATTTAATACCATATTATGTGGTATCTCTGTATAGAAAATGTTAAAATAAGCGAAAAGCACAAAGAATGATAAAGAAAAACTCAATGAATTTGAGTTTGTGACTTTATTTTACTCCAACCTACAGCGATTATCGTTAAAAGATGTTACTGATTAGTAAAGTCGATATATTTTCCTTATACCATTATCGTAATAAAAGCTAATGAATCCAGTGGTACGATTCAGTAACTTTAAACGATCCGACAATCGTAATTTTTGTCTATACATTTTGTCGCTTGCAATAACGATTGTGTGATTTTGTAACTTCTTTTTAACGAAAGTACGCAGCTGACATTTTCTGTTGATTTTTGTTGTTAAAATTAACAGCACATAAATTATTTTCGCCTAAATAACGAC
Source organism: Tachina lurida (assembly GCA_944452675.1). Classification (NCBI taxonomy): domain Eukaryota; kingdom Metazoa; phylum Arthropoda; class Insecta; order Diptera; family Tachinidae; genus Tachina; species Tachina lurida. The sequence goes on along the minus strand of OX101753.1, from coordinate 128,276,290 downwards.
ACAGCTGGCATTAATCTACAGAAAAAATCGTTAAAAATATTACTGAATAGCAAGTTCCATAAAGTTTCGTTATAATTATTTTAACGATGCGATTATCGTTAAAAAAAAGTTAGTGAATTGCACTACAGTTACAGGTAAGATGTACATATAGGCTAAAGTTCGTATAGTATTACATATCGTTACCTTAATATAGAAAGGCCCTAACTCATTATTTTTTTTAAATCGAGTTTTTTATATATTTCGATATAAGAATATCTAATGTATTGAAATATTAAAAAATCTCGTTAAAAAAATAATGAGTTAGGGCCTTTCTATATTAAGGTAACGATATGTAGAGTCCGCACGGAACCCTTCGTGTGCACTGAAAGTCGCACTTTACTGAATTAATTTTTTTTTTTCATTTTATATTAATTATAAAACTTAATTTGTTTTATTTCAAGCAAGAAAAAATTATAAAAAGAAAATGTGTGGAACTTCAAGGCCCGTTTTCTAGTAAGTTGTACTTTTTTATTTATTTATTTTTGTTGTGTTTGCTTATTCCGCCTATAGAAACGATACTTATAAGTTAGTTTTTTTTTCGAATCTTTTTTTTTTTTCAAACGAATCTATTAAGGGATTTTTAACTCCCTTGTCACACAAACGTATATTATAATAATTTAAAATTTATGTAATATTTACTTTCAGAGATACGCAGTGTTTCAGGTGAACCGAATTACAAGTCAGTCAACTTGACTTGGGAAGTGGAGTTTGTGTCGTCGGATCAACATGCTATAAAAAACTCTAGCGATGAAGTGGAGCCTCCTACTTCTTTTCAGGTCTTCTTTTGTGAGATACAATCATTTGGACCGCACAGATGTCGCTCCAAAGTCGTTAATGGCACCAACTCCCAACAACTGTACGACAATGTGGACAATGATTTGGACGTTGTAGATCAAGTGTATGTTGGGCCAGCATTAATGTCTTAATAATAAAAAAAATAACGAAACCTTTTAACAATTTTCCCTTTTATATTATTGTCAATTTTCTAAATTTTCCAGAAGACAAGTGCGTCAGTATATGGCACAAGTTGATAATCTGAGAATGGCTACCAAATATAGTTTTCATATACGTTCAATGCCCAAGCATAGGAACATGAAAGTAACCGGACGTTCCGAGTTACTTGACAATGAAATTGAAGGTGAAGATTTTCTAAGTAATAACTTGGGACAGGGTCAAACAATAGTTATACCCACAAAAGGATGTAAGTTTTTTTATTGAGGGTGTTTAACTGCTTCGAATCTCTAATTTATTCATTTAAAATATAACTAGTTTCGGCCGAGGCCACTAGATGTTTGCCCACTGCTTCTGAGATAGAAGTTGAGACAGGTCCACATTTTGGTGGCAAGATTGTAGTAGATGGTGGCAATTGTGGCATTAAGGGTGATCCGAATGATGTTAAAGACAAATATGTCATGCGTATTGATCACAAGTTGTGCGGCAGTATGGTTAAACCGGAAACGAATACAGTTGAAACATTTATAACGGTGCAGGAGAATTTGGGAATATTTACGCACAGCACAAGAAGGTAAGGGTGTTTAAAAGTTGTTTCTTATTTAAGAAAAAAAAAATATATACATTAGGGCGGGTCGATTTGTATGGAGGCAAAAAAATCGCTCAAATTACAAGGAAAATTTTATTCTAGGGATCAATATAAGAAAATTTGCCGAAGGAACCATGCCTCTAAAATGTATTTTGATGTCCCGACTTTTGATCCGAAAGGTCAAATTTTCTTGAAGGGTCTAATTTTGAAAAATTTCACTTTGACCCATTTAGAGTTCCTCAATCAAAATGTATGACTGACCCTCACTAATTTTGAAGGGCCGACCCACCTATGACAGTGGCACATCCCCTGGAACCACCCCTGGGGGGTTCCCAATACAAACATTTGTGATTTTTTGAAATATTTGTATGGGTAACCACCCCGGAGGTGGTTCCAGGGGATGTGCCACTGGCATAGGTGGGTCGGCCCTCCAAAATTAGTGGAGGTCAGTCATGCATTTTGACTCGATGGAGGAACTCTAAATGGGTCAAAGTGAGATTTTTCAAAATTTGAAACTTCGGATCAAAAGTCGGGATATCAAAATACATTTGAGAGGTATGGTTCTTTCGGCAAAGTTTCTTATTTTATCTTAGAAAAATTATTATCTCTTTCGGCCAAGTTTTGGTGATGGAGTTTTATATGAAGTCGGTTTGTCGTGATTATCTAAGCAGGGATTCAAAGAAAGGTGTCATGGTACCCACTTGAGCTAGACAAGCAAAATACTTGTTTTTTCAATAGAAATCTATTATTGTAATCATATTGGGTTTCATAGGCTGTTCTGACTGAATTTCTACTAAGTGCCCCTCGCCTCCCAAGAATTGAAGGCTGGATTGACCCGTGTTGAGATCGTTAGTTCTCAGTAACAGTTCCACACAACAAACTCACAAACGTTTAACTTAAAGAGGAAGAAGGCAATAATATTACTGGGATGGACGAGGAATTTTTGGCCGCGATTATTCGTCACCTAAAATAAAACACATTTTCGTATATGAAAATACACACTATTTTTATTTTTGAGGCAAGCGAACGACGAACAAATCTATACATGAGACAGACAGTAAGCAATCTTATCAATTATAACAGCTGTTCTTTTGTCTCCGTTATTGTGATTTAAACGGCGAATTTAGACATCAAATTTTCAACGGCGAATTCGTCGATCATCCTAATTGAGTTCCAAGTATTAATTGCTTATAATAATTATTAGAAAAATATCTAAAATAATTTATGTTCTTACTGCCTTTTTCTTCTTTAAGTTGATTTAGTTGGTTTACTTGGCTGCAAGCTACATGGAAGCAATCAAAAAACATCGGTGGACTCCGTCTATGTGAATATAAGATATGATATAATTCTACATTAATTTGAAATACAACAAAGCATTTCGTCACATTGATGTATGTATATCAAAAAGTCTATCGTACATACGAAAGGTTAGGTTAGATTAGGTTGATAGGTTGCTGAGAAAAGAGTATAAATGTTCAGCTCACTTGAGTCCAAATAGCAGGTCCCTTTGTGTTAGCTGAGAGTAGGAAAGGGATAGTGCAAGCACATATGGTAAAGTGACCGATTGATAGAGAGAAGTGAGGGCAAGCTTAATTAATTTTTTTCTTTTTTACAACTCTGCTATTGTGTTTTGTAAATTTTTATAGCATCGTTGCAGCGCCTCTGGTGTTGAGTAACCATATCACTGTTAGGTAGTAAGCTATGTAGGCATATTACCACTTAGTTTACTTCGTCAACGATTAATTGGCACAAATATCGAAAAGAGAGGGTGCTGGGATATACATTAGCATAGGCACTAACGCAAAAATTATAATGTTGTTATGGCTGGGGTTTGGTCAGGGTTTGAATTCGTGCTATCGAACACCTTCGTTTGCTTTGTAGTTGATGCAGTAACTACTTTAGCCAACAGCACTCCTCCGAAAAGTTATCCCAGCACATGTTGGCTTAAAAATTGTCAACTTATAACGTGCTAGTCCAGATAAGGTATACAGTTTAGCTTATTCCTGGTGCTGAGCGCTTAGAACAGAAACTTGATCAGCAGGTTTTCTCTATGATACTTTAAATGTATAGCTTATAAACTTGATCGTATGGAGCTTGATTTTTACTGAAAAACTTCCCGGTTTATGACAAAATTTTTTTTATTACAAAAAGCTCTGAAAAACCCCAAAATTTTAAGCGCGAAACGCAAAACTATATGCAAGAAATGGTCTGATATGTATTAAACAATGGATGCAAAGACATGTTCCAAAATATTTTTTTTTAGACTTGTTTAAGTGTGTGGTATATGAATTGCTAGTGTGGCCAGGGACAGGTGTAGACCAATTTTGTCGGCAATTTTGTCGGTAATTTTGACGTTCAGGTTAGCACAAAAATAGAGCTCAGGTCCTACCACGCACGTATGAACTCTATTGAAAGCAGCTGGGGTTTACAATCGAATGTGTAAAACTGGATTTACACATCGGTTGTCAGTCCGGTTATTTTCTAGGGTTGTGTGATATGGTGGGAGGCAAGACTTTTTTTTTTTTTTTAATAAAGAGAAGTAACACTCAGGCAATTAATGCCTACTACTATTTCTAGGTGTTACCTTCTTTAGGAAAGGGATAGTGATAGGGAAGACAGGTGGTGAAGGGAGAGATATAGAGGAAAGCTTCATTCTTTTACAACTCTGCTTTTTTTTGCACGCTTTTGATAATGCAGTGTTGCTGCGCCATCTGGTGTCAAATGAGGCGTATTAAATTTTTGAAGCTGTGTTTTGTAGCCATTTTATTTTATTGATTATTTTACTTCGCCGATGATTCTGCTACACAACGAAGGAGGGCGCTCTGATGTTACATTAGGACAAGTATATGCTGAAGTCGGTATAGTTCAGTGACCAGTGACTATGTCTTCATCACTTGAACTTTCCTACAACAACTGACACAAAGGGACACTAATGCACATCAGAAAAATGCGTGGTGTTGTTATTCAATGACTGTTGCATACAGGGATTGAACCCAGGACCTTCGGTTTTGTAGTCAACGTGCTAACTACTTCAGCCAACGCCACCCTCAAAACACACATACACTGATATTTGCATTTGAGCTAAACAGCTTTGAAAGCTCTTAAATTTTTTCTTGTTTCAGTGCAAAGTAAGATCAAGCATTGCTGACTGTTGTATTGTTGTTCTGGAAAGCACAAAAAGCTCTTTATAAAAGTTTGCACATTGCGCATATAGCTTGGACGTAGCTGATTTAAAGTATATGCTCATGCGCGGACTTTCTAACTGCTTTAAAAAGAAAATATCTACCCCGAAATGGCAGCCATCAAAGAGTATTCCTAGCGGGCAGGCCATCATAAGTAATTTTATTACTCGATGAAATAAGAAGAAGAAGATTTAGGACGTTTTTGTTTGAAAATGCTTCTGAGTTCTTGTCTTTGAATTCTCTAAACTATTTTCTTCAAAAATGGTTGTTCTCTTTGATAATGAAAAATATAAATATTATTGCCATGTTTTTAAAACATAAAAATCCAATTAAAGTATTATACAATAATTTTTAAAATATATGATATAATGGTGGATATAATGTTTGGAACAAAATCATAAAGCAAATACACGAACCTTCTAGCATAGACAATAAATAATAATTGTTTTAAAGAATCAAAATTGCTTCTTTTTTTTCGTCCATAGACAAGACGATGTAATCGTCGAACAGAATTAGGGCATAATTGTTTACTCGAAACACTAAGTATAAAGTTGCTATTGCAACACCCTGTATTTTCAAATGTCGATCGCTATATAAAACGTCACAATCTGCGCCCCCTTTTAATGCATTAAGCACACTCACTACAATCGGCTACCGACTACAACCTTTTATAAATAGAATACATAATTGTATATTAAAATGATTATTATCACCACAACGCGGCTACACGACCACTTTTGCCGCAGTAGCCAGCTTAGGCTAATGGCCTATTTGCCACCTGCGAAAGAAAACGTTCCGACTTAAAATTTATATTGAAAACAAAAATAAAATATGAAACTTTGTTTTTGTTTTCAATATAAATTTTAAGTCGAACGTTTTCTTTCGCAGGTGGGAAATAGGACATAACATCCAAATCTAAATTAGAGCCTAAAGCGTTGCGTAAGCAGCAGTGTACGTATTTACAGTACATTTAAACATATCAAATATATTTTGAATGTAATAATAGCTGATTATATTAAAATTATTGAATATTATTTAAAAGAAAGAGCATATAAAAATGCACATAATGCTAGGAACACAATTCGGACGAACGACGACGAATTCGTCGATAATTCGTCGTGTGAAGCACAAAAACGACGAATTTACTGAGCGAATTCTTCTCTTATATTTAATAAAGTTGGTTGTTGTGTGTACAAAGACAGAGAGTGAGAGAGAAAAAATTGTTTTTTCGTCGTTCGTCGGCGTACAAACTAGAAATAAATCTATCTCAGAACTCGTCACGCACGACGAATTTCGTTGTACATTCATTTTCATATGCACACATGTGTTTTATTTTTTATGACGAAAATTCGCACCGAAAAATTCGTCGTTCGTCCGAGTTGTGTTCCTAGCATAAAGAAATAAATTGCTTCTTTTTTATATTTTTACGTAATATATATAATTACATTTTAAATAAGTAGTTTTATATTTATAAATAAGAAATATTAGAAATTGGCACCACTGAAATGTGTATTTTTATTTGAATATCAGCTGCTTGTGATATGCTGCTGTCGTTTTCAAAATAATGTAAAGGGTGTTTTTTATTGAGGTATAGAACTTTAAGTTGGCATCACTTTTTTAACTGGCGGCCATTTTGTCAGCTGTCAAGTGATTAATATTTAGTTTGGTTTGCCATTTCATCATGAACAGGTTGACAAAAGAACAACGCTTGCAAATCGTGCAAATTTATTTCGAAAATAATGGTTCAGTTCGCGAAGTTTACCGCAAGCTCCGTCCATTTTATGGTCGACATAATCGTCCATCAGAGCAATTAATTCGGTTAACCATGGATCGTTTTCGCACTACGTTTACTCTATGTGATAATACGCATCCGCAGAGACGTCGAACAGTGCGCACCGAAGAAACAATTGCCGCTGTAGAGCAAAGTGTTGAAGAGGACCCGAATGAATCGATTCGCCACCGTGCACAGAAATTGGAGCTTTGTCCATCAACTTTATGGAAGATTTTGAAGATTTTGAATGTGGATGAGTTGTGGTTCCAACAAGACGGCGCTACATGCCACACAGCGCACGTCACAATCGATTTATTGAAGGAAACATTCGATGAGCGCATAATTTCGCGGAATGGACCTGTCAATTGGCCACCAAGATCGTGTGATTTGACACCATTGGATTATTTTCTTTGGGGATATGTGAAGTCGTTCGTCTACGCCAACAAACCAGAAACGTTAGGGGACTTGGAAGCCAACATTCGTGGCGTTATTGCCAACATACGGCTCCATATGCTCGAAAAAGTGGTTGAAAATTGGACCTGTAGAATTGGCTTTATTCGAGCCAGCCGCGGCGGCCACATGCCCGAAATCATATTTAAACATTAATGGCATAAAATTATCCTTCCAATAAAGCCAAATTGATGGACATTAAAACGATTTTCTTGTGTTTTATTTCAATTCGAAGTTCTATACCTCTAAAAAAAACACCCTTTATTACTTGGCTACAGTGCGACAATTGTAGCCCACGCTATTTGAAGCCGTGTAATCGTGTAGCCTGCTGTGTTTAATGCACTAGTCTTTTACAAGTCCTTCATTAATTTAATTTAATTTAATTTATTAAAATAGTAAATTAATCAGCATAGAATTTTACAAGTACATTTTTATTATTTTGTAATTGCGTTTTTTTGTAAAACCTTTTCATTAGATTTGTTGTGGTGTGCAGCTATCAGTCTGGCTTGCAGACGGTGCGAGCCAGTTTCTCAGTACCCGGCCGCGGTGGAGCCTCTGCCGTGCAACAAGATCATTACGAGGAAGACGAACGTATGGGTAGAGGATTAAGGCCTATGCGTTATGTGGACAAAAGCGCACTGGTGTTAAAAGAAACAGAAACAACAGAGAATAATGTGGCATCTGTAGAAACTGAGGCCATGGTTGAAGAAATGGCCAATCCAACCATAAACTATAATAATATCATAGCAGCAGAAGCCTTGGCAACGGATGATACAACAAATGCAGTTGCAACATTAGAAAATATAATACCGGGGGTAAATGAAGAACACATCAAGCAGACGGAAGTCAATGAAAATGAAATACTTAATAAAATTGATGAACAACAACAGGAAAGTGAACTAAAACACAGCACAGAGCACAGCCAAGGCAGCAGCAGTTTGACTACTATTGAAGCTACAAGTAACATTAATGAAGCTGCTGAAGCGGCGCAAGTTGTTAGTGATGCAGATGAACAATTTGCAGCTAAATATGCCAAACTGACATCAGAGCTCAATGATCGACCACAAAATGAGGCAGCTGATGACAGTGACGCTTATGCGGCTACACCCACAGGGAGAGGTAATTTATTATTTTTGATCTTTTTTTTTATAAAAATATTTGATTTAGATTTTCAACTTTCCTTAAAGAAAAATTAACTTGCAATTTGTATTTCTTTTTCCTTTTCTATTTTCCAAAACAGGTTTTGGTGATGCTGGTATTGAACTTATAACTCTCAACATGGGCACTGTTTTGTTGACAGTTTTATTATCTGTGATATTAATTGGTATTTTCATTTATGTCTTGTACCGCGAAACAAGTTTACCGCCTCCCATGTCAACCTCAGCTTTAAATGCCTCTTCTAATAGACACAATCAGCACCAGCAATTGCAAGAGGTGACGGATACCTTACCCAGAACTTTAAGAACCAAAAATCAGGATTTATTGGCTTAGTTTAGAGCCCTTCGTTTTTTTTGCATTTACATATTTCTATAGCACTTACAGACATACATTTAATGTTCACATAAGAATTTTTAAAGTTTTCCATGTTTGCTGCTTAAACTACGCTTTATTGTCTTGCTGAAATTTTTCTTCGCCATCAAGTAGATTTTGAGAGTAGCAAGATTTCATTTCAAAACGACTAAGCGTAGAGTCTGTGAAGCAATTTTACTTTACTATTGTTTTAACAACATACACCGCACAAAAAATACTCGTAGTAAACGCACCATTCCAGGCAAAAGCGATTTGTAATTTTTAGGAAACTACTTTTTCACTGCTTCCAAAGTAGCAATAAGAGTGCTCAGCTTCAAAAAAAATTTATAGGGCATATATAGTTTGTCCCATACATGGCTCTGATCCGAAAAATTAAGGTATATGGACATTAGAGGCCATCAACGCAAAAGTGGTGCAACAAACATTTTTTCTGTTGCTGTTCTGGTGATAAATACCTGCTTTACATTACCAACTATCAATTGCTATTCAAAAAAAAGATAGAACTGTAAAATGGTTTTTGCATAAAAAATAACATGGCAAAGAAATAGGGCAATTAAATAATTTGGGGTTACACCACTTTTGCGCTGATAGCTTCATATATAATCATTCAATTGCATATATATATGCATACATGTATGTATAAATATTCCATATACATATCGCTCATTTACTCAAAGAACCACATAACTTAAAAAAAACTAATTTGTCATAAAACAAGTTTGAAGAAGAAAAAGAAAATTATATGTTGGTTTCAAGAGTTGAGTTAACAAGATATTTGCAACATTAACTTAAAAATTAAATTTTTTGAGTTAAGACATTCTTTGAGTAAATGAATTTTTCCATATATTTCCAATATATCGTCCTATAAAATGCGCAGCTTTTATAATTTTACAACAGTGGAAAAAAGTTAATAAAATGCAAATTACAAAAACTATTTTTTCAGTTATCATACGTACATACATACCAGAGGATGACACATACTTAAGTATTTACTTTTAATTTTAATAACTGCGTATATTCATAATTCGATTCCAAAACATAAGAGTACCTCTACTTTATTTCTGCGAAAAACTTAAATACTCTACAACTTTAAATAGAAAGGGACACACATGCCATACTCATACCCGGAGTATCTTTATACTCAGATATCTATTCAAACAAAATAAATATACGCATGATACTCAGAGTATTTTTTTTTATCATACGCCTCCATATGCATTTGTGTGTGTGCGAAAAGGAATTAAAACTGTGCTTTGGCTGCTTGAAAATATTATGAGATAATTAGGAGGTAAAATTGCAAATAAGTACAACATTTAAGCAATTGATATTATCGAGCCATAACAGCAAAAAAAACTTAAGCGACATACCTTTCAAAAATCGACGATTCACAATCGTGGCTAATAGATATTCATCAAAAAACGAAGTTAAAAAAATGCCATTTAAGCTTTTCTTTTTCGGTTATAGCTCGTTTTGTATTCCTAAAATTTTTTTCAAACCATTGAACTGGTGCTTTTTCACTTTTAATTTACCAATACCAATTAATTTTTCTGGCAGCACTGATGCTTGAAGGGTGTGCAAATAAAATACTTATGTATATACTCAAGTGTAGCCGACTAAATACTTAAGAGTATTTTTATACTTATACATATGATTGTAGCTGATGAAGTGTTTGTGCTGTGTAATTTAAGAACTGTGTATGAATATAGCCGTGTGTTGTTTATAATTATACGTATTCAGTTTAAACTTGATGAGTATGTTTGCGTATGAGTAAGTTTGCGTAAGAATAAGTTTGCTTATGAGTATGTTTGCGTATGAGTGGGGTTTTCATCTTTAACTGCACGCATTTTTAGTTGTTTGGCAGCCAATACTCAAAGAGTACTTAAAACTATGCTTTTGCCATTCAATTTTGATATTTATGGCTAAATATCTTACATAGTATTTCTTTAAATAGGCCCATATATGAAGAGCTTCACACTTAAATTTTCATATACATGCTCGTATAAGCTAATATATTATAATACGAGGGCAGATCAATACGTGACTTTTGACACAGTTTTTTTTTTGCAAAACAAAAATTTATTTTCCAACAACTCAATACATTTAGTCCAACGTTTCTACAGTTTGTGTATCCAATTCAAAAAATAGGATTTTCGAGGTCCTTAAAACAGGCTCGTTTCCACCGAGCCATTTCGTTAGGTTTGTAAGTAGTTACTTGAGACTAAATCCGGAGAATATGGCGGCTGGGTTATCAATTCGTAGCCCAATTCATAGAGTTTTGCCATTGAGTGCATAGTCATTATCATTTAGCGAGCTTTTCCTTGGTTTGATTGACGTTTTTTTTTTTTGCAACAAATAATGTTTAATGAGCAGACGAAATTCACTTTTTTTCATTTTCTTCTCAACAGTCGAGGTAGTCTGTTATTAACGGCTGCCAAATACCAACTAAATGACACAGCTTATTCAAATTTAGACAGGAGTCAACTGACAGTGGCCTCTTGACAGGAGAAGTGTTGCCATTTCAATCAAGAGGCCGGAAATTGAAAAACACACTGAGTTAATGATCCACTCTCGTACGTTTTATATATTAGTCCATATATCTATTCATATATAAAACTTTTATCCATGCATAATCCTAAAAATTTCAATACATGAATGCATACACAGAAAAAAAAATTTCCTGCATTAAACCAAAAATAAAAACAGAAATCTATTAAAAAATTTTATTGAGTCAATCAAACTTTTAAAATTAAAATAAATTTCTAAACATAAATTTAATTCACTCAATGTAATTTTTAATTGATTTTTGGCTTTTTCGCAATTAATCGTGTTTGCTGCGGGAAAATTTTTTTCTGTGTATATATGGACCATACTTATTTTTTTTAGCTGGGTGCATATTTTTTGTTGCTTAAAAGTGTATTTACCGGTATTACTAAGTATTTCCATGACTTGAAATTCCGGAAGACTCAATTCTCACAATATTTCGCCTTACTATTAAAAATAAAATTTGTTGCCTTCTCCTTAAAAGGGCAAACAAATTTGCCTCTTTATTTTTACGCAAGGAAAACATAATTAATTAATAAACTATTACACTGGACAGCAAAAGTTAAAAGGTTTTCCGGTATAAAAAGTTTCTGATGATTGATTCTCAAAAAAATTTAAAAGGTGGTTTTGAAAAGTTCACCTCTGAGCCTTATTTAATTTAATTTTTAAATAGAACTTAATTAGTAATAAATAAGCACGAATAATAATAATAATTTAAGTTCTTTTTTCTAGATTTTAAGAAAATTTTGTATAGAAAACTATAATATTAGTTTTATAAAACATATCTAATAAATAAAATAATAAAGAAGAAAAAAGTATATAAAAAGTTTATTTTGCATTTATTGCCCAACAGTAAGTGGAGATAAACGTGACTCTTAGCCAGACAAGCTAAAAGTTTTTCTTCTAGCCAGAATGTTTTTTTTTGTACAAGATCTTTGTCTTAAAAAGAAATAATAAAAAAAAGTGGAACAAATTTTTCACGAAGCCCTTTTTTTTTTGCTTTTAGGAAAATGATAAACTCGTAAATGAAGTAAGTATGTAAGTGTGTATGTGTAACTAGGTTAGGTTGACTGGTCTGGTCTTCAGCCAAAAGCTGCAGCCAACCATACGTACTAAGCTTTAGCAAAAGTATCATTATCATTTTTCTATTTTCCTCTATCTTTTTTCCAAGTGTCTTAAAGAGTTTTTTCTCTAACGTTTAAAGCTGGCATTTGCTGGGGGGATTAAAGTGTGAAGAAATATTTATATTTAAAAGTCTTGTTCTATTAAGTGGATGGAGTCTGGGCAAAGAATAAGCGAGAGTATAATTTAGTGTAATAAAAAGAATATATATATTTTTTTTCTCATAATAATACTCGTAGTATAATAGTCAGTTATAAGTAATTTGTTCAAATTCTTAGTTTCAGTATTCTTAGCTTATGTTGCCGGTCAGATGTTTTGAAAGTGATTGAGAGTATGATTGATAGAGAGAATGTATATTTATTAATAATAGCAATTTAAGTTGCTTTTTAGAACAACAACGAAAAAAAGGGCCGAACAGCAAAGAACTTTTAAGCTGTGTCAAGTTACCAGCAGCTAAGTGAAATACTTTGGAAAGTTGGCGATAAACAGTTAACATATAATTATCGGCTTTTGCACTTTATGAATAAAAATTTACATTTTCAGTTCAACAAACTTTTCTGAAAGATAAAAATGTCTCAGTAAATATTGTAGCTAACTAATTGACTTCCATAGAGAAAGCATCTTTAGATATATAGTTAGATAAATATAAATTGATTTCTATTTAACTTTTAATATAGAAAAACCTTTTAGAATTATTTATTATTGGCTTAATTTCGTGCTTAAGACAGACCTTATCAGCTAAAACATTAATAATTTTAAAGTTCTATTTCAAGAAACACACAAAGCATTAAGAGTTACAGTGTGTTGGAAAATATTTCATTGCAAATTCTAGCTATATTTTAACGTCTAAATTACTTTTAATAAAAAAGAAGACACCCGGTTAGAGCTATGCTGCTTAGCTATATAAAACAAACTTAATGTGTTAAATAACAATGCAATATAATTATATTATACTCGTATGATGATGTCAAGTTTGCCGCAAAGATTTCAAAACGTTGCCATTTATTTCCTCCCATTATTTTCTTTTCTAGCGGCGCACGATTAAATTAATGTATTGTCTGTGGCTGGCGACGGCTGTTAGTCGGCTTACAGCCGATCGGCTGTGTTCTCCGCTTTATGCTCATGTGCAAAAACAATACAAACACAAATTCGGCAATAGTTCTCATTGTTTTTGTTTTGTTCTTGTTTCACTCGCTTCAAAGAACGAAACAAACCAAATACAAACAATTTGTTTCGTTTATTTTCGTAATCTGGTTTTAAGTACAAAGAAATTAAAATAAAAATCAATTTATAACCGTAATGAAGTCGATTATTTTTGTTACGAAAATCACGTTCTAACTCCTGTATCGCGCCATAAATAGCCTAGCTTTAAAAGATGTTCTTTTTTAAGCCCAATATAACTTTAAATTGTAAAAGCGTTACACAAAATTAAAGTTCAGAATTTAAAGTTCCATATTCAGATTACAAATGCGCGATAAAGAAATATTTATGAGATATTTGGGAAGATACTTGGAAGATACGAAGTCAGACTCTATAAAATCTAGTTGCAACTTATTTTATTAAACTTATTGTATTTTTTAGTGTCAGCTCATATGAAAATACGTGATTTTTTTAATTGTTGGATTGATGTTATACAAAAATTAAAAAAAAAATATGTAGAAATTAGATTATGAGTAAAATAAGGAGATAAAGGTGAACGTTTAAGATCAAAAATAGCCAGCTCTTGGAGGAAAAACTATCGATCCAAACAAAAATTTTAACGATTGGCTTGAAACCGAATTGTTTTTTTTTTTTTTTTGTAAAACAGAAAGCTCTATAGTAAAAAATCAAAGAAGAAATTTACAATGCCCAGCAAAAAAATAATCGAGATTTAGAAGCAATTCCTTATTAATAAAAGTCTCTATTGCATTTTTAAAGCTTCTTTTTCTGTTTTTGTAGTGTAGTTTCATAGAACACAAAAATAAGCGTTTCGGAAGCGCGGAAAAGCACACAGTGCATCCCCTCTGCCTTACGAGAATGCAATAACGTAAGCGAATGACGAAATTTAACACAAACACTACGACGACAGTCGGCTGTTTATACTCAAACTCTCAAAGTTTTTTTTATAGATCATCCGCTCTCGCTTACCTGTATAAAAATTTGGATGCGAATGAAATTTTTACTTCCGAGTTTTGATTTTTTATTTTGTAATTGAATTATGTACAAAAATAAATATGTGCTTCGGTAGTTCAGTGGGTAGTGTTCTAGCCTAACAAACGGAAATCCTGGGATCGACTCCTGATTCAAGGAGCGAACGAAAAGTATTTGATTTCATATTGTATTTATTACATAATAAATATAAAAAGAAAATAAAGTATTGGATGTTAATCTTTAAGAGTAGATATAAAATATAAAGACATGCATCCAGGTATTCGAATATTTTTGCTGAATTCAGGTCACTCCGGCAGGCATGATAGAATTACATTTTAGATCGCCGTGGCAGAACTTATACGCAAAGAATCCCATATAAAAATCATGCAAAATTTCATGCATCGGGTAAGCGCTTGCCTACCAAAAGGTGCTTCCAGCAAAGCACCATTTTTTGCTGGGGGTGGTGTTTTGGTTTCAACAAAACCTACAAAACCATTAATTTATATGTAAATGAAGGCCAATTACAATTTTCAGTTTAAAGTCATTTTGAATAAAAGAATAGGTTCTTATATGATTTTTTTTTGTAACTTAGGAGCCTAGTACAACCAAAACTCGAGGTCGACAGCATATTAGAATGGTTTAGATAGAACCATAGAAGAAATACCGAAAGAAATCTGTACAGGATATACAAAATTATATAATTAGAGAAGAATATGAATCCCCAAATCTGGAAGTTGATGATGATATTGATGACTATAATAGCGAAGACTCGTATGTGGAAGAAGATATTTTTTGCCACTCGACAACACTGTAGAGTATATTATTCACGTTCTTGATTTGAATCGAAAAAAAAAACAATTTAAATGTACATTAAGCTTGTTATAAGTGATTCGTGTATGGAATTTAATTAAGATTTTTTTCACTTTTCGTGAATTTTTGGAACAAGGATTCCGATTTTGATAAATAAAACTTGGCTAAACCTTTTCTATATATATAAAACAGGATGTGTGTATGTATGTATGTAACGTATGGACTTCAAAACGGCTGGGCCGATTTTGATGAAATTTTCAGGGAATCTTCAGAATATTCAGGCGGGTCACACTGTGAAGTCTGATTTTTGATTTTCGGTCTGCGGGAGGAGAGGCGTAGCAAAATCCAATTTTCATATTGCACCACCAATGCCATATATACATATACATATATATACAGTTAGTGTCATTAATATTCGGTTTTCAGACTCACATTCAATAAAAAGTTTACCAAACAATGGCAACCATTTAAACTGAAAAATTTCTTTCATTATTTTATTTAGCAATTTAGTACAAATGTGAATTTATAAAAAATAATCGAAAAAATTATATCAGTAGGTAAAAACTGACAGATTACTTGACGTACTTCAAAAAATGTCGCGTCATTAATATTCGGTTTTTTGTTGAGTAACGAAAAAATCAAGGGAGTTTGAACCGTTTTGATTAGAATTAGTCCTTTTAAGGATATTTATCTCATCAGAGGACTTCCATTAAAAACTTTGATATATTTTGAAGAAAAAAAAATATACGATATTTTTTCCGAATATCACTTTAGTTTTCCTCCCTGTTGTAACTAAATTTCAGAATGTGTCACAGACTTTACGGGATGAATTTGTCACTCAAACTTTGATTAAGAATAATATCTACCAATTCGTGGGTAAGATGAAGTATTTTGAAACAATTACATGCAGGCTATACCCGAATGGGGGTGTTTTATGACAAGGGTCATATCCTTCGTAATAGTGAAATGTGTTAAAAATAGCTCGTTTCATTTGATAATGTTTATAAGTTTCTCTTAATATATTCAAATTCTGTCTGCAGTTGACATTTAATGGCAAAAACTCTTAATACTTTACTTTACTTGCTCCCATCAGATACAACAATAATGTAGAATCCTGATTGTAAGGATAATAATTACTATGTAATGCATTTGTTTGGCATTGCTTTAAAAATATTTGGTTTTTTTTACCCGAATGTTTCACATTACACTATTATTTAAATTTTAATGATAAGCGAATGTGATCCTGTAGCAAAAACTGAACAAGGATCTAAGACTGGAGAAACTGAGGCTAACAAGGTGATGTATGGAAGGATGTAATCTCGAAAATTTGATATTTTTTTTAGCAAATATATATTTTAGAAAGTATTTAGATATATTTAGGAAGATTTAGAAAGGTTATCCTACCTAACGAGATATTTTTAACACATTTCACTATTACGAAGGATATGACCCTTGTCATAAAACACCCCCATTCGGGTATAGCCTGCATGTAATTGTTTCAAAATAGTTCATCTTACCCACGAATTGGTATATATTATTCTTAATCAAAGTTTGAGTGACAAATTCATCCCGTAAAGTATGTGACACATTCTGAAATTTAGTAACAACAGGGAGGAAAACTAAACTGATATTCGGAAAAAATATGGTGCATTTTTTTTCTTCAATATATGTAAAATTTTTTAATTGAAGTCCTCTGATGAGATAAATATCCTTAAAAGGACTAATTCTAATCAAAACGGTTCAAACTCCCTTGATTTTTGCGTTACTCAACAAAAAACCGAATATTAATGACGCGACATTTTTTGAAGTACGTCAAGTAATCTGTCAGTTTTTACCTACTGATATAATTTTTTCGAATATTTTTTATAAATTTATATTTTTAATCAATTGCTAAATAAAATAATGAAAGAAATTTTTCAGTTTAAATGGTTGCCATTGTTTGGTAAACTTTTTATTGAATGTGAGTCTGAAAACCGAATATTAATGACACTAACTGTATATTTTTTTTTTGCGGGGAGGGTTAAGCTAGTGTTAAGCTAGTAGTGTACAAAGTTCAATAAATATACAAAGTTTTATGAAGCTCCAACTTTTTTCGTATATTTTATGAAATTTTTTAATTTCAGCGGATCCTTGCGCAGAAATTTTTAATATTTTATATTTGGTTACCTTTTACCAATTAAAACATGTAAGCCAAATTTAAACTTTATTCACACAGAAAAAAACTGCCTCCTAGAATCAAGAAGATTTTCTCTATGAAACGTTTTTAGGCTAAGGGGTATCGCAGCAGAAGGAAGCGCAGATTTTTTCATAGAGATTCCTTATAGTTTTTATGTGGTAAATCTTATTAATTTTATCAAAAAAAAAACCACATAAAATCAAGAAAAAATCTTATTATTCACAACTTTTTTTACTCAATTTCCGTTATTTTTGGCACCAAAAAAAAAACAATCCATAGAGAAAAACTTCTTGATTCTATTAGGTTTTCTTATAAATTGTAAACTATAGGGATTTCTTACTGATTTTATTAGGTTAACTTATTGATTTTTTTTTAAAAGTTTACTTCTTGATTTCATTAGTTTGCCTTATTGTTTTTTTCAATAAAGTTTTCTTCTTGATTTTAGTAGGTTTTTATATGAGTATGTGTAAAGCATCTTCTTGATTTTATGAGATGTCTTCTTATTTCGTTTCTATAAATAGACACACAGACAATTTTTTTCATGATATTTTTCATTTTTATTTGTTTGCACAATAATTTCAATGGTTATTCAGGCTGCTTGTTAGCATATTTGTTAGAGTGCTTGTCTATCAGTTAGAAGTTTGCTGGTTCAATACTTCCTGAGTAAGTTAGTTAAGAATATAACATATTGTGTATGTGTATGTATGTATGTATAAATAAATAACATCTACAATATACTACATAAATACATACATATGTATATGGTATAGAATTTAAATGAAAATACATAAGTATAGAGAATAAAGACGCAATTTATTTTTTATTTTTTATGAGGTCGCCTAATAAAAACTGGAAGATTTCTTCTTGAATTTTTCAAAAAGGTTTTCCCTATGGAATTAATAAGATTTCATTATTGAAAAAAACCATAGCGATTTCGTATTAATTTTATTCTATTTTATAAGGTATTTAGTAGGCACTGTTTTCTCTGTGCAATAACTCTTCCTATTTTTGGCGGCTCTTTATATGAAAACACAACAGTATTAGCATTATCATTTAGATTTTTTTTTTGGAGGTGCCGTGTCTGATGAATATGGTGGAAGGTTCTACTGAAATATTACACACATGTTAACTGATTTCTGCTGGGAAATCAAGCATGAAACAAAAGAAAGCGATCTACCAAATAGTAGTTGATTTTTTATGTTAAATTAGTATTTAATTTCACTTAATAGGGCATTTACACCTGCACAAAATCTATTAGATTTAAATTAAAATCTTTATGAAAATCTATGCTGTTTACACCTAATTTATTTGACATTTATAAAGCCTTTTTTATTCAAACCAAAACCCATTAACTGAAAATTTTCCAAAACTGTAACCAAACAATTGCAATGTAGCTAATTCATACACCTTTTCAAGCAGACCGTAGCTAATTCACCAATCATCTTTTATATAAATATTATGTACAGGGTAGTGAAAATAAAATAAAAATTTTAGATTTTATGTAGATTTCCAACAAATCTACTCACAAGCTAGATTTTGTTTTGTAAGGGAAATCTAGTACAAAGCAGCTAGATTTAGCTCGAAATCTCGTAAGCACTAAATTTTGAGATAATGTAAATGCCGTATAAGATTTTAATTTATATCATAAAAGCAATTTATGTCTATTTTTTCACTTTTCTCATAATAAAAACGTATTTAATATTGCAATATTTTATTTAAATAAGAAAATCTCAAAAACTAGACGTGATGGAATCAATCTGTGACCAGATTTGGATGCAGCACACCAAAAATCATTAAAAATCACATAATCAAGTTCTTGTTCCCGACTTTTTTAATTTTTTGCTGAACAGTGTAATTAAATTAATTTTTTTTTGAATATTAATAACATTCCCAAGCACTAACGATGTCCCACTAACATTTAATACAATTAATTTTTAGTACAATCAGTCTGTGAGAAATAAAATTCTACAGAGAGAAAACAGTGCCTACTAAATACCTCATAAAAGAAAACAAAATTAATAAGAAATCTCTATGGTTTTTTTTCAATAAGGAAATCTTATTAATTTCATAGAGGAAACTTTTTTGAAAAAATCAAGAAGAAATATTGTAGTTTTTATGAGGTTATCTTATTGATTTTTTCAATAAAAAAAATTGCGTCTTTATTCTTTGTAAACATACATACACATTATGTTATTTTCTTAACTAACTTACTCACCAAGTATTGAACCAGCAAACTTCTACCTGACAGACAAGCACTCTACCCAATATGCTAACAAGCAGCCTGAATAACCATTGAAATTATTGTGCAAACATTCTTATACAGAAATGAAAAAGATCATGAAAAAAATTGTCCTATGTCTATTTATAGAAACGAAATAACAAGACACCTCATAAAATCAAGAAGATTTCCTTATTAAAAAAATCAATAAGATGATTTACACATAATCATATAGGAACCTACTAAAATCAAGAAGAAAACCTTATTGAAAAAATCAATAAGGCAACCTAATAAAATCAAGAAGAAAAGCTTTCTAAAAAATCAAGAAGACAACCTAATAAAATCAATAAGAAATCCCTATAGTTTACAATTTATAAGAAAACCTAATAGAATCAAGAAGTTTTTTTTTATGGATTGTTTTTTTGGTGCCAAAAATAACGGAAATTAAGTAAAAAAAAGTTGTGAATAATAAAATTTCTTCTTGATTTTATGTGGTTTTCTTCTTGATAAAATTAATAAGATTTACCACATAAAAACAATAAGGAATCTCTATGAAAAAATCTTCGCTTCTTTCTGCTGGGATACCCCTTAGCCTAAAAACGGTTCATAGAGAAAATCTTCTTGATTCTATGAGGCAGTTTTTTCTCTGTGTATATTTCGCAAATAAGCTCGTCTAAACTGTGTCGTTAAATGGTGACACGGTGTAAAACAGAAAATTCTAACATTAAAATTGTCTTCAGTAAAACTCTAAAACATTAGAACTAAATTCTAAATAAAATTGCTTAACATTAAGAGGTTTGAAAGTCCATAGAAATAATAATTTCAAGTCTAACCGGCACTGCGTATGCGTTGTAAAAAAAATACTTTCTTTTGTTGTTAGTAGTATGTTTACGTTCCCTCTGGACCACTTTTTCCATACAAAATGTTGGCTCATGCCGACCAGTGTTACCACCCATGAAATTTAGTGGATATGGGTCGGGTGTTGGTCAGTGTTACCACCGTGCAAAGGAAAAAAAAAAAAAAAAAAAAAAATGTGCATACCTTAACCCTTTAACGGTCGATGGGGTTAAATTCGACCCCATGATATTTTATGTTATGAGACGACAGCGTGTTCGGTTTTGCTTAAAGTGTATGAGGCGACAGCGTGTTCGGTTTTGCTTAAAGTGAAGTCGTGGTGGATGTTATTTTTAAAACTTTGATAAAAAGTTGTGGTTAAGTGTATAAATAATAAAAATGAACAAACAAACAAATAGTTAAATTAAAATTGCATTAACATTTTTATTTAAGTAAATATGTTATACTAAAAAAAGAAAATAAAAAAATTATAAAATCTGGATACTTCAAAGGGATCTGGCACACATTGTTTCGGTGGTTGCTGTTGTTGTTTTTTTTGTCTTCAATACTCAATTTATTTCTCTGGTGTATCTTGAGCTTAAACGAAAATAATCAATTATTATTATATTTAATAATCAAAAAATAAAAATAAAAATTATTTTACCAGAAATTACCTGATGTTTCCGCAATAATGGTTAATTCATAGTATAACCCACTGCTTCCTTTCTTTATTTTGGAAATGTAGTATGTATTAACATTAACTTCTGAAATAGCATCATCGTCTATCGTCTCAATAAATATACTCGGGAGGTATATATAATGAGTTCCCTCTACCAGACACCGAATTTTCATTCCAAAGCGTGTCTGAACACGCTCCATCTTTATTATTTTATAATTATGATCAAAAACCATCTCCTTTATAGGGAGAATGGTTTTATTTTGTGATTTTTTAAAAATTTTTTTTAAATGTGATTCCATTTTTGATGATTTACTTAACTTGAATGATACTTAAAGTAAAATTGGTGGAGGTTTTTATACAAAATTCAGAAATATAATTTTGTTTCTAAACAGGAAAAAATGTGGTTTCAATTTTAATGTTGTGTGTTTTAATTTTAAAAAGCTTCCGTTGCGGTTTTTCATTTTATAAGGTCCCAAATTTATCAAATACGTGAGAAATTTTAGATGTTGTAGGGTTTTTTTTTTTTTTTATTGATATATATGTTTTCATAATTTAAAAAAAGTTTCTATTTCGAGGTTTATTTAAAAATACAAAATTCTGAAATATAATTTTGTTTCTAAACAGGAAAAAAAAAAATGTGGTTGCAATTTTAATGTTGTGCGTTTTAATTGTAAAAAAGTTTCTGTTGCGGTTTTTCCGTTTTTATAAAGTTTCTATTTAATCAAATGTGAAAGAAATTTTAATGTATGCAGAGTTTTGTTGATATATATGATTTTAATTTTAAAAGGTTTCTGTTTCGTGGATTGTTTAAAATGTGTTTTCTATTTCATCATCATCATCATCATCATCATCGTCTTCTTCAGTGCTGTTATACAAGTTGTTGTAGAATACAAATTGCTTCTTCTTTTTAAGGACTAGAGTATATGATCCCTTCACTTCTTTAACTTTCTTTAAAATGTGTGGAGTTGTGTTTAGATAATCCATCTGATTTTTAGTAATAATCAGAAATCGTTTAGGTAAATAAATGTAATATTCGTTATTTAGATCACATCTTATACTTTCACCATATTTTGTATCTACTCGATCTATCTTGTTGATTTCATATATAGTATTTTCTTCCATATTCTTTAAAGGTAAGTATGAAATATTAGGACTTTGAAACAATTTTCTTAAGCTTGCCCTCATTTTTTTTTGCTTTCAACTTTTCACCGTAAGACGAACTTTCAAACTGATTCTTTATATTCAATAATTGATAGTATAAGACGTTTTTAGATATTTCAATAACTTCTTATCAGTTGCGGTTAAGTATACGTGTATGCATACATATACATATATATATATATAGATATATATATATATATATATATATATATGCATATATAAAAAGAGATTCAGTTAAATTAAAACTTTGATAAATATGTATTGGGGTCAATTTTTAAAAACTGGTGATAAATATTGTACTTGTCATGCACAGTGGAAAACTTTTCAAATAATAAATGCAATAGTTTTGGATATTATAATGCAGGTGTTTCTAACTGCAGAAGGAGGGACTAGAACGCAAATTTTTTCTCTTAATAGAGGACAACAAATGCCAACAAATATTCCAATATTTCAATTTAGTCACAATCAACATATAAAAATTGAGGTTATTGGTGGTATGATATCACTAGTCGGAACAGTCTATGAAGGTGGTTTTAAAGATATAAATGTACACTCATATAAACCATCATGCGCGTATAGTGAAATAGATGAATATGCAACTAAATCTTATAATGGTAAGACTGGTATCCATTCATTGAATAAAAATCAACAAAAACCTCTCCTCCTCCTCCTCCCTCAAAAAATGGTTAATAATAGTATAGTTAAGAAAGCAGCTGGTGGTGCTAGCGGTGGTGATGATGACTCATTTCAATATGAAGATTATTAAATTAGTATATAAATATGAGAAACAATTCTTATCATCTCATTCAAAAATATATCGCTAACCTAAGAACATATATATTAAAAAGAAAAACTAAAATGAAAAATATTTTTATCATATTGTTTTCATATATCTATATCATACAAGTGTTTTCAGCTTCATTACCTATTGATTTGAGTGAAAATGAACTTAAAAATACAGAATTTGCAATAAAATTACCGAATAATGATACTGTGAGCATACAACTAAATTTCAAACTTTTAAAGTATAGTAATGATTTAAATAAAAACATCGAGTCAACAACAACAACAACAAAAGCAGAATATGAATCAAACGAAGAACAAGAAGACTCCCCACCACCACCACCTATAAATCAATCTTTTACTGTTGAACAAGCTATTGAAGCATTTAGGCAAGATTTAGTAAAAAAAGAAAAAAATATTGCAGGAATAATTGAAAGTTCGGCTCCATTTTATAGACATTTTCAACTTCAATACAAAGATAATATAAAATTGAGAATCCGTTGTACATATAACAGCAATTACTTGAAACGTCGATTAAATATTTCATGTTTCGAATACCGTCAAGTTGAATACGAGAGAATTTTAAGTAATGATGAAATTGAGACGGTTTCTGAGGATGATACTACATACCGATCCGATATGACATTAATCAACATTCAAGATTATACACATGATTTGGATATGGAAATATCATAAATTAACTAATATGATGAAATACATTTACTACTACCACTTAATATAAACTTTGTTGTTGATGTGTTAAGAAGATTTATTTAATATAAAAAAATAAGAAAAAATAATGAATAATCAGTTTTATTCGAAAATTGTACATGACTTCTTGAATGAAGAAAGGTTTTTGTGGTATGAACATGAGATTATTTTGAAGAAATTAAAAGCTCAATTCGATGATAATGCATTTTATAAGAAAAGTAAATCAAAATTTGGATATCATTATAATAATTGTGTGTGGTCCAACGATGAAACAACTTGTGGACCTGATACCTGTAAATGTTCCCTTATCGATAACAGTTGGGATCAAGCATTATATATAATGAATTTTTATAATAATTTAAAAACATAGACTTTATAAACAGTTCTACAGTCGTCGTTGTGACTTGATTAGTACTAAACAATGTCGGAGGAGAGAATATTAGTTGTAGACGTACAAGGTTTTTATCTCAACAATAAATTCATTGTAAAAGAACTGAGTATTTCAATTGACGACTCACAAGTTCAAACATTTATTATTAAACCACCTTTTCCATATTCATCGTTGACAACAAAAGAAAAATATTCAATTAATTGGCTTTATAATCATCATCATGGATTAAAATGGAAAGATGGCGATTCATCCTTAACAAATATTGTGGAATATTATATTACGCAAGTTAAAGATAAAAATTATATTTATTATGCTAAAGGATTAGAAAAAATTAAGTGGATTCAAAATATTTTTAAGGATAAAATTTATTTTTATAACCTGGATGATTTAAATTGTCCAAATTTAAAAACATTATATCAAAATGATGAATCTGTAAATGTTTGTTGTTATCATAGAAAATATTGTATATGTGCTCAAAAAAATGTAATACTCTTAAGAAAGTTTATTAAATCAAATATTAATAAAGAAAACATAAAATTATAAAAGACATTTTTTCTTTTTTTGGATTTATTATTTAACACTTAAATCAGGTAAAATAATCATCAAACATCAGTTCATTCTGAATACTCGAAATGTCAATAACAATATCTTTAAGCGGAAACACTTCAACTCTGGTTGGAGAATATTTTCCTCCAATTGAACTCCCTACAAAATATGTTTGTGGACTTATTGATTTTGTAACATTCAATTCCATACCCAATGTAGATGTTCACAACAATTTGTTTCATATAGGAAATCATATTATTACTATTCCAGTTGGTTCATACGAACTTGAAGATATTGGTTTTTTCTTAAACTCAAGCTTACAAGATATTGATGAACCAATTTTTCTAACAATTGAAGCTAACAATAACACACTTAAAACTGAAATAACCTCATCAATGGATATAGATTTTTCACAACCAAACAGTATAGGAAAGTTACTTGGATTTAGTAAAAGAAAACTAGAAGTAAATTCAACTTACTATTATAATACTAATCAAAATCTTAAAAATGATAAATCTTTGGAAGTGATGATTGTAGATGTTAATTCATTGAATACTACAAAGTTATTTGAATCTGATTTACCTACACATATTACGAATGTTAATACAATACGCATTGAAAGCAACTTAACAACCGGTTCATTTATTAATAATACTTCGAATCATGCTATTCATGAATTTCCTCTTGATATTCCTCCAGGATATAAAATAAACGAAAAACCTCGAAATGTTATTTATTTACCCGTCAACTGTCAACAAATAAACAACATAACGATTAGAATCTTAAATCAAGACGGTGAACTTATAAATTTTAGAGGAGAAAAAATCACTCTTAGACTCCACTTCAAACCAGAATAATGATAATTTACAATAAAAACGTAATGCAAAGAGGATTTCCATTCAATCCCTCATCAACTCGCATTCGAGAAAGTATAAAAAATAAAAAAAACCCGTTAACATCATATAATATAGAATACTTAAAATCGTTGGGATTTAATCTTCAACAATGAATGAAATACTAAATGTCCTTCAAAAACCTATATATGATGAGAGTATTGTAAAAAGGGAATATCATAGTTACTCTCCATATCTAAAATCATTCAACAACAATGATGAAATTCGTATACCAATTCAAAATCAGGATCTCTTTGTCTTACCAAGTGAGAGTATGATTTACATTCATGGTTTTATAGTAAAGAAGGAAGCAACCAAAGAGGTTCCAGCTATAGATGTGAAATTAAAAAACAACTTTGTTTCATATTTGTTCGATGAAATTCGTTATGAAATTAATGGTTTTGAAGATGATCGTACACGTAAACTTGGAATTTCATCCACCATGAAAAATTTTGTATCATTGAATAAGGCTGAAAGTGATGTATTAAAAAACGCTGGTTGGTCTCTTACTGAAACTTTTGTTTTAGAAAAAAGTCATTTTAGCTGTTGTATACCTCTGAAAATGTTGATGGGGTTTGCTGAAGATTATAACAAAATACTATTAAATTCGAAACATGAGCTTATCCTTCAACGTTCTACATCCGATGAGAGATCATATTGTTCTACAAATGTAACTGATCAGTTGAAGTTAACAATTCTGGATATAACATGGAAAATGCCACACATTCAACTATCGGACTTTGCAAAATTGGAAATGTTTAAGATAATCAACAGCAAACATTCTATACCAATTGCGTTTAGAAGTTGGGACTGTCATGTAAATCCTGTTTTACCAAAGAGTACAAAGGTTTTATGGAATGTAAAGCTTTCACCACAAAACGAAAGACCACGATTTCTTATAATTGGTTTACAAAAAGAGAAAAGTAAAGAACAAGGAAATATATTTGACCATTGTAATATCTCTAATTTAAAAGTATATCTAAACTCAGAGTCATATCCATATGATGATTTAAATAATCGTTTCGAAATGGGTCAGTATTCTGTTCTATATAATATGTATGCAAAATTTCAACAAGGCTTTTACATGCGAGAACCTGAACCATTGCTGGATGTTAATGATTACAAGTCTTACGCACCGCTTATTGTTGTTGATGTTTCACATCAAAATGAAACTGTTAAAACTGGACCTATTGATGTACGAATTGAATTTGATACTGAAGCAAACAAACTAATTCCAGATAATACATCAGCATACTGTTTAGTTATTCATGATCGTTTAATCGAATACTCACCTCTAACAAGCGAAATTAGAAAAATTATTTAATTATATTTATTTTGAAATTTTTTTAATAAATGAAATAATATGTTTATTTATAAATAAAAGAAATTCTTAATCAATGTATTTTATTAAAAAACATTTATAGTTTCTTTTAAGTTTAGCTTCGAAAACAAAAATTTTAAACATAAATGGCCACAATTTATTGTATTAAAATTTTGATATCTATCATAATTATAACTTATGTTTTTTCCTAAATATTTTATTAATTGTTTTGGTGGTTGCAAATTGCCAAAGCTATCAAAATATTCGATTTGATTGTTGTTTTTCCAGTATGCTACCCAATGTGTGCCAGGGCCCTTTGAAGTATCCAGATTGATTATTCCACATTCTTTTTTAAATGGTTTGCTGCTTGGAAGGGTGTTACACATAAACACACCTCTAAAATTTGGAATATGTTTTGCATATTTTCTCAAGTCTACATCAGAAAGAGCTCTTTCAGGTAGCTTCATTAAAAATTTTTTTGATAAGGTTTTAAATATAATCCAAGTCCTTTTTTATATGGTTTTAAGAACATGCCTTTTCCCATCGCAATGGCTTCTATTGTACTATTATGTCGTTTTGCTTCAGTCAATTGTTCCTTTCCATTTTTGACTGCATTGATTGCTTTTGTAATACCAGATACACCACCAGCTAAACCACCAAGTGCACCCAGTGCAGCAAATATAGGGGCAAGTGGAAGAAAACCTCCAGATTTAGGTAGAGGTATTATTCGAGGTGTTTTTATTAACGATTTTTTCTTCCCCTTGAAAATATTGTTTACAACTTTTCGTGAAATCTTTATAGCATCTTTCAAGTTTTCACTTTTCTTTATATTCTTTCTTGCACTTTTCAATGCATGTGTAAACAGTTTGTGGGTATTTAGTGGAGACGACTTTTTAGTTTTGCTAATAACGTTACCCATACCGAATTTTGTTTTTGCTTTCATTGCAGTAGCAACAAACCAAGCGTTTGATTTTTCACCCAAACTACTATCGTTTGCTTTGACCCTTTGCCAAGCCTTTTCAGTTAAAATTCTATCAGCAATATGTCTTTTCTCTAAATCTTTATTGTTTGAGTATGCTATATCATGCTCTCTGCAAGCAGTATCCAA
Organism: Tachina lurida; assembly: GCA_944452675.1. Classification (NCBI taxonomy): domain Eukaryota; kingdom Metazoa; phylum Arthropoda; class Insecta; order Diptera; family Tachinidae; genus Tachina; species Tachina lurida. The sequence goes on along the minus strand of OX101753.1, from coordinate 128,248,354 downwards.
TGGATTGATTCCTTGATCACCTCTAGCTAAACGTTTCTTTAATTTTGTACCAGGTCCGCAAAATTGATAACCGGGTAGATGAAGTTCAATAGGAAGTTTATTAATTATTTTATTCAGAAAACCTCTACCGATGAAGTATGGATGACGACTGAATATCTTTTTATAAATGATTGTCATATCTATTGATACTTTGTCGATTAAAGATTAAAATCAAATTGATTGAAAACAAATAAAAGAGACTGGTTTATATATTATGTTATCATTAGATTTCAGAATGCGCTTTTTTAAACAACATAAAAGGATTAACGTAAAGAATATCGAATCAAAGTTCGATTCATCAAATAAAATTCGTCATAGCTCATTACTACCGAATTCTATTCGAGCTCTTATTGTGGGTCCATCAAATTGCGGAAAAACAAATGTTATGATCAGTCTTATTGAAAGTCCTCATGGATTGAAATTTAAAAATATTTACTTATATTCAAAATCAACACAACAACCGAAATATAAGTACTTAGAAAGTCTAATTAAACCCATTAAGGAGATAAATTTTTCATCATTTTCCAATAATGATGATGTTCTATCGCCAGACGAAGTTAAACCAAATTCAGTATTTATATTCGACGATATAGCTTGTGAGAAACAAAATCATGTACGTGCCTACTTCTGTATGGGTCGTCATAAAGATATTGATAGTTTTTATTTATGTCAAACATATACACGTATACCAAAACACTTGATTCGCGATAATGCTAATATGATTATAATTTTCAAACAGGATGCAATGAATATTAAGCATATTTACAATGATCATGTTGGTTCTGATATGACTTTGAAAACATTTCATGAGTTATGTACCGAGTGTTGGAAAGAAAAATATGGTTTTCTAGTTATTAACAAAGATGATCCTATGAATAATGGTCGATATAGAAAAGGTTTCGATATATTTATAAAGCTATAAAAGAAACATTACAGATATTTTAAAATCAGTACAAGATTAATTATTAAACTAACAGCTTCTCAACTATTAAACTGCTAACTGCTAAACTGTTATACTGCTATACTGCTATACTGCTATACTGCTATACTGCTAAACTGTTAAACTGCTAAACTGCTAAACTGATCTGTTTTGAATCTGTTTCTAATTCAACCTATAAATATGAACACAAATCTAGTTAATAATCTTATTAAAACTCGAAATATTTTAAAAAAGAAATATAAGAATATTTTGCTTGGAGAAATTGCAAATGATGAATTGTTGGAAAAGACATTGAAACCAATATCAAAACCATTAAAAGAATTAGTTCAATCAACTAATAATAATAATAATAATAATAATAATAACATTATAAAACATGAAAATTATCCGGATAACTCTTTTAAACATGATCTTGAGAATAATAAAGTTGCCTTCAGTACACCATATAAAAAGAGTAAGCTTGATTATAACACGTTTTCTCCAAGCTCTAATAACAAGAAAATCGAGAAAAGTTCAAACACGTTTCAATCATTTGATGATGAAAATGATCATGATGATGATCATGATGATTATGATGATGATAATAATGATAATGTTGATAATGAGGATGATAGCAATGATGATGATAACACCATTGCAATACATCCCAATGAAAGTGTTCAATATAATTTATCAAAAGTTAACTTAAATATATATGATAAAACCTATGGTCCTCATAAGGATAAAAATCAAATATGGAGACTGGGTAATGAACCCATCGCTTTCAATTCAATCAATATTACTGTAGGTAATTTAAAATGGCCCTTCACATCAGGCTTATATGAATTGTTAGTTTATAAGAAACCAAGCAATTATAATAAAACAGATTTAAATAATTATAAACAAATATTGGAGATGACTAATGTCCATAAACGAAATAACAGTATTAATGGTCAAATTAAAGGAAATCGTTCAATTAAATATACAACGATTATTAAAAACCTATTTAAACAACAACAGAAAATTCATGAGGGAAAAGGTTTAATGAAATTGAATAGAAAAAAGCATAATTATGTTTATTGGGATGATCCTAATGAATTGGTTGATAGATTGCGTCTTTTGATTTCATCAACAACAGCTGGTCACTCAAATCATAATAATGAAATTGTATCAATTATTGAGGAATTGAGAGAAGCAAAAATTATTATATAAATAGACTTAAAAATGTACAAACAATTCATATTCATAAAATGCCTATCGATAAGTTTGGACATTATATTGAAAAATCTGCAAGATATCAAAATCAACATTTCAAGATTCATTTGGATAGTGATCGTAATTTCAACTTTAACTTGCGGAGAATAAAAAATATTGCTAGTCCTGTATTGGAAAACGATGCCGTAAACAAAATTTATATGAAAACTTATTTAAGTGAAATAAAGAAACAACTGGATACAATGTATATGGAGAGATTTAAGGGAATGGAGGATCGTTTTAACGAAATAATACATCAACAAAACGTGTTGACTACAGAAAAATTTGATAATGTAGAAACACGTTTAAGTAAATTAATACATGATCAAAGTATAATACCAAATAATCTCAATCAATCACTAAAAGAAATGACATCATTATTTAATTACAAAATTGATTCAGTTGAAGAACGTCTAAATGAAAAAACGAAGCTCATTACAAAGCATTTAAAGATAGATATATAAATCGTTTTTGATTTAAATTCAATATCAACAGCATTTAAATTGATGTAATCTGTAAGATAGACGTTAGAAATGGAGCGACAAGAAGTGGTTCAGGAGCTTCACAAGCAAGCACGTAGAAATTTCATTCGACGTCGAGTGGTGGTCAAGGGAATTGATGATCTTTGGCAAGCAGATCTTGTTGAAATGGGTGCTTACTCAAAATATAACAAAGGCTATAGATTTATTTTAACAGTTATAGATACATTTTCAAAGTTTGCTTGGGCTGTACCCGTAAAATCTAAAAGTAGTGAAGATATAACCAATGCTATACAATCTATTTTTTCGCTAAAGAGAATTCCAAAAAACTTGCAAACCGATAATGGTAAAGAGTTCTATAATAAAATATTTCAAAACTTGATGAAAAAACATAATATCAACCACTATTCTACATATAGTATCATGAAAGCGTCTATTGTAGAACGATTTAATAGAACTCTAAAAGGAATGATGTGGAAAAATTTTAGTCTACAAGGAAATTATCAATGGATACATATATGTAAGGATTTAATTAATCAATATAATAATAAAAAGCATAGAACAATTGGAATGACACCAAAGTCTGTTAACACAGAAAATGAAAGTTCTATACTAAAACAAGTTTATAATCATCCCAAAATATTTAAATTTGGTAAACTAAAAGTTGGAGATTACGTTCGAATTAGCAAATATAAACATATTTTTTCAAAAGGATATACTCCAAACTGGACAACTGAAATTTTTAAAATTCGTACTTTACAGAACACAAACCCCATTACTTATTTATTGGAAGACTATCAAAGGAATCCGATTGTTGGTGGATTCTATGAACATGAACTATTAAAGACACATTTTCCAAATACATACTTGATTGAAAATGTGATTAAAACTAAGGGGCACCAGGCGTACGTAAAATGGTTGGGATTTTCCAATCAACATAATTCTTGGATTAATAAAGATGAACTTCAATAATATTATATATATACTTCAATATGAGATTTATTTTTATTATATTATTATAAAATTCTCAAAAAAAAATAAAATAATATATAAAAAAGTTTTGTTTTGATTTTTTTTATTTCTAAACGATTAAATTTTATATCAACTTAGTTGAGTAAGGTTAAGAACAAGCACGATTAATTTTTATTCACACAAAAACAAATTGTGGTTACTTGTGTTTAAAATTCCTATTCAATAGATAACTATAGTTTAAAATAAAAACAAACTAAAATATTTTAATGATATTCTTTATTTATTTATTTATTTATTGTTTTTTAACGTTATATATATATATATATATATATATATATATATATATATATATATATATATATATATTCACTTATAATCTAAAATCACTTAATACTATTGTACAATATTATCACTTGAAGATGATGTTAATGCATTTTCATTGGGATATGATGATGATGGTTGTTGACTATTTATTGCATAATGTCCCCATGCATAAGTATTAATACTATTATCTCTAATAAATCGCTTATCATCTAAATAACTTAATGCTAATTTACTAATGTGTTGAGTATATATTTCATGAATCTTTGATCTAAATACATACATAGAATCATAATACAACTTTTTCTCCAGCAAACATTTTTTGAAATCATTAATGTTTAATCTAGCTGTTACACTACTCTTAACACCTTTAATTTTCTTAATTTCTTGATCTACCTTATCTATTTTTAAAGAATACATTTTAGCACGTAAACCAATGAACTCTCTAATTATTTTTCCATTACATTCATCCTTCATCATGCCCAAAACCTTTTTATTTATCAGTGGAAAATGATAGACATTTTCTTTTGGATATGCAGATGTATCGAAATGTATTGGGAGATCATTTCGAATATCATCGTATATGTCATTTGTTGTGACATCATAAATAAATGAATCCGTATCCATATAGCAGAGATTAATATTTTCAAAGTATTTTGGTTTCATATACTCGTAATGGAAATTATACATTTTCCATTTCGATAGTTCTAAAACAGAAAAACCTACATAAATAGGTTTGTTGTATTCCGTTCGTACTCTTTTCATTTCAATGACAACCATTTCATCGTGAATTTTGAGACAACTGTGGAAGTTGGGTTTAGCAATAAGAGATCTAGCTCCTAATCGCTTACCTCTATTTTCCCATTCACATACTATTTTAACATCTTTTCTCTTGTCAACATTTTCCATAGTCTTCCCATATACAGCATTATTGAGCAATTTAAAAAAGTTTTGTTCAAATGTGTTTTTAGCCAATGTTCTGTGATAGTTATTTTCATCAATATATTTTTTCAACCAATTAGATTGCTTAAATTTAAGAATCCTATGAATTTTTCTCAGAATTAAACCATTTCGAATGCATTGTTGCAGATTGCGATAGTGTATTATATAATTGCTTTTATTGTTTAAATCTGTTACTAATTTTCTTTGCTTCATGCTTTCAGTTTTCTTGTTTTCTGCACAAAATGGAAAATCGTTATGGTAATCATGCAATGCGGTTGGATAGTCCAAATCTACCTCTAAGATGTAACCAAATTCGGAATCTTCTGCTATAATGTTTACATTAAAGTCTTCGCAGTTTTCAACCCATTCGAAATTTTTAAAGGGAAGATATTGTGACATTGCGTATCCATATAAGTTATTCACATCAAAATACATTATATAATTTTGATTCTCTTTTGTATAATTATAATCAGTAATATATTTATTGTTGGCTATCGCATGCCGTTTACTACATTGTACAATACCCCCCTAATACCTCGTGCAACGAAATTGTACATATTAATATCGGTCAACAATTCCAATTCTATTTCAGTTGTTTTTAACATAGCATCCCAGGACAATCCTGGGGTAGTATAATATTGACAAGGATCTAAATTATAAATGGTTTTACAAACTTTACGGAAATTTTCGAAAACATCACACAGCAGCATAACATCTACTTTCAAATATAATAGAAGATAATCTAAGAGTGTGTTGCATTTAAACGTATTCCAAACTTTTTCAGCATGTTCATAATCATCCTCACTGCACAACTCATTCGTAAGTTTATTATAAAAGCATGAGCGGGGTGGTAGCTCTGTCTCTTCAAGACGAATCTCTGAATCTAGATAGTCATAGGGAAAAACACCTTTGCGTTTCATTAAACCGAATTCATTTGGTGTAGGGAAAATAGATCTTACGGTCGTCAGATCATCATCAGATAAGTATCCTGCCAGTTTTTCTAAACTTGATGGCATAAACCGACAAGAATCTAGAAAACGCAGTTCAATAGTACTTCTTTCATCGACGGCAATTCTTTTCGATATCGATATATATAACTCTTTGTTTATAGGAATTATATTTATATCGCCTTCAATCGATGAAAGTTCTCTAACAAACAAATGACAGTCATATGACGAAAGATTGTGAAAAAATATGGGAATGAATTTTGCAATTTGATATTCTAGATTGCAACTGACATGTGCCGGTCCTCTATATTCGCCGGTTAAGTGACAATGATCAGCTACCCGATCTACAGCAGATAAAAACTTTGTACAAATGTGACATATTCTATCCTCTTTTTGTTTTAGTTGTTGAAGGGATGTTAGGACTGTCATTGGTTTTACTATACTTAAATAATTATGATATATATCTAGACAATCCTTGACTAAATTTGAAAAAAAGTGACTTGATGGGTTATCCCCACTATAAATTCTAAATATATCTAACGCACTATTATAAGAACATTTTATATAATAGCTATAAGCAACTGGATTGTGCCTTTGTGTGGACTTTACATTTACTGAATTTTGAATATCAATTGATTGTAAAATACACTCAAAATCCGCATAAACTACAAAAGGCACATCCATTTGCTTTTTATAGTTTTTAAAACTCACAATATTGTTGACTAGGGTCGGTAGTCTAGTTATAATTTTATTACACTCTTCTTTGTGTTTTAATAGTAAAGATTCCGATTGAAAATGATTTAAACATGTATTGCATAAATACAAACATCTACGATGTCTTGTCAGTTGGCTCCTTATTAATCTAAAATTAAAAAGTTAAAAAACTATTATTATTAAGTGTGAAATGTAAAAATTTTAAGTTGAGATATACCTTGAAATATTTTTAATCCATACGTAGTGAAATTTCACACCATCTTCCAATAATAACAAGTTAATGTGTCTATCCTTTTCTTTTGAAGTAGAATAGTAGGGTCCGATTATATCATCCTTATCATCCAAACCAAATACATTCACACTAATTTCTGGATTGTTGATTTCAAAGATCTTAATTTTATGTGTTGATAGCGGAAAGTTTAGACTTTTAAAATTTATAACAATATTGTTTTCCAACGTTATAATGTCATCTTCAATATTTATAACTTTATAGGATGTGCATCGATTTGAATGATCATCGACTGGAAATAAGGCTGATATTATGGCCCACTTGAAACAATATTCATCATTATTTTGGACATTGATACATGCATGTTTTCTCTGTATTGCCGATGTTAGAGCAATATACGATGATCCCTTCATGCATTTATATTGATTAATGTTTATTTCTAAACGCAATATTTCTGTTAATGCCCATCCGCTATCACGCTCTTGAAATTCACTCATCTTTCTCACAATCTCTTCACAGTGTGCATTATAAATATTGCTAGACTCTTCTACCGTTGACGATGAGCAGTTTATTACAGTCATTTTGCTTTGATGTGACTTTATTTCAATGGTACACGATTCTTCTTCTTCCTTAACCAACATGTATTCACAAAATATTTCAAGATTAAATTTTATGCTAATAAATTTTTGTGTCATATTCCGTAACAGTTCAACCACTTTATATTTTATACCCGATAAAAAATTCTCTGGTATTAGATCCGATTTGTTATTGTTCTTAATTAAATATGTTATAATGCGATTGTTAAATACTGATTTGTCATGTACTATTTCATCAATGTCACTATCATCATTAGATTTCTTAGCACAATTAATTTTGTGTTTATTTGTTCTTACATGATAGCACCAATTGGACTTAGCAACATATTGATTACAATCGAGACAATTAATATTATTACTTTCTCCTTCTCCAGTCTTAGAATGTTGTAGAAGATGAATCTTGTAACTCGACTGATCTGAGAAATATCTGCTACATGGAATACATTTAATCGAAGACGATGGTTCTTCGTGATGTAGTCGATAATGTCTTCTTAATGATGAATTCAGCTTGTATGCTTTTGCACAAATATCACAAATAAATTTGCCACCCATTTTAATTTAATTTATTTTATTAATTTTTTATTATTTTTTTTTTTTTTTTTTTTTTTTTTTTTGTTAATAAATAACAAAAAGTATAATCACACCTTAGAGTTTAGTACAACAATGAATATATTTTATTAATTTGATTTTATTTTATTACCCACACACTTAATTAAATAATGTGGTTAACATTTTATACTGATATCAAATACGAATAGTATTAGGGATGTTATTATATACCGCAGTAAATGAATTTTATTTATTAAATACTAGTGTTTTGTTTTTAAATAATGTGGTTAACATTTTATACTGATAACAAATACGAGTAGTATTAGGGAGATTAATATATACCGCAGTAAATGAATTTTATTTATTAAATACTAGCAAAAAATCACAGACTTTCGTAAACCGCCCTAATGTAGTCTAATTCATATTGTATTAACCCTCTAACGAACACATTAAATGTTACGACTTCACTTCAACAAAAATAACATCCACCACGACTTCACTTTAAGCAAAACCGAACACGCTGTCGTCTCATACACTTTAAGCAAAACCGAACACGCTGTCGTCTCATAACATAAAATATCATGGGGTCGAATTTAACCCCATCGACCGTTAAAGGGTTAAGGTATGCACATTTTTTTTTTTTTTTTTTTTTTTCCTTTGCACGGTGGTAACACTGACCAACACCCGACCCACATCCACTAAATTTCATGGGTGGTAACACTGGTCGGCATGAGCCAACATTTTGTATGGAAAAAGTGGTCCAGAGGGAACGTAAACATACTACTGTTGTTGAGTAAAAGAAAAATAAAACAGGCTTAAGGTAATGTGTTACAAATTGCCATAAAAATTTTGTAATAATTACAAAATAATTAATGTGTTATGGTCAATTAACGTGTTACAAATACCCAAACCATGCATTAAATAAACTTTCAAGAATGTTTGAAGGGGATAGCGATTGTAAAGTTTAACACAAATTTTACTAACAGCTTACGGCAAACATTATTATTAAGATATCAAAAACATAATAAAATTCTAATGGCTTTAACAAAATGTAATAATTCTAGTATTTAAGAAAAATTTGTAAAAAAAAAAAAGAATTCACATACTTATTAATACTCGTGTGTCGGAACACTTGAGTCCATAAATGTTTATGCCTTTTTCTGCTAAATTTACCAAACACAAAGAGAACGCGGTGGAAAAACTTTAAGAACTTGAAGAGGAAAACTTCCAGCAAAACAAAAAACTTAAGCAGCAAACCTGTTTTAGTCTTGGCTGCATCTGCTGGAAAAAATCAAGAAGAACGTCAACAAAAAGAACAAACCAAGTTTTTCTTTTCATCTGATAGGGTTCTCTTAACACACTTGTCAGTTCCAGTTTTTCCTAGATTTTCGCTTTGTTTTTTTTTACTCATTTCTATTTTTTTATTCCCGGGAAATGTGTAGAAGAAAAAATAAAACAGGGGCTTGCTTGCATTTATTGCATGTGCGAACGGTAGATTGGCGAGCGATACATATCAAAACAAATTCATTCCATCTTAAAAGCAATAATTCAAAACGAATGTTTGAACTCAAACAAATGTTTGAAGGCTCATCAGAATGTCATAAATTGCAATTTGTGCACTACAGAAATTGAAGCTCAAACAATGACTGGTCAACAGTTTAGAGGAAATATATATTTTTTATCTATGTACAGGGTGTTTTTTTTAGAGGTATAGAACTTCGAATTGAAATAAAACACAAGAAAATCGTTTTAATGTCCATCAATTTGGCTTTATTGGAAGGATAATTTTATGCCATTAATGTTTAAATATGATTTTGGGCATGTGGCCGCCACGGCTGGCTCGAATAAAGCCAATTCTACAGGTCCAATTTTCAACCACTTTTTCGAGCATATGGGGCCGTATGTTGGCAATAACGCCACGAATTTTGGCTTCCAAGTCCCCTAACGTTTCTGGTTTGTTGGCGTAGACGAGCGACTTCACATATCCCCAAAGAAAATAATCCAATGGTGTCAAATCACACGATCTTGGTGGCGAATTGACAGGTCCATTCCGCGAAATTATGCGCTCATCGAATGTTTCCTTCAATAAATCGATTGTGACGTGCGCTGTGTGGCATGTAGCGCCGTCTTGTTGGAACCACAACTCATCCACATTCATGCCATCCAATTCGGGAACAAAATAGTCGGTTATCAGCTCCAATTGCTGTGCACGGTGGCGAAACGATTCATTCGGGTCCTCTTCAACACTTTGCTCTACAGCGGCAATTGTTTCTTCGGTGCGCACTGTTCGACGTCTCTGCGGATGCGTATTATCACATAGAGTAAACGTAGTGCGAAAACGGTCCATGGTTAACCGAATTAATTGCTCTGATGGACGATTATGTCGACCATAAAATGGACGGAGCTTGCGGTAAACTTCGCGAACTGAACCATTATTTTCGAAATAAATTTGCACGATTTGCAAGCGTTGTTCTTTTGTCAACCTGTTCATGATGAAATGGCAAACCAAACTAAATATTAATCACTTGACAGCTGACAAAATGGCCGCCAGTTAATAAAGTGATGCCAACTTAAAGTTCTATACCTCAATAAAAAACACCCATTATGTATATAAAATCGTATTGTGTGTTTTTTTTTTTGGAATGCATGATCTCTGGAACTATAAGAGCTGTGGCGCTGAAATTTCCAAAACATCTTCCGGTCAATAGCCGATAGGATGTAGTTTTTTTACCCAGAAAGTGATCATGGTGTGGAGTAATCTGTAGTTACAATTAAAAATAATCACCCTTATTCCAGTTGTCGACATCGACGTCACTTTAACACAATAACAAAAAATTGGGGCTTGTGTGCCCGTTGTCGAAAATAACTGACTCTTATGCTATTTTCTAGATCTTAGGGAGCAGAAATAGATTATCAGCAACATAAAATTGTTCGCGAAGGCGAGAAAACAATCCCAATGTCGGCAACTGGAATAAAGGTGAATAATAATAATTGAGGGTAAGAAAACGTCAGCTACATATTCTATATAAATTATTTTTGAGTTCCAATAAGACGTTTAATGGCCCGCTTGGAGTTATGACTCAAGCTGTAACTACTTGACACATGACAAGTAAAAAAAAATGGAATGGATATACGCTTCAAAAACGCACTGAAATTATTAAAATTCACTAAAGAATGATGAAAATTTCAAATTCACAATTCGCAAAACTAAAGATTTTGAATCGTCGTGAAGCACGTACTCGGCCAGCAATTGTGAAAGTGGTGAACAAATTTGAGCTGTTGAAAACAACTTAATGATCATGCACTTAGCTCAATAACAACTAAGAATATTGCTTTTGCAGCCCATAACTTTGAGGAAGCTCCAGCTTTGGCCATACGGGTATTTCACCGATGTTTCCGTATTTTGTACAAAGACTTAAATTTTAGGGTTTTAAATACCAATTACCACAAGAATAACATCATATTTTTGCTGATTGGGTCCTTTAAACGCATCACACAAATCACAATTGACCTATATATAACTATAGGGTGTTTCTTTAGAGTGTCACTACTTTGAGTTGGACACTGCTTTATTTGAGCAAATGGTTTAGTTTACTTTGAAATTGCATTATGAATCCACTTACACCAGAGCAACGCCTACAAATTGTTTAAATTTTTACACAAAATAATTGTTCTATTCTTCAAACTCATCATATATTTCTTCCATTTTATGGCGTACATAGTCGTCCTTCAAGACGTGTAATTCGAAGATCAATATATCGTTTTCGGACCACATTTACTGTTACTGATAATGTGCACCCCTGAGACGCCAAACAGTGCGCACTAAAGAAGATGTAGCCGCTGTACAATCCAGAGGTCGTGGGTTGGATTTCCGCCGTATACCCTGTGTTTTTTCTGCAGACAAGCTAATCGCTTCCTAATCAATCAATTTGTCGCCCTTCTCAGCATCTGGGGTTGTGTCCTTCCACTTTAAGGAAGATTTTACGAAAGGATCTTGGCTTAAAAGCTTTCAAGATTCAACTTGTGCAGAAATTAAAGCCAAACGACCACCGTATGTGCCTCCAATTCGACGAATGGGCTGAAGCACAAATTGATTTTGATATTGATTTTGAATTTCCATTCAAAATTGTATTTTCCGATGAAGCCGATTTCTGGTTGAATGGGTACATAAATAAGCAGAATTGTCGCATTTGAAGTAAGGAGAATCCACAAGCTTTTGTCGAAACATCCACAGAAAATTAGTGTTTGGTGGGCTTTATGGGCTGGCTTCCTCAAAAACGATGGTAGAATGTCAGAATGTTACTGTCAATGGTGAACGGTATAGGAACATGATTCGAAATTTTTTCGTACCTCAATTAGGTGGCATTAATCTTGCTGATATGTGGTTCCAACAGGACGGAGCCACATGCCACATAGCGACCGCTACAATTGATTTACTCAAAGAAACTTTTAATGAAAAACCAATTTCACGTAAAGGCCCAATTAATTGGCCAACAAGATCGTGTGACTTAAGCCCAGTGGAGTATTTTTTTTTTTTTTTTGGGTTGTGTTAAGTCACTTCTCTACGTCGATAAACCACAAACAATTGAACCTGGAAATCAACATTCGAAGAGTTGTCGGCGAAATACGGCCGCAAATGCTGCGAAAAGTTGTTGAAAATTGGTGTTCCAGTGTTCGTGACAAAAAATCTGATTTCGTGCGTGTTCGGGTCGTTTCGTGTTGAGCAAAATTGACACGAAAAACACGAAATAATTTTGGATGTAAAATATGTATGAATGAATTTCCAGTAGAGAAAAAAAATTAATAATTTGTATCGTCAAACGCACAACACCAGCACATTTGTTGATATTGTATGGGCTCCTGAAGCTTCAAGTTCTGTACGTGAAGCGATAGTACTTATTAGCTGTGGTGGCAGATAGTAATATCAGCTGGCAGTGCCAACTTATAGCATCGTGTTGACAACATTTCTCGCGTGCGTGTTTCGTACCTGTTGAGCGTCTTGGTTTTCGTGTTCGTGTCATGTCGTGTTGGAAAAATTCTACACGCGCTCATCTCTATTCCAGATTACGCCTTCTACGCGCCAACCGTATCGGCCACATGGCAGAAATTATATTTAAACATTAATTTCATAAAATTTTCTTTACAATAAAGCCCGTTTCATTGATATTAAAAATATATTTCCTTGTTTTATTATGATTTAAATTTGTGCCACTCTATAAAAAAAACACCCTATACCTCAAAGATGACATTTAAGTAGCTATGGACCGCCAACAGCCTGGTGATTGCAAATTTCATGAAAACACTATGGTCCTGCTAAGCGTACCAGTAGCGTTCATTTTGTTGATATTGTTTTCAACTAAAGGATGTTTTTTATTGAGGTATAGAACTTTAAGTTGGCATCACTTTTTTAACTGGCGGCCATTTTGTCAGCTGTCAAGTGATTAATATTTAGTTTGGTTTGCCATTTCATCATGAACAGGTTGACAAAAGAACAACGCTTGTAAATCGTACAAATTTATTTCGAAAATAATGGTTCAGTTCGCGAAGTTTACCGCAAGCTCCGTCCATTTTATGGTCGACATAATCGTCCATCAGAGCAATTAATTCGGTTAACCATGGATCGTTTTCGCACTACGTTTACTCTATGTGATAATACGCATCCGCAGAGACGTCGAACAGTGCGCACCGAAGAAACAATTGCCGCTGTAGAGCAAAGTGTTGAAGAGGACCCGAATGAATCGATTCGCCACCGTGCACAGCAATTGGAGCTTTGTCCATCAACTTTATGGAAGATTTTGAAGATTTTGAATGTGGATGAGTTGTGGTTCCAACAAGACGGCGCTACATGCCACACAGCGCACGTCACAATCGATTTATTGAAGGAAACATTCGATGAGCGCATAATTTCGCGGAATGGACCTGTCAATTGGCCACCAAGATCGTGTGATTTGACACCATTGGATTATTTTCTTTGGGGATATGTGAAGTCGCTCGTCTACGCCAACAAACCAGAAACGTTAGGGGACTTGGAAGCCAACATTCGTGGCGTTATTGCCAACATACGGCCCCATATGCTCGAAAAAGTGGTTGAAAATTGGACCTGTAGAATTGGCTTTATTCGAGCCAGCCGCGGCGGCCACATGCCCGAAATCATATTTAAACATTAATGGCATAAAATTATCCTTCCAATAAAGCCAAATTGATGGACATTAAAACGATTTTCTTGTGTTTTATTTCAATTCGAAGTTCTATACCTCTAAAAAAACACCCTTTATTAGCGGCATACTCTTCTCTGGCAAACTACTTATATATCCGAAGAATACTCGGTTTTTCACAATCAAAATAAAACTTTTTAATTACAAAAATTTTTCTATGTTAGAACAGAAAATTAAGTGCCTTTTTAAGTTTTGTTAAAATTTTGCTTATAGTAGGGAACAACATCTATCACGTCACACCCCAAGCAAAATCTTGACAACAATCTTAAGCTCAACTTGTCAGTTCTACCTTTTTGTTTTCTTTTTGTTTATTTTTTCCTTTATCTTGCAAATATTTTATTAGTTTTCGTTCTATTCGTAGGGATTTTTCTTTTCAAATTTTCTTTTTGCGTTTCAGTTTTTTCATGTGATAGATAGAAGAAAAAAAGTACACGTACATCAAGATATTGTCATCAGAATACGAGAAAATGCATGTTGAGACACCAGCTAGAAGTTCATACACTGTTTAACAATTTGAATTAGAATTGAAGACAATAAAACACATGTTTGAACATCCATCAAAATGTCAGACGCAGAGAGATTAAAAGATAACAAATAAAATAAAATAAAAAAGGAAAAATTTTTTCTTCTTATTTCATGGTTCTTTTGGTGGATGTTGAGAACAATTGAAGCAAAAAATAAAATAAAAATAAATACACAAGAAGAGTTAGAAAATTGCTTATGTAAAAAACAGAACAGGCTAAAAAAAATGCGGAACAAAACAAGTAAAGTGAGCACAAGGTGTCCAGAATTAAGTCAAATGAAAAATGAATTTAAAAGTCACTTTGCACTGGAGGCAGGCAAATCTATCAAGCTTTTGTATGGAAACAAACAAGATATGGAAGTAAAGCAAGACAGCTTTCATCTATTATGTTCGCTCAATTAATGTGTTTTTTGTATTAGAAATTTATAAGAACCGATTGAATTATTTTATTAAAAAGTAACTACATACATACATACATACATACATACATACATACATACATACATATATACATGCATACATACATACATACATGCAAAATTTCCAAACAAATGAAACTAAAAAAATTTAAGGGGAAATTTTTCACTTTTGCGCCTACCTAAGCCCTATCTAAACGGCGTTAAGAATCATTCCTAGGGAAGTTCATATGTTCTAGAAAGTTGTTTATTGAAATCTAAGGCACATTTTTGTAGTTGATTGTTTCCTTGAACTTTGAACGGTTTGCTAACTATGACCCTAAACAGGGGCAAAAAGAGGGGAAAAAATCGAATGTTTTTAAATTTTTTTGCGATTTTGATCTTGAAGATAAAGTTTTTTTGATTTTATATGTTTAGAATTTTTGTTATTTATGACAAGAGCTATAATATTGCCTCAGAGAGTATATCAAAATTGCGAACAGTTTGCAAGATATGAGCCTAAGAAAATGCAACAATGACACCGAGGCCTCAAATCTTTGAAGGCCCATAAAAGAAGTGCTTGATTTGATGCAAAACTGTGTGACAGGGGTCTTTTTTTATCTTTTATCATGTAGTGGTGTCCGTATATGGTTATATTTCCATGATTTAAAAAATTACACACAGTGTAATAATTAAAATTAACTGAAAATTGTTATTGTTTTTTTTTTAAGAGAAGTAACACTCATGTAATGAATGCCTACTACTACCCAGTAAAAAAAGACACTCCAAAAAAGTCATGAAAATGTAGAGTTTGCGATCTGGAAGTAGTGCAAATTTCGATCCGATCTAATGATTTTTACATAGGGTTGTCATTGCAAGAAGTTCTCTTTTTCGCTGCCTGGTCACCGAATTGGAAGCGATTTTAAGAAAAATTTCCTTTTTTGTGTTCTATGATAATATTTTCATCTAGGAAAAATTGCTAATAGTTACCTATTTTAACAATTAGTTTCTTTTTATAGGAATTTAAACGCGAAACAGTAATTTAATGTAAATTTAAGCAAATAACTTTAAAATTTTAGACCAAAAATAGTTCATAAGTTTCTTAAAAAAAACGATTTTTTAAAAATTCTGGTGAGTAATTTCTAAAACTAGAGAGGAATTACAAGGTTTTGTATGACTAAAATAAACTTCTACTTGGTTTTCTGCTAACTATCGGCAAATTAAAAATATCGATTTTTTGGAAGCAATGAAAATGTACTTCCTTTAGAATGACTTCCAATTTTTTTTACTGCGTATTATTAGGTGTTACCTTCTTTGGGAAAGGGGTGGTGATTGAGAAGACACGTAGGGAAGGAAGAGATAGAGGAAAGCTTCATTCATTTACCACTCTGCTTTTTTGCACGTTTGTTTTTAATAATGCATTGTTTGCAGCGCCTCTGGTGTCAATGAGGCGTACTAAATTTTCAAAGCTGTGTTTAGTAGCTATTTTATACCGACGAAGGAGAACGCTCTTATGATACATTCGAATTAGCATCCGCTGAAGTCGTTATAGTTCTGTGACCAGTGACTATGCCTTAATCACTAGAACTTTTCCTAAAACAACTGATACAAAGGGACACTAATACACATCAGAAAAATGCGTTGTGTTGTTATTTAATGAGTTTTGCCAAACAATTGCTTAATTCACAAAACCTCTTGTATCTTTGTATCGATTGTGTTATCATATTAAATACAATAGTGTAAAATTTTTTGTTGGAAATTTTCATATTAAAATGAACACACACTATTGCAATTTTATTTTATATATTTTTAAAATGTTGTATTTAGAGAACGGCTCTCTGAGAGAATTTTTATATAGCTTGTTCTGCTTTTTTCATAAAAAAAAATAGAAAATACAGTAATCCACATGTTGTTCATGTTGCTTTAATATTCCAGTATATTTAAATGAAAATTAAGCATCATGTTGAATCAAAAATATTTCAAGTTGAAACAAAGTAAATTCGATACTAAAATAACACGAAGAACGTTCTTGAGTTAAACTTATTTCAAGTTGAAACAACATGAATTGAATGAAGTTAGTGTAAGCTATTTTATTATTATGAACATTTATGTTACCTAGGTGATGTGTATTGACACTGACATCAGTGTGCACACTTCTACCGATATTCGGTAGATTCTACCGAATATGTTTGTGAATTTAACGATCTACCAATTCTACCGAACAAGGCCTAAAATCTACCGAATATTGAACGAACATTTTGATTAACAATGATGCTATAAGATCAAGTTGATCACACATACGGAAAATTAATCACATGTATGTTCTAAAATGTGGAAAGCTTTCCACGGAGAAGGGAATATGTTTAACGAATTGTTATTTAAGGCCCTATTATGAGTTGCATTCGATTTTCGATCTTCGCTGGGTATCGAACATCGAATAAATTCATATTATGAGCATCGAAAATTTCGTTGAGCAACGAATTTTCTATCGAACAGAATTTAGCTTTCGATGAATTTTTTTAATGAGAAATTTAGTTTAAAAATCTAAATGTTAAACAAGTTTTATTTTTAAGTACACAAACAAGAATTATAATCTATTTTTTGTCCATTTTATTCACAATAACGAGATTCTTTGTCGAATGCTCGTCATAATACCAAATGACAATTCGTTCGATCAGTACTTTCGACTACAGTCGAAGATCGAAAGTTGCTCATAATAGGGGCCTTAGTAATTTAAGTCGATATACCTATGTGTAAATTGGATATTTTGCCACATACCAGTGCGGCCGCACAGCGGTCATTTTCTGCCATGAAAATCATTAAAACAGAACATAGAATTGTGCCTTGGGGTTGAAATATTTATTCCTCCCAATGAGTTAATAATTTTTGCACAAAAGCTTAAATTCATAAATGGATAGTAGGAAATGTTTGTCAAATAAAAGTTATTTTAGTAGCTTTATAAAACCTATGTACAAGAACTGAGTTCCTGTTATTTATGTATATTATGTTAGGTATGCATAGCATATCTATTTAAAGGGTAAGGGAAAATAACTGGGGATGACACTTTTTTTATTGGAAATGCTTCATTGTTTATGGCAGTTTAATTTCCAATCGGATTTGAAGTTTTAAATGCGCTTTTATTTAGTTTGATACTCCTTGCACTTACTCTTTATATATAAGTACATATAGGTATTTGGTTATTTTTTATGTTTCCTTGAATTGGTGTTTTTTATGTTTCTTTGAGTAAAAAATATTTTCTACCGAATTTCATTCAAATCTACCGACTTTTTTTTGTCGATTTTGTCGACCGAATTAAAAAAAAAAAATAAGTGAGCACACTGACTGACATCGATAAAATATGTATTGTAGTTGGCTGATCCAGCCAAGATTTGCACTCGAGAACTCATATTCTGGTAGTCAACGCAATTATAGCTGCAGCCACCACAGCCTTTAATATATTCGTACTTTATATTATACACACAAAGGGCCTTTTAAGTTAAAAAAACGTTTATTAACAAATTTATTTTTCATACACCAAAAAAAAAAACCTTTTTAGTTTATAAAAGGTTGATAAAACAAATACTCTACGAAAGTTTGATTAGAAAGCCTTTTATTAAACAAAAATAAATATATTTGATTTAATGTTTTTCACTTTTAAAACAACATGACCTTAACTTAAATTTCAAATAAATTGTATGTTAACTCATCAGTTAATTCACGATGATAGTTATTTGGTGCTTTACTCATAAAAATTTTTTTGGTTTTAAACCGGTCTATAAAACAAATTTTCTATGGAAGTTTAGTTAAGAAATCTTTTATGAAACCAAAATAATTTATTATGAATAAGGCACCAAATAACTACGAGTATCATCATGAATTAGTTTATAGTTTAACATACTCGTACAATTTATTAGAGACTCAAGTTAAAGTCATGTTGTTTTAAAAGTGAAAAATACTAAATCAAAGATATTTATTTAAGATGGGGTTAATAATTTTTCGTTGAAAATAAATATGAATCAGCAGCAAGAAGTTTCCGCTTATAGTGAAAAGTTTATCGGCAATTAACACAACACGAACATTAAAACAAACAACAACAAAACAAGAAAAAGTCAAATAACTGATCACAACACATGGGCATTTCTTCGAGAAATTCTACTTTTTTGTCGCGTGCGACAGCAAGCAATTAACATTGTGTTTCTGAACAACGTGAGTCGATTTTTCTTAAAATTTTCCCTAACGTAGAGGTGCTGACGACCTCAATAAATATATAAATAAATAAACAAAAAGTTTCGTTCTCTGTGAAAAAAACAAGCATTATGGCCTGGTGTCACACGCTACAAAAAGTTGACATTCCCGTGGAAATGCCCAATGTATTCTGCTCATGACAAAATTTACCCCAATTCTAATTGATAGTGGGTACATCCGGGACCATCAGTTTGGTTTTAGAAGTCACCATAGCACCATTGAACAAACAAACGCATTGATTAGATCAATTTATAAGAAAAACATTTAAAGAAAAGAAGAATTGTTCTGCTCACTATATTGATGTTTCTCAAGCCTTTGATAAAATGTGGCATGAAGGCCTTATTTTAAAATTGAGCTCATATCTACCAATAAACATTCTAAAGCTTTTGGAAAGCTATATTGTTGCCCGGAAGTTCACTATTATGGAAGAAGACTTCATAAGTGTGCCCGAATCTATATAATTCGGTGTGCCACAGGAGAGCATACTGGGGCCAGTTTTGTATTTGATTTATACTTGTGATTTGCCTTTTGATTAGTAATATCCACACATCTACATTTGCCGATGCTACAGCCTGCCTTAGTATGCACGAAAACCCTCACGAGGCTTCCCGATATCTTCAGGAACATATTAACCAGCTGGAACTATGGTTAAAGTTATGGAGAATTAAAGTAAACGAACAAAAATGTGTGTTCAGGTAACATTTACCCTACGAAGAGATACTTGTGTATATGTATATACTTGTATAAGGTATAAACGCCACATTGACTCAAAGCTAATGCCGGCCATACACTACACAAGTTCACTGCACAAATCTGGCACTTTACAGTGCGTTTGTGCAGTGTATGGGGGTGGCTGTGCTATTTACGCAGTGAACTGAGTAAATATCAAAACGATTTTGATATTTGCTCAATTTTGAAAACTCTACAGTGAACTTGTGTAGTGTATGTTGAAAACGCTCAGTTTTCTCGTGTTTTTTTAAGTTCAAAAAAAGAAATGAGCGCAGAAAAAGTATTCTGGACAGAGTTCCTAGAATTATACAAAGAATCACCTGCATTATGGCGCATTAAAATAAAAACTGCACAGTTTACTTGTATAGTGTGTGTCACAAGCTTAATTTACGCAGTGCCAGACTTGAGCACTGAACTTGTGTAGTGTATGGCCGGCATAACAGAAATGAAAGTTAAATTAACTCAGATACATTGGCTGATTGGTAGAAATTCAATCCCCAGTCTAGATTGTTCTTGAAACCCATACTGTGTTACGGAATTTAGCTATGGGGTACTGCTTAAGCTTCCAATGTATATTTTAAGGGTAATAAGATCAGCTCCATGGTAAATCAAAAATTAAAATTTACATCGTGATCTAAATATACAACTTGTGACTGCTGAGATTGCAAAATGCGCAGCAAATATTTAATAAAACTCGAGTCACATCCTATTCCTCTTGTTCGTAATATCTTAAACTTTACTGGACACATCCGCTTAAAAAAGAGGGACACTACGGCTCTAATACGCAAAAATCCAGATGAAACTCTTGAAAATATTTTTGTACTTAATACGACAGTTATGTATTATTAATTACTATCACTAAATTTATGTCCGACACTGGTGGTTGGGCTTAATAATTATATCTAGACTTAAGATTTGAATACTTAGGGTCATTTTCACAACTTACCTTTAGTTAAATGTAGGATTTTGTCTGCCCGATAAATATTTTTGCAATTTTAGAACTTAAATTTTTCATTGTTATTATTATCAATAATAATAATATACTTAATCGAAAAAAAAATAAATGAAGGTTTTATAATAAAAAGCCATTTATCGGGTAGACAAAATCCTGGATTTAGCTAAAGGCAAGTTGTGAAAATGGTCTTTATTGTTAGTTCAGTTTTGAACAATAAATAAATATCACGGTGCAAAAAAAATATTTGTAAAGAAAAAGAAAAATTTAATTTGATGTAGATATTTTTTTTTTACCAAAAAAAATTTAAATTTTCCAACCCTGGAATCATCCTTTAAGTTTTTTTTTGTAATTTTTTATACCAATTTGTTTTTTTATGTAAAATATGTTTAAATTATAAAGAAAATTAAAAAAATAGTTTTAGCTGTTTACTTTTATAAACCAAAACAGTGAAAATTTTCCAACCCTGTATTCGACTTTTACATTTTTTAAATTTTTAATATTAATTTTATTCTTTCTAAAATATGTATTAAATAGGTTTATTTAACAAAAAAACACAAAATTTGTATTTAAAAATTTCGATCTACCAGCTCTGGAATAGCCTTTTTGATTTTGCTGACTTTTAATACCAATCTGTTTCGGACCATTTCTGGCACACCAATCTAAGACAGAAGTGTCTAGCTCTTCTGAGAGCTTCGAAAAACAGATTTCAAGTTCAGACAGACGTCGAACGGACAGACAGACATCGATTATTCGTCTTCCCTATTCATAAGGACCTACAATATACATATGGGTCACATATAATTGAACTACGGAAAAGCACGTAATGTTAAATTAATAGAACGCGAACTCGAGGAGCTAAACTACATCTCAAGATATGCTACAATGATTTAGACAGACAAGTGGAATATAATGATCGTCATGACAAAAGCAGATGGCTGGACGGAATCAGCAGGGATGCTCAAATGGCGACGGGTAAGCATTGTGCCGGTGATATGTATAAGGCGCTGAGGAAACTCACGAATGGTCACACAACATCTCATAGGCCCTTAAGAGGTGAGAACGGTGTACTTACAACAACAGCGGAGCAACAAGTTGAAGTATGGGCGGATAGCTATAGTAACTAGTATGCTGGCGGGGAATAACCACCCCATACAGACTGAGTGCAAATGTCAATCTCATGTGGATGACCTAAACATCAATTCTGCATGTCCTACCATGGAGGAGACCGAGTACTCAATTAGCAGTCTTAAGAGTAACAAATCACCAGGTGCTGACAGAATCCCAGCTGATTAGGTCTTGAAGTCTGACCCGCATACGAGTGCTGAAATAATACTGCCAATCATTCGGAAATTTTGGGAGGTTGAACATCAGGATAATTATCAGCTAGGAATTCATTCAAAAAAGATTTTGAAACTATGGAAGTATGAAGTGAAACGTTGCATTTTCATGCAACTTCCCTGCAGGAAATGGAACTGACACAAGCCTAGTCACGTGATAGGTACCAGTCCGAGTTCTAACACTTCCTATGAAGCGGACCAGTCACTTTTACATGGGGATGGCCTAGGATAGGGTTAATTGATATTTTGTATACGCCTTTTGACTTGTCACTGAACTATCCCATAGTAACCTATTCGATGTATAATAAAGCCGGGTTTACATCGGTGTGCCAAATGCCACACAAGCGGAAAAAAATTAAAAACTGTTTGATTCAGACATGTATTTATAAGGTTAAATAGTTCCATACATAACTAATAGACAATTTTGTAGAATCCAACATGATTAGAAATTGTTTAAATCAATAAATACATGTCTGAATCAAACAGTTTTTAATTAGTAATTAGTTGGTTACGCTTTTTTGGGCAAATGACACACAAGAAATGCCAGATGTAAACTCAGCCCAATATAAATTGTTTAAAAATGTCATTCCGACCAGCGTGACCGTTTCACCGACTAAAGTGGCAAATTGCCACTTTTGCGACTGCCGGCCACTTTTTTTCTCCCTTTTTTTAGAGTGTTTTATATACTAATACAAAAAAAATAATGTATTTTTCTCGTTATAAATAAATAAATAAATAAATAAATAAATAAATCCCCTTTTGGTGCCACTTTTTGAAAAAAGTTATCGGTCACCTGGACACTCAACTCTAACAATGAAAGCTTATAATTTTTGTTTTTATTGTTACAACTTCAATTATAATATATTTTTGGGACTCGAACTGACAACTTCGTGCATGACAGGCTCGCACACTACCCACTCGACCACAGAGGCACTCATATTTCAAAAGTATAAACACCTGTTAAACTTAGGTTAATATCTAAGTCTAGCTACGGGACTTCTTCCAGAGTGACTTAACGGTCCATTTATATCGATTCACTGTCTTTCCCACCCAAGTCTTTCTTATATATATACTGAACCAAAAAAAAAAAAATATTCGTAATACATAATACATGCCCTACCGGAGTCTTTCTTATATAGACATACTAAATAAAAAAAAAATATTCGTAGTACATATAATATATAATATTCGTAATAGTGCCCTATTGAACTATGGATGAACTAATAGAGAATAAAACTAAACGAATAAAAATGTGTTGAGGTAACATTTACCCGGCTTACGTGGAAACACCACATTAATTCTAGCGAACACAAATGAAGCTTAAATTAACTCAGATACATTGGCTGATTAACTAGTAGAAATTCAATCCTCAGTCTAGATTGTAAACTTTAAGTATACTTTTGAAATCTGAAATTTGAATCTATGTATTTCTGAAAAGCATGAATTTGAACTCGTATTGCCAAATTTTCAACTTGGCATTTTCTGAAGGATACAAACTTTTTTTGGAATCAATGCTGGCGGATAATAGATTAATGTCCAAGTGTTCCTCTAAAAACGTGCATACTCAGAATTCCTTGAAGTTAGAAACTGTGAAAACTGTGTACCTTAAGTACATACGAAACTGTATATGTTCATATTACACATCCCGCTTTCTAAAATATATTTATTTTTAAATCCCAGTTTTTGATGGATCATGTCCCGCTTTCAGCTTCCAATGTAGATAAAATCCAAGGAAAAAAACATATATTTATATTATTTGATAGGTCCTGGACTCAGCTACAATACTAGAACGAGTCCCAATAACTAGAACGAGTCTGTTGAAGAGTTTTAGCTTTTAAGATGTTTAGTAATTCTCAATTACTTTATGGTAGATTCTATATAATTCCAATTTTTTTTTAAAGAATTTGGTTGGACATTTTCTGATAAATTTGCATTAGCATTAACGTAATGCAGCCTACAGAAAATATTAAACAACATACGAGGGCGGTTCGGAAAGTTCTTAGCCTAGCACAAAAAGCGCGGTATAAACAGAAAAAAGTTAAGTGTTTTGGAAACTTCCATCTCTGCTATGAACACATATTAAATTTTGTTTCGATCTGGCAACTCCTTCATATAGAAACAGGTGTTCACAAAAGACGCATCCGCGATTTTTTAACAATGGAAAATTTAGAAATGCGTGGTGTCATTAAATATTTACATAAAAAAGTTTTATCGGGACAAGAAATTCATAATGATATGGTGAATGTGTTAGGTGAAAGTGCTCCTTCATATGCAACAGTAAAAAATTGGGTTGCTGAATTTAAACGTGGTCGTACAAGCATTGAAGATGAACCACGTAGTGGACGTCCAAAAACAGCAACAACAACAGAAATTGTAGCCAAAGTGCATGATATGGTATTAAATGATCGACGAATAAAAGTGCGTGAAATAGCTAATATCATGGGCATCTCAAATGATCGAGTCCATTTAATTTTGCATGAAGAACTACAGATGAAAAAGCTTTCTGCAAGATGGGTGCCGCATTTGTTAACAGTCGACCAAAAACGCATAAGAATGAACATTTCTCAAGCTTGTTTGGATCGTTTTAAGCGAAATAAAATGGATTTTAAGCGTCGTTTCATAACTGTTGATGAGACATGGATCCACCACTATACTCCAGAGACAAAAGAACAATCCAAACAATGGACTGAAGCTGGAGGAAGTGCCCCAAAGAAGGCAAAAACAATTCAATCGGCTGGTAAGGTTATGGCAACGGTTTTTTGGGACTTCAAAGGTATTTTATTGATTGAATATCTGCAAAAGGGTAAAACAATAAATTCAGAGTACTATTGCAACCTTTTGGATCAATTAAATGTACAAATTCAAGAAAAACGTCCTGGCTTACAACACAAAAAAAATAATTTTTCATCAAGACAACGCACCAGCGCACAAGAGTGTTTTAACAATGGCTAAAATCAACGAATTAAAGTACGAGTTGCTTGACCACCCACCTTATTCTCCTGATTTGGCTCCCAGTGACTTTTACCTGTTCCCAAATCTAGAAAAATTCCTTGCTGGCAAGCGTTTTACCTCAAATGAAGATGCAATTACAGTTGTAAACCACTATTTTGAAGACCTTGAGGAAAACTATTTTAATCAAGGGATAGAATTGCTAGAAAAGCGTTGGACTAAGTGTATTGAAGTTTCAGGAGATTATATTGAAAAATAAAAATATTTTTGAAAAACTAACTATTCTCTTTCATTGATAGGCTAAGAAGTTTCCGAACCGCCCTCGTAGTTACCTTAATATAGAAGCCACCTAACTAATTTTTTTAAATCCAGATTTTGGCATTTTTCAATATATTAGATACATCACGAAATGGTGAATACGTAACCATTTACACGATATATTTTCTTTTAACCATACACTACGACCTACTTTTTTTAACACTCCCATTTTCTCAAGTCCTACGACGAGTACGCTTGGTTCAATTGTCACCAAATTTTCTGCAGGGTTATTTTTCATTGCGGATACGTGTGTACTACTACAGCATGAAAGACTTCTGAAGGACTCGTACGTTAAGAGTCTGTAATTCCGATACAGGCAAAATTTTAATTCTATATAGTTCGTTTATCACATATTTCGTACTTGAAGTGGTCCGCTATACTAGCGAACAATGTCAGTATACATTTTACTATTTTACCGCACCAAAGGCCCTACGACAGGTACACTCAGGGAAAAGCTGCAACTTAAAAATTGGAACGCGTCACATTTTTTCAACAATTTTCAATATAATAAAAAATGTATATTGAGATACTTAAAAATAAATAAAAATAATAAATTAATACTTTAAATTAATATATTTCCATATTGAAATAAGAAATTTCAAGATGACTAGACTTTCTTTCTTATTAAATTAATATGGTTTTTAAAGATTTTAAGCTATTTTTCTCTGGGTGTATATTATGCAATTGACCACGGTTGCCATACTTCGTGTTGTACTTCCAACAGATAGCTAGAGATTGAGTGTTGAGAAATTCTAAAGTGTCAATCTTGATCGCTTTGATGTTGGTACCAAGATTGTGGTAGTTTCTAAATAGGTGAAATGAGAGTTGATCTTTGCGCAGGTTTTACTTCATTTTCTCTGCTATTAGAAACGTACTTACTTCCTTACTTCAGAACTATTGACTTATTTATTAATTTCTTAATTCTTCTTAAGGACAGTTTTAATATATTTTTTTCTACAACTCAAATGAAACTTCACTTTCAGCTGCAAAAAAAAAAATAAGAATGTTTTCTGCAACAACTACTTTCAAAAGACAAAGAGGAAAAAAAAGAAATGGAAATTTAATCTACAATAAAACAATTCTTGGCCACAGCAGTAGCAGCAGATTAAAAAACTAGAGAAAATAAAATAATAATTACACATCTTCTTGGTTAAAAGGAGAAAAATGCTCGTAGTTTTCTATTTCCATGACAAAAGCTTGCCTCAAAGGTTTTATACTGGATATAATTTACTTTTGCTGTCTATTCTTTTGTTATTTAAACTTAAATTCTAACTAAACTAAACAATAATTAACATTCCTTTGGTTTGTTTGTTTTTGAATAATTTTTTTTTGTTTGTTTAACAAAAGAAATATAAGCAGATGGGGCTGCGGTCTTTTTACGTGCGCATAAATTTTACTTTTATTTAAGTGTTTTTGTTTTTCTTTCCAGTTTTAATGCTAGAAATGAATAAACAAAAATAAAAGCAGCAAACAAATGAAAAACAAAAACTTACAGTAGTCATCGCATTCATCCTATTCATCGTATTCGGATGACAATGAATTAAATATTGGGTGTTTTTTATTGAGGTATAGAACTTTAAGTTGGCATCACTTTTTTAACTGGCGGCCATTTTGTCAGCTGTCAAGTGATTAATATTTAGTTTGGTTTGCCATTTCATCATGAACAGGTTGACAAAAGAACAACGCTTGCAAATCGTGCAAATTTATTTCGAAAATAATGGTTCAGTTCGCGAAGTTTACCGCAAGCTCCGTCCATTTTATGGTCGACATAATCGTCCATCAGAGCAATTAATTCGGTTAACCATGGATCGTTTTCGCACTACGTTTACTCTATGTGATAATACGCATCCGCAGAGACGTCGAACAGTGCGCACCGAAGAAACAATTGCCGCTGTAGAGCAAAGTGTTGAAGAGGACCCGAATGAATCGATTCGCCACCGTGCACAGCAATTGGAGCTTTGTCCATCAACTTTATGGAAGATTTTGAAGATGTTGAATGTGGATGAGTTGTGGTTCCAACAAGACGGCGCTACATGCCACACAGCGCACGTCACAATCGATTTATTGAAGGAAACATTCGATGAGCGCATAATTTCGCGGAATGGACCTGTCAATTGGCCACCAAGATCGTGTGATTTGACACCATTGGATTATTTTCTTTGGGGATATGTGAAGTCGCTCGTCTACGCCAACAAACCAGAAACGTTAGGGGACTTGGAAGCCAACATTCGTGGCGTTATTGCCAACATACGGCCCCATATGCTCGAAAAAGTGGTTGAAAATTGGACCTGTAGAATTGGCTTTATTCGAGCCAGCCGCGGCGGCCACATGCCCGAAATCATATTTAAACATTAATGGCATAAAACTATCCTTCCAATAAAGCCAAATTGAGGGACATTAAAACGATTTTCTTGTGTTTTATTTCAATTCGAAGTTCTATACCTCTAAAAAAACACCCTGTATAATAAATTGTTTGATGGTTTCTGGCCCTTGAAGGTATCAAATGCGATGATGACGACCTTAATTACTCAAGTAAAAAGACCCAAAAAGAAAGAGAATAAACAACAAGACTCTTAAAAGTAAAAAAAAAACTAGCAATTCTAGTAAAAGTGGCAAAAAAAAAGTATGACAAAAAAAAATTAACAAAAAGTAGAATAAATATACAACTCATGAAAAGATCATTAATAAAGAGCTGCCGGAATTGTAGTAAACATATCGTAGAATTCATTCCTTTTTTTATTTTCTTTGCTAAATGCATACTCGTTATAGTATTTAAAGTTTATAGTGGGAGGAAAGTTCTCAACGACAGGCGAAGGTACTTCTCTTTCTTAAACATACATACATACATATATCGTTATTTGAAATGCAAAACGCCCTAACTAGGTTAGGTTATGTTAGGAAGGATGGTGCTATACCGCGCCTCCAATCAGAGACCCAGTTGGGTCCATGGTGATTCCCTTTTATTGCCCATTAAAAGTAATATTAAAAGTAATAGTAAGAGTAATAGTACTATTAATATTAGTAATATTAAGCCACTGAATTCCCATGATGAAGCCCCTAATATCCTCCACGTCTGATCCACATCTCATCAGCCATCTAACCCTATGACGTTGCAGCTTCGGGCAGTGACAGCTAACATGTTCAATGGTTTCTCGCTTCTCTTAATCCTCGCAACACCAGTATTTTCCCAAATACTTGTTCTTGCTCTGACCGAGCAGTGACCAGTCAACGCGCCTATCACGATTCGCATCGCCTTCCTATTCATATCCAGTAGCAGTTTGGATCTTCCTGACTCAAATTTTGGCCACAGTTCTCTCGAGACTCTACAATATTTCCCACTTTGCCATGAAATTTTGATACTTCTCTCTACATAATTACTGAGTTCCCTATAGTAATGACCTATCGGTAATTTCACCGATCTGTCACACATTCCCTCATCTAACGCCGACCCTGTTCTTGCCAGCTCTTCGAAAATTTAATTTCCCTCAACACTGCTGTGGCCAGGAACCCAACATAGTCTGACAATATTTTTATTCAGTCACTAACAAGTTTCGATTTGAAGCTTACAGCTCTGTCCGGCTGTCGACGTAGAAGGTTACTTTCTCACCTTCAGCTACATTTGGGAACCAGTTCCATGGCCTTGAGGATCGCCAAGATCTCAGCTTGGAAAATGCTGCATTCATTCGGCAGTCTGAAAGAACTACGAATGTCCCTTTCCCAAGATATAGACAGCATCCCCTGTGCATTCCCCCCATTTTAGACCCGTCTGTAAATTCCGCAATACCCTCATATATCTTATCGGATTTGAACTAATAGTCCCTATCCGGAATTACCAGTGAGGGTGTTCACTAAAATCAATTTCAGCAACCTTGTAGTCCGTGAACCCAGAGGTTACGGGTCCTTGATCACTAAAACTGCTCTCATTTAATATTGATGTGTGACCTGTAATTGCTGTTCTCACCACACCTGTTTCTAAGAGTCTAAGGAGACTTCTAGACGCCGTTCTCACCACAAAGTCCTCTATGGGAAGTAGGTGAAGGATGACATCCAAGGCAGCCTGAGGTGTGCTCCTCTGAGCACCTGTGATTCCAAGCGAGGCACACCTCTGAACCTTAACTCCTTAACTAACATTTTTAAAATTTTACAGAAGAAGGGAAACATGTTAAAATAGAAAATCTGAGGTATTTTATGCCGTTCGCTTTTCTGTTCGCTCAGTTTCGGTATTTTGTTTGCAGAGATTATATTGATAAAATACCACGGAATTTATAAGAAAGTTGATGCGAAATTTTTTCTTAGATATTGCGTATATTCCATTCCATCATTTGCTTGCTCAAAAATTCACTTATTTGACGAAATGTGTGAGAGCTCGCATTGTCATGGTAAAGAATGCTTCGTCTTCGGGGCTAGTTTTACGAATTTCTCCGAAGACTTCCGGCAAAGAAATGGTCGTGTAGCACTCAGAAATGACAGTTTTATGTTGTTCAATCGGAACAGTGGCCACATGACCCATTCGGCCGAAGAAACTGGTGACCATTTTCTTCGCTGTGCTTCTTCTACGAGAAACTTCTGTTGTATTTAGCTCGTCTTGGAATACCCTCACGGTCAATTGCTGTTTTGTTTCCGGCTCATAAGCATATGTCCACGATTCGTCACCTGTCACAATTTTATACACGTCTTTTCAAACACCAGGGTTGAACTTTTTAATCATTTTCTTACACCACTTGACGCTAGCCTTTTTTGAGCGATTCATAAATTATGGGGTATCCAACGAGAATAAATTTCTTTTACAACTAAGTGTTCATGCAAAATCGAATGTATTGAAGTGAAACTAATGTGCAAGGATGCATCTATCTCACAATATGTCACATGACGATCTTGGATTATCAGTTCACGCACTGCATCATGTTTTGTGGCACAACAACAGATTTTGGACGACCTTCATGGAATTCGTCGGCGACGGAACTACGACCACGAATGTATTCACAATACTAGCGACACACTATGGTTTTTTATGGTGCTTTATCACCATACAAAGAACTGAGTTCACCGACACATTTTTGTTGAGATAATCCACGACGAAAGTTTTGAAAAATAATCCAACGGCAATCTTTTCTTGAAATTTCTATTTTTCTTGCCAAATTGATTGTCTGAACTCACTGTAAATAAAACAACCATGCAAGAAACGAATGGCTGAAATTAACACAAACAAAATTTTTTCACTAACACATATGCAACAATTTTCCATTGAATTCAATAGTGACAGTCAATAGACTAGTCATTTTATTTATTTATTATAGTTGCTCTACAGTGGGACATCTAATGTACATATCAGTTTTATTAAAAAAATACAATTCATTATGTCCGTGAAAATTAAAATTTATAAGTGTTAAAAAAAATAAGTAAAAACGATTTTAACAATAGAAATTTACAAAATTTGAGTTAATATACATACATACATATGTATGTATATTTCTTTTCACAATTTTAGATATTTGTAAAAAGCAAGATGCGTTGGAGGTGAAAAGGTGTGAATACCGCTAGATACAGCCTAAGTTATTCTGTTTTTTGCTAATTAATTTAATAATATTTATATTAATATTATATTATATTCGGCCATAGCAGAGAGATCAATTCCTTTAGCAATCGGAATTCAATCCACCCCATTTTTGTAGAAGATTTTGTCTAAAAAAGAAAACTAAAATACAGTAATTTATCAGGTGTGTCCAGACTGTGGGAGGCGGTGGCATGCTGGGGTATGCTCCGGCTAGGGCTTAACATTTTGAGGTTTATTCAATTCGGATTCCGAACGGAATTAAACTCTGTGACATGGCCGATTAGCTCAATTTTTATTTGTTAAATTAATAGGATTAATTTTCAAAAAAAGTTTTAAAATGTTTATTTTAAATATTTGAAAACAAAATTTTTTTGTATAAATGTATCAGTCAGATATCAGTCATGGTTTATACATCAGCACTAATTAGTCAGCTCTGACGATGTTTACATCAGTACTGATTAGTAAAATACTGTGGAGTGAGCAGTTCAGATATATGTTATACTAGTTCATAAAGTTCATAAGTATGAGAGAGAAACAAAATCACACGTACACGAATGTTTACATCAGTTTTTTCAAATTGCCCTTCACAAAATGATAGAAACTTCTGATGTATATACCCGTCAGCAATGGTCATCAGATGATGCATCAAATGAACGTCATTGTTCTTGCAGGGAAGTAAACCATGTACATCAAAAGGTTGTGAGTACGTTTATGCTACAAAATGTCAAACTATTATGATGTTGCCAGATTTTAGCTATTGACATTAGTGATGCCAGTTCCCGAAATGTAAATAGTTCCCCCTGTATTAAGGCGGGTCGATATTTTTTTTCAAAAATATTATAGCAAAGACGTAATCTACACGAAATTCTAAGAAAATTCTCCAAAGAAACTATGGGTTTGAAATAAAATGATGCTTAGCAAGCATTCTGAAATCGTATGTTTTCTGGTCTTGTTTTGGTCAATAGTCACGAACTCTTTTATGTGATCAGGATTCAATCTACAGCGTATTACATTATTGTTGTGCACTGACATTTACCGATATAAAACAAATTGTTAGAAGTTTTCAAGAATTCTAAAAAATATGAGATCTTTATTTGTTTTTGATTTCTCTATGATACTAATTAAACAAAATGTTTAACTTCTTCACAATAATTCTTTCATTAATTATTGAAACATTAATTTTGCTCCAAATTTCCATAACATTTTTTCTTAGCAAGTTTGGGGGGAAAAAACTTTCATACGATTATTTTCTTTTTTTCTATTTTTCTCACATTCATATAAAAAAAAATTATATTTCAAAATATCACAATTACTTTGGCAAGCCAAAAACACTAAAGTTCTGAATAGGAAGAAACATTTAAAGCCTTAAGAAAAACTCAAATGTACAATATGCAGTTAAACAACAAACCAATCGAGTGTAGGAGAAAAACTTTCCATCAACAAAATATTCATCTTCCGGCACAACCTACCCAACATCCACCCACACATAAATTTTGCGCGCGCTAAAGAAAGTTACACAGCTTCGAATCTTTCTTTTTAGAATATACTTAGAAAGACTGGTTATCCTCAACATTAGTCGCTTTCCTAAGTTTTAGCATAAGAGTTTTTCTTCAAAGGAAGCAGCAGTGAGTAGATTTTGCACAGAATTTGTTACAAAAAGATTTTTATCATCTTTTTTAATTCTATCAAACAACTGCGAAAATACAAAGTCCTTAAGGTTTTAACGGCATAAAAAATAACTTCTTACATGGAAAGAAACAAAATACTTTTTTCTATTTAGTATTATTTATTTATTTATGTTTTGCTTTCTTAGATAACCACAATTACAAAGTTGTGTGTGAATGTTTTTTTTTATTATTACTTCCCTCAAACTCAGAAAGTGACAATCTGCGGTCTCTGTTTGCTGGTAATTCAAGATTTATTCTCTTTTCAATTCAAGTTTCTTTTACTTTGTTATCCAAATGTAATTAGAAACCATATAGGAAAAAATTTTAAGGCAGAATACAATTATGTTGGACAAGCAAATGTTAGAAAAAAAAAGAAAAGCGAATTTTTTGCGAGGATCGTATTGGAATTAACCATCCATCAGCTGATGGAGTCTGTCTGTCTACGTTGCACAGTGGGCGATTTTGTTAGATAAATTTAAATAATTATGCAGGTTGTAAACGAGCCCACAGTGTGAGATTTAATCAATCTGGCATCTCGAAATTAAAAAAAAAAATTTTTTCGTAACTCGCTCATATTTTTTTTACGTGAGAAGAGACCCCAATTGTTACGAAAACAAACACAAAAGAGAATAAAAAAATTTTATTGGCGTGATAACAGCTATCAAACACGTGCAATTGCATAGCATGCAAAAATTGATTTGCAAGCTTGCATTGATCACAAAAGTTTGAGTGATCAGGTCGAAGTTGTGAGTGGTTTTTTTTGGCCTAAAATATTTTTTGTATTGAAGGTTATTACTTAAACTTAAAATTTTTGCTTTATAAAATATTTATTTTTGCACTCAAGTATTTTGAAAAAATTGTTTTATAACCAGCTAAAAGGTAAGACAAATTTTAAAGCTTTCAAATCTTTGATAGACTAGAACTTCCAAGTCCCACGGAGTTCCGTGATGGGAATGCCAGCAGAATCTTTGTTAATGTGCCCAAAACAAATTTCAAAAATAAAATCCTGCCCATTTTTTGCCTTTTTTTAGTATGAGTGAAATATCGCGAGGGGAGCTATTTTGGATTGGGTTGAGCAAGGTGAAAAGCGAAAAAAACAGAGGCGGTCGAAAAGCACGTTATATCAATTTTTGGAAAAGATGTTGACGATACCAAAATTAAGGATCGTATAAAAAAGCTTTGCTTCCAATTTCAATCGCGATGGAGCAAATCTCACCGTGATAAAGCAAGATTTATGCATGACAATGCTATTTGGCTAAGTTCAAAAATTTCTGCTGTTGATATTGCTCTTGATCACGCACCATCAACTTCAAAACAAATACCGCAACGCGGAAGGCGAGAAAAAGAGTTTGCTGAAAGCGCTTCGAGTACACAAAAACGGAAATGCAAAGAGTTAATATCAAATGTAGCTTCGGAACAATTAACTATGGCTACCGCAATACATCTGAGATCCTGTGGAAAAAGAGACTCAGCAAACATTGTCAAAGAGTTGTCGGCTGCATCCCCTTCGAGGATGAATTAAGCATAATAATAAAATGGGGATGCGATGGAGCTGAACAGAACCGTTACAAGCAAAAATTTTCGGATGACAACATGTCAGACGAAAGCATGTTTTCTCTTTCGATGGTGCCTCTTCAACTTAACTCTGGAGCTGAAGAAAGGAAACATATTTTTTGGCAAAATCCAGCTGCGTCTTCGACAAGATATTGCAGACCGATCAAATTTATTTTCACGAAAGAGACGCGTGAGGTCATTAAAGCGGAAGTGGAGCATATTCGGCAGCAAATTTCTGTTTTGAAACCAACTAACTTTGAGCTTCACGGTTATAGTTTCACGGTTAAAGCCAATTTAATTCTATGTATGGTTGACGGCAAAGTCTGCACCGCTCTTTCAAATTACACGTCATCGCAAGCGTGCTATTTATGTGGTTCAACTCCAAAAACTATGAACGACATGAATGCCTTATCACAGCGAAAAATCGATGAAAATATGCTTGCTATTGCTCTTTCACCTCTACATGCCTACATAAGGTTCATGGAGTGCTTGTTGCACATTTCTTACAGATTGGAAATAGAAAAATGGTACGTATCAGGCGATGAAAATAAGGAGAGCGTTGCAAGAAGGAAGAAAAAAATACAAGACAGGTTTAGGAACGAAATGGGTCTTCTTGTGGATATGCCGAAACAGAAAACAGGAAACACAAATGATGGCAATACGATCAGAAGATTTTTCAAAGAAGCAGAAAAGACATCGGATATTACAGGCATAAATGTCGATCTGATCAAGCGGTTTCGAGTAATACTTATTTGCATAAATTTCATCAATATAGCTGCGTTCCAAAATTTTACGTCAGAAACAATAGAGCTTTATTTGAGTTTATATCCTTGGTACTATATGCCAGTAACTGTCCACAAAATATTGTTTCATGGAGGAGCTATCATTTCTTCATGCATTCTTCCCATAGGAAACTTTTCTGAAAAAGCGCAAGAAGCACGCAATAAAGAGTCGAGACAGTATCGCGAACTGTTCACAAGAAAAACGTCCCGAGTTGACACAAACATAGATTTATTGCATAGGTTGCTTATCACGTCAGACCCTTTGATTGCAAGTTTACGTTTGCCCCCAAAAACCAAACGTTCTACTCTACCTTCTGAGGTCATTGCACTTTTGTCTGACACCCAACTAAATGATGAATTTGAAGATTTAGCATAAAAAACTTTGCTTGCAGATCTCTGGAATTTTTATTTTTGTATAAATTTCTTATTTTTTTTATTTCTACTTTTCGCTTTTTACTTTTGTATAATTCGTATATAATTTCTTTATTTTGGTTTTTGATTAATATCTTATTTTGAATATTTTCCATTCTTTTAAGA
This sequence comes from Tachina lurida, assembly GCA_944452675.1. Taxonomy (NCBI): domain Eukaryota; kingdom Metazoa; phylum Arthropoda; class Insecta; order Diptera; family Tachinidae; genus Tachina; species Tachina lurida. The sequence goes on along the minus strand of OX101753.1, from coordinate 128,212,633 downwards.
ACTTTCGTTGAATTTTTTAGTTTTTCCTCATTATTATGTTTTATATATCAATAAATTAAACATTGAAACAACATAAACTTTTTATTTTTCTCATTTGCAAAGAATCATCGAAAACTAAAGTTCGAAACTTGAAGCATTTTATAGAAATGGTTGTATGAGGGTACTTATATCAATATATCGACAAGTTTTAGTTAGAAGAGAAAAAAAGAAGAAATTTTGAATATAAATGTGTAAAAAAAATTGCCCCCAACTAGTGTTTTTGAGGATAGTTCGGAACTAGTCCCCTTTGCCACTAGTTGGAACTAGTTACCTTTCACCATATTGAAGCTTATAATCTCCTTAACGATCGTGCCAAATTTCAAGTTGATATCTCTAAAACTTCATATAAAAATTAATTTTGAGATGCTAGATTGACTAAATCTCACACTGTGGGGGGCGGAGCCACATAACCCCAAAGTGAGCCACCACGGGTTAATTCATACCGATGCCAAACTGATATTTTTGATACGATAAAAAAGATTTTTTGCAAGTATATTTTTCTAACCTATAGCTAAAAAAAAGTCTGGAACATTTATGGGGTTTCACTTACACTTCAGGAAATATTTGAGAAAAGAAATAACAATTTTTCCATTTTTACCAGCCACTGTTTTGCTAGTGGAGAAGTCAAATCTTGACTGATTTGGCAAAGGTAACAGGACATGCTAAACCACCAGCAAATAAATTTCAATTATTGTATTTAGAAACAATTTTGTATCAAAAGCACAATTTAGTCAAAATTTATACGAAATTTAAATTAAAATTTTTAAAAATTTCGATTTCGGCTTTTTTTTAGAATAAAGTGGGCAATTTTGCTTATTATAAAAAAATTAAAAATATAGCAAGCCCATATTTATTCTTATTTAAAAGCTAGTGAAATAAGCAATATTACAAAGAAGTTCAAAACTTGTTTATTTGTTTAAAATTTTTGGTTTTAAAGGAACCAGATCGCTTCGAAATATAACAAGTTTTATTATAAATATCAAATTTAAGGCATTTATTCTGAAATCTGAAAAATGGAACCAAAAAATTGATCATGCCACCTTGAGACCTAATATGTTTTTAAATATTTCCAAAAATATTATGTATCTGCAAAAAATAAGAAGCATACAGCAAAAATACTGAAAAATCCCATTTTTTGGGATTTTGTGAAATTTTTTTAGGAATTGCCGGGAACTGAAAAGCAAATTCTATTTTTTTACTTTCTGTGTACTAGTTGCAGCATTTTCTACCAAAGAATAATTTTCAGCCGACAATATTGATAAATGCGAATTTTGTAGCATTCATTTGTCTAACACCTCCTAAAACTCCTTATATATTGTAAGCAGAGTCACAATGGACCCAAATGGGTCTCCGAGTGGAAATGCGGTACAGCACCATCCTTCTTAACCTTGTAAGCAGATGCAGGTATATAATTATAAAAAAATTAATACACATTTATTTTTTCCCATCATGTGGCGTAGTATCGAAAAAGAAAAAAATATTCTACGATCTCCTATTGAAATTACTGAACAGAGAGTAAACGTTAAAGTGTGAACTCTACTCAAAAATACAGCATTGCGGATAACTTCACTTTTTACGACAGAGCAGTTGGAAAAAATAACTAACTTCCATTTGCAGTGGATAAATGGAATGTATGGGTTCGTAGTTGCTTTCAGAATACAAACAAGTAACCACAAGTCAGTCATATCAACATAAACGTTTTTTCATTTCGTCATTAGTTCCATTAAGGATTCGGAAAAATTTTGATATCTGGATCGAACATTTTTTGTAGGCCAATTAGCTTCCAATATAAAAAGGAGACGAATACTTTAACACAATTTCAGAATTAGAAATTGCATAATTATTTCTATTTTTTTTAAACAAAATTCCCCACTGTGCATTGGCTCATATTTCAATTCTTGTGTTTCCATTTTGCGGTGACATCTTCAAAATATGTGCAACGCCGTTCACATTATGTTTTTTATATGGAAATCAATATCACACAACGAAAAATATCGGAAATGATAAACGTTGCCACTAGTACACACTATTGCGATGTCACAAAATGCCATAGTGTATACTCGGTATAAGATTGAAAAAAAACTTATCTCATCAAAAGATATTGGTTAGCGAATAGAGGATGTCTTTAAATTCAAGAAAAATATAAACTTGCATTTTTGTAATCCACACCTTCTTAAATTGAACTGATCTGAACCCAATTCTATCAAATAAGTCAGATCCGTCGGTAAATATTTGATTGGCTTTCTCCGGAAGGTGTAGACCGTTTTCATATACTTATCAGGCATGCTCTTCACAAAACCTGGATCGACCATAAAGGCTCAGTTACCCGACTGTAATGTAAAGTAACAGCAACAGTAGGAAAGAAACAGCTGATCGATATTGTTATGTGAAAAGTATTGCAAATTGTTATAGAGATGTAATGTAACGTAACCTACTTTTCATATAAAAATATCGATCAGCTGTTTCCTACGTTACTTTTACATTACCGTCGGGTAACTGAGCCTTAAGTTAAGATATTACGGAATCAACTTTGTGAACCATGTTGGTAGTACTAAGAATTCTGGAGCCATTAAACCGGCTTCAAAGCAGGAGGATGTTATCGGTTGTGTTTTCTTTTATGTGTGTTACTTAATAGCTCCGCAATTTTTAAACCGATTTTAACAATTATTTTTTATTTTCATTTGCACAAATTGCCAAAAAAAAAAATGGGCGTTACTATACCCATTAAACTTTCTCTTTGATTTTATGTATTTTAACTTAGCAGATTGTTACAAAAGATGTGTACCAAATCTTGGGCTTTCGTAATGAGACAATCTCGAGCTTTAAAAAGTGATCCACGCCAATAAAAATGTAATATAATATATATTTCACGTGCTTCTGTTAACCGATTCTTGCGAAACTTTGCATTCACCCTGAGCTGTGATAGTGACACGAACTTTTGGTTTAAAAAGGTGCAGAAGTACACGCCCATTACAGCTGTGCACAGAAAATTACTGTTTGGTGTGCTTTATGGGCTGGCGTAGTCAAAAACAATGATGGTCAGAATGTTACTGTCAATGGTGAACAGTATAGAAACATGAATGGTAAAGTAAGAAAATAAAAAAACATGTTGATTATTGAGTTCTTGTTCCAACTTTGTTATTTGTTGTTAGGCTTCTCATTTGTTTAAATGAAAGTTTATAACATAATAACCCTGATGATATGCATTAGCAACAATGAAATGCGCATAGGATTCAGCTAAACCCCTCAATAATCAATTTCAATGTATTTTTAATAAAAAAATATTTTACTTAATAAGTAAAATAATAATTTGGGATTATTAGTGCGTTTAAAAAATTTTAAACTTAAATATGATTCGACATTTTTTCGTATCTCAATTACGTGTCATTAATCTTACTGATATGTGGTTCCAACAGGACTCAAACAAACTTTTGATGAAAAAATAATTTCAGGTAATGGACCAATTAATCGGCCACCAATGTCGTGTGATTTAACCCCATTGGATTATTTTCTTTGGGGGTTATGTTAAGTCACTTGTCTACATCGATAAAACACAAACAATTGAATACCTGAAAATCAACATTCTAATATTTATCGGCCAAATACGGCCAAAATGTTGCGAAAAGTTGTTGAAATTTGGTGTTCCAGATTGAACCTTCTACGCGCCAGCCGTGGCGGCCACATGGCAAAAATCATATTTAAACATTAATTACATAAATTGAAATTAAAAATATATTTCCTTGTTTTATTATGATTTAAACTTCTGTCACTCTATAAAAAACATCCTTTATATTTTACGTGCTTCAAGTAGATTTTTATTTAGGTCACACAGTACCCTGCGTTTAGAAAAGGGCGTGAACGAACTTCTGAACATTTAACATTTGCATTTAAATGTCAAAAATTAAAGATTTTAAAAAGTTTAACGGACTTAAGAAAAAAAATAAATAAAAATTAAAACTAATTAATGTTATTCTAGAAAAAGTGCAAAATTTTTTAAGCTTTCTATTAAGAAAAATTAAATTTAGCGTTCGTTTAAAACAAAAATTTACGCTCAATAATTTCTGATAAACCCTCTATTAAAAAAAAACATTTGAATTAGTTTTATTATTATTTTTGTTTCTATATTTATGATTTGATTCGTATCGTTTTTTAAGCCAAATTACAGGTGATAATTATAAATGAACGAATAACACCAAAGTTAATTTTAAATAGTCTGACAAACGATTAGTAGAACGGAACAACTAGCTGTTTTCGAAGGCCACTAAACTTTCATCATCAGCGTTCTTTGTGTTTGGTCCACTGTGTGTAGTTGATGTAAATTTCTGCTTTATATTCTCAGCCTTTAATGCAAATTGAATATGTGAATTGTTTTGATTCATCGTATTACAATTTGCTGATAGCTTTTTTTTTTTTTTTTTTGTTAAGAAAGCTCAATTTTACCATCTCTAAATTTACAACAGTCTTGTCATGAGTATACTCATTAAATAACATGTGCACAATTAGTAAAGAACAAACGACAATGGCAAGACTGTTGTAAATTTAGAGATGGTAAAAGTTTTATTAATTGTTACTGGGACGAAAAACAGTTGGTTGTCACCTAGAATGCTTGAGAACGAAAACGTTCGACCGGATGTAAGTTAGAACAAATATTAGAACTAATAAAATTGTTAGTTCTCGTTTACCAAACTCTATTGCTATTACGTTCTCATACCCAAAGCGGGGGAGGGGGTGGATTTTTATTTTAAGATTTTTAAATGAAACCACGATTTATAAAAATCTGTTTAAGCCCTGGCTTGCATCAGCTAGTCTTAGCATTACCCTCGTATTTACTAATTCACTATTTTCTGGAGTTTTTTTTTTTCAAAGAAAACCTCAACCTATTTCGGTTTAAACTTTTGGTATAAACATACATACATATGTATTTATATATAGATGTATATTTTATTTATTTTTTAAGTTAAGGAAAAGAAAATGATACAAAATGATCATATAAAACCACCGGAGAAAACAACCAAGTAATTGACACACTTTTTCATTAAGCTAATTTTCATCTTTTAGCACCAATATGTACGAGTATATGTTTTAAGATAATAATTATTTTTTGTAATTTTTCCTGAGAATCTGAGAACAGCCAGCCACTTGCACAAACCATAAGGAAATCATTAATATTCACACCTTGAAATCTGAGTGCACATAAGTCATTTGAACAAAAATTTATAATCACATATTAATTATTTCTAAACAACAATAGGTATAAATTACTTAAGAAAAAAATTAAAATTTTAAGCGCGTTGAAAAAAAGTATTACATCTCCTCTGAGATAAACGCAAATTTCTTTGACACACAATTTATACACAAACACTTTTTAAAATGCCAAAGACACACTAACATACACAGTTACAACATGAGACATACAACAACAGATACGATACTAATTTCGTCAAATTACTTAAATATCTGGAGCACAACATAATTATCCCAAAAAACAAAGTAATAACAATAAAAAGAGAAACAATAATGCGAAAGAACATAAAAAACAAGAATATATAAATGTTGAGACACGAGTGACAGAATCATTAAAGAAAATAATTGTATATCTTTTCGATTGTCATGATTCTTTGCTAGAAAAACGTGCACACTGCCACCAATTGTGCAGTGTAATATACAGTGTCTGTAAGTCACTCGCACGCTCATTGGCCAAGACTTTGGGTGTTATACAGGGTGATGTGGCAAGGTGAAGTAAAAGAAAAGTTTTATATACGACTTCGAAACTTCAGGAAGAATGGCGATGAAAGCTTTACTTGGCATCACTAGGAGAACCTTTAAAGTCTGCGATACACAACATGTTTTTTACATCTGACATGTCAAATTTTTTACTGCAAAATACGTGCGTGTTACCTTTAAAAATATACCATCTGTAAAACTGAATTCATCCATTGCACATTGGGTAATTTGAGCTACTTTTTAGGCTGAAATTAATTTCAACCGAAATTTTCGACCGATATGCCAGAAATTTTGGAATTTAAGAGTTTTTCATGAGTTCGCACAGCTTGATTTTTTATTTTATTTTTGTAATAGTGGAAATTTTAGCCTTGCCACGATAACAAAAAAAGGTAAAAAACTAAAGATCTCGAAAACGAAAGAAACCCTATTGTTTTCGCTACGCTGTCCGTCTGTCACAGGGTATTTTCTCGAGAACCGTTAGAGCTAGTGTGTAGACCTTTGGCCGCTACAACAACAAATACATGAGAGTTGGAAATTAAAGGATGTTCCAAAACGAGCTACGAAAAATTTTAAAATCAAATGTAATATATATACAATTGTAAGGTTAGTGTATTTTTATACAGACTACAACAATTAACACTAAAATTTAAAAAAAAATTTAAAAATTTAAAGGGTGTACCAACAGTTAATGTAATTTTGAATATGTAATTTTGACAACTTGCTGTATCTTGGAAACCGTAAGAGCAAACTTCTTGAAATTTTCAAAAACAGTAAAACAAAAAAATCCCAAAATTATAAAATTGTAAAAAAAAAAATCGCCAAAACAAAAAAAAATCGCCAAAAAGAAAAAAGCACCATATTAAAAAAAAATTCTAAAACGAAAATAGATCGCGAAAAACTGGAAAAATCACCAAAATGAAAAAATCGTCAAAATGAAAAAATCGCCAAAATGAAAAAAATAGTCAAAATGAAAAAAATAGCCAAAATGAAAAAAATCACTTAAATGAAAAAAAATCATCAAAATGAAAATAAAATCGTCAAAATTAAAAAAAATCGCCAAAATTAAAATAATCGCCAAAATAAGAAAAAAGAGAAAAATAAACAAAAAAAAAATTATTTCAGCTGAAAAAACGTCAAAAACTTAAAAAAACGGTGTATTAAAAAAATGCTCAAAGCCCTTCGTGCGAAAGTCAAAGTCACACTTTACTGAATTTATTTAAATTCGGTGCAATGAAAATATGCAAGGGGCTAACAAAATGGCGTATAAGTTATGTAGAAAAAACTTTATTGGAAAAGTCGTTAATTTTTCCGGGGTCTTTGTGCCACCTTAACGATAAATGTTTACAAAAAGTTTGCTACTTTTTTCTTCAACGAACCCAAACCTTGTTTAGAAATATTATTTAAATCAATTTCACTGACAATTAAATTGTAAGCTGCATCAGTTTTTTATCTTTTATTATTTTTCACAAATCCAAACTTTACAAAGTTCACTATATTTCAAGCTGAGGGTGTCTGAAAAAATTTATATAAATCAAAAACCGAAAAAAACCCGAATCGAAAAAAATATGAATTCAGAATTATTTTCTTAATATTTGAGGAAAAACACTGTAGTTCACGGCCAACATTATCAAAAGCTTATGCGAAGTTCATATACGTATGTATATGGAAAAAGTGAATTATTTGAGGTTAAATTTTTTTACTGAGAGGTTTTTGCAACACGATTCATCCATTATCGATTAATTTGCATGGAAAATTAATGCTACCGTATGTATGTTTACGTGTGGAGGCGAGGCGCATGAATTTTACAATGTGGCAGCTCAGCGGCAAGTCATTACAATTACAAATGAATAATTAAATTTGCCCAAAAAATATATGTAAATTTTTTACTACAAGTACACTCTGTGCTTTTATTATATATGTAATATGATGTAGCAGTTATGTTAAGCTTTGGCTGAAAAATTCAAACAGCTGGCAGCACAGTTCAACTTTGTCCAGACAAAAATAAAAAATTAAACCAACTCAAGCTGAAAATGTTCAGATCAAAATTAGTGACTAAGCAGAATACTACTTTCTGCGACTGCTATTTTGTGTGCGCAACACGTCATTTTGAAATTGAGAGCAACCTCGGTTTATGCAAAAGCTATGCGAAATGTATACGGAGAGAGAGAGAGAGGGAATAAAAAACCGAGACTATGTCAGAAGCAGTTAAGGGTTCAAGCAGATGTGCCATACCATAATGCCATTGCCACACCCATAAACAGCTGTGCATGTTCTCATTTGTTTATTTCAAAAGTGCAACAACAAATATTTTAATCCATCAAACAGATGCTTATGGTTACGGCAAAATCCCGAAATTTAATTGGTTTCTATGGTTATGACTATAGCGTTATGGCGAGTCGCCTATAATCAAATACAGTGTTGCCCATAAGTTTGGTTCAAACAGCTGTTTTGTATACTTATGGTTATCCTTCATACGTTATACGTCACCTTTTTCAACTGACATTAATGCAACAGAGCAAGTACACACATTGAATACTTTGTTGACGAAAACATATGAGCAGATTCAATAATTTTATTGTCCATTTCATTACTTAAACTTAGGTTTTTTTTATTTATTTTATTTGTTTGTTTCATTTTATTCTTGCTCCTACAAAACAATAAATCTAAACATACCAAAAAAAAAAACCAACTAATAACTGTCAAACTAAACAAACAAAGTATTTTAAAAGATAAAGGTTGCCCAACTTATGTACTTTGAATGTGACAGAGCTAATAAGAAATCCTTTATTTCAATTTAACTGTCAGTTGAAAAGGCGATGTTTAAAGTATGGCGAATTCTATGTGACTCGGCCTTAAGATATATATTTGTAACCGAATATTATAAACTTTCTGTACGACAACAATTTTGACAGACATGCAGAATTACATATGAGTTGAAAAGCTGAAATGTCAGATGTAAAAAACATGCCGTGTATGGTAGGCTGAAACAGTTAAATGCCGTTCTAGAAGGGAAGGACTACTAGCTTTTAATTGGATGGAGCCTTTAATAGACTACAGACTTCATATTCAATTCAATTTAGTACCTTTTTTTATTGGGTTTCGTATTTACTCGTATATATTTACAAATATTTTGCCCTTTTACGTACGCTCATCCTGTATTTACTGCAGCAACATTTCGCGCTTTTTTTAGTTTTTTTTTGTTGTTGGCTAAAACTACCAACTATTGTAATCCAATGACAATATGGCGCAACCAGAACAAAACTACCTACAGCGACAACTGAAAACAGCAAATAACAACCAACAATAAACATAAAAGTTTATCCCAAAATTATTTTGCGATTTTTAAAAGTTTCGTGACTGCAAGCAAAGTTTTGTGATTCTTATACCAAATACTAAATGGATTCCCTCTGTTTTGAGTTAATACTAAAAACGGCAGCACAAACCAAAAGAATAGAGAGAATGAAAGAAAGAACTACCACGAAAAGAACTTAAATAATTCTTGACTTAATTTAGTCAAAGGCGGTTTGTTATAAGCTAAAAACAAACTCTATAAGCAAACGCTCACCACAAGCTGTACCAAATTGTAAATCTTGCACAGTTATTTATTTCACAGCATAAAAAAAGAAAACTGCTTCTTCACACGCGTAACTTTTGTCGTTGAAATTCTTTATGTGCTTTAAAGTCAAGGGAACACCAAACTTAATCATAGTGAACAGTTAAGTTATACCCGTATTAAGAAACACATAAGAAGTTGGAAAATGTGGTGAGGATGGAAGAGACAATAGCATTGAAAAAAGTATGTCTTTGCGGTGCCATCGGATGCGAGGGTGGGTGGTAGAATTACTCAATCGCAGTAAGTAGAAGAAAATCCAAGTTATCTCATCACTTGTCAATAATAAAGAGCCGGCCAATAGTAGAGTATTTGATAACGAATAAATTTAATTTTTTGTAGTCTGCCTTATTTTCGATTTTATCGTAAGCGACAAAACGGCCTGTCCCACGATGTCACTAGAAATCGTTCGATCGAATACTTATATTGAAAACAGCAACAAATTTTTTAAGGTTATTGTTGTTTACAATACAAGTTGTCGATCGAACGATTTCTGGTGACATCGTGGGACAGGACGAAAAATTAAAGTTTTCAGGAGAAGTTTTGTTTTAAAATATTCAAATATGTTTTTGTACGTAAATTGTCGCTTACGATAAAGTCTCACGGTCTGTAGATAATTCTAAGCCAGAGCTGTTAAATTTCTATTACGATTAGTAATCAATTAGATTACATTTTAAAAAGAATTGTAATGATTATATAAAATCCTTCAAAAGAATTGCTGATAAATAATTGATTACGATTACTAATAATCGAAAAGTAATCTCAATTACTTAAAATTACTAAAAATAATCAAAAATAATCAAAAGTAATCAAAAAGTCATCCAACTACTTTCACAGATTACTTTTAATTCTTAATAAATAATCACAAATAATCAAAAGTAATCCTTAGAAGTATTTGTATTATTTTTTTATTACTTTTAATTCTTTTTAATTATTTTTAGTAATTTTAAGTAATTCAGATTACTTTTCCGTTATTAGTAATCGTAAGTAATTAGTAATCATGCGAAACTGAATATAATCGTAATTTAATCATTACTTCACCTTAAAAAAAAAGTAATCAAATTAGTAATCATTACGATTACTAATCATTGCTTAACAGATATATTCTAAACTATGGGTAGGACCATAAAGTTTTAATTTAAATAAAAAAAGGCTATTTTTGATTTTATCGTGAGCGACATGTAATCGAAAATATACTTTTTATTGAAATTATTATAGCCATAGGATTATCGTAATAAAAGCTACTGAATCCAGGTACTGCTCTAAACATTTTCACTGCGACACCTAAAGCATCTATTTTGCCCTATATCAATAAATTGAATCCAAATTGTATTTAACAACCAGTATAGACACCATATAAGCTCGCTGAATATCATCGGAACACAAAAATTCACAACGAAAGATCCACCTTCTACTAACGGATTACACATTTCTCGCTTTTAAAACTAAAGTGAAATAAAACACACATTAAGCTATAATTTGGATGAAACTTGTATTTCATTATAATGCCTGAACCTTGCCATTATGTAAGGAATACAATGTCTAGATCACGACTGGCCACTGAGAGAACACCGAGAGAAATGTATTCGCGTAAGTGATTCATTTTTATAAGAAGCCGATTGATATTCGGCACTCTGATGCCAGTTTGAACAGTCTTGTTCTAGATTGCTTGCAGCAGTCGGTCTCTTTGAGAAAGTATCTTGGCGATAACTTGACAAATGTTGGTTTTCAAATGCTTCAACGTTAGGTAATTCTCCACGTAGACACGGGCTTTTTTTTTTAAAGAGAAGTAACACTCAGGCAATGAATGCCTACTAGTATTACAAGGTAATACCTTCTTTATGAAAGGGATAGTGATATAGAAGACAGATGGTAAAGGAAGAGATAGAGGAAAACTTCATCATTTTTAATAATGCAGAGTTGCAGCGCCTCTGGTGTCAATGAGGCGTATTAAAAATTTGCAAAGCTAGTGTTTAGTACCCATTTTATTGGTTATTTTACTCCGCCAATGAATCTGCTACACAATACCAATGAAGGAGGGAGCTCTGATGTTACATTAGGATTAGCTTCTGCTGAAGTCGGTATAGTTCAGTGACCTTCATCATCTGAACTTTCCTACAACAACTGATAAGAAGGGACCCTAATGCATCCCAGAAAAATGCGTGGTGTTATTATTTAATGACTGTCGCAGGCCGGGCTAGATTCCAGGACCTTCGGTTTTATAGTCAACGTGATAACTACCTCAACCAACGCCACCCTCTACAAAAAAGTCTAGCGAAGTTAAACCGTATGGTATTGCGTCGGCCAAACGTGAAATTATACGTTCTGGAAACTTTCTATGCAATGTGTGGCTCCTGGCACCGTCTTGATGAAAATACATATCGTCCAGTTCATCATCTTCAGTTGCAGGAAAAAGAAGAAATTCAGTTATCAACGGCCAAAGAGCTCTGAATTGACGGTAACGATTCTTCTAGGTTATCTGCCACACTTTGACTAACATTGCCGATATTTTCGGCAATTCGCACATTGCGATTATGCAGGGGCTTGACCACATCTGTAACGCTTCCTGTGTCTTAAAATTTCTTTATAATCCTGCCAATGCCTTGCACAATAGCCCGATTATGACGACCACGAAAAGTGGACAACAGTTTTGAACCATCACTTTTGTAATAAGTTTTAACTACTTTCGCGAATTTTTGGGTTGTTGATCAATACATATTCGCAAATGGCAATTCTTTCACTAAATAAATGACACTTCAGATGACGCATATTTAACAGCTGACAGCCTTGCCAGAACGGCGGTTTTAAGACCACGAAATGGATAACCCTGCAGTTGATAGTACCTGCAGAAAATCGAAGGTATCCTAGATATATGAGAGCAACTGCTCTGCCATTGTCCGCAATAGATATAACTACCTCGGTGCTTACAACTACTAGACTCGTGATCCTTTATTAAGAGCAGGGCTCTGTAGACTACCTAGGTTGATTAGATCGGCGTGGAAGTCATTAGAAACGGGTGTCACGTAGTACTAAAGTGTCATACTTAGAGGATTTTGTCACCTGCTTGTAACACTAAGGACCACTTCCGCTCTATCCTTGCTCCAAGACCATGTAGAGTAACCAAACCTAGTATAAGTATCATCTGCCTTCCTTAAGATGCTAATCTAACTAATAGGGTAGCGGGATTCTAAACACAATATAACCTTAAGCGCCAGTTTACGTTTTTACACTTACGCTAAGTTTTTACACCGCTCATAAACATTTCCTCCTTAGCTCAAGCCATATGGAAGCAGCCTCTGCCTACATATACATCTTTTATGCTCATTCTGGGACTGCTCTCGCGCATCTTAAAAAAGATGTTAGTAGATGGGTGAACAAATGACGACAACAATGGTTAGGAAAGAAATCACTTAATAACTTTAATCAGAGCATACAAACACACACACACACACACAAAGCAAACATAAATTAAAATTTTTTTTTTTACATAATATAATTTTAACAAATTTCTCAAAAATAATAAATTAAAACAGATTAAAGAAGACACATATTTCTTGGATTTTTTTCTTATTTTTCCAAAAACATTCTTACTGTCGTTCACTTTGCTAATTTAGTTGGTTGGTGGTTTCAAATGGTGGGAGTTTTAGTTGTTCATTTGTAATTTGTTGCAACATTTAACGGTTTCGCATTTCAGCGTTAAGAGTCTTTTAAATTTAGTTTCTCCATTAATTAGAAAATAGATAATTAAATAAATTATGAAAGATAATTTCATTTTTATTTATTGCAAAAATAGTTTATACTCGTATTAAAGAAAAATGTTGAATAATAAATTTTCTTTTTCCCGTTCATTTTTTGACAGTCGTAAATTTAATGTGCGAACAGGGTCAATAATCTCATATTAATTATTTCAATATACTTTGGCTTAAACATACTCGTATTTGGGAGCATACAACTTTTGGTCACCTAAAGACAAGTTTATTTATTAATTTGCTTCAAAATGATTAACCACGAATATTTTTTAACGCTACTAAGCCGGAAGAGCCAGACATTTTATATTTACATATAAAGGCTGAGAAATATTTAACTGAAATTTTTACATAATTATAAAAAATTTATGAAGATTTATTTCTTTTTTTATTTAGTTTTAGAAAAATTAGAGAAATCTTGGGAAAGGGGTGGTGATTCAAAAGTATTACCGACTTAAAATCGCTTATTCGGCGAAATATATTAAAATGGCAACACTCACCAACAAAGATGTATGCATTCACTGTTGCCAGATAGTTTTAATTCTAAATAAGCAAAATTTAATTTGAAAAATCTGCAAAATCGGTAGTTGATTTTGAATATCGTCAAAAAAAAATCGGCATAACAAAATAAAGACATAAATTTTCAAGATATGTATTTTTGATTTTATTAAAAAAGAAACTATAAAAACTGGAACGATTCCAGTGACTCGTTTTTTTAAGGCTCATTAGCGCGGCTCAATCGCGAAATATAGTAAATTTAAAACTATATCTTAGTTCATTAAAAATATGCCAAAATGGTCTTATACAATTTCTGATATTTTATTTCTAACGTTTAAGGATAATATTTTAGTGAGTTTGTCTTTGCAGTAAATTTTTTCGAAAAACGGTATTTTTAAAATTCTTAAAAAAAATATCGTTTGTTTTTTAGAAAAATAACCAACAAAAATACATTATCAAATTTTTACCTTTGAAATTTGAATTTCAAAAAAAAAAAGATTATTCTCTCCCCCTTTGATTTCGTCCCAAAACGAAGAATATTGCTTAAGAAGTTCCGAAAATAAAAATAATAAATTTCCAAGTCCATAATAGTACATTTTTGTTGAATTTTTAAATTTTCAAGTCGCTATATTCATGCATGCTTACATTCTCCAAGGCATGGCTAGTACAAAATTTCATCAAAATCGGAAGGGGTGAGGTCAAAGCGTTAGTTGATTTTATATGTTTTAACCCTATTGCATTAATATTTCATTTTACAAATTCGCTTCCAAAAATTCAACAAGTTATTATTTTCTTCAATTACAGATCCTGTAATCTAAGTTCTCTATGTAATAAGCAAGGTGTATCTAACCAGGTGACAGCGCTACTTCAGCTAATAATTTTTTGCTCTATGTGCTTTGTAGCTGAAATGTCAAAACCTTCGATTTTGTTTTGATTTTGGTACAATTATTTTTGTGCTTTTGACATTCTTAGGTTCCTTACACAGCTATGGTTGCCATATTTTTGTTTAACAAATCCTTACGCAGTCACCTGTATAATTACATTATGGTCATGAGTCTGTAGTTTGCATAAAAATAAATATAAAAAAAAATTTGGTTCCGATCGCTAGGCCATGCACAAATAAACACACAAACGCACACACACATCCGCCCACACACACACACACACACACACACTCACCTACATGAAGGGTAATTCAATAATCTGTTAATTTTTACAATTTAAAGTTCTAACGGACTTAGGCCCAATAATTGAGTTCTCAATTATATGTCATGTATCTTTAAGTGCTATTTAAGTACCGAATTAATTTTTTCAGCACAAAGTTGAGAGACATTTAAATGAAATTTAAGTGTCAAACATTGTATATTTAAATCCTACTTAACTTTTACGAACATACCATATGTTATTGTGCTTGTGTGTGTTTATTGAAAACATTCTCCCTGTCGGAGAATGTGTGGTTGACTACAAAAATAATGAACTTATAGTTAACTTTTCTTAGACTAACTAAAAGCTAACTGCAATGTCATCCAGAACAAATCCAAAATTCATTCTTAAGTTGAGTACGTAATCGAATTTGTTGAGAGCCAAAAAATTTATTCTCCGCTACCTTGAAACTCATTTCTGTTTTATATTAAAATTTTGCTGTTATTATTTTAGATGACACCGTACCTGGGTAGTAGCGCGTTGAGTACACAACGTGTGATGATACATGTTCGAACCCCAGAAATTTTTTTAATTTCCGACAGGGATGTACATGAACATCATGTGGTCGTATTAAAAAGAATTTCGTTTAATTTTCAAGAATATATAACATATGGGCATTTCTCCGAGATATTCCAATTTTTTGTCGCGTGCGACAGCAAGCATTTAATCTTGTATTTCTGAACAACGTGACTCAATTTTTCTTAAAATTTTACCTAACTTAGAGCTGCTGACGGCCTACACAAATATATAAAAAAGAAAAAAAAACTTTCGTTTTCTTTGAAAAAAAACAAGCATATTTGCTTGGTGTCGCACGCTACAAAAAGTTGACATTCCTGTGGAAATGCCCATATACAATATACAGTTTAATATCATGGAAAAATAAATATAAAAATGCATTCTGATGCTCTTCTTGTTTCATAAAATGTGTTTTTATGCAAGTTTTATTTTCTGCATTTTAATAACCTATAACTTTCTTATTTATGATAAACAGCTGTTGTTTGAAAAGCCTTCCATAATACTGGGACATTTTGTAGTGCTGCCGTACTTTCAACGTAATTTAATAAGAACTTTAACTAACCACTGAAAAAATTAAACTACATTTAAGTGCAACTTAAATTTAAGTGGCAATTAGCTAAATGACATGTAATTGAGAACTCAACTATTGGACCTTAAAAAAAAAACATCGTTTAGGAAAAATTTATATAATTTAAAGTCCATATATAACGATGTTACAAACCTTTCTTTAAACAGAAAATGCAACTCCCACATTTGACTGAATTGAGTGCAATAGCGGTCAAAATGAAATTAAAAGAAAAACTGGTTCATTAAGATGACCAACAAGCAACAAAAAAATAATAATAAAAAGAAAATATATATTTTGTTTAAATAAAAATCAAACTACTTTTGCAATCAAATGAAAACAAGCAACTTTCATAAATGCATCAAATGATTGTCCGTCTGTCTGGCTGACGAGTGTTCAGCATTTGAAAATGTGCAAGCACATGTTCTAGAAATTCAACCTTGGAACCGAAGACAAACGCGCACAAAATATGCATATCGCAGATTCTGTGGTATTTAAATGGAATAAGTGCACTCAAACTTATTGATTTCATTAAAATTTCACATAGAAACATAAATAACTCGTATGCAGAATAAGTTTTAGTTTCTTAGATTTCCATTTTTTTTTTCATTTTCCAAAAGCAAAATAAAAGAAATTCTTTTCTGAAATGTCAGCTTTAATAAAAGTCTATGGATTCCGTGTGGCTGCGGCTAAGAAGAGCAAGTAGCTGCCGATGGAGGTTCAACAAGATAACGAAGAAGAACGGGAAGAAGATGTTAGTTAATATTAATGATGTATTTTCAATTTTCTTTAAAACAAAAACAAAAGAGAAGAAGTAATAAACTACAAGTTTTCTATTTTATTTGTGGCAACCAGCCAGTCAGCCAGCCACGGCAAACGAACGAACAAACGAACGAACGAACGAACGAACGATCTCTAAAATATAGAAATTAATGACATGCATGTAAACTAGTTTTTCGTTACTTTTCTTAATAATTTTCATTTAAATTTTCTACAAGTTTCTATTGACGCCAATGATGCAGCAAAGAAGTAGAAAATGCTAACTAAGATGAAAATAAATTTTCTGATTGAATAGAACAAATTTCTGTGACAGCGGGAAAAGTTTCAAATTAAAAGTTATAATGGAAATTTTGTTATCTATAGCCTAGTTAATAAAATCGAAAATAAGAAGTCATAATTAATCAATTTAAAGGTTTAATTCTATGCACTGAAGTGTTTAATTACTATGGCTTAATGTATGTCACACTAACAGCCAAAGAATTAGTATACATTGTTACAAAATTTTACAAATAAGCTAAGGGATTTGGAAAGTTTAAAGAATGAAAAATGAAATTATTTTAGAGTCAAGAAAGCCGCACTTTAAAAATTTTGGGTCGTTTACTATTCAGCCAGTTTCCGAGTTGTGGGTAATGTAAATACTAGTTCCGAGTTGTTGGGGGTTCGATTCCCGCCAGAGATCCACAATATTTCCGCATAAAAGGTAAAATAAGTAGCTTAGTAACATATTGCAAGAAAAAAACTACGCACAGGCAGTTTTCTTTGCTCCACTTCCTAATACGAGGGTAGGTCATTAACTCAGTAAAATTTTTTAAGAAGCACAGGTTTTTATGTAAAAAGTTATTTTATTTTTCACTATAGTCTCCTCTGAGTTCTATACACTTAGGCCCAATAATTAACTTCTCAATTCAAACAAATGTGAGAGTTGTATTTTCTGTTTAAAGAAAGGTTTGTAACATCGTTATATTCGGACTTTAAATTACATAAATTTTTCGTAAACGATGTTTTTCAAGGTCCAATAGTTGACTTCTCAATTATATGTCATTTAGCTAATTACCACTTAAATTTAAGTTGCACTTAAATGTAGTTTAATTTTTTCAGTGGTTAATTAAAGTTCTTATTAAATTACGTTGAAAGTACGGCATCACTACAAAATTTCCCAGTATTATGGAAGGCTTTTCAAACAACAGCTGTTTATCATAAACAAGAAAGTTATCTTAATATATATAATACAAAAACACGTTTCTTTGTTATGGGTGAACTCTTCAATGCCCCAACAGATTTTCGCCTTCCAAAATATTTGTAAAAGACCTGTGCGTGTTTATATATATATTCTACCCCTGTAAATGCTACGCCCCTTTCAGAAATAGTGATTCGTCCGACAGATGGCGCAATTTTTAGTTTGTTTGTGTTTTTGCACCGTAACTCAAGAACTACTGAACCGATTTTGACCAAACTTCATATACATACTCTATAGGGCGTGAGTAGTGTTTCTGTGTAGTTTGAAGTTCGTCCGACAGATGGCGCAGTATTTATTATTTTTGTGTTTTTGCACCGTAACTCAAAAACTACTGCACCGTAACTCAAGAACTACTGCACCGATTTTGACCAAACTTTATATACATACATGGGGCGTAAGGAGTATTTCTGTGTAGTTTGAAGTTCGTCCGACAGATGGCGCCATATTAATTTTTTTTTTGTGATTTTGCACCGTAACTCAAGAACTACTGCACCGATTTTAACCAAACTTTATATACACGCTCTATGGGACGTGTAGTTTGAAGTTCGTCCGACAGATGGAACCATATTTAGTTTTTTTTTGTGATTTTGCACCGGAACTCAAGAACTACTGCACCGATTTAGACCAAACTTTATATACATGCTCTATGCGGCGTAAAGAGCGTTTCTGTGTAGTTTGAAGTTCGTCCGGCAGATGGCGCAATATTTAGTTTATTCGTGGGCAAAATCCAATTTTCATATTTTACCACCAATGCCATATACAACACTAATGTTTGCTTAGGGCCAGCAACGCGGACCGGGGTCAACTAGTAGGTTATAAAAATGCAGAAAACAAAAATTGCTTTGAACGCATTTTTCTATTTATTTTTCCATGATATGAAACTACACCCAGAAAAAAGATTGGTTGGAAAATGGTTATGCCAATAAAATATCATTATCATAGTCTATGCAATATTTCAGTTCACGCTATCAGTTTTCTATTAATCCAAAAAAACAATTCATGTTCATTGCCATAAGGGCATAATTGTAATAAAGATATGATTCTGACAATTCTTAAATTGATTGCATCAACCGAGCGTATGCTTTTGTCAAGACTAATTAACTGATTGGTTAACACAACCGAATGAAATATTATGAATTGGATTTTACTACCAACTTTTAGTATTGGCAACTAAAAAATTTTCGTTGTATATTAAGGTTCAAATAAACACTTTCTATCAGTTGCTGCAACTAACTAGAGGTTGAGTTTACTATCATAGTTTATTGTGTATTTTTATTTGCGTTGACTCTTAATTTTTATTTCAGCAAGGAAGGCCAATTTTTCTTTCACAGGTACCAATTGTGATATTGTTTTAGTTGTTATACTAACCACATTTTCGGTAGCAAGAATAACTTTTATTTCAAATTCCATACTGTTAACCAATTTTTTCTGTTACTGCAACTATTTGGTTAAGGGTTATAATTAAAATATAGTGGTACCACAAGAAAATTGCACTCGTTATACCAGAATTCTATGATAGGTGGTGTGACCGCCAAAATTCGATTGGCAACAAATTCGGTTGTCTCAACGAATCTGTTTTCTCTGTATATATATATATATATATTGTATATGTTATATATTTATTAGGCCTACTACGCTTTTTTTTTTGTGATTTTCAAAAATATTATTGTTTGTGAATGCTCAAATGGTTTTTGAAAGTCTGTGCATAAGATAAGAGGTTTGTGACTATTCAAAATGTGTGGTTGAAGTCTACTGAGGATTTGTTACAGCAACAATGAAATGCATATAGACAACGCTGAACCACCAGCAAATAAATTTCAAATTTGATTAAATTAAAATTTGTAAATTTCGACTTACCTGTTTTCAGTAATTCTTGGCTTGCTTGACGATGTTTCAATATTTGATTGATGATGATTTTTCAGCCGATGTTTCAGATATTTTTGATATAGTTATTTAGTAATTATTGATGGATAGAATAAACGAAGTTTTTAGTTTTGCAATTATTGAGTACAAATTTTGGCAGTTTTGAATTTGATTAATTGATGTAGCAGCAAAATGATTTTTCGTGTACCTAAAGGAAATTATAAAAAAAATGGTATTGTGAAATTGTTCGATTTTTAATATATTTATATATAAGTGTATATTTATTATTTTTCATAAACGCATAATGGGTTTTTTTATTACAAATTTTATTAAATGTTTTTTTTTTTCTCATACAAACAATTTAGTTTTTTTTGTTTAGCTTTTTCACTTATTGTCAAGTCATTCTATTTTAGTAAATCTTTACAAGTATTTATTTTTTTTAATTTATTTTGATTTATTGACTAAATGAACTTAATGTTTGATTATTTTTTTTTTTGAAACTACAATAAATTTAAATAGAATTAGAAATATTTGCTAGTTTAATTTAAATTAACTGCTTTTTGGTATAAATTTTATTTTAATTAAATTAAATACAATAAATTTAGCACATACATACATACATACTCACACATATTAATGAACATTGTTGTTTTTTTTTTGTTTTAATTTTTCAAAAATACAACCTTAAAAAAATTAAGCAAGAAATTTGCTGTTGTTGTTTTTTGCAATATACTTCAAAATTATTTTTTAGCTAAACTTGTAAGACGTAAGAAAAAATAAAATGATTTAAGCAGACACTATTTTGAGAAATGTTATGGAAATTTATTTGGTAATTGCCAGGAGGAGAGTTTTCAAACGAGTATTGCCAGTTACAAAAAATTAACCTTATTCCAGTTGTCAACATAAAAAAGTAAATTCAGTAAAGTGCGACTTTGACCCGTGCACTCAGGGTTCCGTACGTTGGGCTTTGAGCATTTTTTAATATGGCGTTTTTTCTCGTGTTGGCGATTTTTTTTTTCATTTTAACGATTTTTTTTCATTTTGACGACTTTTTTATTTTGGCGATATTTTTTTCACTTTGACGATTTTTTTTTCATTTTGGCGATTTTTTTAATTTTGGCGATTTTTTTCACTTTGACGATTTTTTTTTCACTTTGACGATAATTTTTTCAGTTACCGATTTTTTTAATTTTTGGCGATTTTCTTAATTTTCGCGATTTTCCGGTTTCTTGCGGTTTATTTTCGTTTTAGAAACTTTTTTAATTTGGCGCTTTTTTTCGTTTTGGCGATTTTTTTCGGTTTGGTAATTTTATAATTTTTTGATTTTTTAGTTTTACCGTTTTTGAAATTTTCTAGAGTTTAGCTCTTACGGTTTCCAACATACAGCAAGTTGTCAAAATTACATAGTCAAAATTGCATTAACTGATGGCACACCCTTTAATTTAAATTTTTTTAATTTTAGAGTTAATTGTTGTAGTCTGTACAAAAATACACTAACTTTACAAAGTGTATGTGCATACAAATGTATGTGCATTGCATTTGATTTTAACATTTTTCGTTGCTCGCTTTGGACCACCCTTTAATTTTTAACTCTCATATGTTTGTTGTTGTAGCTGCCAAGGTTCTACACACTATGTCCAAATTTCAGGTCCGTAGCTGTTACGTTTCTCGAGGAAATAGCCTGTGACTGACAGACAGACAGACGGACAGACGGACAGCGTAGCGAAAGCAATAGGGTTCCTTTTCACCTTTGGTGTACGGAACCCTAAAAACAACTTTACACTTAAAAACATTTCATTTGAAGACAAAAAATTTTTATATTTATTACCACCAAAGTTAAATATGCTTAATAATATTATATATATACTATAAGCTTCAACAAATCTTCTTTCCGTTTTTTACATTCAATACGCATTGATATCCGAAAGCAACGTTCCCACGAAATTCGCGATAGCAAATTTCACTTCATGGGGAATGAAAATTTAATGAGAGCAAAAATTTCGCATTTTATTCATGATAGGTGTGAATATGAACGTTCTTTTGAGGCACCTTGTACAGGGTTACCAATTTAATGGTTTCAAAACCGCCGGTCTTGCAAGGCTGTCAGCTGTTAAATACACAGAAAAAAATATTCCTGCAATAAACAACTTTAATTGAAAATTAAACAAAAAATCAATTAAAAATGTTATTGAATCAATTAAAGGTTGTAGTTAATTAAAATTTTAAGCAAAAGTGTAAATGACTTAAATACATTTTTAATTGAATTTTAGTTTTATTTTCAGTTAAAGTTGTTTATTGCAGGAATATTTTATTTTTAAATAAAAGTTTAATTGACTTAAATACAATTTTAATTGATTTTTGGTTTTATTTTCAATTGAAATTGTTTATTGCAGGAATATTTTTTTTTGTGTATCTGTCATCTGAAGTATCATTTATTTAGTGAAGGATTTGCCAGTTACGAATATGTATCGTTTAATAACCGAAGAACGCGTAAGAGTAATTAAAACTTCCCGGGAGAAAATTTGGTGACAATTGATCCAAACGTACTCGTCCTATAGCTGGAGAAAATGTGGGTGTTATCAAAAGTACGGAGTAGTGCATGGTGAAAAAAGACATTATTCGATGTGGTCGAATACAGGACCTATCAAATAGTGTAAATATAATGTTAATTGGTCCCTTCAATGTGACTCCCGTAACTACACTTAAATATTAACCTAAGCTTAACTCATTTTGAAAAATGAGTGGCCCTGTGGTCGAGTGGGTAGTGCCTGCCAGGCACGAGGTTGTCGGTTGGAATCTCAAAAAATTTTCAGATTAAAAAAAAATTTTTTTTAAATGTCATTGCGTTTGTAACAATAAAAAAATTTATAAGCGTTAATTGTTACAGTTAAATGTCGAAATTTTATTTATAAATAATTTATGTTATTATTCATCGAATAGGTCCCTATGGGAAAGTTCAGTGACAAGTCACAAGGTGCACACAAAGTATCAATTAAGGCCATCCTAGGCCATCCCCATATAAGAGTGACTGGTCCGCTTCATAGGAAGTGTTAGAACTCGGACTGGACCCTATCACTTGGCGACCGGTCACCTGACTATTCAGTTCCATTTCCTGCAGGGTTACTACTAAAGTGATGTCCACTTTTCAAACATTACGAGGTAATGATGGTCGTTATAATCGACCTATTGTGCAAGGAATTGCCAGGATTATAAAGAAATTTGGAGAGAGAGTAGAAGCGTTAGAGATGTAGTCACGCCACTGCATCATCATAACGTGAGCATTGCCGAAAAGATCGCTTCTGTAAGTGAAAGTGTGGCGGATAATCTGTAGGACCGTTACCGTCATTTTAGAGCGCCATAGCGCCATTAGCTAAATACTCGTATTGTGAATTTGGGACTTAGTATTTTCTTTTTTTAATTTTGAATGCTCCTCCTCCTCGATTCCAATACATTTTTATTAAAAAAATAAATAAATAAAATACAATTACATGTAGTTTTTACATTACAAACAATCAACTTGTTTGCAACATTTTTATGGAAAAATTGAATGCTCTTAATATAAACTTTCTTTACAAGTTTAACTGTTTGTAACGAGGAAACAGAAGCTTAAATTTTGAAATTTGTTTTTCTCTTCACTATCTAGTTTATAAATTTATTAATAAATAAATACATAATTATTTGTTATGCTACAAGTAAAAAATATATAACACTAAATAAATAATAAATAAATGATGCAAAATTGAATTTAATCAATCAACAAGTGGAGTTGTTGCACAATTTGTTAAATAAAAATTAAAAATTAAAAACTACAAAATCACAACTCCTTTTGCTAGTTAATTCAACATTTAATTATATTTTATAAAAATATTTTTTTTTTTAAATAATTCGTTGATCGTTTCAATGATTTGTGTTTTTTTGTTTTGAGCTACATTGCAAATTATAAATTATTGTAATTATCTTATGCAATATGAACAACAGATTGTCGCGTTTGTAATCAATCTCACTCAGTGTATTTACTTCCATAGTCAACATTTCGGCGTACTACTGCTGGTCGTACTGCCAGTTTCTAAATGTTGCATCAACAATTGTTGCAAATTCACACGCAAGGCGACCTCATCATTGATAATCTGTTTAATTTGTGTCATATCCTGTTGCAATTGACGTATGGCAGTCCATAATTGACGTAAAGTTGGTGTCATATCCTCATTTTCCAACCCTAAACAACCAACAGCAGGCCACAATTTTTTTCATTCGTTTAATTAATTGTTTCATTGTTACGATTAATTATTGGTGGGTTGCATTTATGTAAGAGATCATTTTAGGTTGACAAATACGTATCACAACGCAAAGTTGATGGCGATAATAAAATAAACAAAAAAAAAGAGAGAGATAGAGAGAAATAAAAACACAATGGAATATGTGTTTTGTGAGAGAAAACAAAAACTTAAAACAAAATGTCGCTTTTGCAAATGATATATGTATGTTGAATAGTGAAGTTTTTGTGTTCTACTGATAAGATTTATAGCAATTGGCAAGCGATTATATTTTTTTTAACAAAAAATTCATGAAAGCAAATAAAATATTATTTACATTTAAAAAGATCATATACATACATACAATTTAGGACAGTTACAGCTGTGAGCAAAATAATAGTAATTCATTAACAAGTAATTTGTAATTCCAACGAAACGACTTCAAAAAACGAAGTGGATTCTCAATTAATTTATATTTTTAACAGATTTTAAACTGGTCTAGTATTTTCAATGCGGTTTTATTTTTTTGTATATTTCTTACTTCAAACCCTGCCATTTGTTGTTAACCGCTGTCAAAAAAAAATTTTTAATGGATATATCTGGGACTTTAATGAAATGGTCGGGCACACGCCTTCCAAAACCTAGTATGTACTTTAGTTTTTGCACTTCTAGCCAATCAATTGATACGGAAGTAAGCAAAAAAAAATTCGGCCTTAAGGACACAAACTCATGTTTTCAAGTGTGGGTGGAGCTACGCCCACTCAAACGTGACTTGCAAAACCTATCCATCTAAAGTTTTTATACATTTGGATGCGGTATTTATATTATGTTGTTTGCCGCGTTAACAATGCTGGTCGATGATGTTTTCAAAGGGTACACATTGTCAACGTTTTGTACTGCGGCTTTATGAAGCACTACACTTTGTTCGAAGACAAATCAATTGAAGTTTTGGAAGTCAGCCGATCCCTTTGGGAGACATGTTAGACTTTTGTAATGTCAATGACTTGCGTGGGCGTAGCCAGTACTCCAGAATTTAATATTAAATTTCACGCACCACTATTCAACCTATTACTAGGAAACTTGGCATACACTTGTCTGGGGTACTTGTACTGATCGGAGTTATGTGCTTCAATGAAAAAAGTGGGCGGAACCACACCCCTCAAAATTTAGTATTATATTTTATGTACTCCTGCTGTATACGAAGCTTTGAAGGCCTTAGTAACGACAAAATATTAAATTTAGAAAAGTGGGCTCGCCACGCCCATTAAAATTTAACCTAACATGATATATGCTCATTTATAGCACTTGAGCGCTCTCTAATTAAAATTATCAATAAATGATTTAAATTTGTCACGTCTTCCACTGTTCTAGAAGATCTGTGTCGCTCCAATTAGGACTTCGGAGTTTTCCAAACTCCAACTCTACAACTTTTTGGATACATTTTCAAATTGGAGGTATGGCGGAAGCATCACCTTATTGGTGCAAATTTCTAATATTGGCAGAATAAACTACGCAATATACAGTACTGCTCACAGTGGGATGATCGCATACATTTTTGTGCAAAAATATAAGGAATGATACGGGATCACTGAAATTTGCCACTGAGCCTTATATTGACAAAATTAAGAAAGAAAAAAAAATTTCTCAAAATTGACCATGCCTCCATCACCTCCCATGTAATCCAAATTAATTTTTTCGCATAAAATGTTTCTTCTCTAAGCTGAAGTCTTCAAAATTCGTACTACCTATACTTTCAAAAAATAAAAATAAAACATGACAACAAAACAAAACAAAATCGAACACGCCCATCGTTCAACTCCCAGGCTGGAAAAAATTTTATACTAAAAGATTGATTTGAAAAAATTGTATACTAAAAGATTGATTTGCTTTTAGTATAAAACTTTTTCTGACCTGCATAAGTATTTAAATTTTTGTACATACATTTTCTAGAACAAAGAAAAACACTCATGCTGAGTTCCATCAAGATCGGCCAGGCCCACCGAACATGGAACTTGTAAAAAAATATAGATCAATATATTTTTTAATAGTTTGTTTTTAATTCGAAATAAACTTTATTTATACTTCATCTATCATTTCTTTGACTAGATCGTCACATTCTACATTCTGTTCGGATGACTCATGTCTCAAGCTGGTTAAAAAAAAATTGTGATGAAACCAGAAAGAGACGGAAAAATGTCAGTGGCTGTCGAAACTTTATTGAATTTCCTAGAAAACATTAACCTATACCTACGCAAGTTTCCGAGGATTATGTTTTTTCAATCGATAGAAGACATATACCCACATTTCATTTTATTGAAAGAACAGCTTGAGGGAAAATGGGTCGAATTCAGTGGCTTATAGATTTGGGCATATTTTCAAGTCTATATTTTTTAAATATACTCGTATTTAAGTCATATGTTAATACCGAGACAATTATGCATGCACTTGGCTTAAATTTTTCAAAACATACATAAAATTTTTTTTAAAGCCATAAGTGCATATTTCTTATTTAAACATTTCGCTACAAAAATGGATCATTATATTTTTTTAAATTGAGTGGAAGAAATTTTGGGTTTTTTCGCTATCAAAATCCCATTGTGCGGCTCCGTGAAAATTCTCCCTAATGATTGAATTTCCAAGAGTCACACTGCCGTTTAACATACTCTGCATGCTTTCCATATTCGGTGCGACAGCTTGGTCGCTAAGCATATGCAGGTCGTTTCTTTCCTTTAGACTTATGGAACTTCCCATAGGAATAACTGTCAAACTAGCTGTCATATTAATGAAGTGTACTTTGGCAAACCATCATGTAAAGACTTACACCAGAACAACTTTTACAAATCTGTAAAATTTATTTCCAAAACTCTTGCTCTGTTCTAGAGAGAGTTATAGAGCACTTCATCAAGTCTACGCTGCGCATAATTGTCCAACTGAGCCGCTAGTATGTAACACTATGGATCGATTCACGAATTTTAGATAATATTTATCCAAATCAAGCCTGTATCGTGCGTAAAGAAGAGAACCAATGCCGTTATCAACTGTTCCGTCTCTGCCCGCCCACTACTTGGAAAATATTTAGGAAAGATCTTGAAATACACATAAGATCCAACTGGTGCAATAAAACTTAAGTTCCATCATATGCGCCTTATGTTCCGAGAATGGGCTGAGAATCAACCCGAGTGTGAACGAGTTTGTTATCGTCGAATCGTCTTCAGCGATGAGGCTCAAGCATTAAACACATTCGCCACAGCAAGCTCCAGACTTCAATATGTCAGAAATAGATTACACATGCTTATATGAGAATGATTATTTTGACAGCAGCAAGGCAACATTGCGGCAGGTTGTTGTCCATGCTGCTTTTTTCGTTGTTGTCAAATTAAACTAATTTCTATTACTACGTTTATACGCACGACTTATTTGCAAATAAAACTGTATATAATAAGACTAAATAAAAGTTTTATTGCGACTTACTAATTCAGATATCAATTCTCGGTTAACACACTTTTTGCATATAAAATGCCAAAGGCAGCCACGCTTGCAAATGTTTGCTATTAGAAAAAAAAAACAATAAATTGATAAATATTGCACGAAAAACATTGAAAATATAAAATAATGACTGTTAATTAAAGTAACTTCATGTCTCCCTATATTCCCCTGAGTAATATTGAACAACTGACTTTGCTACTTGTATTTTGGGGGTTATTATGTATTTCGATTCGAAAAGAAAACTGTTCGAAATTGTATGTTATTAACATTACAATTCGAACACATTTCCGTTCGATTCGGATTACATAATAACCCCCTTGATTGGTTAATAAGTAAGTACAGGATCAGTAACGGCTTGAATATTTATTCTCTCGACATTTATATTCATATAGACATTTTTGCTTAACATTCTTGAAGTGTTACGCAGAGGCTGCAGTGGTTGAGGAAAATTTAAGCAACTTAAATAAACTTAACATAAAGAATTGGAATTCCACGTCTTTTATTTATGCTGATAAATACCTCAACAATGACAATAAAAACAAATAATTGTATTTTTTGTAAAGTGTGTAAAGCAAGTGCTACCAATTTTTTGTAGATATGCTATAGACAGCGAGTTAATTTCTTTGCAAATAGTGCACGTATAAACGTAGTATATGTCAGGTGGCGACAATGAGCAAATTAGTGTTGCCAATATGCAGTTATTTACAATTATTTCATATGATTTAACGGAAAGAAAGAAATAAATTGATTAATTTTCATAGTTTTATGTGATAAAAGTAAATTTTATTTTTTTTAAATGTGGTAAATTTGAAGGTGGCACCACTGAAATGTGTATTTATATTTGAATATCAGCTGATTATGATGCTGCTGACGTCTCCAATATAATTAAGTAGCTAGCTGCAAGGCGAAAAATGCAGCTAACGGCATTTGAAGTTATATCGAGCCCTGTTTTCGATTTAATCGAAAATAAAATTAACTTTTTCCTGGAAATTAAAACTTTATGAGACTACAAAACAAAATCTACTTTGTTAGTAGATTTGTACGAAATCTACTCAAAATCTAATATTTTTATTTTTTTTCTTACTACACTGTACGACATACATATTTATATAAAAGGTGAGTGAGTTAGCTACGCTCTACAAAATTTTCTATTGAAGGTGTGTAAATGAGCTAAGTCGGCACTTTTTGGGTTACAGTTTTTTATAATAATTGGGCATTTACACCTGCACAAAATCTAGCAGATTTTAATTAAAATCTTTATGAAAATCTATATCACTTACAACAACTATTTTTGAAATTTATCAAGATTTATTTATCCAAACAAAAACACATTAACTGATAATTTTCCAAAACTACAACCAAAAATAGGCAATGTAGCTAATTTACACACCTTTTTAAGCAGGCCATAGCTAATTCACCTATCTCTTTTGTAAATATGATTAGATTTTGATTAGATTTCCTACAAATCTACTGAAAAAATACTGTATGAGAAATCTAGTAAACAGCAGCAAGATTTAGCTCCAAATCTCGTTAATACTAGATTTCGAGCCAATGTAAATGACCTATGAAGACAAATTTTAGACAAAGGATTTTGTCTGGGATACAAAATCTTGAAAAAGGTCAAAAAAGCTTAGTGTAAACAATATAGATTTCAAATCTAATAGATTTCGAGACAATTTACGTACATACATAAAACATATTTGAATATTATAAAACAAAACTTTTTGCTGTAAACTTTAATTTTTGTCATATACGATAGAATCGAAAATAAGGCTCGATATGTTCGTGTAGCCTAATGTGGTGAATGTGTTTAATGCATCTTTTCTGGCTTAGCACAATCCTTATGGGACACGCTGTGTGAAAATAACTGTTCGGCGCGGTTTACATGTATGAAGGCGTCAACAGCTTCCAAACAGCGTGACCGTTTGACCGACTAAAGTGTCAAACTGCCACTTTTTCGACTGCCTTGCCAATTTTTGTCTCCTTTTTTTCTCGTTTTTTTTTATTTTATTTTTTCCCTTTTTTTGGATAAATCCCCTATTTGGTGACAGTTTTTGAAAAATGTCATCGGTCACTCTGCTTCCAAAACCAACAATAGTGTGAATGGCGAACGCTACAGGAAAATGTTTCCTGGTTGTTTTATTCTTCATGCCATTGCAAATCATTTGGAGGAGATATGGTTCAAATAAGGTTTTGTTAAACCAGCAACGTTTGATCATTTAAAAGACAAGATTTGACGAAATAAGACGAGGTATGCTCGAAAAAGTACTGCAAATTTGGACCGACCGAATGTCGTTCATAAGGCCATATGTCAGAAATGATTTTTAAACGTTAAATGTCATGAGATTTGTGGGGTAATATAAAACCCATGATACAATAATACAGGTAGCCGCGAATCTACAACAAATATACAACAAATAAAACAACAGTGATTTTTATTGCTGTTTTGTGATGACAACTGTCAAAAACCAAGAGAAATCAAGATACACGTACTTGCGTTTTCTCTTGGCTTTGCATTGTTTTTTTGTGTTTCAATAGGCACTGTGCGCATGTGTTGGTAAAACATAAACAACATTTGGCAGATCACATCACGAAACAAGCAAAACAGCTGGCGCTTCGCGGTTACCTGTATTATTGTATCATGATAAATCCAATATTTTTGGTTATTCCATTAAATATGTTGTTTTATTAAAAAAAAAAAATGTATGCCCGTAAAAAACGTCCTTTTTTATTACAAAATATTATACATGTGGATTTCTTCGAGAAATTCCACATGTATACATGCGACAGAAAGCAATTAACCTTGTATTTCTGTACAACGTGACTCGATTTTTATTAAAATTTTACCTAACGTAGAGCTGCTGACGGCCTACACAAATATATGAAGAACTAAAAAAAGTTTCGTTTTCTTTGAAAAAAAAAACAAGCATATTTGCTTGGTGTCGCACGCTACAAAAAGTTGACATTCCTGTGGAAATGCCCATATGGGATGTACAGTATTGTTTCGATCCCGGTGCCCAGAAGATTAGTAAACAAACGCAGAAATACTTGAATACATGAGTTGCCGTTAACCTGAGGGTATACTCTGTAATTCGAAAGCCTCTCTCTGCACAGCATGTAGGATATATAGAGCCTGTCCCACGATGTCGCAAACGTTCGACTTGTTGCACACTTACATTAGAAACAACAACAAAATATTAGAATTTGTTTTTGTCTTCAATGTAAGTGTGCGACAAGTCGAACGTGTTGTCGACATAGCGGGATTGACCCATCATTTTTTCAATTACATAATCGAAAACAAACTATTAACTTTAGCTGTCAAGTAATATTTATCGTTGTTCTTTCCATTACTTTGTTCACAGCTGTTGGTATATTAAAGCAAATATTATAATTATGTTAAAATAAAATAAATAACAAAAGCTTAATAAATTTATAGGATAGATATTAATTTCAAAACGCTCAAAAAAAAAATACAAACAAACAAACAAACACTTCATAAATTGCTGCACAAATGTAAAAAAAAAATTAAATCAGAGAAGATATGCAGATATATTAAAATATTTTAATGTTTAGCATTAATAAAAATATAATTTAGAGAAAGGCAACAAATAGCAACACAGCAAATAAACTTGGTAATAAAATTACGACAGATCTTAGGTTTTTCTTTTTTTTGTTGTTATTAAAAATTTAATAAAAGCAGTAGTTAAATACTTAATTAAAGAAAGGTGAACAGAATATTCAAGAGTTTTTTTAGATTTATTTGAATTTTTTGATTATTTTTATCTGTTTCTTCATCTTTAATCTTTGGCGAATATGTTAGTAAAAAGTTGTTAAGGCTTAACTTTATTTTTTGAATGATTATGTTGGTTTTCATAAGTACATACATATTATTTAGATAGATTGATGCAATATTTTGTTTATACATCTACACTTAAACATGACATTAACAACAATACTGTGGTAAATTAACACTTTTAATTTCATATTTAACAGTTTGTAAATGGCAAAATTAACAAGTTATTTGAATGAGTAAATTTATTATAGTCAATTGTTATTTATTCCTTTTTCAAGAATAAGCGACATTTGTATTGCTTTTGAATTAATTCTTGGCGGTAAATTATTTTATTTTTAATAAAAATTTATTATTTTGAGCAGAAGAGCACATAAGTTTTTACATCTGTAGTGCGATTCAGTAACTTTTTGCCTTTTACTCAGGATTTAATTTTATATCATGTGGCATCTCTACATACAAAATGTGAAAACAAGCGAAAAGCACAAAGAATAATAAAAAAATAACTGAATTTGAGCTTGTGATTTTAGTTTTTTTACTTCAAACGACAGCAAATATCGTTAAAATATGTTACTGAATAACAAAGTCTATAAGTTTGCATTATATTTATTATAGAGATATGATTATCGTAATAAAAATTAATGAATACAGACAGGTAGCGCTTATGCAGATTTTAATAAAACTACATGTGTGCCCTTAATTATAAAAATGGTCTAAGTCACATATTTCTTAGGTCGAAGTATTTAGTAGATTACATTTGAATAAAATAAAAAATATTTTTGTATTATGCACAATTTTAATTTAGAGCTGTCCTAGTCTCGATTTATATAAATTTTTTTAATATTTATTTAATTAAATATTTCGAAGCAAAAGTGCATATGACTTTAGACCACTTTCATAATTAAGAGCAACGTATGATGATATCCTACCACATATTTTTTGCTAAAATGTTTATATAAAGTTTTTAGAAAAATTCATTAAATAGATTCCACAGTTTCAAAAAGGAGATATTTTGGGCTCTACTGGAAAAAAGTGCGAACAATACAAAAGTGTTCTTGGAGTGCAAAACGTTTCGAAACTGGCGACCGGATACGGGTTTATGAGAAGCATCAGTTAGAAATGTTTATAACCAAAATAATATTAGTTAATGGTACTGTGCCAGTCCCACTTTAAACTAAAAAGGGAATTTCCATATTTGCTTTGAAATTAAGATTTAAAAAAATATATTTTTTTCAATCGCTAGAATGAAAACAACCTTCTACACACACAAAATCGTCAAACCCGTGAAACAAAAAAAATTCTGGACAAGGAAAAAAATCGCCAAAACGGAAAAAATCGTAAGAACTAAAATATTATCAAAACGGAAGAAATCGCTGAAACACACAAAATCGCCAAAAGGAAAATAGTTCACATAACGGTAATAATCTCCAAAATTAAATAACGGTCAAACTGAAAAAAAAATCGGCAAAATGCAGCATATCTGCAGCAATAAGGAAAAACTGCTTAAGTCATATTTGACTGTTTTGCAGGAGAGCACTTTTAAGCGTTTCTTTTATAGTTAAATTAGCAAATTCTCTGTTAACCTTTATTTTTTTTCAAGCAAACATCGTTCTACACACTATAAGTAATACATTTATGTTGAAATATACCAAAGTATATATATATTATTCCAAATGAGATTAGAAGATTTAAAAGATAAGTCGCAAGTCATAGTGCTATAACTTCCTGAAAAGCTACAAAAATGAATTGAGATTTTGACCAGGGGTTCTTTCGAATATGCAGCTTACGGAGGTACCATTATCTTGACTTAAGCACTTTTTCTTTTTTGCCACAGATATATGCAAAATGGAAAATATTACAAAAAAAACACTTAAAAATAAAAAATCAATTAAACGGAAAACCTACTAAAAGGGAAAAAATTAGCAAAATGGAAAATTTATAAAAATGAAATAAATTTTTTAAAAAGTAAAATGGTAAAAAACCACTAAAAGGGTAAAATCCTAAAAAGGAAACATATCGCCCATTTACTTCAATAGTGTCATAACTCGAAAAATTATTTTGTTGAGTTAATTATGCAGAATAATGCGGCATTTAGTTTTTTATATTGTATAAACATTTTATATAAATAGCTTGTTACCATCACCTCCTGAGAGATTTATATTTTTTTAATGTCTTCATTGAGTTGTATGCAAATTGAAAACTTAAAACGCGTTTTCTGCAAAACTGGTTTTTTTGAGTTGTGACACTATTGAAGCAAATGAGCGGTATATGCAAAATTTGAAAAACATAATATAATAAAATCAGCAAAACGTAAAATGTGACTAAAATTGAAAAAAAAAAGAATCGTCATATCGATTCACTTATACGGAGAAAACTATATCAATAAATATCAAAAAGGAAAGAATCAAGCATAATGGAGAAAATTGCGAAAACCAAATAAAGCGCCATAACGGAAGAAATCGCCAAAACGGAAAAATTTACACAACGGCAGTATTCGCTAAAATTAATAAGTAACCAAAACATAAAAAATTGCAAAAAAAAAAGTCGAAAAAAGGGAACAATTTGACAAACTTCAATATGCAACATCACAGACAAAAAACTGCCTCATAGAATCATGAAGATTTTCTCTCTGAAACGTTTTTAGGATAAGGGGTATCCCAGCAGAAAGAAGCGAAGATTTTTTCATAGAGGTTCCTTATTGTTTTTATGTGGTAAATCTTATTAATTGTATCAAGAAGAAAATCACATAAAATCAAGAAGAAAACTTATTATTCACAACTTTTTTTTACTCAATTTCCGTTATTTTTGGCACCAAAAAAACAATCAATAGAGAAGAACTTCTTGATTTTATTAGGTTTTCTTATAAATTGTAAACAATAGGGATTTCTTATTGATTTTATTAGGTTGCCTTATTGATTTTCTTAAAAAGGTTTTCTTCTTGATTTTATTAGGCTATCTTATTGATTTTTTCAATAAGGTTTTCTTCTTGATTTTATTAGGTTCCTATATGATTATGTGTAAAACATCTTATTGATTTTTTTAATAAGGAAATCTTCGTGATTTTATTAGGTGTCTTGTTATTTCATATCTATAAATAGACATAGAGTCAATTTTTTTCATGATCTTTTTAATTTTTGTATAAGAATGTTTGCACAATAATTTCAATGGTTATTCAGGCTGCTTGTTAGCATATTGGATAGAGTGCTTGTCTAACAGCAGAAGTTTGCTGGTTCAATACTTGGTGAGTAAGTTAGTTAAGAATATAACCTAATGTGTATTTATGTATGTATGCATGTATAAATAAATAACATCTACAACATACTACATACATACATATGTATGTATATGGTATAGCATTTAAAAGAAAATACATAAGTACAGAGAACAAAGACGCAATTTTTTTTATTGAAAAAATCAATAAGATAACCTCATAAAAACTAGAAGGTTTCTTCTTGTTTTTTTTTTTTCAAAAAAAGATTTCCTTATTGAAAAAAACCATAGAGATTTCTTATTAATTTTGTTCTATTTTATGAGGTATTTAGTAGGCACTTTTCCTCTGTGATGTTTGACAATCTCTTCAAAGATATTGTTTTAGCCATGTGCAATTTAAATTTTTATTGTAAATAAAAATCAGTCCAATAAGACAGTTGAATTCCAAATTAATGGGAAAATACTTCACGAGCGACAAGTTTGGTAAATTTAATTAAAATTAATTAAATTGAGAATGAATAGAAATAGAATACGAAAAATGTTTTATTTTTGATCCATTTTCGACTATTTGTATCGGTGTGGGATGATATCGTGTGACAATTATGCACACCTCAGTTGGAGTATTTCGGCTGTCACATTCATATCGTGAACACACGGTAATATCAGAAACATTTCCTAATCTGCGCTATTCCTGCTTGTTCTGTAAATCGATACGATTTAAGAACACTCGATTTAGAAAAATTAAATCCACTAGTAGCGGATTTTATTAAGACTTTTTAGTACTTTTATATTTTTTGGAGCATGAAATATTCGGCCATGTAACAGAGTTCAATTCCGTTCGGAAACTGAATTCAATCCACCCCATTTTTGTAGGAGATGGTGTCTAAAAAAGAAAACTAAAATACGAAAAATTTGGTAAAGGGTGTCCAGACTGTTGGGGGCGCTAGTATACTGGGATATGCTCCAGCTAGGGCTCGACATGTTGAGGTGGATTTAATTCCGTTTTGAACTCTGTGGCATGCCCGATTATATTTGTTCTGTAAACCGAATCGGAAAAAATTTCTCGTTTTCTAAAAATTAATAATGGTCCTGCAGATGTGTTTAAAATCATACACGATAATTTTCTTTCAGATATGATATTTGGGAATCTATATAATAAAATAAAAAAATTTAAAGAAATATAAAAAATATTTTTATTGTCGGAGTTAGTTTCCTAAAATAGTGCGGTTTCAAAGTGAACGGTTTACAGAACAGTGCTGATTACTTATTTTTGGCCGATTGTGTTTATGTGCTTCAACGAAAGACAAAGAAATTTCTCTAAAATTTTTTGACGGTCTTGCAATATTTCCGTTTTCCAACGAACATAATTTTGCCCATCCATTAAATACAGATTCAAATCAAATAGAATACGTGAAATGTTTTATTTTTGATGCATTTTCGACTCTTTGTATCTGTGTTGGATGATGTCGTGTGACAATTATGCACAGGTCAGTTGGAATATTTCGGCTATTACATTCATATCGTGAACACACGATAATATCAGACACATTTTTATTATATTTGCTTAAACGAAACGCAACGAAGTTTCACTCAAATTTTTTATTTAATTTTTTTATCACATGTAATATTTCTGTTTTCCAACAAACCTAATTTTGCCAATCGAACATACGAGTATGAATGACACTTAACATTTGAGCCATTTTTAATTTTGACCCGGAAAGAAAATTACAAGATTCGATATCTTGATGAATTTCAAAATATTTACATTAAAACTCTATTGAAACATTTTGAAATTTGCCGCCCGATTTGAAATAGGCCAATAAATTAACAAACAGTTGACGTTAATTTTCCTCATTCAAATAACATTCGTTTTACCTTAAAACTATCAATATTAAATATTAATATTTATACTCAATTTTTATACATTCATAGCAAATATTTAAGTAGACACATTAATTTATATATTAAGACTACACTAGAACTTTTCCAAAATCCAAATCTTAATTAAATTAAATTATATTTAAAAAAATAATTATATTTAAAAACAAAATCATGACTTTATACTAGTGCCATTATTTTATCAAAATTTACAAAAACTTTTATATTAAATATTTGAAGTAAAAAAATATTTTTGCTTAAAAGATGAAAAAGAAAATATCTTGTCAAATCGATCTTTGGTTAAAATCATTAATATTTGCTTTAAAATTCTAAGTTTTGTTAATTATATTTCTAATAATTCTGATTTAGTTCAATTTATAGCTAAATAAAGCAGCAAGCTGAGTGATCTTTTTGAAAAAAATTCTATGGCTTTTAAGAAATACTCGGTACTTACTACAGCTTTCATTTATCATAGTAATTAAATGTTCGATTTAACAAGTACATTTTAGTCCTAGAAAAAGTAAATAAAAATAATCAGTATAAAATTTACTCGTAAATGGGAAACATTTTCCCTAAAAGTTGTTAGATATCAATTTAAAAGGTTATAGTTTAAATAATCTAGTATTAAATACATTTATATATTACATATACTAAAGGAAACCTATTTTATCTAAAGCCGATTTCAACTTCATCCAGTTGTAAATTTAAGTACTATTTGATAGTCTACTTCCCTAATAAAAATAAGTTTCAAAGAAACCTTTTCTAAAATATAAATTTAATTTTGAAAAATTCGTGAATTCGGCATGTGCAATCAAATTGCCAAAAATAGCTTTTTTCGTTTTTTTTATAGTAAAAATTATTAGATTAATATTATTTTTTTTTACATAAATATTTAAAATAAAATACATATTAAACTACACATTTTTCTAAATCTTAAAGTCTAGTTTAATCATAAATTCTTATTATACATCATTTCAATTATTTAAAATTTATTTTGATGCAAAAATATATACATATACTTTCATTAAACTTTATAACGTTTGAATGAACTTAAAAAAGCTTTACTATCGAATCACGTTGAAATATTGTAATAAAAAATCCGTACTTTCGTCAAAAATTGTGGAACAAAATTTAACTTAAAATTTCTTTTAGCATTTTTGCTAAAGCAATACTATGTATATGGCAGATTTTATTTCTAATTGTTTTTATTGTTGTTTTTGTATACATATTAACATACCGAATGCTATGTTTTAACACTTCAGAAATAACAATAATATAGTTCCTTTTCAAAAATACATGTATCACTCATTTACTTCAATAGTGTCACAACTCAAAAAAAAAACTAGTTTTGCAGAAAACATGTTTAAAGTTTTCAATTTACATACAACGCAATGAAGACATGAAAAAAATATTCTTCTGCCACCAGGTCGTAGTACAAGCTATTTATATGAAATTTTTTCACAAGATAAAAATTATATTAAAAAAACGCATTTTTTGAGCTATGACACTATTGAAGTAAATGAGCGATATGTTTTTGATATAGCTAGTCTTTAGAGCAAGAAAAATTCCAAAGAAACATATCTTTCCAAAAAGTACATTTTAAAAGAGATACATTTTCAAAAAAAATTACCTTTTCATAAAATTTCCGTCTGAAAAAGTACCTTTTCAAAAAAAGTTTCCAAAAAATACCTTCTCAAAAAAAAGTTTCATAAAAGTACATTTTCAAAAAAATACTTTTTTAAAAAGTACTTTTTCAAAAAAGTACTTTTTTAAAAAGTACCTTTTAAAAATAAATACATTTTCAGAAGTAGCCCCTACACAAGTACATCTTTAAAACATAAAGCATATTTTTTGGAAAAAGTACCTCTTCAAGCAGAATATCATAAAAAAGAACACTTTAAAAAGCGTTTCATTTCGAGGAGTTACATTTTCATATATTTAAGAAGATTTTTCAAAAAAGAAATATATTTTCCAATGAAGTCATGCAGCTCTTAAGTCTCTCTTTTCATGGGAATTCCGTTCTAGGCTAGTTTTATAGTGCTTTGACTCATTACAAAAGCTATCCATACGGAACAAGGTTTCCATTTATTGGATACCTGGCCACAGCGGTGATCCAGGGAATGAAGAAGCGGATGAACTGGCCAAGAGGGCCTCTGCTGCTCCCTTTATGGACCCAGAGCCGTTTTGTGGCGTAAGTCGGTCGACTGTAACATCTCTGATCAAAGAAGATGACACTTCGATCGCTAAGGAAATATGGCTGTTGTCTCCTGGTTTAAGGCAGGCCAAGGCTTTGATCCAGCCATTTACATATAATGGCATCCTGAACCTCAACAGGAATAATTTACGGCTTGTTACTGGTTTTCTTTCTGGTAACTTTGGACTGAATTATCCTCTGTGGAAAAGTAACCAAGTTCGTTCACCTTTGTGTCGTTTATGCTTGGAAAACAGACGAGACGACGACACATATTCTTTGTGAAGGTATCGTATTATGTGACAGTAGAAGGCGTGTTTTTCATTCTCAGTTTCTGTGTTCAGATGATATTAGTCGGGCTTCTCCAATAACTGTACTGACTCTCATAAGGAGAGTCATACAGAGATTGAATTAATCTAATTCATAGATGTATGGTACAAAAGATCCATCAGGTGTCGCGGTGCTGGTCTTTGGACCAGATCTTCCCCCTATTCTATTTTATTTTATTCTAAAGGAAGTACTTTTTCCAAAAGTCTCTTTTCAACCGAAGTGCGGTTACCAACCGTAATTCAACTATCAGATTTTCTCCGATTACATGTACATACATATAAATCTTATATCTTATCTTACGAACTTCTTTTGGAAATTCTAAGCAAATAAAATATATTTACTAAGAAATTGTGTATTAGCTATAGGAGTACTCGTTTAAACTGCTAATTTTCTCTTAAATATCTTTAATTTTAACACTCTTAAGCATTAAACACATTTATCACAGCAGACTACCGACTTCAATATTTCAAAAATTGATTGCACATTCTTATTTGGGAATGATTTTGTAATTTCTGTTTTTGTTGAAGACTATTGCAAATAGAGCAATAAATGATATCTTACAATTATTTCATATTACATATTTATTTTTCTTAAATTTTTCCAAAAATACATGTAAAGAAGTAAATTGATTTATTTCTATACCTTTTTTACGTGGTATACATTTTTAAAACTAATTTTATTTTTATAAATGTGAAATATTTGAAGGTGGTACCACTGAAATGTGTATTTATACTTGAATATCAGCTGCTTATGATGCTGCTGACGTCTCCAATATAATTAAATAGCTGGCTACAAGGCGACAAATGCAGCTAGCGGTTTTTGAAGTCGTGTGTTCGTGTTTTTAAGATGGTGCTGCAAATATTCAAGAGCGCTCTTAAAATATAATGCAAACATTTTTATGGCAAACTGTTATACGAGGCTCCTAAAAAGTTAAGCAGCATTTGTGGCTCTTAAATTGTTTAATAAACATGCACGAGTTATGTTCACTTCTGTCCCTGAACACTTTTTTCCCTGGAATAATTTTCCCTTTTCCCAAAATTGCAATCGTGAATAACTTTTTTTCCCTTATAATGAACAATATTAACAATTTTAAGGCCGAGGCCAGGTAAACAATACGTTTATCAGCAGCAGTACTGAAAAACTAACTTTCAATTATAATAATATGCCCAGCACTAGCAATACATCTACTGATTGTTTCACTCCAGTCCGATTAAGAAAAAAAAAGAAGAGGAGCTCAAACTCGCCGCTCTGCCGCTCATAGCTCAGCCGCTTACCGCTTTGCCGCTCATTGCGTGGCCTCGGCCTTTTTTTCAATTGGTTTTGTTTAAATTCAGGCATGTCACTGATACCGATCGGAAGGGTTTTGATGCCGTATTTGGAATAGATTTGGTTTTCCGTTCTTCAGATTCCCAAGGATTTTGTTTATTCTCAAAAATTATAAAATTCCTACTCTTCAAATGAAGTATGGCAATACCCTTTACTCCAGTTGTCAACATCGACAATACCAAAAAAAATTAGGGCTTTTCTAACCGTTGTCAAAAACATCTGCCTAATATTGACGGGAATATGCTATTTATAGACTTTATTAGATGAAACTAATCGTCGAAAGACCTGCAGAGGGCCGAAATTACATATTCCATACAACACGCAATACCAGAGGTCAGCAGTCAGGAAGTTGAAACAGTCTATAGGGATATGATATTGAAGAAAGCACCGGGAGTTGATGAAATCCCAAACATTATCATTATGGCGGCTATTGAAAGCAGTGGCGGATTTATGTTTGATGTCGTCCTAGGCCCCGTAAGATATGCCGCCCTTTTTGCTCTATGAAGAAAAGCTTTTTAAAATTAAATATGAAATTTATAAATATTTAAATTACACTGTGCATTACGCGTGCAAATCCCCACGTTCCTGACAGTATAGGTTCGATAGTATTACCAAAGGGAAGTAAACCCCTACAATCAGTTTGGCTTTTTTGATGGATCTCCAAAGATTTCCAAAATCAGTATACCCTCAAAATATGATGTCATCAGTTTTTGGCCAATGGCTAATTCAGACTTAGTAATAGTGCTTTACTAGATATGGCAATAATGTAGCTATACCGCACCTACACTCGGATACCCACTTAGGTCCATTGCGATTTTGTGATAAAAATGTAAGGTAAAGTAAAAAAAATTTTTAATTTCTTTCAGAATTACTAACACGGATTCCTAATTTTTTGCTATAATCTGAACGTGTCTAGGCACCCTAATAGGTAATACAGACCACTTTTCACTTTTGGGTTTTTCACAAGTGTTTTTTTTTTTTCGAAAACGACATAATTAATGCACACTTCGCTGTTGAGTTTCAGTAACAATTTTTGAAAAAAAAAGTATAGTTTAGCAAAAAACAAAAATTTAACATCCGAATTCATTTAAAGGAGCAGTTAGTCTAATCGACAACTATTCGAACATGTTGACTGCTGAAATTTTCCGTTGTGTATAATTTTTCGTTTCATGCGTTCGCTTTGAATGCGACTGTTTACATTTTCAGAAGCAGAAGCGTAAGCTGAAGCAAAAGCAATTACACAAATCAGAAGTTTTAAACGCTGCTTGTCAATACCTCCTAACTAGAGTACGCACTGGTTTCGTAAATAAAAATGTAAAATACACTTACCCGAACTGTCGTTAAATCTCAACAATGCACAATAGTCTACTCAAGTGTTTTAGAATACTATCATATAAATCTAAAAAAAAATTACATAGCATCGGGGTAAGGTCAGAATTATATTCTAAATTTTTCATTGGTGGACAAAAATGATCAATATCAACATATTTAAAAAATTTAATTCTTAGGGTTATTAAAATTTTGCCGCCCCTAAAAATCATGGCGCCCTAGGCCAGGACTCACGGGCCTATACGTAAATCCAGCACTACGGCAAAC
Source organism: Tachina lurida (assembly GCA_944452675.1). Lineage (NCBI taxonomy): Eukaryota > Metazoa > Arthropoda > Insecta > Diptera > Tachinidae > Tachina > Tachina lurida. The sequence goes on along the minus strand of OX101753.1, from coordinate 128,170,792 downwards.
TACTGGAAAAGATAATCTGCAGAAGACTGGAAACGCCCCTGGAGAGAGAAGGCTTGTTGGATTCCCATTAGGGAACCGAAAAGCATGCTCTACGCTAAACGCCATGCTATTTATAGACCTTAGGGAACAGAAATAATTGATTGTCAGTAGCAATAAAATTGTTCTCTACAGCAAATTGTATTGACATGACGAAGACATTGACAACTAGAGTAATAAGGGTGAATGCGGTAAATTTTATGGCGGTAGTATACTAAAGAATTTTTTTCACTGAATCTAATAATATTTGAGGGCTTGGAGAACAAAACGTGCATTTTTAGATTATTTTAAAATGTTGGAAAATCAAAGATTATATTTTTCATCCGATTATTTTATAGCATGAACCCAGATCTATAACAAGTTCCTTCCATATTATAAAATGCATCAGACCACAATAAGTCGTACATAACGATGTACGAAATTAAATGAATTTTAAATATGCAAATATCACGTTTTGTTAAAATAAAACAAAAGAAGTACGTTTTGTTTAAAATAAAATGCAAAAAGAACGTTTTGGTATGCATATTTTCGATATGGAAATATCATATATTCGAAATATATTTAAACATTTATTTTAATTTATGCTTCTTTAGTATCCCCTTATTTAAATTTCAAACCGTCTTTGGTATTTCTTCCATCTTTAAACTATATTTTTTAGATTCTATAACTTTTAATAACTTTTAAAAGCAAAATAATCAAACAAGTAATAAAAGTAAGGAATGTTAATTAAGCAAAAAAAAAATATTTATACGAAATGACACATTCCGCGAAAATTACTCTTATGTGCGAGTGAGTTTTTTTCTTTTTTCGCCTCATGATCACGCACGCTCACTCAAGCAACAATCATGTGTAAATCGAAAAAAAACTCGACATTTTTCCATCTCTAGTTGTAATGAAACAAACAAAAATAAATTGTTATACAGCCGTTAAGCAGCTCTGGGTTGGAGAACATCTCTCGTGTCATCATAATTATTTCTTAAGTGCGGTCTGGCTTGTGTGTGTTGTTTGACCTTCGAGAGTTTTTCGTCTCGCTCGCACTGGTTGACTGATCTGCCATGGATAACCGTATAATCTTGCGGTTTTTTATGGAATTTCTTTAACAACCACGTTGCTACTTCCTATGTGAAGTCATAGGTCGCGTACAGTCAGTCACAAACATTTTTAAACTACTGTTAATAACATCTTGGGCATATGGTCTTAGTTACTCCGCCCATATTTGTGCAACACCATACTGTGCAAATTTATTTTATATAGTATGTTAAATCATCAAATATCAAAACTAAGTTTTGTTAAAATAAAGGCAAAAAATCACGTTTTGTTCTGCATCAATTTCTTAAAGACCAGATTTATCTATTAGACGGTAAGAAATATTATGCAAATAAAATTTTTTCCAATGGAACTTAGCCAAATTAATGCAAGAACATAAAAAAAAACAATTTGTAAAAAAATTAAAAAAGCACGTTTTGCTCTGCGATTCCTCATTAAAAAAAGCAACTTTACATTTAAAAATGTTTCAATTTTGTTTTGTTTATTTGATTTGCAATTTCTTATTTCCGTTTTTTACATTCACTGGGAACTGACAACGAGGAAAATATTCAAGGGAAACTCACAATAGCATTTTCCCTTCGGGGGGAATTAAAATTTCATGGGCACAAAAATTATACTTGTCATTCACGATAGGCGAGGTTATTTTTGCGGATTTAGTATTTTTTATAAAAAAAATTAACCAAGGTAATTCCATTAATCCATTAGCATTGGGTTAGGACAAAACGAACAGAAAAAAAAGAAGTTCTTTGAAACCAAACAAAAGGTATAATAATAATAAAATTACGCAGCATGTTTACTAGTTGCGTTCGTTTAACTTTGTTACCAAATGTACACAATTTAAGAGTTGTAAAAATTAACAGTTTAAAAGACTACCCCGCCTTAAATTATTTTAATTCTACTAATTTAAATATAAAAAAAATATAAACTAAATATTTCATATCAATAATAAAATCTTGTAAATCGTGCATCAAATTTCTGAGTTAATAATAATCTTTTGTTTTTATGCTATATAAAAATATAATTTGCAAAATATGCAGACATATTTAATTTTAACTTTTCTACAATAATCTAAAATATAAATATGTTTATTTACATAATTTAATTTAATAAAATTTAAATACACACTTAAAATTATTCGTTAAAGCTTTTAATATAGTTAATCCTAAACTTTAGCAAAAATAAATATCATTACAAATATGGCAAATATCTCAATATAAAATTTAAGCAAATACTATTTATTATCTTAATAAAAAATATGCAGTTTAATTTTTAATTATTTTTCACTAAATTGACTTTTTTTGTTTTTTCTTTTTGTTAATCGGACGGTTTTTATATATTTTTTGTTCGTCTAAAGTCTCTTAAGTTAAGAAAAAATCTTTCAAACTAAAACATTTATAAGTAAGTATTTATATATGTATATAGAGTATAGTAAGTCTTCAATGATAGAAGTAAGTAGAAACTTCTTTGTAAGTCTATGAATTTAGTTTAAGTAAAAGCAAAATACTTAAAAAACAAAAACTGCCAAAAAGCAACAATACTTTTTATTACTTACAATATCGAACGTATAAATGAAAATGGCGAAAAATTTAATTTGTAGGCGAGTTATTTAAAAAAAAAAATTTTAAACAAACTTTTCGGTAAAAACAACAACCCGGGTACTTCGTTGTACAGGGGGTCTACTCTGTAATCGTTTAGAAATACGGAGTATACCCCCAGTGCTTTATGTAGCTCCGAATGTTATGCAAGACTTATTGATTCAAATAACTTATTGCAGATATGTACATATGGCTCATTTAGTTCAAAAACGTGGCCTACACCGACCCAAGAGGAGAATGTCTACTGCAGTACTAAAAGTGGTCGTACTGAATTGTGGACAAAATAATACATTTTTAAGTAACGGATGAAGCTCTAAGATGAAATTGAGATCCATCAGCGATGCACTGGTAATCTCAAATAATTGGAATGTGTCTGAAGTACACACACGCAGCGACCACCAAGCTATTATTTTCCATATCCGTGATGCTGTTCGACTATTCTGGCTGCTCCTCCTAATTCCCTATGGAAAGATTCCACCTTTGACAGGAAACCTTTGTTCTATCCAAGACATCTATAACAAAGAAACATAATCTGCCCGTCAAAAAACAATTCTACTGGAATAATGCGCAAATAACCGAACTAACGCGAAAGTGTAATCGTTCGCGAAGGGTATATCAAAGGGACAGGGGCCAAGTACGGGGTACTAGGTGGTGATGAAGAAACTGGATTAACTTTCGTCCACCAACCACATAATGTGCAAGGAAGATGAAACTTATAGTCGAATACCAAAGTTTAGCAGTCAGTAAGTTGAAAGTCTATAGGGACATCTCCCTTGAATTGAAGAAATCACCGGGAGTTGATGGAATCTCAAAAGTTCTTATTATGGTGGCCACTGAAAGCAATCCTGAGGCGTGAGGGTGGCGTTGAAGTAGTTAGCACGTTGACTACAAAAACGTAAGTCCTGGGTTTGAGCCCAGTTGACTGGTGTGCATTAGTGTCCCTTTTTGCTAGTTGTTTTACGAAAGTTCAAGTGATGAAGGCATTTACACTGGTCAGTTAATTATACCGACCTCAGCAGTTACTAATCCTAATGTAACATCAGAGCGCCCTCTTTCGTTGTTTAACAGTATCATTGGCGGAGTAAAAGAACCAATATAACGGCTATTAAACCCAGCTTTGAAATTTAATACGCCTCATTGACACTAGAGGCGCTGCAACACTGCATTATTTAAAACGTGTAAAAAAGCAGAGTAGTAAAAAATGAAGCCTATCTCTCTCTCCCTCTTCGTTCACCAACTGTCTTCTCTATCACTATTCCTTCTCTATCGCCCTCTCTCACTATCTTCTCTTAAACTCATAGGTAGCACAAAGGGATCATTGTATTGGAGCCAAGTGAGCTGGACTCTAAATTTCACCCTTGCTTACCAGCAGCCTGCTAACCTGACCTAATCCTGAGGCGTTTCGAGAAGTGTTTGATGCCTGCATCAAAGAGAGGACATTTCCAAGGATATGGAAAGGCAAAGATTGGTACTGGATGAACAAGATGCGTCGAGATATCGCCCCCTCTGTATTACTGACACAGCTGGTAAACTACTGGAGAAGATAATCTGCAGAAGTCTGGAAGAGCGAGGGCTTGTCGGATTCTCATTTTAGCTACCTGAAAGCATAATTTACGGCTTGAAGGTGATAAATAATACTGCGTCCTCACCACGGTGGATGTAAAAATCGCGTTCGATTTCGTTGATTTCGGAATACCTAATAACAGACTATTTCAGAAACAGAGGGCTTTTATACGACACAGATGAACGCAGAAAGTCATATGCGGTACGACTCCTGGTACAAGGCTCGGTACTGGGCCCAGTTCTATGGAACGTCATGTATGACGCTGTATTGTGGCTTGGCCTCCCTCTTAATACGCAGATCATTGCTTTTGCAGACGACATTGCTCTAGTAATAACGTGATTCCGTCGCTATAGTTTGAAGCTGCATCACGAGCGTACACCCCACACTTGCTGATAAAAAAACTGAGGTTCTACTTGTAAGCAGTGGAAATAAAATGGAGCTCATCACAATAACAGTGGGCCATTAGCGTATAACCTGTAAACATGCAATCAAATAGTTGGGTGGGGAAGGGGGAGGTTATTAATGACAAATACTGACGTTCAAAAAGAACATTTTAAATATACTGGTGGGAAATGTGCGTCTACAACATTATATTAATGCTCAACCTGGGCGGTTCAAAGCTAGGAAAAAATATTTTACCTGATAGGAGTAGTTAAATCGATTTCTCTAGATGCAGCCCCCATTTTAAGTCGATGTGAAGAGTAGAGCCTACAGAAGGAGTGCTCTCAAAGTCACTTCTGCCTTCCGCACAGTATCTGAGGATGCAGCCTTGGTGATTGCGAGAATGCTGCAACTGAACCTGGTAGCGCATATTGCAAGGTGAACGGGCCTATTGCACGCCAACCACTTAAGCGACAATGCAATGGTAAGATGGCAACACGATTGGAGGACTTTCACAAAAGGAATATGGACTATTATCAACTCGTTCCGAGAATAGTAGATTGGGCAGAAAGGAAGAAAGGGACAGATTAACTTCCTAACATAACGCAGTTAATAACCGGACACGAACACGGAAGCACACCTTCTCAAGTATTGACCCAACAAAGATGACGTGTGCCCAGAATTCGTGAATATAAAGAAAACCACGGAGCATCTTTTCTTTGATTGACCGGGATATGAAACCCAGAAAAGCTTTCAGGAAAGGGCCATCACATCCAAGATCACTCCAGATAACCAGATGCTATCATCAATTGATACTTGGAGTTATATGTGTGTCTTCTCAAAAGAAGTTTTAGTGCAGCATAGAATAGCAGGAAAAGAAAGATCTAATCTTTTAGTTATTCAAGATCACATCCTTATTATATTTTAGTTACCCTACAAGAACAATGACAGTCAATTGAGTAGTCATTTGACCGGAAGTAGTGACGAATATATCTATCATTGCGTAGAACAAAACTTCTATTGCATTATTAAGGTCAAAATGACATAAAAATACTTAGTACATATGTCAAAGCGTTTTCGCGTCGATGTATTTTATGCATTTTATAACATTGAAAACAAAACAAAACCTCGCATCGCTGGGCATCAAAATCAGCTGATTCGTTCGTATCACACCTTAAACGTCTAGTCATCCTGCACTTTTTATTCTCTAACTTTCACTGGTTCTACAAAACTAGAAACATCATACGCATATGATGCGAGCAAACGTGTGATATGGACACTTGTCTTAGGTCCGAATTTTATAAATGTACGCAGAGACAAGAACAAGGCACGTAAAGGACTTGTATTTTTAGTTTGCGAACACAAACATTGAAGATCCACGCTCCAACAGCTATAAACCGCCCAGTGTTACCAAAATATATATTTAAAATTACACCTCGTAGGAACCAAAATTACCCCATTTCAAAGGAATTACACCCAATATTAAAATAAATATTTGACACATATCCAAAATCTTGTTTAAGGTCTACTTATGATTTGGTATCAGCTCCAGTGAAATTCAACTCAAATTTTCTCAAAATGAGTTTCCGATGGCAAAAACTTCTCCTATATACTATTCATCTGTAAAACATGTGAAAACGATGTGAAAGCCAGAACACACACGATTTATTATATAAAACAAACGAATTTCAAATTACCCGTAAATTACAACTGAGAGCAATTACCCACGCGCTACACATGCATATAAAAATTACACCTGATTCGGGTAATTACCCGCGATTCGGCAACACTGAAACCGCCGCTCGTAGCTTTTGTAAGCTTTATTTCAAGTAGAAATTTTAAAAGTATAAACTGGAACTGAGTTTAGTTATTTTTCCCGAAGAGTGCGATTTATTAAAAAAAAACAACATAATTATATTATAAATATAATAAAACCTTTATAGCCCGCTTGTTACAGGTTGCAACAAGTTTTGAAAGTTAAATTACACAAATCGTAAATTAATATCGATAACATTTACATAATTTATTATGTAAATATGTATATAATATTCAAAGTCAAATTTTAAAAGCTTTAAATCCCTAAAGCAATTGCGTTATAAATTTCATTTATCTGTGAACTATCAACTTGTTATCTCTCAGATATACGTTCGATTTTGTTAATAACAATCAAATAAATAATAATAAGCTTTAATAATATTCATAAGAAGAAAATTAAGTAGTTAGATAAAAAGAATTATATTAGTTTTTTATGTCTTATACGTATAATATGTATATAATATGGAGTATAAAAAAATTATGATATTTTTTGTTTGTTTTTCAACAAATTTTGATTGTATCATCGTTTTAACAGCTTCTTTGTTTTAATCACTGGTATTTTTTAAGACTTGAACTTAATAAGTTTTATATTTGGTTTTTAATGAATGAATTCTGATGAGGCTGATATTTATATTCATTATAAAAATAATGATGATTTAAATGATAAGTATGATGAAGCAGGCATGCTCTGAAAATCATTCTTGTTTCATGACTTTCAGTGTTTCATTGGGCGTTAATCAGTAATTATTGATTTTACGCCATTGTTTCATCACAAAATTACCACAACACCAATTGCCGGCTTGTCCTTGCGAGTCACCATCACCATTGCCCCCCGTACAACTGGTCGTTGTACCACCACCAGTCGCCATACCATGGCCATTACGAAGTAACGCTTCGTTGCAACCCTTTTGGGAAAGCGGATGGCAGTCGGGATCATCGCTGTCTACACCATCAGCCGGTAATTGAGGTGTACTGCGTCGTAGTGAGGTTGACTTGAGGCCGTAGCCCATTATATAGCCACCGCCGTAGCCAGCATAACGATGCGATGTACTTGTTTCGAAAGAACGATTTAGACGTCGATCATACAGACCCGGATGCTTGGGCAGCTGTTTGTTTACGCTAGAGCTAGACGATTGTCTATCTTCGGAAACATTCCTCACCGGAGTAGGAGGCCGTTGATAAGAACCTTTAACGATCTTGGGGGAACCTTTGCCTTTGCGTGGCAAAAGAGGTGTCATAAAGATATTATCGTAGCCGGACCCAAAACCACTTTTCAAACGATTCAATGATTTTCTAGTGGCTCTTTCCTCTGACAAAGCTCTATAGTCCAAACCACTGCTTGCCAAAGAGGTGTTATTAGCAGCCCCCCCAGCTCTTCCTCCTCCTACTCCTCCACCACCTGTTGAGCCCGTCAGCGAGTAACGATAACCTGCGACATTTAAAGATGATATGGATGATGAGTACAAATTGAAATTATTAGGACTTGCTTCGCGCCAGATGTATGATGAGTTTAGACTATTAGTTGAATTTTGTTTACTATTTACATTGGTGGCGCCTGGAAATTGTACACCGGTATTGCACAGAAATGGAAGATGTGGGTTTGATGTTGAGAAATGTTTACTGGTTTTTAATTTGCCGCCGCGTATGGGCAAACAAGGCGTCCAAGGTTGTAAGGCTATAAGATTATTATTATTTTTTGTTTTGTTTTGGAAGGAGCGAAAATTTTATATTTTTGTTTATAAGGACGAAAAAAGAGAAAGATAAAGAGAAAAACAATGATAGAAATAAAACTATGAATACATGGAGCAACAAAAATAACAAAAACATTTAACGAGACAACACAAATTCAAATGGGTGATTGTGGTGTGGACGTGGACGTGGACATGGGCGTGGGCATGGGCGTGGGTGTTGGGCGAGAGCGGGGTTTGATAACAGATAACAGCAATAAACATCAAAATATAACTGCATGGTATTTATATAGGAACAAAAAGTATAACAAAAACAAAACTGTTAAAAAAGCAAGTGGATAATAAATATTTCAAATAACAAGCGATTCAAATTTATATTTGACTGTCTTCGTCTCAAAGAGAAACCCTCCTTTAAACTCTGTGATAAGAACAAGTGGATAGATTTTCATGTTAATGAATACTATACAACTTGGCTATTTTCGGGCGGGTAAAACTTTGCGGTATGCATTCGATTTCATAAGAAGTTAAAAACGTGTTTAAAAAGAAGGTAGACCATCATAAAGCTGTCAGATAAATACCTTCGGCTGTATAAGAAGTTATAAAAGTATTAACAATAGTGTTACCCAGTTTTTTTTTTTTTTGCTTATAATTAAAATTAAGAAGGCTTGCTCTTTTTAAAGGTACTGTTTCGACAAGCACTAAACTTTTATATAATTATCAGATCTGGCAACTCTATTATAACTTGTGGTAAGTTCGGTTTAACATTTTATGGTGAATAGACTGACAATAAAACAACGTTTGCAAGTTGTTGTTCTAATTTACTTCCGAAACCGAGATGCACTACGGGAATTTTAAGCCACTGTTCGATCTCAAATATGCTGCTCATCAATGAACCAAATTATGCGTAATATTGCAGAGTTACAGCCTCATATGCTTGAAACAAAAAGCAATAAAATGGACCATTTGGAATGGTCTATATTATAACAGTTATATTCTCAATTTGTTTAAATTATATAATCTGAAAAAAAGTTGTTACTGTACCTGGATTCAGTAACTGTTTGCGAACCGAAATACTTATCGAGATATTTACTCGTTTACAGTAACGATAATGTCATTTTGTAATTTCTTTTTTTTTTTTCGATAGTGCACAGCTGTGGCTTACTCACCATTTAATTCTATACAATGTGGCATCTCTGCATATAGAAAAGCACAAAGAAGAATTACAAGAAAAAAACTAAATGAATTTAAATTGTGATTTTCCTTTCTTAACTTTACTTCAACCGATAGTGAATATCGTTAAAGAATGTTGTTGGACAACAAAATCGATAAGTTTTCGTTCAGACTTATCATGAACAGCAACGTGCGGCTGTTAAGAGCAATTTTTACAACAAAGTTGCTAAATCAGTATTACGAAGCCCGAATTTTTCAACCATCAACTACAAAATCACTATTGTGAATATCTAGTAACAGAAATTTATTCTCTTTTTTGCAACTACAAAATAGTATGAGAAAAATATTGACTCGAAATGTAAGTAGAAGAAATAGAAATATATAAATAAAATATCGTTAAAAATAACCAAGTGTGTACTAGGCTTGCCAGAGGCGCATGATTTGGCTGGATTGTCAAGCTTTTTCAAGGCTTGTCAAGATTCAAGCTTAAAGGCTATTTGGTCAAGCTAAAAATTAATTTAAATATATCTTAGGTTTATTTCGATATGCTGATTGTATACAACTACAAATAATGTTGCAATAGCTGCAACACTGATAAGTGTCAATAAGTATTTTCCACCTTTACACAACATCACAATTTGGCAACACTGGTAACTTGGCATTATAGGCGACCATGTGATGAAATTATATTACACCAACTCACAATCTTGTGCAAATGGTCTTGCATCGTTGCATTTGCAAAGTGGTATAGTATATTGATACTCACCACTAAGAATTGTAAAGTGGAGAGTAGCAATAATAGCCCCATTCCCAATCTTGTACAAATGGTCTTGCATCGTAGCATGTGCAAAATTGTATAGTATATTGATACTCACCACTAAGAATTGTTAAGTGGTGAGTATTATTATATTAACCATTTTGCAAATGCTACGATGCAAGACCATTTGCACAAGTTTGTGAATTGGGTTAATGTATCATACCATTTTGCACATGCAACGCTGCAAGACCATTTGCACAAGATTGTGAATTGAGCTATTGTATTTCCTTCCACACATACTTTAAAAATATATATGGCTTTGCAACTGTTTTTCTAATTAAATATAATTTTTGTTAGAAACCATTGAGTTATTATTATTTTAAAAATATTTTAAATTATTGTTTAGCACATCAAGAATTTTTTCCTTGAATGTCAAGCTTTTTCACTGTTTCGGTCTGGCAAGCCTAGTGTGTACGCTTATTATGAGCAACAAAAAGCAATTTGCAGGGCTTGTGAGCTTGATGGAAGCAAAGCGGGACATCGCAAAAGGGACTCTGCTCAAAAGTGGTTAGTTAAAAAAAAAATGGGAGGAATATACCACGTTTAGGTGCACCTAAACGAAATTTTCTACTAATTTTTATAGTATGTTTCCACCGACTTTAAATCAAATAGGTTTAAGTGAAACACTTCGAAGTGTTTCCACCGAGTTTGTGAGTGATTTGTTCTTCGAATTTTCGTATTCACTTTATGTACGTACTTTATAAGGTGGGCGCAGCAGCTGTAATGTGAATTTTATCCACATGAATTTGACATTTAAAATTGATTAAATATTCCATGTCATTTTTTCCAAATTGTCAATCACTACGGATGGATGACCCAGGGATGGAGCTTGCAATTTTATAAACAACGCAGTGTTGCATAGATGTATGAATTAACATGATTTTCGCAAATAACAATGATTTGTCTAAATCAAGCCGGTGGCAACATACTATTACGCGAATTTCGCACATTCAGTGCATTTTAATTTTTCCATTTGTCAGCTGTTATATTTTTTTCCTTCAATGCGAATAACTACTTAATCATTTACAACCTTATCAACTGGTTTTCGTGATAACTAGTTCAACCATAGTTGACAAATTTTTGAACTTTTCAACCAGTTGATGGTTGCTGTTCAGAATAAGCCTGGTTATATTTGTCATAGCGATACGATTATCGTTATAAAAGTTACTGAATCTGGCTACAGCAGGTATAGCCTTTTCAAAGAGGGCACCCTCAGTTTAACAAACAGTATAAACTTAAATTTCAAACTAATCAATCACAAACTGATATAAAAACCATAAGAGAAAACTTCTTATTATATGGGGGACATTTACAGTAGAATAGAATTTTAAGCTTTAAATCAATTTCTCAGAAAAAACAGTAACAAATACTATTTCAAACTATTTATTTTCTTTAGTCTGACAACACTGATTTCTTTGAAAGTTGTCAGTTGTAGCAATAAACCAGAAACACTTGCTTAAGCCGCCAATAGATAAAAAAAAAAACAAATAGCAACAGAAAAGAACTTTGCCACTGACCGCTCCAACGTAAAAATTCCTCTGAACCCACATTTACAATAATCAATGCGCTTTTTTCGCAACACAAATTCCAATGAATATACAACTTCAAAACTACTTGTTAAAACTACTTAAGATCTGGGACTTTAAGGCCACACGAATAGTCTTGGATTAACTAAAAAAATCACTGGCCACCATACACAAAACGATTAGCTCTGGCAGAGGAGGAAAAAAAATGTTTTAAAAGTTTACCTCTCCCACTTTTTGCCCGGTAGTTTTGGTTAATCGCCATCGGAAACCATGTAACCCTTGCAATTTGAAAGTTAAGATGTGTTAAGCACTCTTATGTAGAATTTTGCAAGAAACATTTTTAATGTTCTGAGTCCTCTCCCCATGGGCCTTTTTTATCACTTTGAAAACCAGGCCAAAAAATTATCCTTAAGAGGGGACATCAGGGGATAATTCTGAAATTGTTAAGAATTTTTATTAATTTCCTTTTCATGTAAGGCACTATGAAGTAAGGCCTAAGGATATAACGCCCAAATAAAAAATTAAATAAGGCCCAATAAAATTAAAAAATTTTTAATTGGGCTTTATTTAATTTTTTTTTTTGGGCTTTATTTCATCTTGAGTTTGGTTTCATTGGTCTTTATTAATTTGGCCTTATTTCATTTATATTGGTTGACTTTTCATAAATTTTCTCTTGGACTTTATAGGGCATTTATATCAGCACAAAATCTAGTATTTTTTTATTAAAATCTTAATGAAAATATATACCGTTTACACCAGCTTTTTCGACATTTATCAAGATTTTTTATCCAAAACAAAACCCATCAACAGATTTGTTTCCAAAACTACAACCAAACACACTTTTTTAAGCAGACCGTAGCTAATTCACTCACCTTTTTTTATACAGGGTAGTAAAAAATGAATAAAAATATTAGATTTTTATTAGATTTCCTACAAATATACTGAAAAATTAAATTTCGTTTTGTATGGGAAATCTGGAAAAAAAGCAGCTTAATTTAGCTCCAAATCTCGAAAGTACTAGATTTCGAGACAGTGTAAATGCACTATTATTTAAATTTTTTGTTTTAATGGGGCTTATTTCATATCTTATTTGGGCGTTATTTCCTTGGGCCTTATTTCAAAGCGTTTATAATAAGAAACAATTGCCTAAGAAAATTTTAATTCGAAACTTTGCCAAAATTAAATGAAGATTTTAGTCAATCAGTTTCCTTAAGTCTGTCAGGGGCGGATGAATTATCAATTTTGCCAAAAAAAAATAAAAAAACCTGTTTCCAAAATTTATATTTGAAATCCAATAGAAATAAATCGTCCTTGCAATATGTATTTTGCAGACAGATTGTAGAAAATAATGTGAATATATTTCAATAAGGATTATTTAAAAGCTCAATATTGTGAATTGATATCAGAAAAACCTTGGAGCCAGTCCATAGAATCTTTAGTATTCAAATTATTTCTTGAAAAAATATAAAAGTCCATACTTACAATGCCATAGTGTCGATGAAGTTTAAGACAATTTCAAAAGTGCCATAATGTCCTTGGACGTTGTGACATGAATGAGAGTTACGAGTATTCCAAATGAATCACAAAAAGTGGGACTGTAAAGAACTAAATTTTTTGAATGAAGAAAATCTATATTTTCTTCACATTAATGAAAGAATAGGAAAAAGATAATTTCTTGGCTGTGAGGTCGCTTTCGATAACAAGCTGATTCGATCACATTTTTCAGTTTGAGATTATGGCATTATCTATCGAATAATGTAATAATATGGTTCGATATCGAATGCTATAATCTCAAATTAAAAAAAACGTGACCGAATCAGCTGGTTATCTAAAGCAACGATTAGACCCCTGTATTTCGAAACGAAAGAAAATACTTTCGAATTTGTATACCACTTGATTGAAAGTCCATTTATCACTAGAACGAATACCTATGATCACATCTTATTTTTCTTTTGCATTAATGGACGGAATTAAAAAAATTTAAATGGTTTGAGCTTTCCGAAGTTTGTACGCATGCAGCCAGCCTTTCTACTCCTACTCCTCCTCTAAAACGAACAGTAGTTTCGAAGTTATATATTAATTAGCATTTTACTTTACATTCGATGTCACTATGCAATATTCCATAATGTTAAGCTGTTATCTTAAAACAAACTGGAACCAACAAAAAAAAAAAAAAAAAAAATTGTGCATGTCCAACATTAAAAACAATTCCAAATTAAAAATAGCTTTTAAGAATAAAAACGGAAAAAAACATATTAAGATGTTACAAATTAAAATGGTTAATTGATTTTTGCTTAAACTCAATAACTACGTGAAGGGTGTTAATCTCATCCGCAAATAAGATTTAATTTAACATTTATAAAATAACATTCGATAAAAATCGTTTACAATAACAGCAACCTGAACCTGTATTAAAGTGTCAGTAGCAAATTTCACATTTTTATACTCTTTTTCAAAACCAATACAATTCAAATTTATTGCAAATTATAACAAATATCCAAAAAAAATAAAAATTAAAAACTGTTGCCCAAAAACAAAAAATTGAATGAAATGTGAAAAACAAAAACAATAACGAAAGTTTTAAATAATTTTTTATTCCAGGCTAAAAGAAATTGAAGCACTTATAAATTAGTTGTTTTTAATCAGTTTGAATCATTGTACTCAAGCGTAATTTTTATTTATAAATTATTATTTGGGCTGTAACATAGTGGGAGAGATTAAAAATGTATAAAATACATACTTTTTGCTGAAATGTTGTTCACACATAAACAGCCGTATTTATAAAAATTATTGAGGCTTTATACAGGCTTAATAGGAAAAATTTTGTTTGAAAATTTGTTTTAAACCCCCTTTATAAAGCATTAATAATTTTTATAAAAAAGGCCGAAACTATATAAACCACTATTTATTCACCGAAAAAAATAATATTTTAATCCAGTGGACTTCTACGCTAAAGCAATTACGCACAGTGGGACGGCTACATACATTTTTGTGCAAAAACTATAAAGAGTGGTCCTAGATCATTGAAAGTTAGCAGCGAGCATTAATTATGTTTACTAAATTAAGAAGAAAAAATTTAAATTAATCAAAATAGGACACGCCCACCGCTCATCACTCCAGCAATCTAAGGCGAGTTTTTTACATAAAATGTGTCCCATTCAAAGAGAAGTCCTCAAATTTGGTACATACAAATTGTAGAACAAATACTTTTGCCCCAGTTTCATAAAAATCCGACGCGTCCACCACTCATATACATATAATTTTTTTGTAATATGCAGTTGTACATACAAGCCGATAGCCTCAGATGCTAGTGTTTTATAAATTTTAGTTTATTATAATAAAGGTATTTATGACAATGTTCAAAAGTCTCGCAAATTGTGCAATAAATAAACTGTCAAAAATTTTATAGAAATTTATTAACACAAACACAGTAAGTTTGACCAACAATTTTGACTCTTAAACTCTTTGACTAATCTGGGCAATTTAGTTTTTTTGGCTTTCTTTATGAATTTTTACACTTTCTCTCACATATTCATAATATACGATTATAAAGTGAGTTTGAAATATGTATATTTTATATAAAATTTTTCATACAAAAATAAATTTTAAACACATTTTATTTTTTATGCATATACATATCGCTCATTTGCTTCAATAGTGGCACAACTCGAAAAAACTAGTTTTGTAGAAAACGCGTTTTAAGTTTTCAATTTGCATACAACTCAATGGAGATATGAAAAAAAAATCTTCTCTCAGGAGGTGATGGTACAAGCTATTTGTATGAAATTTTTACACAAGACAAAATACGAAATGCCGAATCTTTCTGCATTATTACTTCAAAAAACCCATTTTTTGAGTTATGCCACTATTGAAGTAAATGAGCGATATGTAAATCAATTTTTTACGTTTTTTTTAAACTGACATTACTCGTAACTGTTTGCGCAAAGGTTGTAAAGAGACTTAACGAAAATGTGATGAATTGCACATATGTATGTCAATTTTTATACATCTCATGAAAATCCTTAATATAAATGATGATAAATTTGTAAATAAATATTTGTTTATCATTCGATAAAAAAAACTTGCTGGCTTTGGCTCGAGTTTTTCTAGAAAAAAATATAAAACTTTCTCTGCTCAATATTTAAATATTAAACTACATAGAGAAATAGCAATAAGACAAACTGCAAATATATTTTATTCCTTGCTAATAATTTTTTTAACGGTGCGATTATAAGAAAGAATAATCGACATCTCAAAAACTAATGGGTGTGTTTTAGTTGCATGAGAACTATCGAAATCGATAACTATGGTTTGACAGCTGAGAATGTCAAACTGTGTAGATATTTCTGTTTAGTAAAGTTTGGCAAGTCATCATGAATCGTTTAAAGGTAGGATCACGCGATCGCCGCAAATACACCAAATCTGACCCAATTTTTATTGTGCTGAATTGGTGCACAACAATAAAATTGTCCCAATCAAATATATTGCAGCCACCTGATTGGCCCAGCTTATAACAATTTGATTGCCGCAAATTGGCGAAGAATAACTTGCGGCAACACACACGAACAAATGTTGTGGTAATTTTTAGTTTGCTTTATTTTACATGAAAATAATTTTATTTTAAAAAGAAATAAATTTTTTTCTGTTTTATTTTGTACGTAAAAATGGTTTATTCGTTTAAAAGAAATAAATATAGTAAGTGAATAAAAACTAAATATATGAGTTAAAGATTGGCTCACAGTTCCATGTCAACATTTCAAATAAGTTATAATTACATTTAAAGCAAGTTGAAGTTTACGGTACTTACGAAAACACTTGGCGCACACGAAAAAATAAATTAATTTAAGAAATTGTCGCGCATTGGCTACTTTGATTGCCGCTCGAGAACACAATAAATATTGATGCATTTTTAACATTTTTATTGAGACATGGTTGCTTATAAGCCGTTCACACGATTGCATTTGATTGCCGCAAATCAGCACAATATTGTTCTCGATTGTCCTGTGCGATAATAAATTGTGAAAGCACACGATTAGCACATAAAATGTACCAATAATTGGTGCATTTCGGTCAGAACAATTTTGGAAATTTTAATTTGAAAAAAAAATAAATCTGTTCGCGAAGTTCTTTGTACATTTTACGGTCAACATAATCGGCCTAGTGAGTAAGAAATTCGTGCAGTTATAGATGGTTTTCGCACAAATTTTATTCTTCTTGATTCAAAATTATCAACAAGGTAAACAAATGTGCATACCGAAGAGATCAAGAGAGCTCTTTCGAAAAAAGCAAGGAGCTACCGTTATGGTGAATGGCAAGCGCTATCGAGCCATGCTGACTAAATTTTTGTTTGCATAAAGTAGTCAGCGAAACATCAACAATTGGTTTCAACAAGACGGCGCAACTGGCTATAAAGCGCGCTTAACAATCAATTTATTGCAAAATGAATGTGATGACAGCTTTATTTCCAGAAGTGGTTCTGTTCACTGCAACACCCCCTCTCTCACTCTATTTAATGCCTCTAGATCACTTTTATTTCAAGTCATTGGCTTATGCCGACAAACCAGTAACTCTTGAAGCATTGGAAGTCAATATTCAATCATTCAATGGTGGATTGACGCCGCCAAACTGTCAGATTTATTGGAAAAAGTATTCGAAATTTGGACTGAACGAATGGACCATATAAATCGTTACCGCAGCGAACATATGTCGGAAATCATAATTAAAAAGTAAATGCCATGAAATTGTCTGCCAGATTGTAATAAAAAAAAAAATAAATATTTGTTAATCCACTAATAATAATCCCAAATTATTATTTTACTTATTCAGTAAAATATTTTTTAACCCCCGACTTGATCGAGAGTGTTTTATCTATGTTTGAAGAAAATCGGTCAAGCCGTTTAGAAGATATCACATCTTTTCTAGATATATTTGGGGTTTTTAAAAACTTTAGTTTTTGTTATTATACATTGAAGTTTATTAATTAGGGGTTAGCTGCCCCGTTAGCATTTTTTAAAATTAATAATCATATTCGAGTCTTTTTTTGACTCATACGCACGATTAAAATAATCATTTCTGCGCTCGTTTTTGAATCGAAAAAAACTGTTCATTCGGGAGAAAATGGTACCCTAGACGCGACTCTTCTAAAGGAGTCTTTTTTGACTAACTCTTTTTGTTCGTATTTTTTGAGTCCTCTGTGTGATTAAAATATATTAAAGGAAATTACACTTTTATAATGAAAACTGTTTTCGAAGTTGTTTGTCTTAATTCAATATCACTTAGGGCCATTATTACAACAACATTACAAGTTAATTGAAAGTAGGATTTTAGCGGACGTATAAAAAGTGTTTCATCAGTACAATTTTAGCTAAACGTAAAGTGAGCGCTAAGTTAAAGGCAATTGTGTCCTTCCTGGTAAGTTAAATTAAATTTATAATACTGGATAGCGTTTTATACGTCCGATAAAATCCTACTTTTAACTAACTTTAAGTTGTAATAATGGGCCCTTAGAAAATGTTCTTGGCAATTCACTTTTCTTCATTTTGAAACATAATCTGCCTTATCGTGGTTGGCGTGTTTCAAATACGACTACGACTGTTTGGTAATAGATTAAAGAAAAACTGTTGAAGTCTTCTTTAATCCATTCAATAGATTCTATTGCCAATCAGTCGTAGTCGCATTTAAAATACGTCAACTACGATAAGGCTGAATATATATTTTTGCCCAACTTTTATTGTTTTATCTTTCTTATTTTAAATTTTTATATAAATTCACCCACAAATTTCATACGCTTTATAAATTTTTCAATTTATATAATACATTAATACATAATAACAAAAATTAAAAATTTTAAAAACCCCCGATATTTCTAGAAAAGATAGATATCACAACGACTGGACCGATTTTCTTCAAATATATTTAAGAACCTTCTCGATCAAGTCACCTTTCAAACGGATAGAAAGAAATCAAAATCGATCCAGCCGTTTGGGCTGTACGTGGACACGGACAGACACACAGATACACAGATACATAGATACACAGACACACACTACCCAGCTAGCATTTCGGTGATCATTTTTGGCAGAAATATCTTATATGATTCTCTACAGATCACTTTTGATGATTAAAAAGTGATTTATCACTTGGGCGATTGAAAGAGGACTCACTTATGATTCATCTATATGATCAAATAATGATTTCTTGAAAATAGAGGAACATCATGCAAACCGCAAAAAGGTGATCTAAATGATTTAATATGAAAATTTCTCAAAAATAATCAGCAAATCGTATCATAACTGATTCTTTGGTATGATTCATCTGTAGGGTACCATTTTCTCACAACGGGAGTATCATTTATGATCGAAAAATGAGCTCATATACGGTTATTTTTCCCGTCAAGCTGATTCGGAAACGATTGGATCATGATACAAAATGCTACCTGGGTGGCTGATAATTTTTTGCATAAATCTCTTTTTGATTCTCCTGAGATCACTTTTGATGATGATTAAAAAATGATTTATCACTTAGGTGATTGAAAAAGGATTCACTTATGATTTATATATATGATCAAACAATGATTTCATGAAAATAGAGGAACAAAATGGAAAGAAACCGCCAAAAAGTCATTTCGTTATTTAATACTACCAGAAAATTGCTCAAAAATTAATCAGCAAATCGTATCATAAATGATTCTTTAGTGTGATTCATCTGTAGGGTACCATTTTCTCACAACGGGAGTATCATTTATGATAGAAAAATGAGCTCATATGCGGTTATTTTTCCCTTCAAGCTGATTCGGAAAAGATTCGATTATGATACAAAATGCTAGCTGGGCTACAAACTTATAACACCCCTCTTTTTGGACGGGTATTAAAAACAAATCACTTTCTAAGCATTTCTAGGAATCATTTTTGAGTCCTATTTTTAGCGCAGAAATGATTAATCAATTTTTGATCATCTAAGGTAGTCGAAAAAGACTCAGTTTCGTGTAAAACAATCGTCCACATGTTGACTGGGCTGAACTTTTAATAAAAATAATATTTTAATGAATATTTTGGGATTATTAGTGCAATAACAAATATTTAATTTAAATGTAACAATTTCCAATATTTATATCTTTTATTATCATTTCAAGTTCTCATGAAGCTAAAACAAAAATACCCTATAAATACAATAAATAAAGGTACGGTCACATTGGGAAAGCATTTGTCCAAAAAAGTATAACCACTAAATACTAATGAAAAACATTATGTATTTTATTATCATTTCATTGCTTTTATTATCATTTCAAGTTCTCATGGAGCTAAAACGAAAATCCTATACAAACAATAAACAAAGGTACGGTCACATTGGGAAAGTATTTGTCCAAAAAAGTATAACCACTAAATACTAATGAAAAACATTTTAATTCAGACAAGAGTTTATTAAGTTAATTAAATCTCAAATAATATGAAATTGTCTATTATGCTTTTGTCTGAATGAAAACTTGTTCATTAGTATTTAGTGGTTACGTTTTTTGGGCGAATGTTTACTAAGTGTGAACGTACCTTAAATAAAAATAATTTAAGATTTTATCAGGCTAAAGTTCGTATCACTTTGTAAGCCAAATTACATGTGATAATTATTAATGAACAAATAACACCAAAGTTAAGATATGTACAGACGGTTGTCAGATCTTACAATATTGCCAGTAAAATGTGCTCAAAATTTCTTACAACCGTGTGAACTGGCAATTTTTGTCAGACTATCATTGTCAGTCTATTGCAAGACTAGCAGCTGACAACAAATTGTCAGACATCTTACAATCGTGTGAACACATTGTAAAATTATTGCCAGCTATTTGTCAGACATTTTAATATTGTCAGATGCGCGAAGTTCGTGCATCTGACAATGGCGTCATTGTAAGAGAATTATTTCTATGGGCAACACTGTACACGCTTGATTTTAATGAAAATATATTTAATAAAATATATGCAGCCAAAATCATTGCAGTTGCTTCTTTATGGTCCATAATAATTAATATTTTCACTTTTTACATTTAACACCACCACAAACGATTGATATTTAACAATTTCTAACAAGCGCTTTGAGTCTGGCAACGCATAATAATGTCTGGCAATTTTTGCATATGACAACCGTGTGAACTTACAATTTTTTTGCTGACGATTTTGTCAGCTGATTTTATTGTCATACAATCATCTAGCAATAAATTGTAAGATTTCCTGACAAATTTGATACAACCGTGTGAACTGTCAATCTGCCATACACTTGCAATTTTTGATTGTCAGTACAATGTCAGCACATTGCCAGATCTAACAATATTGTAAGATCTGACAACCGTGTTTACATAGCTTTAGTTGTAAATATTCTGACAAACACGTAGTAGAACGGAACAACTAGCTGTTTGCGAAGGCCACTACACCTTCATCATCAGCGTTCTTTGTGTTTGGTCCACTGTGTGTGTGGTGTCAGTTGATTTAGATTTTTGCTTTATATAAGCAACTTTTTATTGCAAATGGAATATGCGAATTGTTTTGATTTATCGTATTTCAATTTTGCTGAAAGCTTTTTTGTAATGAAAGCTCAATTTTAGCATCTCTAAATTAACAACAGTCAATGGCAAGATCGTTGTAATATAAATACAGAAACAAATGAAATTCGAATTTAATTTAAAGCTCTCCAAGGAACAGCTTTGCTACTGACTTTTTTTCCTTTTGAGGCATTTTAAAGCAGATTTTTTCTTTTAATATAGGAAAATAATTTAAGTAGTCGTGTATGTGAAAAACATTTTAGCAAGTAGTATTTTTTGCATAAACTAAGGAAAATTATTATAAGTTTCACAATTATAAGACTTACGAAAATAGCATTTCTATTAAAATTATATGAAACTTTAAATTGGAAGCCACTCCAGTTCTAGATTCAAGCATTAACTTTCTCTTTTCAATCTTTCCCACTTTCAAATTAAAGTAAATGGATACATATTTAATAAAACATTATTAAAAAATAAATAAGAAACTATAATTATTAACATTAAAGAATAAAATATTGTGCGTTTTTTTTTCTTTTTCATTTATTTTTGGTGAATGCAGCAAGTTATGAGGTGTTTGGTAGTTTTGTTTGTTTTGTTTTATTTTAATCTGAAAAGCATTATGTTATGTTTTTATGTTCTTTTCTCTAAAAAGGGAAAAGTTATAAACTATAAGTGTAATAATAAATAAAACCCCATTAGAGCTTTCGAATGTTCTATAATAATCCATTGTTGTGTTAATAAAACAAGCTCGTTTTTTTTTTTTGTTCATATGTAAATAAATATTTATACATACATACATAAATAAAACATACAACCCGAAAATAAAAATTATGATTAATTAAATAAAAAATTTGTATATAAAAAGTTAAAAAGCATATTGATTTCAAGCTGGTTTTAGTACCAAAATGTCAAATAATAACCACTATTATGCGTTGTATGGTTATGATGTTTGATGTGTGTGTGTGTGTGTGTGGGAATATGTACTAAAATATAAAAATTGAGATTGGACTTACCCGAATGTATGGTATTACGTGCGGTGTTTTGATAGGCCGCACAATAAGCTTCAAAAACACGCAACACTAAGGCATCTTCTTCAAAAGTTGGTTGATTTTTACGACCGCTACAATAACTGGATAAGGTATTCAAACTGGCCACACCAGCATCACTACGATTCCCACTACTGCCACTGCCACTGGTGGTATTTGAATTCAAAAGATTTAGTCGTAGGGGAGGTGCTGGACGCATATTTGTTATACTCCAATTAGCTGGAATGAAAAAAAATATAAATTAGTACAAAAAAGATTTAGTTAGTACAAAACTTAATTTTCAAAAAATAATAGAGAATCTTTTCATGAGAACGTTCAAAAGTGTCGCAAACTGTGCAATTGTGCATTTGTTTCAAATTTACATTAACTTTAAGATTTCTCGTGAAACTTTTAGAGTTCAGAACATTGAAACGAAAGCCCGCAACTTCAATAATTGTAATTATTTTTACTTTTATTGTTTTATTTGACCATAAAAAGCGGTAAAAAAAATTATCAGCTGCAGTGTTGAACGAGAACTCCAACGAACGAAAAGCTGTCACTCACTTTCATTAGGAAAACCATCTCACCAGCGTTGCCAGAAGTTTTGGATTTAAATTTGATACTTTTAACGCTTTTTAGGCTTCCGTACACCAAAGGTGAAAAGGAACCCTATTGTTTTCGCTAGGCTGTCCGTCCGTCTTTCACAGTGTATTTTCTCGAGAACCGTAACAGCTACAGACCTGAAATTTGGACACATTGTGTAGATCTTTGGCCGCTACAACAGCAAATACATGAGAGTTGGAAACTAAAGGGTGTTCCAAAACGAGCAACGAAAAATGTTAAAATCTCATGTAATATACATACACTTGAAATTTGTAAGGTTAGTGCATTTTTATACAAACTACAACAATTAACACTAAAATTTCAAAAATTTTAAATTAAAGGGTGTTCCATCAGTTAATGCAATTTTGACAACTTGCTGTATCTTGGAAACCGTAAGAGCAAAAAATCGCCAAATTAAAAAAAAATCTAAAACGAAAATAGATCGCAAAAAATTGGAAAATCGCCAAAATGAAAAAAATTTCCAAAATTAAAAAAAAACGCCAAAATTAAAAAAAGCCCAAAAACAAAAAACAAATTGCCAAATAAAAAAAATTGCCAAAATTAAAAAAAAACAAAAAACTGAAAAAAATCGCCAAAATGAAAAAAATCGCCGAAATGAAAAAAATCGCCAAAATGAAAAACCCCAAAAACAGAAAAAATCGTCAAAACGAGAAAAAAGCGACAAAATTGAAAAAATCGTTTAAACTGAAAAAAAAACTTCAAAAAACCAAAAAAGCCACATTAAAAAGTGCTCAAGACCGAATGTACGGAGCCCTTCGTGCGCGAGTCAAAGTCGTACTTTACTGAATTTATTTTTAATTGCAAAGACTCATTCTTCAGAGAAAAAAGTCAAAATTAGATTCAATTAATTTTCAATTAGTTTTCCATAAATCATGAAAATTGTTGTATTAGCTCAACAGGAGTTATTGAAAATTTATTGATTTTTGTACCCTTCACCAAAAATGGTAAAAGGGTATATATAGGTCATTCCGTGTGTAATTTCTACAATATTAATAAGCGACCCATAAAGTATATACATACATATATACTTGATCCTTATGCATAAGGAAGAAAAAGAAGCGATGTCCGTCGGGTTCGTCTGTACCTCTGTCTGTACGTGAAATCGGTTTTCCGAAGCTCCTAAAAACTAGACAGTTCGGTCTTGAAGTGGTGTGACAGAAATGGTCCGAAATAGATTGGTATTGATAATCAGCAAAATCGAGCAGACGGTTTCAGAGCTGGAAAGCTTACAACTTTATTTTGCCATATAAAAGTAACTAGCTAAAAATAATTTTTGTTTTATTTTTTTATATTTCACTACGAATAAAATTGGTATTAAAAATAAACAAAAGGGTTGGAAAACCTTAACTTTTTTGCTAAATAAAAGTAACCTACTAAAACTAATTTTTCCTTTTTCTCTATAAATTAAACATATGCGGCTTATATTCTTAAAAAAAATAACAGACTGGTGTAAATCAGAGAAATCTAAAACTATGATTCCAGGGTTGGGAAACTTACACTTTTTGTGTTATATAAAAGTAACGAGATCTAATTAATTTCTTTCTTTTTCTGTATAAAATAGTATATATATTTTATGTTTTGAAAAGACAACTTTGGTGCAGGAAATGAGAAAAATGAAAACCACAGCTCCAGAGCTGGAAACTTTTAACTTTTTTTAATATTAAAGTAACTAAACAAAAAACAATTTCTTATTTCCTCTTTGCTTTGTTCACTTAACATATTTTATATATTTTTTAAAGAACTAGAAAATCTAAAAGGTTGATTCCAGGGTTGGAAAATTTAAATTTTATGTATATAAAAGTAACTAGGTCAAATATTTTTTTTTTTGCTTACAAATTATATATACTTTATGTTTTAGAAAGAAGTAGTTTGGCATAAAAATTAGAAAAATAAAAGACATAGCTCCAGACCTGGAAAACTTAAACTTTTTCTGTTATATAAAACCAACTATTTCTTTGGTAATTATCAAATTTATTCTTTATTTTAGAAAGAAATAAATTAGTATTAAAAAAGTCAAAATTAAGGTTCCAGGGTTGGAAATTGAAAAAAAAAATTGGGTAAAATATAACCAAAAATATTTATTTTTTCAGTTAAACATATTTCGTGTTTTAGGAAGATCATTACTCCAAGATTTTTTTTATATATATATGTTAAATATTTTATGGATATCTAATAGGAAGTACAAACGAAGGTTTGTGCCACGTTGCTTATTGTGCTCTCAGCACAGTTATGTTTCAAACCGATGGTCTTTCCTTGACAGCTTGTAACGAGTTCTTATTAATTTTTAGCAAATTGAGATAAAAATAGAATTTATTGCTAAAGGTTAGTCATAAAGGAAATTTTCTATTTCATTTCCCTGAAAGTTTTCATTTCTGCTGAACAAAAAAATCTGTAGGAATAAATAAATCGTTTATATAATACCGCGATATATACCAATTGCAATGGGACTAGAATATCAGAACATGAAGCAGATATAAATAAAGGAAAGGAGACAACAGCTCTAGCCTAACATGCGAAAGAAACGAAACATAAAATAGATTTTAAAGGAGTTAAAATACTAGACAGCGAGAAGAAAACGAACAAAAGGTAGTATACACTAGAAAGCCTACGGATCCAACAACGCATAAAGAAATCTATAAACACCAAAGAAGACAAAGACAACACCAAACTACAATATGCCATTGCAATAACCTGACAAGCAAAGTTCTGTGATATTAGTTTTTAAGTTCGTCTGTGATATTTTTTTTTTATTTATTATTATTTAAATTATACACTTAATTGTTCGTGATGTCCAGTTTTTTATAATTTATTTAGTAATGTAACTGAAGAATCGTGAGTACAACATAAAACCTATATATATAACATACAGAAAACTATAACTGCCTGTTTCACGATGTCGACAAGAAATTTTCGTTCGCTTATTTATATTGAAAACAAAAACAAATTTTCTTATTTTGTTTTTGTTTTCAATATAAATAAGCAAACGAAAATTTCTTGTCGACATCGTGAAACAGGCAGTAAATAACGAACATTTTGTAATTTGTTGATAGAACTTAATAAAAAAAAATGTCATGAAGACGTCGGAAAAAAAGCTGACGAAACGTTGAGAATAAAGGTGAAATAGATGTGTTTTATTTGCATCTTAATAATCAAGAAAACTGACCAAAAATAACCTACTGCCAGCCATACACTACACAAGTTCAGTGCTCAAGTCTGGCACTGCGTAAACTAAGCTTGTAACACACACTATACAAGTAAACTGTACATTTTTTATTTTAATTCGCCATAATGCTGGTGATTTTTTGTATTTGTTCTGCGTTCATTTCTTATTGTGAACTCTTAAAAAAATCACTACACAACTGAGCGTTTGCAACATACACTACACAAGTTCACTGTACAGTTATCAAACTTGAGCAAATATCTAAATCATTTTCATATTTACTCAGTTCACTGAGTAAATAGCACAACCACCCTCATACACTACACAAACGCACTGTACAGTGCCAGACTTGTGTAGTGTATGGCCGGCTTACGTAAAAATAAAAATATAAATCCTTTCTTTTAGGATTATTCATAATCAAAATTTTAATAATTTTTATTTAAATAAAATTTTTTATTACTTAAGGGCTACTCATCATACTTTACGAAAAAGAAATCTAAAGACATTTGTTTCGACTATCAAAAAATCTAACGTAAATTGATGTCCACACCATCACACCTCAAAATACATTAAAAATACAAGTATAAAGCAAACAGCTGTTGAGGATTAACATGCCTACATTAATCTTTGACTTCCGTCGGTATAGCAGTTTCATGTGCGCTGTGGTCGTGCCGGCCTTTGAAAATAGACGGCGGTTAAAGTAGTTGATTTAAATAAGATAATGAAAAAGAAAATACGATCATTTCGTTAACTTTCAGACATGCCTTACACGAAAAATTATTCAATACGATAAGCATATTCAATATTTATATCCGGTTTAAGACAAACACATATACCATAAACGACGGCACGGCATCGGCGTCGAAACAGACGACTTGTTAGTTTGGATTTTGTAATAATGCAACTCTGATCGGATGAAAAGTATTATAGTTTAGAAAATTTTCAAAAAATGGTCAAGTATTATGGGATGTCAAATCTTTATCGTATTATTTGCCATTCGTTTCGACATTTTGCATTCACAATATCGCACTTGCACGTATTATTTGAATTTTTGACATGTAGTAATACAAAGTATAATAGTCTGAGTGGCCCTTTAGACGCAATTTACACCGAGGCTCTTCGGCTTGCCTGTTCAGGCGGGCCTTTTCTGTTTGTGGGTGGGAGCAGGTGAAAAGCTTGCGGGGTAAAACAAAAGCCACGAAATGAAAATTCTAGGGGATTTTTGATATTTCTCTTTGCATTTTTCGTACTTTCATCATTGAGCGTGTCAAAAAGGATTAATGTACATATATGTGAGTGACTTTTCGTAGGGGCCTTAAAAGAATATTGTCAGAACAAGGCAGGTTAAAAAAGCACAGTGTGAAATGGCTCTTACGAGCGCTGTTAGCTTGTTTGATATTTCGCGCATTCTGACGTGCTGTTTTGCGCTATTTACTTGAAAAATGTTGGCAACTCCCCCTTTTATTTTTTTAACGTATGATTAATTTGTTTATAATTTAACACTCATTCGCCACTGGAGTATTGAATTTAGGTTTTGTTCGACTTAGGGCCAATTTTTGACTTGTTAATTAAACTGTAATTATTTTTAAGTTATGAAATTGGGTCATACAGTGCACATTTAAATAAAACTTAAATTCCCAAACTAAGGAATTAACTGATTTTGGAATTTTAATATTGCTCGATTGGACGAGTAAAGATTTTAAATTAATCGAATTGAGGATTCGGTAAATAAAATGCATTAAACTGATACGGAATTTCATAGAAAAATCATCTTGAGTGATGAGACCTATTTTCACAAACCGAATAAACGCACTTACTGCTTTGGAAAACCCAAGAATCATTATTGAAAAACTTTTCCATCCTCAACGTGTGACTGTTTGGTGCGGTTTAACGTTTGCGGGCTCATTGGATATTACATTTTCAAAAATCAGGCGGTAGCAACTGTTACAAAAGGAATGGATTGCGCTATCTGAAAATGATTAATGGTTTTTTATGGCTGGAAGCGAAAGATGTTTATGTGGATGACATTTATTTAACATGTGTTAACGCACTAATAACCCCAAATTATTATTTTACTTATTCAGAAAATATGTGAAGCAAAAACCTTCCAATAAATGGATTGATGCTGAAAGAAAAAGCGAAACAGCTTCATTCTAAATTTAATGAAAATTGACGCGACATCAATGCTAGCGATGGGTGGCTCCAAAAATTCAAAAAGAGGTACGGTATCCGGCTTTTACAGATTAGCGGAGAAAAACTTTCAGCACAACCTCAACTGGTATATCCTTTTAAATTGAAACTAAAAGCAAAGAAAAATGAACTCGGTTTATCAATTATCAGCTTTATAATGCAGATGAGTCAGGATTACTTTGGAAACTTCTTCCTTAAAAGACGTATGTAACATCATTGGAAAAAAACGCACCGGGTGCGAAAATTGAGAAGCAGAGTTACATTTCTTTGTTGTGCAAATGCATCTGGATCCCATAAGACCAAATTTCTTGTTATAGGAAAGTCGAAGAATCCTCGTAGCTTTAACAATTTTATCTGTCCAGTGCACTACAAAAACTCAAAGTCTGCTTGGATGACTTCTTCAATTTTTAAAGATTGCTTTCACTACTGTTTTGTTCCCGAGGTAAGTAGACTCCAAAGCACCAAAGTTTTTAGGTTAAAATTTATTTTCTCTTTCAGGTTACAGATTGTTTAACAAAAAAGGGGGTTAACAGTAAAAGCTTTGTTGTTACTAGATAATGCTCCATCTCATCCTCCTAAATCAGAACTCAAATCCGAGGATGGTTCCATACAGATGATTTTCATGCCACCAAATGTAACTCCGTTAATACAGCCAATGGATCAAAATGCCATTAGAATCACAACACTCTATATCTAGGAATAGTCTTCTGGCAACAATAATAGCGAAGGACATGAGTTGGCTGGATGCAATGAAGCAACTAAGATTAAAAGAAGCAATTAATCTTTTAGAAGCAGCATGGGATAGAGTGGGAAATGAAACCTTGGCTAAATGCTGGAAAAATGTACTGGATATGGTAAGTGATGATGATGATCCTGAATATAATGTCTCTTTAAGTGTTTTAAGAGATAAATGGCAATCGGAAATTAGAGTTTTGGAAGAAAATGA
This sequence comes from Tachina lurida, assembly GCA_944452675.1. Classification (NCBI taxonomy): domain Eukaryota; kingdom Metazoa; phylum Arthropoda; class Insecta; order Diptera; family Tachinidae; genus Tachina; species Tachina lurida. The sequence goes on along the minus strand of OX101753.1, from coordinate 128,141,682 downwards.
GTCTGAATTAATCGACCAGGCAGAAAATTAAAGGAAGTGGCAACTAATAAGCTGCTGGAACAAAAGAAAACTCAAAATATGATAACCGATTATTTTCTTATCTAAAATATTTATGTTTTCACTGATAATAGTTGTACAATGAATTAATGTACTTAATTTTATTTTTTTAGAAAATATTTAATATAAAAAGCAAATTTAAAATTTAAAAAATCGTTAATTTTGCAATAAATTATACTTTATGTTAAAAATCCAAGAGTTTCAATTTTTTGTAACCCTTTTTAGACAAAAAACACAACATGACACCACAAATTTTTACAATCGAAAATGTGAACAAATTCGATAATGTGAACTACCTTGGTTTTTATTAGTTCTCATTATCGCGGAGGGCTAGCGAAGCATACCGGGTTAAGCTAGTTTCTTATAATAACTAGAGATATGAAGTTTAACTTCCATTTAAACAAATGAGAAGTTAAACTATCAGCTTGTTTTTGTATTATTTTTTGCAAATAAACACAAGCCAGAGAACATTGCCGATCGACTGTAAAACGAATAACAGCCGCCGCCGGCAACAAACAATATATTCATTTAATCGTGCTCCGCTAGAAAAGATAATAATGGGTTATAAATGGAAACGTTTTGAAATATTATCGGCGAATTTGACATCATCATATAATATAATTTTATTGCATTGTATTGCATTAAGTTTGTTTTATACTATGTTCACACTTATGTTTTTAAACATGTTAAATACATCGTCAGCTGGTTTCTGGCTTGCGGCACAGTATATTCAAAATACATTATGTCTGCAGCAAACCAGAAACCAAACGACGACATTTTCACAATTATGTTTAAGACGAGTTTTCTAAGAACCAAAGTTTTTTAAGAACTAAACACAACAGTTCATATTATATTTGAGATGTTTAAGGTTGACGTTTTGTCAATAAAAAATTGTAAATTATTGTATTGTAAAAAATTACGAATAATTATGCTTTTCAAACAACAAATGTTTTTGTAAATAATTGAGTATTTTTTTAAGTAATTACTTGCTTACCAAATAATGTATCAGGTGCCGCCATTTAATAACAAAACTAAGGTGCCAGAGTTATCAAAAAACGAACTGAACATACTCTATTTAAGTGTTTAAGGAAATGTTTAAATCTTAAACACTTCATTTGAAATGTTTAACAAAACAAGTAAATGTATGGTAAAACATCTCAAAATCGTCGTGTTTAAGCTCTTAATTTTTTAATTTCTTATTTCTTTTCCAAAATCGGTTGTTATTTTTAAGAGTTATGGTGTTGGAAAGGATAACCCAAGGAGATCAAATTTGTACGTCAGACCGTTTCTAAGAAATTTGGTTATCTTCTAACCTTTTTGTATACATCATTTTGTAATGGAATCAGTATTTCAGAAGTTACAGATTTATTACACTGTGCAACATGCATGTTTTTGCATGTTTTCTCACGATGTCACCAGAAATCGTTCGATCGACAACTTGTATTGCAAAACAACAACAACAACATTAGAAAATTTGTTGTTGTTTTCAATATAAGTACGAGTATTCGATCCAACGATTTCTGGTGACATCGTGGGACAGGCCGTAAAAGATATATTATTTTAGGCCTTAAAATACTTTCGATATTATTTTATATTACCTTTTGTGCTTCCGGTCCTTGCGTTTGTGGCCATGTTTTGTGCTGGATGAGCTGGGCCCATTATCTTCGAAATACTGTTTGGTGTCGGGACTAAATTTGATTTGTGGTTTTGAGCTGCCACTGGATGATTTGGTAGACTTGGTGGTTGTTGTTGATGATGCATTTGATGAGGTTGTGGATGCTGAGTGTGCGTGTATTGATTGTAGCTGAGATGGTGATTGAACGAAAGGCTCCGTTTGTGTTGTGACGGAAGTGCAACCTGTTGCTGCTGCAGCTGCTGCAGCTGTTGCTGTTGTTGTCCGGTCTGAGCTTGTTGTACTGCCACTGCTGTTACTTGGTTTTCTCTCCCCACTAGCGAATTTGTTGGGGTCTGCTGATTGTTCATTCGTTGGCTTAACAGGCTTAGATGGTTGGATGGTGGGGACATCTGTAAATAGAAATTAATTACAGAACTTTATGAAATAATTCAATCATAAAAAAAGGAAACGATAAAAGAACTAATTAGTATTAACATTTACATATTTACAGTGAGTCAAAAGAGAAAGTCCAAAAACAAACGTTTGCAAAACAAATGTAGTTATACAAGTACATTTTAAGATTAGATTTGGTGTAATTGAACATTCCATTTTTTTCTTTTTCAGTAATTATTAGTTTCTTAAGTAACTCAGAACAGAGTATCGAGTTCATGGTTGATGATCCTGGTGCACAAACAGGCCGAATAGTTTTAAAGCGCAAGCAAGTTAAGCAATTTATGAATTTTGGTTTGTGTGAACAAATTTGTTTTGATAATCCTTCGATAAAAAATAAAGTTTGAACAATGAAAATTCTATAATGATAAGTAATTTCTTTTAAAAATGAGTTGGGACAATACAAAATTATTTATGTATGTAGATTAATAATTAAGGTGCAGGAGGTTTTTCTTTTGTGATAAAAAAAATTGAGCATTCTAAAAAATATTTTTAAGAAAATATGAAGTTTTTTTATTGTTAAAATGACATCTGAATGATTTATAGCTTCTTATTTTTTCTTTTGGAAGCCAAGCAAAAGTATGATTTTCTGTTGCTATTATAAATTTTCAGTTATGTTAATTAAAAAAGCCAAGTGAAGAAAAAACGACAAAAACTAAAGTTAGATTTTGTTTGAATCAACGAAGATTTACTCAGACGTTTTGCAGATTTCTAAAATTTGCATATATACGTATTCCATTCTGCCACTGCTTTGGGGTCACTTAACACAACTTCCCAGATAGAACCTTAAAGAGTATGGAGTCAAATTACGGCATTCGATGTCGATCGAAATTTCTATACAAACACAATTAAAATTGTATGCAAATTTGTGCGATATCGAGTGCAGTAATTTACGCCCTGTAGTTTTCATCAAAACTATATACTAATCTAAAAAAATATAACTAAAAAGAGTCGAATATTCTTAGGCCCATATAAACTCAATTTGTAGACATCTAACATTTCGCTTCTAGTTAAATAAAAGTATTTTGGTTCAAAAACAATGCATTATTTGAGACTTGAAAGGTTGAGACTGCAGTCTGCTCTCGATAATTTGATAATTTTTATATGAAACAAAATAATGGGCCTTATCGTGGTTGGCGTTTTTCGACTTCAAATTCGACTATTTGTAGTTAATGAAAGAAAACAAGTTATATTTTTCTTTAATCTAGTACAATAAGCCTGACTTTCGCCACAAAAGGCGAAATGGAGAAACTTTAGGGTTTAATTAATATCTTTCAATATATGTATATAAATATATAAGAGATATAAAAAATATATTTCATATACATAAAACGTATATATTCTTTTCTTTTTTTTTAAATATGCTACACATCATACAAGAAAACAAGTGACGAATTTACTTAAAAATAAAATTCACAAAGAAGAAAAGTGTAGCCGCTATTTTCGGCAACTATTTTTATTCAGTAAGAACTTGCAATTACTCAGACTCAATTTACTCTCTCAAGATTTTGTATAAACGAACGAAATTCAATATAATACAGCGAAGCTCAGTAAAAACTTTCAGGTACTCGAACAAACCTATTATTACTTTCCTTGAACCAATTTATGTGAACAAAATTTAAAATAAAATTGTGATGAAAATATATGGTACATAATTTTACGCTTGCGTGGGCATTTGATTACTTCTTTAAAGAATAAAAACCTATTTTAATTTCCACACAAGTGCGTTTTTGTGATTGTCTGTATTTGACATTAGATACAATTGGAATTGTTATCTAGAAATAACAAAATAAGAAAGTATTACGTTTTTTACTCAGAAGAAGTTTTTATAAGAAGTTTTATAGAACTACCCCAAAGTAAATTTTTATACTCATATGAACAAAATGTTTGACTCACTTGTAATTAGAGTTCGACCGATTAATCGGCTTCGGCCTTCGGCCAAAAATTGGTAATCGGCCAACATTCGGCCTATGGCAAAAATCGGCCGATTATTTTTCATTCCAAGCTTGAAAAATAACATTATTTTTGGTCGTTGCTCGCCGACAGTTTCTATTGTGTTTAACGTTTTGAAAGGGTTGCTTTGAAATACAACCCTGTTGCTTTCTATTTTCTTTTACTTGGACGTTCTTGTGAGTGATCATATGAAAAAGCCACTCAAAAATTGCAAAATAGTTTTATTTTTCTTGTTATGTATCCAATATTATATTACAGCTATTTCAGTGATCTCAAAAAAGCAAACTTGTTTCTTAATTCATATAAAACAAGTATCATTTTTAAAATTTAAAACATTCGGCTTCGGCTTCCGTTTTGGCCGAAGTTTAGGATTTTAGCCGAAGTTCGGCTTCGGCCAAAAAAAACGCCTTCGGTCGATCTCTACTTGTAATGTAGAAACATGCCATTCATTTGAGCACAAAACGCACAACAGGTGGTTGGATAATTCTTGCAAATAAAAATTTTACTAGAAATAATTTATAGGCATTTTTTTTGTCTCTCAATTTTTTTCTCTCTTTTGACGCAAACTTTTTGAGTTAATGAACACTTTCCAGTAACAATTGCTACAAAATCCATAATAATTTTTAGTAAATGAACAAACCTTATGACGCAATAATATTATTTTTTTTTTAATTTTCTTCCAGTTTAAGAAGTTGTTATGTTAGCTTCGCTTATTGCAAATACTCGTATCTTATAAGTTATAAGAGATGTCAGATTACTTAAATTGTATTCTCTTATTTACTATTCAAAAATCAAAAGTCGTTAACGTCGGTTTTTATTCGCGAAAGTTACAAGCCTATAATTGTTTTCACAACGCGAAGTGGTCAACTTTGACACCTTGTAGCTCAACTTTTATTGAAACATGGCAGCCAATACACATACCCTTGTGAAAATTTGGGTCCTCTTCTAACCTTTTCGCCTACATTATTTTATAACAATTTCAGTAGTTTAAAAGATACAGATTTATTACAATTATTTTCATTTTTCGTCTTTGCCCGACTCAATATATTTTTCAGTTATGGAATAAATGTTCGTAAATAGTTTGTTAGAAGAGTTTGAACATGTACATTGTATCTATGTATGCATGTACATATGTATGTATATAAGGATTTGAAACAGCATAAGTATTATCTTGATTACTTGGGATTACTTTTAAAATTTGAGGTATTATTCGCTAATCTAGTTTACTTTTCTTATCGTCTAGTCTCATTTGCGCAAACGTTTCAACAACCTGTAACACATTTCTACGATAATTTGGTATTGAAAATTCCACCTTAGAAGCTTTTATATATTTATAGTAATACTCAACTGCTTAAATTTTAGAATTTTAAGCAGATAGTCCTTGTAAATCATTTGATTCTAAACACAACGATCAAACACAAACGTTAAGCGAAACAATTTTCGAAATATAGTTTCAATCATATTAACTCAACCAAAACAGCGAATGTGCGTACGTATGAATTGATTAAAGAAAACAATTTTTAAAACAGTTATGATGAATATGACGAATTTACAAAACAAAAACGTGCACAAACGCGCATATCAATTTTATACATTCGATTAGCTTTCGAAAAGCAATTCAAATATATGAAAACCGATACAGAGCTTAAAATGCTTGCCTGCTGCGAACGCCTGTTGTTGCGGCTGTACATCTTCCTTAATCGAACCCAATGACTCAGGACGAGCAATATAAGCACCACTGCATATGGGACAGTCAAACGACGACGAAGGGCTAACTGAAACGGTATCAAGTGACGTGAAGTTACTAGCTCCTGGCACTGAATTACGTGGATTTAGACAAAGTGGACACTCTGCTTCTGTGAGCGTTGTAGTAGTGGGAGCCATATCGTTGCGTGAAATGCTACGATACGAAGACGAACAATCCAAACATAACGAACAGTAAGTGGCACCTTCACCGAAGCCACTGGCATCGATTGAACAAAAACAACTGGAACAGAGGGAGCAACGGGATTCATTGCTCACTGGAGTGGAGGGCATACGTTTGCTGTATACCCTTGCAATGCCTTTGAGTACATCATGGGGAAGTGTTTCTTTCTTCCACCAATGAGCATACATGCCCGAACGAAACATTCCTGTTTCGGGATTTATTTCCTCTGAACTGTCTTGCTTGGAAATGCGTTTAGGATGTGTGGAAGAACTTGGTTGTTCATTGGCGTCAATTGGTATCACTGGATTTATAAAAATACTCTTGCGATTTATTTGGAATTGCGCTGTGGAAGTGAGTGTAGTTGGCGAGGGTTGTGGCAAAGTAGGTTCTTCGCGACTTTCATGGCTCTGTTGAGCAGAGTCTAGAAATTTTTCACGAAATGTGCCACAAACATCAAATCGTGTGAGATCATTTGTTTCAGTTATATTAGCGGACTTGGAGATCAATTTTAGGGAACCATCAACATCGTAGTACGCCTCGTAGGCTTCCTCATTTTGTGGTGGATCGGGCGAAGTTATGGTGCAACTACCGGCCAAACCGGAATCACTCGAACGTGGGCTGGGACATTGTGAACTTTCGCAACATTTACATTTTGCCGATGAGCGATGACCATCAACTTCATCCCCGCTACCCAAGCGATGTGGAGCACGACTTTGTGCAGGATACTGGGCGGGATGCTCACTTCTTTCAATTTTTAGATTGAGTTTGGAATTATTTGCATAAGATTTAGTCATTTCATTAGCTAAGGGGACATAATGGTAACTAATACAACGTTTTACAGATTCTCGTTTCTGAGATTCTCTACTTGATCTCTTAGGCTCTATACAAAGTTCCATTGATGATGTGCTGCCAGCATCAGTAGGTCTCCTTTGACTTTCATTGTACATTGAAGGCGGAGCTATAACATCATCATCATTAGCATCATCCTCATAATTGTACAATAACTCAGCCGTCAACTTGTCGGGAGCATCACGACAGGACGCTGGTAGATCTAAACAGCTGGAGTGTACTTCCGAATCTGTAGTTTTATCACAACTTTCCACAACATCAGCCGATTGATTTTGCATATCTTGACGATCTTTCCATGTGGGTACATAAACTGCAGTCTTGGAGCTCCTATTAAAGCGATTGCCCACAAACATACTGGGCATACTGTGGCGTTCGGTAGGTGACATGCCCAGTTCCGAGTTAGCGTGTTTTATTTTTGTTTCATCTGACAAATCTGCCAAGTTTTCGCAAGCCAAATAGGCTGCTCCTAGCATGCGTCCATTGTAACATGATGACATTTCGGAATTTTCTGAACTTTGCTGTGGTATCAAATTTGGTTTTCCTTGTGTTGCAGCATACGATCCTAATTCTAAGTGTGCTTTGGAGGTATGTATTATAAGGCTTTGTTGACTGGATTTCCTTGCTATGGCTCTCATGGTTTTTGAACCTATTACCAAAGATTCTTTTTTCAAAGGCTTACTATCGTCATCACTTAGAGAGTCCAAATTTATTAGATTTATAGAGGAACAATGTCTAGACTTTTCGGGTGTCATAGCTCCCGAGCCATGATCTATAAAAGTACCCGCCGAAGCAAAAGAATCGACGCTACAGTCATACTTTCCACTTCCATATTTTATAAATTCAAATTCATCATCTTCTCCCTCACTTTCAGAATCAGTGGGTAGTTCAAAGGCATCCTGTCGCGCTAGATCGGTTCTATCTGATGACCCTGATTCCCCTTGATCATCTGTAGAATTTTTCATAAGCTTCTTGGAGGCCTTGTGACATCTTTTCTTTCTCATTGGAATGCAATTTATATCAATACTTTGTCGTGATTGGGGATACAATAACATTTTTATAAGGATCCCCTTGAGCAATCCCTTTTTTACCAATTTGGCAAAATGTTCACTGAGATTGGCATAAGGGGCTGTAGGTGGATAATTGCTAGGCGGCAATGTAACTCGATATGTGGATTGCTCTGCTGCCGCATTGTAGTAAGCACATAAGGAAAATCGCGTACAATAACCACGAGCATCCAAATTATAAGAAAACTATACACAATTTGAAGCATAAGTTTTGGTCGTTTTTTACAAAATATTTATGAAATTTAAAAACAAAGTGGGAAGAGATTTGTTTGCTCTAAACAAGAACTAAAGAAAATTGTACTTACATGATTTGGCGGTGTTGATATATGGCCACCACTAATAGAGGCATTGCTTAAATTGCTAAGTTGACGTTTGATACCAATGGGCATGCTGACGTTCGTTGGTGTCAGCAGTTCTACCCACTTGTTGGCATCATGCGGTCCTTGACACACCGCCACAATACGATCGATCAATGGGCTATTGATTTCAAAGGCATTTTTATACATATCTGAGTCCTCGAGACGATTCACAATGATACCGGTTAGTGGTAGTTTACCCTGGAAGTTGAGTTTTATTTTATAAAGTCGTATTTTTTAAATTTAAACTAACTAAAAGCTAAAATTACCTCGTAAATGAAGGCACTCATTCTCTGACTGACACTTAATATAAGTAAAGTCTGGGGAAATAAAACAAAATAACGATCACGATGATCGGAGCCAACAGCAACACTGCCCATATGTATGATTTCTCCCAACGAGCTCAATTCTTGGCCCTGCCAGCCACGTACAGGACCAGTTAGCACTTGCAGTTCCAACTCCTTTTGTCGCCTAGTAGCAGAGCAAGTGGCCTAAACAAAATTTTTAAATTTAGAAAACATTTACAATAAAACAAAGCTTTATATGTATGTATGTATGTATATGTATGAGCAGCTTACAGCTATATCTTTGTAGACGGCCACACTACGTTGTGTGTCACCGCGATCCGGGTGGCTACTCTCCATGTGCCTTTCCAACTCTTGCAACATGGCCGAATATTTATCTAGACGGCGAAATGGCTTGGACAAACCCGTTGTAAGTACCAAAAGACCGGGAGTGGCAGCACCTTGACGCTCCATATAATTTTCCAACTCATCTCTATTTGGCATGCAATTGGAAATGATTAGTTACATGTGAATATTTAAACATGTTAGTTATTCACTTACTTGTATTTGTCTAAAATGACAATTGCTTTGGGATGCTGTGCACAATAGGCTTGATGAACTTGTTTCATGTATGGTGCTTTATTAAGAAATAATTTGCCCACACGATCGTTGCACTCCTCCATTTGCGTTAGTAACTCTTCGTGTGTTTTGACAACCTCTACAAAATTGCACATCAATTGAGCATACTCATCTGCATTAAGTCTATAAAATAAATAAATTACGTAAATATGCAATTAATGCCATGAGTAAATCATAAATATTTCTACATGCTAGAACATACATATGTATTAAAGTCCTGCACAAGACCATTTATAAGAACTTTCAAGACACGAGGGATTTTTCAAATGCTTTACTACAGAGAAATCTTCTAAAACAAAGACTAAACAACACTGTTTGCAATAATTTGTTTCAGTTATTGCAGGTATAGGAGTAAAGAAGAAAATACTTCGTGACTGAAAAATTTGTGATGATTGCTTCTTTCTACGCCAAGGCGAATTCAGTATCAGGTGACCTTATCAGCCCAGCTGATTATCAGCTGTTGCTACCAAATTGAGCATTTTGAACCAAAACGTCAAAATTTGGTTAGAAATCTTCTGACAGATTGGTGTGTTGTTTTTTGTGTTGTAAAATTGTTGTAGCGATAAGGTCACCTGATACTGAATTCGCCTTGTTTCTACGCATGGGCGCGTATACAAGCGTAATGCATGTACATACACACACACGTTGTGTGTATGCTCTTTTATTTTCTGCGCACAAGCAAACGTTCACATGCATTTACCAGCGATGCCAATTGAGCGCCTTTCGCGCTAGTTTTAGCGCGTTTTAACTGTGCCAAACGCGCTTTTTTTCGTCTTAGCGCGTTAAATAAAAAAAGCGCTAAATTAGCGCGTTTTGATTAAAGTCAAAAATATCATTTCAGTTCAATATCTTGTTACTTTTTTTGTATAAATTTAACAATTTTTTAATATCAAAAATTTAATTTTTTCTTTAAATTCGATAATGATTCAGATGTTGCAAATAAAATTCCCATGACTGTGGTTAGAATTAAAAACGCATTTTAATATTGTAAATGGCAAATATTTTCACAGCTAAAAATATGTACTCGTTACTCCTGAGCCAAAAAATTTATGTAACTTATTAAGCATCTATTCTTTTTGTACTTCAAAAAGCATTTGAATCGCAAAACTATTCGCCTAATTATTTAAGTTGTTACAAAGTTTGACAAATAAAATAAAAATAAAAACGATGAATTTCTAATATTTGGAAGACGAATCTGATTCTGTATTAAATGATTTTAGTTATTTAGGATACAGTTTCGAAGAAGCAATATTGCAAAATCTGAAAAATAGTTATTAAAAAAATTAATTGTATTTACTAATACAGACATCGATCTTTGTTAAAATTTAATTTAGCGCGTAGGAAAATAGCGCGTTTTGACTATAAATTGTTGATAATGCTGGAACTTAGCGCGTTCCAGTGCGTTTTGAGAAGGTGTTTAGCGCGTTTGTGTTATAAATAGTTGGCATCGCTGGCATTTACATTAGTTGTGTGCGCTTGCTTAAAAAAAAACCTCCCTCAAACACATAATAGCTTAGCATCTACATCTTACACACACACACTCAAACGTACAATATGTAAAATAACAAGCATACACGCATCAACACTACTTCTGCTGATTGTTTGTTCATAACAAGAAGTCTTCACGACATTGCTTGTTAGCACTCATACACGTACACCAATGCATCTATCGTGCTTTGTTTATAATACGACAGCATTTATTATTGTTTTAGTATAATCCCGCCACGAGAATACATTTAAAAAACAAGACGTATTTATATTTCAAGACTATTTACGCAGGTCTCTAATATGTATAAATTATGTATTGCTATTCGCGTGAATTAAAACACATCGGTCAATTGTCTTACAAATATTTATTAATTTTAGTCTTAAGATTATTTTAGCCACAATTCTATTTCAGTTACAATTGTCACGATTTATATTAATGATAATTAATATTTATATGATTTATATTAATGATAATTAATTAATTAGGTTTCAAATTTCATTTCATATCTTCGAGATTTTTAATTATAACTTCTATGAAGTCCTTAATTTACAAATTGTTACACCTTGTCTAGGAAAAGTGTTTTATTCTTTGTTCAACAATTTAATGTTCAATTTTATTACAAATACATATTTTAATACTTCTATGTAGTTCTTTTTACCCAACTATGTCGGTTCAGTGATACTTACGAATGACTTAATAAGTATAGTTAAAAATATGTAAGAAGTCTATATTTTCAACTGCCAGCGCTCTCTGCTCTCAAAGAGGGGAATATTTATCAATACTTATCACAAAGCAATATAAAAACATCGGCACTGATGGCAATCGATGTTGCGCTATAAGTGTTATCTTAACTTATATACATATCATCAATGTAAGTTTATTACACTGCACTATGGGATGTTTTCCTGCTTTTTTTTGGTCAAAACTAGAAAAGTTACTATTGAAAATTTGCAATTATTTTTGCTCTAATATATCTGAAACATGAGAAGTTAAATGTATATAAATTCTAAAATTTAGTAAATGGAAGATAATGAAGAAAGTGACTAGTTTTTAGGATTCGGCATTAATGGTGAAAATTAATCCTATTGTTTTCGCTAAGATGTCCTCTCGCCCGTCTGTCATGACTGTCTGCTCGTCTGTCTGTCACAGGCTGTTTTCTGGCGAACCGTAAGAGGTACTGACTTTAAAATTTCACATAATAAGTGGAACATTTTTAGATTTCTGATTAAAATTTCACAGAATATGTAAAACTTTTTCAGCTACAACAGCGAATATCTGACAGTTAAAAATTAAAGGGTATTCCAAGGCACATACATTTCCAGGTAACACTAGGATTACAAAAACAATGAAAAAATACAACAATGAAATGTTGCGAATGCAGAATACTCTGCTTCAAGCTTTAGTTAACAAACCATGAACACGTTAAAAATATGTTTCTGGAACGCAAACGGCATTCGCCAACATAAAAATGAACTTGAGCACTTCCTCACGGAAAAAAATATTGATATAATGTTGGTCTCTGAGACTCATTTGACTTCGAGAAGCCTTTTTAAAATTTATGGCTACACCTTATATGATTCAAAGGACCCGAGAGGAAGAGCATGCGGTGGATCAGCAATTTTAATAAAGTCAAGACTCAAGCATTATATTATTGATAACATTTGTGAAGAACATTTACAAGCAACGAATATTTGTATTGAAAATTTTTCCAATAATTTTGTCATATCAATTTACTCTCCTCCTAGATTCGCAATTACTGAGCATCAATACGAGGATTTTTACAAATCTCTGGGTCCTTGTTTCGTAGCAGCTGGCGACTATAATGCTAAACACACGTTCTGGGGTTCGCGTCTTATTACACCCAGAGGTCGAGCGTTGTTCAATACAATTTCCAAAATGGGCTTGGATGTCATTTCAAGTGGGGAGCCCACTTATTGGCCTACTGACATACATAAAATTCCGGATGTAATAGACTTTGGCGTTATGAAAAATATCTCTAGGGATTTAATTCAAATTGAAGCTTCTCTAGATCTCTCGTCAGTTCACTCTCGCACGATCGTTACAATTTGTAGCCCATTAAGAAGTGATTTACCTCACCCATATGCCAATTTGATAAATCGTGTAAATTGGCTGCGATTCAAAAAATATCTTAGTAGTCATTGCACGGAAAACATTACACTAAGAACACCTGATGATGTTGAATCTAACATTGCCAATCTTAACGAAAATATTAAGCAGGCTGCTAAACATGCCACTACCTCCTATCCGCAGACTGGGTTTAATAGACTATATTCTACAGATATTGAACGTCTCGTATGTGAAAAAAGAAGAGCTAGAAGGGAATGGCAACAGCACAGATCACCCCAGAATAAAATTAGATTTAAAGAGTGCACTAAACGACTCCAAGAGCTGCTTGCACATGAAAAAAGTGCATCTCTTAAAAACTATCTGGAAAATCTTGATGTCACACCAGCATCTGATTACTCTTTATGGCGTGCTGCTAGAAAGCTTAAAACACCCGTTGAGTTTAAACCACCTCTGCGCACATCTACCGGAGGTTGGGCAAGAAGCGATACTGAAAAAGGTAACATATTTGCTGCCCATTTAAAATACGTATTTACCCCAAACACATGTACTGGTGTAATTGATTTGCCAAATGTAGTCGCTCTACCCCCTCAACAAATAAAGTTTAAGACGCGTGATGTGCAAAAACTAATTTCTGAACTCAACCCAAAGAAAGCTCCGGGTTTTGATGGAATTAGTAACCAGATGCTAATAAATTTGCCTCGTATTGCAATTAGAATACTGTTATTTATTTTTAACGCCATTTTACGACTGCAGTATTATCCAAATAGCTGGAAGCTTGCCAAAGTTAAAATGATTCCAAAGCCGGGCAAAGACCTTACCAAGGCTGAGTCATACAGGCCAATAAGTCTCCTATCAACAATGTCAAAGCTTTTCGAAAAACTGCTCATGACAAAATTGTCCCCAATTCTAGTTAATAGCGGGTGTATACCGGACCATCAATTTGGTTTTAGAAGTCAGCATAGCACCATTGAACAAACTCATAGATTGGTCCAATTTATAAGAAGAACATTTGAAGAAAAGAAGTATTGTTCTGCGCTGTTTATCGACGTTTCTCAGGCATTTGATAAAGTGTGGCATGAAGGCCTAATTTTAAAATTAAAAACATACCTGCCAATAAACGTTGTAAGTCTTTTGAAAAGTTACATTACTGCCCGGAAGTTCACTGTTGTGGAAGGAGACTTTATGAGCATGCCTGAAACTATCTCATCCGGTGTGCCACAGGGGAGTATACTGGTGCCAGTTTTGTATTTGATTTATACTTGTGATATGCCTCTGAGCAGCAATATCCACACTTCCACATTTGCTGATGATACAGCCTGCCTTAGTATGCATGAAAATCCTTACGAGGCATCCCGATATCTTCAAGAACACATTACCCAGCTGGAACTATGGTTAAACTTATGGAGAATTAAGGTAAACGAACAAAAGTGTGTTCAAGTAACATACACATTACGAAGAGATACGTGTTTACCCATTCGGATTAACAATCAAGTTGTCCCTCAACATACTCATGTGAAATATCTTGGAATACACCTTGATCGACGGCTTACTTGGAAACACCATATTGACTCTAAGTTAACCCAAATGAAACTAAAATTAACTCAGGTACATTGGCTGATTGGTAGAAATTCAACCCTCAGTCTAGATTGCAAACTTTTGATATACAAGTCTATTTTGAAACCCATATGGTGCTACGGAATTCAACTATGGGGCACTGCTTCAGCTTCCAATGTCGAGAGAATCCAACGAAGGCAAAATAAAATTTTGCGATTAATAACATCGGCTCCATGGTATATAAAAAACTCAAATATACATCGTGATTTGAATATGCCACTAGTGGTTGAAGAAATTGCAAAATATGCAGGCAAATATTTAACAAAACTCGAGTCACATCCTAATCCGCTTGCTCGTAATATTTTGAACTTTACTGGACACGTCCACCTAAAAAAGAGGGATACAAGTGCTCTTATACTCAACACTCCAGATGGGACTGCTTGAAAATACTTTTTATCTTATTTTATTTTTTCTTCCTTTTGATTATCACTACTTATGTATTATTTATAACTATCTCTAAATTTATGTCCGACAGTGGTCGGGCCTAATAATTATATTTTAGATTTAAGATTTGAATACTTATTGTTAGTTCATATTTGAAGATACAATAAATAAAAATATGTATTAAAAAAAAAAAAAATGAAAAAAACAACATGGGTTTTAGTTTATCCGAAACTCCAAAAATAGAATTTGTTTAACATAATAATAATAAAAATTATTCACATAAATTTGAAAACATTTCTCCACGGCAGCTACCACTAACGAAATTTGCAACGTTTAGCAATTTTCACAATTTTTTAATAGATTTCTCATATTTTTAAATTGGTTTTCACAGAATTTTTTCAATAAAATATTTTTCATATTGAAATTTTTTAACATTTTCTTTTAATTTTATATTTCGTAAAAAGATTTTGAAGTTTCGGATGAACTTTAATTTAAAAAAAAAATAGCTCTGCTGCATTTCCGCTACAACCTTGTGAATGTGCCTTGTGGTGTTCTAAAGCGAGCATGTTGACAATTATATATAGGCACTTGAAATTTTGAAAGTTAGTGTTTTTTTATGCAGACTACAGACAGCAATTAACACAGAAATTAAAAAAAAGAAACATAAATAAAGGGTGTTCTTTCAATTAATATATGTTGACTATGTAATTTTGGGAACTTGCTGTATCGTTCAAAAACTCTAAAACAAAAATAGATCCCAAAATTAAAAAAAATCGCTAAAATAAAAAAGCTCTTAAATGAAATATATCACCAACAATAAAATAAATCGCTAGAATGCAAAAAAAAAATCACCAAAAGTAAAAAGTCGCCAAAAAACCACAAAATCGCCAAAAACCAAAAAAATCGCCAAAACGACAAAAAGTGCCAAAACTAAAAAAATAGCCAAGCTAAAAATTTATTAAAATTGTAAAAAAAAAAACAAACAAAAATCACCCTTCGTGTGCGATTCAAAGTCGCACTTTACTAAATTTATTTTATGTACAAAAGCGTTTTGGTGAATTAAGGTGACCTTAAGTTAAACTAATAGGACCTGTTTGTATTTGAACCTGACTTGGGGGGAAGCCGTCCAACCATTCACGCGAGATGCCGTGACAAAGAAAAAGGGCTACAAATATTTGCGATTTAAAAATAAAACCTATTTTTTAGGTAACTAAAACGAAATATTTACAATACGAGGAAGAAATCGATAATATTTTTTTTTTAAGAGAAGTAACACTCAGGCAATGAATGCCTACTACTATTACTAGGTGTTACCTTCTTTAGGAAAGGGATAGTGATAGAGAAAACAGGTGGTGAAGGAAGAGATTGGGGAAAGCTTCATTCTTTTAGAACTCTAATTTTTTGCACGTTTTTAATAATGCAGTGTAACAGCGCTTCTGGTGTCAATGAGGCGTATTATATTTTCAAAGCTGTGTTTAGTAGCCATTTACAATGACCACGAAAAAGGGCGCTCTGATGTTGCACTGCTGAAGCCGTTGTAGTTCTGTAATCACATGACCTATCCTACAGCAACTGATACAAATTGGCACTTATGAACATCAGAAAAACGCGTGGTGTTGTTATTGAATGACTGTCAGAGACCGGGCTCGAACCCAGGACCTTCGGTTTGGTAATCAATGTGCTAACAGCTTCAGCCAACGCCACCTCAGTTTAACAAAAGTTGGAGTGCGTAAGCGGGACTGAATAAGATTTTGTTTGCTTTAATATAAAAATAATTACAAAGAAAACAACTAATTTTAAAATGTTTCCACAATTTTGATCTACTGTCACTTTATCAAGTGTTATGCGTGTGATTTCAAATAACGATTGGATATAGTAAAGCTTTTCATAATATAAATTTATAGTTTTTGTAAATTAAAAAGTTGAATATAATGTCGAAGTTGAGTGTATTATTAATATTAGTCAAAAGTTGTCACTAGTGAGAGGACGTGAGCGTGAGTGATAAAAAAAATGTCTTCGTGAGATTAAATGATAAAAAGGTTGGATTCCGAAAGTTTGATTGGAAAAAATCATTTGCATCAGTCCTGCCGTTTTTTGGCGGTAATTAATTATGGGCACAAAATGGGTAAAATTTCCTATAGTGCGCTCGTTCTCAATTTGAAACATGAAAAAAATACCGGCTTAATAATATACTATGTGAATGTTAAACACAATAGGCATAATATCGAGAAGTTATTAAATATTGAGAATATGTAAACATTGTGGACACCTCTAAAGTTTACTAGTTGCATCAAATACATTGATTTTTATTGACAATGTTGTTGTTTTATAATTTTTTAACTAGTAATCCTTGACAAGCATCTTGCATGTGATTTGATCAACAAATATTGCACTGCATTCCCCAATACCTCTAACATACGCCGCCATGAGAAACAACAACTTTAAAAATTTATTGCGTCCGTCGTAGACATCCAAAACCCTTTTCTCAGCCATTACATACTCTCATATGAGATTTCACGCACCGTTGAAGCGAAGTTATCACCCGAACAACGTTTTCCAAAAGTTATATGTCGATAGTAAGCCCCATATATAGGGTTATCAAATTTTTGGTTTCTAAAGTAAGGTTAAATAAAATACACATAAGGCTATGATTTCGATGAAGCTTTTTGATTTCATTATAATGCTTGGACCTTGCCTTAAGCAAAATTTCACGCGAAATGTTGACAGGTTTACATGAAATATTCATGAAATAATGTTGCATAAGTTGTACTCTGTTCAACTCGTGAAAAATTTATGAAATGTATCTGGCAACATTTTCTTGCCATCTGTGAAATAATCACCCCTATCGTGAGAATTTATTACCTCGAAATATTTCCACTTTTCACCAAATTGCAATTGTGAATAATTTTTGTCTTGAAATTTTTTCCCTTGTTTTGATTCCCCTTATCGAGAATATTTTTCACTTTTCCCTTGGGTTTGTTCACTTCATTATTGCATCGAATAATTTCAATATTTTAATTTGAAGTATATATTAAAAGTTATAAATATTTATTTTTAGTACAAGATTAGTAAGTAAAGTTCATGATTCTTAACAATAATTCTTTTTTCATGGAATTTCGATCTGTTTGGTTCACACACACTAAATTTGATGGGGTGCACTGCGGTGGTATACTAAAGATTTTTTCCACTACACCTAGAATATTTAAAAACACTTTAAAGTTAAAAAAATTACACTTGTTATTCACGATAGGGGTGAATGTGAATGGCATTTATTTATTTTGTTTTTGTTTACAAAATTCGATCAATGTTGTATACTTCTAACCAATAAAAAACGATAACTTTTTCCGCAAAATTAATATGGGCATCACTTGTTACGTGTCAAATTTTTCACGCAAAATAATCAATGTTGCTGAAGAGTTTTCATAACTTCAAACAGAGTAAAGCCCGGGCTTTACGTACGAAATACAACATCATCATTTTGAGGTTAGTTTTCGACCACTTTTTCGCACACGAGATACCAAGTAGACAAAAATGTCTAACGACGCCAAATCGCATGATCTAAGTGGGCAATTGACGTTGCCAAACGTGAAATTACGCGTTCTGCAAACTTTTTATGCAATCAAATAATAATAAAAAGGTCGGTTATCATGCGGCCATGAATTATGTAAATGTAACAGCTCTTCGGATTATCCGTCACACTTTCACTAGCAGAAGCGATATTTTCGGTCTGATCACATCTGTAACGCTTCCAGTCTCTTCAAATTTCTTTATACTATTGCCAATTCCTTGGACAGTAGGTCGATTATGATGACCATAATAAAACCGTAATGTTCGAAAAGTGGCCAACACTTTTTAACTACAACTTTTGTAGTAAGTTTTAACTATTTATACATGTTCCTCGGTTGTTAAACGATGTATATTCATAAATGGCAAACCTTTCACTTCAGATGACAGCTGTTTAACAGCTGACAGTCTTGCCAGGCCGACGCATTTGAAACCACTAAATCGATAACCCTGTATTAAACCCCTTGTGGTTAGAACGAAATGAACAATCGGCTTTAGCCACTATGAACGTTGTCTTTCAGGGCAATTATGAATCAAATTCCGAGGGAAATTTCTCCCTTTTCTAATTAGAATTTTTTATTTTCCCTATCACTTGCCATTAGTTGGAATTGTTCCCCGGGAAAAATTTCTCACGGAATTTTATTCAGAATTGCCCTCCTTATCATCATAATCCTATATGTATTAAACCACCCAGAGGCGGATCAGCTGCTGGGCCACCGCAGGAACTACTACTAGAAGAGAAATTGCATCAAATCAATTCGAGGCTGATTGCAATTCTAAGAGGTAACTAGGCGTTCGGTAAAAATGTCAGTCTATCAGCAGGTGCTTTACTCTGTAATTCGAAACAAAAGAAAATACTTTCGAATTTGTATGTTAATTACATGCTAATTCGAAAGCATTTTCATTCGTTTCGAATTACAGAGTAGATCCCCAGGCCTTCCCTAAAATATATACTGCCCTAATTTGCCGACACCTAGATAGATACAACGCAGTTGTGTGTGTGAAAAAGCGGAGAAATGTTGGCGCGCGACGAAAACTTGCAAAACTTCTAAAATCATGTGGAGCTCCTATGATCCCAAATTGACTAAATTCCTTTTATCATTAACTAGAAGCAACTGTAAACTTCTAGTGGGAGTATTAACTGGGCACTGCTGGACGGCTTCGTACGCTGTCAAAATAGGACGAATAAACGACGGTACCTGCAGGAAATGTAAGGAACCCGGAGAAATGGAAATAATGGAACATCTACTGTGTCACTGCCCGGCTTTAAGCCGCACTAGATATAGCCATCTTGGTGCTTACACTTTTCGTAGTCTTGAGCTTGTATCGAGAGTAGAAATGTGTAGATTGCTAAGATTTGTTAAATCTTTGTGGGAGTCATTCGATACAGGCACCACGAACTAGGCTGCCGTACTAACAGGTTCTCTTTTCATCTGCTGGTATCGCTAAGGATCAATCCCGGTCTATGCGAGGTCTTTGGACCAACCAGATAAACCTAACCTAACCTATAAAATAGCAATCAATTTGGTAACTTACATTTGTGTTTGCTGCAGAGGTTCCAAAAAGTTTTCCAGCAAACCTTGTATCTCTGCAACATGAGCCCGCTCTGAGTCCAAAAGATCTTTTAATACCACAGATCGATATTCTTGTATTTCCTCGGGTGGTCTAATTGCATCTGTTACCGGAAGGGGAGCCTTGTACTCCATAACATAGTTGCTGGGAAACCAGCCAGTCTTATCGTTCAGTGTACCCTCCCACCAACCACCTTCTTCGCGTTGTGTTACCGTAATCAAATCACCTTTTTTGAAACACAATTCATCATTATTGCTTCCTTTAAAGGAATATTCAGCCTGTACTATGAGTGGTTGATCCATAATTTATTAAATTGTTGTTGAAATGCAAAAAAAAAAAATATAACGTTGTCGTTTTGTGGATTTTTCCTTTTTATTCCTTCACATACATATGTATTATATATGCAATTAATCTGTAAAAGAAGAAAAACTGATTAAAATGAGATATTTTAAAGTATTTAAATAAAGTATCTAAACAATCAATCTCAGAAAAATAAGGCCAAATATTTAAAAATCTTTCTAAGAAATAATTCATATTTTTAATGTTGTATACAAAGAAAAAATTATATTAATATGCGTTCATGTGTGCTCAGAAATATTTCAATAGATTGTATTTATTATAAACGAATGTGCTCATTTTTCGTTCATTAAATAAATTAAAAAAATATTTTATTTTTGATATTGTCAACATTTCAGCTGGTAGATGAAGCAGGAACTATTATACAAGGTGTCCCAAAAGAAAGTATATATTCTAATAACTTAAGACAGAACTAACGAAACAGCTGATCGTTTGATGATGCAAATGCTTACCGAAATTTACTATAACGTTAACGGCATGTCTCAATCTGTATAAAAGAGAATTTCCTAACGTTGTTAAGTGACGTTTGTAAACCAGTGATGGTGCTATTGAATGATAAATGGAATGGGGGTATATTGGCTCTGTTTTTCGGTACTTTTACCAATAATAATATCAATTTTAAATAGTACGTAAATATTTGCATATAAGCATATACATGCATATATGTAAAACTGTGCCGTTATTCCAAAGCAGTGATTAGTAAAGGGTTATGCAGATGGAGGCAAATGACTTCCGTCAATGTCATCCCAATGTTAAAATCATCAGTCGTGTGCATTGCTAGTAGTTAGGCTGGTAGTTAATGGTAATGCCGTACGATACGGTACAGTACGGCAACAGCAACGTTCGGCTAAACCAGCGTTTACTATTCACATGGGGCGTGTGGAGCTGTCAATTGGTAGCATTACTCTTGACGAGACATAACCATAACCATACAAAACAGCTGTTCGAATCAAACTTAGGGGCAACTCTGTATTTGATTATAGGTGACTCGCCATAGGGCCATAGCTATTACCATAGAAACCAATTGAGTTTTGGTTTGGTTATGGCTATGGCATTATAGATATGGCACGTCTAATTTAAGCTTTAGTCGCTATGAACAGTTATTTGGGGCGGCACGGCACAGAGAGAGAGAGAGTTATACAAAAATTAATATTCTGCAATATTAGAGGTTTACATAACCTTAAATAATTTGCTAGCCATGCCTCTCACTCGAGTAGGATGAGTTTGAGGTTAAGCGACTGTTTGTCAAATTTTAAAAGTTAATTTTTTGGTAGAATTTTTTTAACATGTAATTCCAAAAATACTCAAGATCTTGTACGGCAAATAGAGTTCATCATTTTATTGGATTCGGATATTGTGGTTTATACTACCAATGGAGCAGCAAAGAATATTAAATTAGGATTAGAAAAGTCAACACAACTGATATCATGTTTGGCTCACGGAATCCTTATAGCGATGATGTATGTGGTTTATGAAAATAGTATTCATAAGCTAGAGCAAAAGTTTTCCAGTTTTCTGTGTTAAAAGCGTACAAATTCAAACAGTTGTGAAAACAAAGTGAAAATATATATATTAAAATATATGCAGCTTAATTGCAATTTATCTAAATTTACTTTAAGGTCCATAATTTATATTTTTACTTTTGATATTTAATACAAACACAGACGATTGTTAATGACATTTTCTGTGAAATTCTTTAAGTCTGGCAATGCCTAAAGAGCAGAACTGATCATTTTTGTATGTGAAAACCGTTTGAACCAGGCATGGCAAAGTTGGTACAATTGTACCTTTTTTGGTACTATTCAAACTTCGAAAGTACAATAGTATGACTAATTTAGTACATTTAAGGAATCTCATCAGTTTCACTCCGCATTTCTTTTCAAACGATTGCATATGTCAAATTTCACTTTCTCACTTAAAAACAGCCTTGTGAGAGCAAACCCCAGCGAGAAAATAAAAAATGTGAACTCGTCATTTTCCAAATAATTTTTCTTCTGGATTCAGATGCTAGAACATATGCTATTAACTTGTATATTTTAAATTTCAACGTAAACAGATGTAATCATATGCTTTAACATCCCAACTTACAAGCAAATTTTGTGCAAACAATTCGATAGCCAGAGCAAAATCGATTATTTTAATAACAACAAATAAAGATATGTAATTTTAACTAAAAAAAAAATATTTCAGTATAATTAAGGTCAAAAAAGTACAATTTTTGAAAGTTGTTGGTACAACTTTAAAATTCTCAATACCATCCCTGGTTTGAACTAATGAATTTTTCACTAACAATGTTGCCACATAAATTTATTGTCTAGCAATAAATATTAAGCTTTTCTGACAGATTTGTTACAACCGTGTAAACTGACAATCTACCTTGTACTCGCAATTTTTTATTGACAGTACATTGCCAAATCTGACAAATATTGTAAAATCTGACAACCGTATGTACAGGGCTTAATATTTTAAAGTATAAATCAATCCGACTATTAAAAAAAATTCAACATGAAAATTTGTTCTAATCAAATAAACGGAAAAATGTAACATACATTTTTTTGTCATTCTACTTTACAATATTATTGGATTAAGCTTTTATATTAATGTTGTTAGTTTTTAATCTTAAGAAAATAATTTTTCCGATAATAGTAAAATGTTAGCTGGCGACAAAAAATGTTCAAAGATGTGGCGTACTTAAAATAAAAATTTATATGAGTCTAATCATCTGAATGGGAGTGTATATTTTGATGATATCTTTCTTAAAACATAAATACCTAAATTGTTTATTTAAATAAAAAATCAACATTGTTTATAATTTAATCTATCCACTAATTAAAAACTTTCTCATGTGGCACCCTATATTTTTTGAATGCTAACATTAAATTTAGTCATTTATGTATTAAAGTTTTATACATACATATTTTTATGAGTTTATACGTATTTATATAAATTTTTAATTTTTGTTTTGTTCAAATTATATTAAGACACACACGTTCTTGCAATAAATACTTGTAACTAATGAAAACTGATTCATTAAATAAAATTTAATTTTATTAATAGCACAAAATATTTATATTTTTTAATTACAAATAATTATAAAACTTAAAAAAAAATTAAACCGACTTCAAAAATAAGCACTAAAAAGCTACAAATAATATAGATCTAGTTAAATAAAAGATTTTTATATATGTTACCTACAGTGCCGTGTGAAGTTGGTGCCAGTAATGCTGGTACTAAACACATAGGAACATGCCCGGTAAAAAAACTGCAAGTAACGTGATTAACGTGACTGGAGTCAGTATCGCAGATATAACATATAACATTTGATTTGGATTTTCCCATGTTGCTATGACAGATAAATTCAAAATTGATTTCTGCAACATACGGGGTCTAAGATCGAATTTTTTCTCTGTGTATGCACACATTTGTCTCCATCGGCCGGATGTTTTCGCCTTATGTGAGACCCAGGTGTCTGAGAATGCTGATCCACAGGATTTTCAGATACCTGGTTATCACCTACTATCTCTTTTTAATTTTCATCGCGGACTTGCAATGTACATTCGCAATACAGTTGTGTACCAATGCCAGCAATCACTAGGCATATCTGATGCTGAATTTAGCTGTCTCTGGGTTAAATTCCAAATCAGGGCACACTGTTTGCATTTCGGATTTGTTTACAGAAGTCCAAACGCAGAAAGGGATACTACCATTTCTGGCTTCGATGCCCTTTCTGACTCCATATCGAAGATCCTAGAGAGTTGTCCGAACAGTGAAATCGTTATTGCTGGTGATTTCAATGTTCACAATTCAACTTGGCTTCGCCATTCGAGCCGTACAACTACGGAAGGCCAATATGTTGAGTTGTTCGCAGCACATAACCATCTAGTGCAACTAGTGAATGAACCAACACACATTCCATGTGTTGAAGGGCACCAACAAAATACACTCGACCTCTTTCTCACTTCACACCCTGATAAGTATGAAGTAAATGTTAATGCACCTCTCGGTAATTCAGATCACTGTACCATTTCGGCCTCCTTTTCGTTTTCAGCACTTCATAGCGTTTCATCTGCAGCTACGAAACGACTAAAATACAGCTACGAAAAGGCCCGTTGGGCTCAGCTCAATGAATTTTTTCGGCATTTTAATTGGAAGCTATGTTTCCTAGACAATGATGTCAATGCCATGGCCAAAATGGTCGAAAGTATAATTTTGATGGGCATGAAAGCTTTCATACCATCAAAACAAATTCCGATTAAGCCCAAAGAGAAACTCTGGTTTAATCAGACATGCAAAAATGCAGTCAGATCTAGAGAGGAAGCATTCAGTATTTGGCGAAGTAATCAAAATGCCGATACTGACTTGCTACGCAAAAGGGCGAGATCTTCGTGTGCCAAAGTACTGAGGCGTGAAAAAGCTCTTTACGAGAATCGTCTCCGTGCTAAAGTTCTTGCTGCCCCTCGGGGTAGTAAAAGCTTCTGGTCATTCGTTAAAAGAGTAAAGAATAATGCTAGTTCCTCAATTCCGACTCTTTTAAAGGATGACCTAATATTCACTGACCCGGCTGATAAAGCTAACCTACTAGCTGAAATATTCGCAAGTAATTCCTACTTGCCGGAAAGCAATCAGCCTCTTCCTATGCTAGAGAGAGTATCCACTACTATGCCTAAGATATTCTTTCGAGCTCGGGCAGTAAAAAGGGTTTTGTCGGAACTCAACATAAATAAGTCTCCCGGGCCGGATGGCATTCCAGCACTGGTCTTGAAGCAGTGCTCTTCGACGCTAGCACGTCCATTAGCTAACCTTTTCAGCACGTTGTACCATGTTGGTGAGTTTCCAGTGTGTTGGAAGATTGCTAATGTTACGCCAATCCCTAAAAAAGGAGAAGCTACTAACCCTGAAAATTATCGCCCAATCGCAATATGTTCTGCACTTTCCAAAGTAATGGAAAGTATGGTGAATTTCCATCTTGTAAGGTATCTGGAGTCCAACAGCTTACTCAACGACCGGCAGTATGGATTTCGAAGAGGCCGATCTACGGGAGACCTACTTGCCCTCCTCTCGGAGAAATGGTGTAATTCAATCCACCATTTTGGCGAAAGTAAGGTGGTGGCTTTAGATATCTCCAAGGCGTTTGATAAAGTGTGGCATGGTGCACTTTTGTCAAAATGTATTGCCTTTGGTGTCGGTGATAACTTCGCTCGATTCTTATCGAGTTTCCTCAGGGATCGCACTATAAAAGTTGTTATAGATGGGATCTCATCAAATGAGTTCAAGTTAAATTCAGGGGTACCGCAAGGTTCCGTCCTTTCACCGACTCTATTTCTTATCTTTCTAAATGACCTTCTCTGTAAAACTTTCAACCCTATCTATTCTTTCGCGGATGACAGTAGCATTTGCCATTCTTTCTCATTCAGCAATAGACCTAGCCTGCCGCAGGTGAGGCTATGCGACAAATAATGAATGAGACTTTAAACCATGATTTAGTAAAAATTTCTGAATGGGGTCATGCGAACAGGGTCGACTTTAACGCCCGTAAGACCCAGTGTTGCATGGTTACACATAGACGCATGACCGAAAGCGCTGCTGCCTCTGTAACTATGGGAGGTATAAGTATTAAGGAATCAGACGCTCTTGATGTTCTTGGCATGAAAATACAGTGTGATGTTCGATGGACTGACCACATTTTTCAAATTGCAAAAGAAGCATTCAAGTGCCTCGGCTTTTTGAAACGGTGCAAACGATATTTCACCCCATCTGATCTCCTTACTATTTATGCCACTTATATCCGACCGAAAATGGAATACAACTCTCATGTATGGGCCGGCGCTTCAAAGTCTATTTTGGGGCTGCTCGACCGCGTACAGGAGAGGGCGAAGAAGCTCATCGGTGACAGTAGGATATCCAATTCTATTGATTCATTGGAGCATCGACGCAATGTGGGGTGCATTTCATTGTTCTATCGTTACTACAACGGAATGTGTTCTAATGAAATTAGGGAACTTGTTCCTGAAACCCGCACATTTATACGTACAACCCGTGCCTCATTCAGGGCACATCCCTTTGTGGTCGATTGGCCAATGAATCGCACTACGCATTACAGAGAGAATTCCTTTTTTAGCCGAACTGTACGTATGTGGAACCAACTACCTGCGGAGGTCTTTCCTGTCACTACCAGCGTGGGAAAGTTTAAATCAAATGTCCACAAACACTACTCCCTCTATCCTCCTTCCCTATAACCTATTTTCCTTGTTCTAGCACAATGCATTGCATGAGTAGGGCTTATCCCCTGAGTGCTGGTCCTATAAAGAAAAAAAAAAAAAAAAAAAAAAAAATGTACATATGTATGTATGTATGTGCTTAATTACCAATGTTGCTGGCACCAACTTCAAACGGCACTGTAGCTAACATATATAAAAATCCTTTATTTAACTAGATCTATATTATTTGTAGCTTTTTAGTGCTTATTTTTGAAGTCGGTTTAATTTTTTTTTTTAAGTTTTATTTTTACCTTTTTAGTGCATACTTTTGAGCTCTGGTCAAAAAAGTATTATTTGTAAGTAACTTTTTTTATTTAGAAATATGGTCGAGTTTCCTAAAAATCGATTAAGTAAAAACACGTGAAATATAGTATTAAATTTTATGGGGCGTGGCTACGCCTACTTTTTTTAAACAAGATTGTGTATTTTTAAGAGTTCAAGGTGTGTGCCAAGTTTCGTAAATATTGGTTAAACACAAGCACATGAAATATTTACCCTTATTCCAGTTGTCGACATCGACGTCACCTTAACACAATACAAAAAAATTGGGGCTTGTGTACCAGTTGGCGAAAAGAACTGACTCCTGTTGGCAAGTTTATGCTATTTTCTAGACCTTAGAGAACGGAAATATATTGTCAGTAGCACAAAATTGTTCTCGATAGCGAGTAAACGAGCCCCAATTTTTTGGTATTGTGGTAAGGTGACGTCGATGTCGACAACTGGAATAAGGGTGATTATACTAAAACTTAATAGGCGTGCCCCGCCCACTTTTTTGAACGCAATTTTGTGCCTTTATTAAAGTTTAGGGTATGTGCCAAGTTTCGTAAAAATCGGTGAAATAGAACCCTGTGAAATATAATATAAAATTTTAATGGGCGTGACCCCGCCCATTTTTTTAAAAAACGATTGTGTCTATTTTAGAGTTCAAGGTGTGTGCTAAGTTTCGTAAAAATCGGTTAAGTAGAACGACGTGTATTGCTATAATACATTTTAATGGGCGTAGCCCCGCCCATTTTTTCAACTTAAAAATTTTGTAATTACAAGAACCAAAGATGTTTGCTAGGTTTCGCAGCAATCAAATGAGAAGAAGATCACAAAATCAAATGTAAAAAATTGTGGGCGTGACCCCGCCCACTTTTTTCAAATGGGACCAATGGGAAGCTAGAGACGAATTGTTTACCTCCTTCTTTGTTTGAAGTCGGTTAAAAAAATTAGAGACGAATTGTTAACCTCCTTCTTTTTTTAAGTCGGTTAATAAAAGATCGCCAAATTTTTCTGACACAGAAATTATGCTTAGCGAGGTAGAAAAGTATAAAAGAATGATAAGATCTGAAGAAGATGTCGTTTGCCATTACTATATAGGCTTACTTACTTTTTTAAAATTTAACCCCAATACATATTCATAAAATTTAAAATGAGTTTGAAATGTATTTTATTTCAAATTTTTCATAAAAAATTTTCTCAAAATTGATTTCAAACATATTGTATTTTATGGGGGTAAATGTAGTTGTAAGAGGCATTTAATTGAAAATAGATGTAAAAAACAACAACAGCTATAATGTATAGCTTCTCCTTCCTTTGCAAGTAATTGTTTTGGAACACAACGAGCAAACTGCAGCATCGGGTGTTTTCTTTTTAAAATATATCCACAAATAAAATTTGTGGATATATTTTACGCAAATAAATTATTTGCGTAAAATTATGTATTGGATATATTTACCCCAAAGAATGTTTAATTTTCTACGAAATTTTCTAAAAACAAATAAACACTTTAATACGAATTTTCAGACAGTAGACTTTTTTACGCCCAAAAATTCCCAGGAATTCCCGCGATATATTCGCGGGATTACGGGATTGAAAATTTTGCGGAATTCCCGGGAATTCCCGTGAAAAGCACTACTGCTATGTGAACTTAAAGGAGGCGTGCAATTTCTAGTGTTTTAGTATTTTTTCTAAAGGCAAAAGCAGTTCATGTTTTGAAGTTGATGTGCGCAGGACTTGCATAAAAATGCATAAAACAAGAGAGAAACATAACATTCCGGTGCTTATATAAACTTTTTGTTCTAAATTAATGCATATACCATTGTTTTATAACATTTATTAATTTGATTTTTGAATTTTTGCATTAGTTCCCTCTTCAAAATGTTTGGGGAGAAAACTCTCAAAAAATTCTCCCTCTCCCTCATGTTTCGAATACCTACTTTTTTCCCCGGGAACTTTTAATTCATAATAGGAGGAATGGGAAGAGGGAAAAAACTCCCGGGGAGTTGCTATTCACAATTGGGCTGTATAATGTTGTCAATCAGATTGTTCTTTTATTCGGATGCAATCACGTTAAGAATTGATGCTAATTTTTTAAGTTTTACAATTAAGTTAAATATTTGGGGTATTCAAACGGCAGTCTTAAGTCCTAATTTACAATATGCAAGTCTTATTGCTAAGCTGATTATTTTGAAGGCGAGAGAGAGAGAGAGACGAGGGGAACAGATAAGTTTCTTTTCCCCTCGTCTCTCTCTCTCTCTCCTAACAAACTAATCAGCTTAGCAATAAGACTTGCATAGTGTAAACTAGGACTAAGTGTCATAATGTCTTAATATTTTATAGGGATGTAACGAATGTTCGCATTCGCTATCGCATTCGCAAATAGTTCGCTTACTTTTGCTATTTGCATTCGCTTTTGCATTCGCTAAAATGTATGCGAATATTTAAAGCGAATACTAAAGACAAAAATATTGGAAATATTTTCCAGTTTTTGAAAAAAAAACCGTTAAAAATTTTGAAAAATGGTGAGCACATCATTACTTCGTTCAAAAAATTTGAAATGCAAAAATATTATTAACTAATCCTTCTTTGTTGTAATTTTTTTGCGAAACAAGTGCCACTCATATTATTTCGCATTAAAACTTAAAATGTTGAAGATATATTTCATATGTTTTTCCCAAGATGAACAGAGTACTACTTCTGGAAAAAATTCATTCATTCAATTCATTCCAATTTTTCTTAATATGTATTTTGGTAGCATTTTATATGAAATATTGAACTTAGGGCCAAAGTACGAATGGGTTGATTGGCTAACATTTTGTAAATTTATTTTTAATTATTATCTATACTTATTTTAATATGATTTCATTTCTTTCAGTAGCTCGTTTCTGTATTTCTCGCATCGTAAAATTTCTCACATGAAGTGTGAAACACAAAATTCCATCGTTTCTCGATTTGTGAGAAAAAAGTGTTTCTGTATTTGAATGTGAAAACAGACAACACTGAATCTGTTTTCGCTGGAATATTTCCAGTAATCAAGTGTCAAATGAAAACAAAATGTCACAAAAATATTATTTAATAACAAAAAAATTAAATAATTTACAAGAAAATTTAAATAATATAATGAAAATGAATATAAAGTGAATGTAAAATGCTTCAAATAAGTTTTTTCTATCAATTGTCTCTTTCTAAGAATAGATTACAAAATCAATTATAAATAAACATTATCATATCGACTCGTTAATAATTATTTTAGTTCAACAATTCTTTGCATATCTTTTCGACTAAAAAATTTTTCATATTTTTACACACAAATTCACAAATTCATATGTTTTTGTACACATTTGGTTGTTCTCGCACCAATTCAAAATGCGAATTGTTTTGACAGTTCTTGCGAGAAACTTTTCACAAAATATTATTACAGAAACACTTTTTCTCACATCCTTCCAATAATTGCTGGAAATTTATTCAAATGACAGATAGTTCTCGCAAAGTAAATATACAGAAACACTTACATATGTAAGAAAAGCCATTTTTTGTTTCAATTTACACTGTTTTTGTTACGATTCCCTCGTTTCATGCGGGACATTTTACGATGAAAAATACAGAAACGAGCTACAGTTTAACAATTTTTATTTCTAAGAAATTAATAAATATTTGCTGAATTCAAGACTCAAGTAGATCTATGTATACAACACAACTTCATGTTCTTAGAAAAATTGATTTTCATGTGATTTTTTAACGTATTGTAATATTTGCATTCGCTTTCGCATTCGCATTCGCTTTCGCAAAAATTAAAATGTATTATTCGTTTTCGCATTCGCATTCGCTAAACTGGTATTCGTTACATCCCTAATATTTTAAATAAATTGTTGTGGCTGAAACAAAAAAGTAATAATATAGTAAGACTTTCTGAGCTATGTTTATTCTTTTGTCATAAATACGCGCAAAAATGTGAGAGAGTTTACCAAAGGAATTGGAAGAGAGAGAGAGAGAGTAAGGAATGTACAAATATGCTAAAGGTAATATACAACTAGGGTGACCGATGACATTTTTCAAAAAGTGGCACCAAAAGGGGATTTATCAAAAAAAGAGGGGAAACTACATTAAACTTTTTATTATGTATTTTTATATAATTCACTCTAAAAAAAGGGAGAAAAAAAGTGGCAAAGCAGCCAAAAAAGGCAGTCGAAAAAGTGGCAATTTGCCACTTTAGTCGGTCAAACGGCCACGCTGTATACAACTAAGTAAAGAGTGCTTTTTTTAGAGTGTCACAACTTTGAGTTGGCATCACTGCTTTATTTGAGCACCCATTTAACAGCTGATAGTTGATTTTTGTTTAATTTGCTTTGAAATTACATTATGAATCGAATCAAACCAGAGCAACGCGTGCAAATTGTTGAAATTTTTAATCAAAATAATTGTTCTATTCGTCAAACTCATCGTGCACTTCTTCCATTTTCCTATGAACCCCATTTCTATTTGAATGGTTACGTTAATAAGCAGAATTGTCGCATTTGGAGTGAGGAGAATCCACAAGCTTTTGTCAAAACACCATTACATCCACAGAAAATTACTGTTTGGTGTGCTGTATGGGCTGGCGGAGTAATTGGCCCATAGTATGTCTTCAAAAACGATGATGGTCAGAATGTTACTGTCAATGATGAACGGTATAGCAATATGATTCGAAATTTTTTCGCACCTCAATTACGTGGCATTAATCTTGCTGATATGTGGTTCCAACAGGACGGAGCCACATGCCACACAGCGGGCGCTAAAAATGATTTACTCAAAGAAACTTTTGATGAAAAAATAATTTCAGATAATGGCCCAATCAATTGGCCACCAAGATCGTGTGATTTAACCTCATTGGATTATTTTCTTTGGGGTTATGTTAAGTCACTTGTCTACGTCGATAAACCACAAACAATTAAACACCTGGAAATCAACATTCGAAGAGTTATCTGCGAAATAGGGCCGCAAATGCTGCGGAAAGTTGTTGTTTCAGATTGCGCCTTCTACGCGCCAGCCGTGGCGGCCACATGACAGAAATCATATTTAAAAATATATTTCCTTATTTTATTATGATTTAAACTTGTGTCACTCTATCAAAAACACCATTTACAACCCAGTAATAAATTTTTGTACTCACAGTTGCCAATTATTTTATTACGGATCGAAATGAAGAGAAGAGAAGTGGTATCTGGTGATAGACAGCAACTAGAGGCTGAAATTTATATATATACATATATATATATTTAATATCCTGATTTGCTTCTTCTGAAAGGGCTGGCAGGCTCCGTACAATCTTCAACACATTCTTCAACATAAATTAAACTCGCGGTAGAGAAAGTTGCTTTAAAATTTTCATTTATACACTGCATTATTTAATAAACTTATTGCACTAAAACACATGAAAATATTTATTTTAGTATTATATTATAAAATTGAATTTTTCTAATTCAATAACAAACAAAAGTAAAAAAAATGTCTAATTATTCAAGTTCAAGAAAACATACTTGGGATAACAAAAAATTATGAAGAGCAAATAGATGTACATACATATACTTATATGTACATATGTATGTACATACTAACAAGTATGTATGTATGTATGCACATGCAAATATATTCGAAAAAGAACAAGCCTTCAAAGATGAATGGTTGTTTTCAAAATTCAAATACATATGGGCATTTCTCCGAGAAATTACTTTTTTTTTGTCACGTGCAACAGCAAAAAATTAACCTTGTATTTCTGAACAACGTAACTCGATTTTCCTTAAAATTTTACCTAACGTAGAGCTGCTGTCGGCCTACACAAATATATAAAGAATTAAAAAAAAAGTTTCGTTTTCTTTGAAAAAAACGCATATTTGCTTGGTGTCGCACGCTACAGAAAAAGTTGACATTCCTGTGGAAATGTCTATATGTAGACTCGTAAAAATGACACTTTCCAAAAAGAAATTTTTGTGCAATGACTAAATAAAAAAAGCCCACAACACATTCTATTGCACAAATTTCACTAGAATAAAAATGACAAAATTTTATAAAAATAAAACAATTGGAACGAATGACAAATTCGAATGAAATGCAGGTTTAATAAAACAATTTTTTTAAAGCAAAAAATTTAATTTTTTTAACTTTTTCGTGTGTTTTTTTTTAGTACAATAACAATTTGTTATTTTTTTACCATTCATTTTTTAAATTTTGTATTGCGAGTATTCAGTTCACGGTCGTTAATATTTTTTATCTTTTTTTAATATAAGTAAATATTTAAAAAAATATACAAGTATTTTGCTTAACACACTTATAATAAATTTACAACAAAAATTTTTATTTTTTTTTTAAATTATGCTAAGGGAAAATTTTGTATTTTCCGATTTTTCTTTTCAATCACATCGCGCTCGTGTGCACGGACAAACTGAAATAAATATTGAGAAAAAATTTTGTTATTTTTTTACATGTATTTTTTTGCAAATCATTTTTTGTTTTAAATCACCAGCAGCAACAACAAACATCTCTTAAGAAACATATAATAAACGTTTATTAATGAAAATTTTTCTAGAAACGATGTTTCAAAATTTTAGCGATCCGATTTTATTTTTTTTACTTAAAATTTTAACAAGCATGAGGCGGGTAAAAAAACGTAAAATAAATTATTATTGATTTCTTTTAATTTATAGAAAATATATCGCTTATAATAGAGTAGTTTGTTGACTGTTTGGGTTTTCCGTGCAAAAATAATGATTAAGTTAACTCTTTTCCGACATGTACATAATAAAATCAGGCATGGAGAAAGAAAGAAATGTCATTAAATTTTCAATTCTATTAAATTCGGTCAACAAAGAAGTACATAATTTACTCTCTATTATCGAATTTCAATAATAACTTATTGCCAGGAACAAAACTGGTGGAAACAACGAATTTCGCCCAACACAACGAATTCATCGGTAAAAATTCGCGGTGTAAATTCGCCATGTAAAGCACCATAACGATGAAAAAATAACAGCTGTTATACTTTATCGTTACTATCGATATTTTCCGTGAACTATATTCGATAATATCAACAATAAAAGTAGTTAAAAGAAAAAATTTAAATCGCTTAAAAGTAGTCGACTTCTTTCAATATCAGTTATAACCAGGGAAATCGCAAATATGCAATTACATGTTTTTTCTTGTGTGACATATTAATGCGGGGACAAGATATTTGTCCGTTTTAGAACTTTTTATGAATTTTGGCAACGATTTGTTAACGCATATTTTTGCATATTTTACTTACTAAGTGTTGAACAAAATTTTTGTTTTTATTTTTCGCCATCTAAATCTTATTTCCATTGTTCCATGTGGTGTATATGTTTTTCTTATATATTACCTAGTTATTACGGACGTTAGTTTCAATAAAAATTCGGTTAAAGGAACATTGTCAATATATATTAAGATGTGACAGGCAACGATTTTTATTTGCAAATCTAGTTCAATATTTTGTTGTTTATGGCAATACAAATTATAAATAAAAATTTTGTCTTATTTATCCAAAATACAGTTCCAAAGTTTTAATACTGATATCGTGATCTCTTTTGAACTTGAAGTTAAATTTTTGCGAGATTACCCAAAAAAAAAATTAATGTGTATTACATATTTGCTTTAGTTAACATTTTTATGGCAATCTTGTTTCAACGTACACTTCAAACCCAAATCATTGTTCTTAATAAGGCAGTTAGTTATTCTTTCTTAATTTTTTATTGTTTTCTTTTTTGCTTATTTTATTTTTAACGCCCGACCAAAAAAAGGGGTGTTATAAGTTTGCACTGTGTGTCTGTGTATCTGTGTGTCTGTCGGTGTCCACGTACAGCCCAAACGGCTGGTCCGATTTTGATTTAGTTTTCTCTGTTTGAAAGGTGATTTGATCGAGATGGTTCTTAACTATGTTTGAAGAAAATCGGTCCAGCCGTTTAGAAGATGTCACATCTTTTTAAATTTTTTATTTTTGTACGGGCACGGACACGGACAGACACACAAATACACAGATACACAGACACACTCTACAATCTCATAACACCCCTTTTTTTGGTCGGGAGTTAAAAATAAAAAAGATCATGTCTATTTACAGATATGAAATCAGAGGACACCTCATAAAATCAAGAAAATTTCCTTATTAAAAAAATCAATAAGATGCTTTACACATAATCATATAGGAACCTAATAAAATCAAGAAGAAAACCTTATTGAAAAAATCAATAAGATAGCCTAATAAAATCAAGAAGAAAACTTTAAAAAAAAAATCAATAAGGTAACCTAATAAAATCAACAAGAAATCCCCATAGTTCACAATTTATAAGAAAACCTAATAGAATCAAGAAGTTTTTCTTTATGGATTGTTTTTTTGGTGCCAAAACTAACGGAAATTGAGTAAAAAAAGTTTTGAATAATAAGATTTCTTCTTGATTTTATGTGGTTTTCGTCTTGATAAAATTAATAAGATTTACCACATAAAAACAATAAGGAATCTCTATGAAAAAATCTTCGCTTCTTTCTGCAGTTTTTTCTCTGTGCACTGAGGTGAAAATGCGCTGATTGTACTGACCGAAAAAATCACAAAGTGCACGATATGCATTTTGATTTGAACGCCCATTTTCATAATAAGCCTGAATAACTTAAGCGCGTTGCTCAATTGTGTATCTTTCCATGGTTCAAATTGAGTTAGTCTGAAATTGAGAAATGTCAAATGAAATGCAGAAAAAAACTTGACGATTAGGTGTGGTTCACATTCAACATCAGTCCTTAAAATTTAACAAGCCTTTATATCACTTCAAATAATTTTCACTTAAAATCCAACGCTTGAAAATTTACCCTAAACATAAAATTTTGTACACTTATGAAAAATTGTATTTGAAATAATACATACATACATATACATAAGTATATGTACATATATAAAAATATTTGGTATAAGCCCACCGACATGTAAAACGTGGCACTATTTTAGTGGCATTGAACTTGTATTTAAAATTCGTTTGTAAATTTTGTCACCAATAATAAAGAGAAATTTAAAAAATAGTGTTATCCATTAAAAAAAAGAGATATTAAGTATTACAAAATTAGTTTAATTTTTATTAAATAAAGAATTTATTGTTCTATAATAAATTTTTTATTTTTTTTTATTCATTTAACTAAAATTGAAACAACGAGAGCGAAAGAGCTAATGGGAGAGGAAATGAGAAAAAGAAAAGGGAAGTGAAAAAAACTGTAACGAAAAAAATTTAATTTTTTTGATTTTCTTTTTTTGGCGGAAGAGTAATGAGAAGGTTTAGAAAGCAATGACTTGCTGTGTTTCTAGCAGTGAAAGAAAAAAAACAAACAAATGAAAATATTGTGCGAAAAGGCCTTAAACAAAATGACAGCACAAAATTTCCAAAAAAGGAACTGAATTACAAGAAGGTAATTTCTTCTTGTTTATTTATGTTGTTTTTCGTATATAAAATTAAAAAAAGACAAAAAGTCGCCCAACAAAGAACATAAAATTATAACTTTGACGAATTTCAAATGTTTTCAAAAATATCGTATCTAACCATTTACTTCTTTCACAAGACTTCCGACAATATTTTAATACGTGAAACACTAAATGTCACTCAACAAATTTAGCGGCGGATCTTTTAGTGGTTGTATTTAATTCTGTGTCTAGCAGTTTTTTAATAAAGAAAAATAAATACCAAGGTTGGCAAACGGTATCGTAAAAATACCGATACCGATTCAAATACCGCTAAAATTAGATACCGGTATCGTTACCGATACCGAAATCCATTTCGGTTAGAAAATACCGGTATCCAGACTACCGTTTACGTCTATACCGGTACGTACCGGTATACCGATTCCGGCCAAAAAATAAATGATAATTGCCAAATTTTTATTATGTATTACAACTTTTTCCCCCATGAGACAACTGCTTTTTATCAGTTATACTTTGGTTTTTATTTCGACCATTGTGTTCGTTTTGCTGTACTATTCCAGACACCAACCAATCCCTTTTGTCAACCAATATTATTGCCATGTTCATAAAACATAGAATCTCAAGAAAAAATACCAAGGCCAAAACTAAAAATATTTAAAATGTTTTGTAATGGATACTATGGTTTCAAAAAATATAGCATAGAGAAGAACCTTTGTTTTTCGTGCATTGTTTCGAAGTCAACTAAAATTAGCAGTTTCAATTCAACTTAGTTGAGCTGTACACCATAATATGGGCAAAAATATATTTCAATTAATTTTCTTACTTTGGTGTTGGTCTTGTTTATACGCTTCACCGTAATATATAAGGTTGGTAGAGAAGAAACTTCTAAACTTTTATATTTGAAGTTAAAGATTCCTCTCTTGAGGTGAAGAAAAGTACTTTTTTGTACCAATTTTGTACTCTGTAGCTCGTTTCTGCATTTCTCGCATCGTAAAATTCGCCGCATGAAACGAGGGAATCGTAACAAAAACATTGTAAATTGAAACAAAAAATGGCTTTTCTCACATAAGTGTTTCTGTATATTTACTTTGCGAGAACTATCTGTCATTTGAATAAATTTCCAGCAATTATTGGAAGGATGTGAAAAAAGTGTTTCTGTAATATTTTGTGAAAACTTTCTCGCAAGAACTGTCAAAACAACTTACATTTTGAATTGGTGTGAGAACTACTAAATGTGAACAAAACCATATGAATTTTTGAATTTCTGTGTAAAAATATGAAAAATAATTTAGTCGAAAAGATATGCAAAGAATTGTTGAACTAAAATAATTATTAACCAGTCGATATGATAATGTTTATTTAGAATTTATTTTGTATTATATTCTTATGTAGAGACAATTGATAGAAAAAACTTATTTCAAGCATTTTACATTCACTTTATATTCATTTACATTATATTATTTTAATTTTCTGTAAAATACTTAATTTTTTTGTTATTAAATAATATTTTTGTTACATTTTGTTTTCATTTGACACTTGATTACTGGAAATATTCCAGTGAAAACAGATTCAGTGTTGTCTGTTTTCACATTCAAATACAGAAACACTTTTTTCTCACAAATCGAGAAGCGATGGAAATTTGTGTTTCACATTTCATGTGAGAAATTTTGCTATGCGAGAAATGCAGATATACATCTATTAAATTGTACTTTCATCATCCTGGAAGCTTAAATACACCGAAAACGTATAAATAGAACACGAAATGCATCATACAAGTAGTTCTTTAACAAAAAGTCTCCTAAAAAAATATTTAAAACAGTCCTGCGAATTACTCTTATTCAATTATGTTTTATAAAAAAAGTTGTAAACAATAAAGGTCCAGTACAAAAATATTGCCTAAGAACGTGTCCAAAGTAGAAGTGTCGAAAAAAACCGAACAAATTATATTTGGTGAAAAAATAAAGACATATATTTGAAATTTACTGAAACAAAATATATATGTTTCAAAAGGTCTTAGTCTCTTCTTTCTCTATCCGTTTATAAATTCGGTTGATATTTAACTTAGTTAGAGGTTGATAAGTGTCTACGGGTACGAAAAACCGGGTTTTTACCTGTAACTGAAGATTTTGGAGGAGTCTGGAATATTTCAAATACAATTTTTATTGTTATACTCGACAATACCTAGCAGAAAAATAGTAACACGTCGATTTCATCAAAATTTGTCACACAGTGTAATATAACAGTATAGACAAAACTTTTATTTTTACTATTTTTTTAATTAACCAAAATGTATACTTTTTATATGTAAAGTTTGAACTGCAGTCTCCTTGTTTCACTTTTTTAATAAATTATTTTCTAATAATAGTATAAAAACATACATATATAGAAACAAATAATTTTATACGCTTTTATACGAGTACATATGTATGTTAATGTAAAAATACTCCCTTTTTGAAGTAATTTAATAAAAAAAAAAGATTTTTTTTATGTCCAATTCCTGAAATAATAAATTTATCAGTAATATCGGTATACCGGTATTATAAACTCGATAACGGTATGTACCGGTAATACCGATACCGAAATAAAAAAAATACCGATACCGCTACCGATACCGAAATTTAAAAAATAATTGTACCGGTATCAATACCGATACCGTTATTTTTTTCGGTTTCCAACCTTGATAAATACTTATAATTAGGAAAATCAGAGAAATTATAAGAATAAGTAAATATGCATGTAAAACATGCTGTATGAGGAGGGACTATCACCTGAATACCAATACTAGAAAATATATATGTATATGTATGTTCTTAAAATAGACACACACACACAAAAATAAACAAACTCCAAACTAGAGATGGGCGCGTGTCGAATTTTTCCAACACGACACGACACGAAAACGAATACCAAGACGCTCACTCAACACGTACGAAATACGCACGCGAAAAATTTTATTAACACGATACTGCACAACACGCACAAAATATTATTTGTATGCTATTTGAAAATTAGAAAATTTAGTTGATTTTCAAAATATGACACCAAGTTGGCACTGCCAGCTGATATGTACTATCTGCCACAACAGCTAATACTATCGGTTTACGTACAGAAGTTTAATAGTATGTTTCCACCGGCATGATTTATGCAAATCATGATGATTTATACACATCATGATGATTTGTGCAAATCATGTTAATTTCTGCATGATTTACCATACACTTTGCATATGGATAAATCACCTCAAAGTGGTTGATTTATTTTAAATAATGTCGAAAATACTATTTTTCGAACTCGATTTATGTATGCAACCCTGCGTTGCTTTCAAAATTACAAACTCCATCCCTGGATCATCCATCAATAGTGATTGACAATTTCGAAAAAATTACATTAAGGAATATTTAATCAATTTTAAATGTCAACCACATGTGAATAAAATTCACATTACCGCTGCTGCGACCACCTTATAAAGCACGTGCATAAATTGAGTACGAAAATTCGAACAACAAATCACTCACAAGTTCGGTGGAAACACTTTGAAGTGATTTACTTAAACCTACTACATTTAAAGTCGGTGGAAACATACTATAAGCTTCAAAGGCCCATACAATATCAACAAATATGCTGGTGTTGTGTGTTTGACAATACAAAATATTAAAAATTTTTCTCTACTTGAAATTCATTCATACATATTTTACATCTAAAATCGTTTCGTCTTTTTCGTGTCAATTTTATTCAACACGAAACGACCCGAACACGCACGAAATCAGATTTTTTGTCACGAACACTTCGTGTTGGGTCGTGCGTGTTCGTGTTACGAAAAAAACATGACACGCGCCCATCTCTACTCCAAACTCAAAACTTTGTACACATATAGGGTGATTTTTTAAGAGTTCCAGGATTTGATTTAAAAAAAAACACATACATATCAGTGAAATGTATGAAATGTTTGTATATAATTCAATGTTTAAAGATTATTTCATGCAAATGTTGACCGCAACTACGTCTGAAATGGTTCATACGATGGGTCCAATTTTGGCATACTCTCTCCATATCATATCGGCCGGTATCTCACGAATAAATTCTTCAATATTGTCTTCCAGTGCGTGAACCGTTGCGGCTTGTCCCTATAGACATTAGCCTTAACATAGCCCCACAATAAATAAATAGCCAATTGACCGGGCCCAAACGTGAAATAAACTGTTCACCGAACTCGCCTCTCAATTGGGCCATTGTTTCGCGTGGTGTGTGCCATGTGGCACCGTCTTGCTGAAACCACATGTCAGCCAAGTCCAGCTCTTTAATTTTGGGCAAAAAAAGTAACAGAGACCCAATTGCTGCGAATGGCGCCGAATCGATAACAACACTGGCACATTTGTAATGTGCTTAGATTTCCGTGAGCAAATGCCTTTACGGGCTTATATGACGGGTGCCAAGCACCGGTTATGGGTTAGACGCCAGACCAACGCCCCTATGCACCCTGTTCGAATGAACCCTGCGCCCGTTCCATAAGGGGCATAGGTTGCAATCTTTGCATATAGTTATCCCTGTACTATACTCAAGTACCTTGCTGAGGTACTTTGAGCTATCTAAACTCTTCGCCTTAATGACTTTGTCAAAACAGTACTATCTGTTGTATAGCAACAGCACCTAGAATAGTGTGTTTGGTGACAGCGTCGCGCTAATCACTAGCATTGATTTGACACTGGGAAGCCACGTTAATTCTCCCGGTTCTCACGCCACAGGTGTTGTGTATACACCCACAGCGAGGTCCCCAAGAGAATTCCTCAACCATTGCCGGCACAGCTCAACCACTCATCCGCCAAAAATCCAGTGCCTACTCCACACACATCAAAATCATCCTTTTAACCCAGTGGGGTGGGACGAACGTTTTAGCGAAGGACCCTGACGACCGCTACATACACTCAAAACTTCAGAGCAGCTCGACTGTCGGGCAACCGGCACCCGTGGCACTAGATATAGCCTCTGGTTAAACTTTGAAGTTCCACCGCAAGGCCTTCACCTCTATCGTCTTTTGAAATCAGGGGCAGTTCCAGGTGACGCTGCACCTGATTGACATCAATAGGACCTGTCTTCCTTTTATAAATATGTACAGATCCTTTCCTCTGTTGCCAGAGATCGGGTAGTAACACATAAGTTCTATGGGTAATGTACCAAATGTACGTCAACGGAATAAGCCACATCACTCCAGCTGGGGCTGGAAATCGAAAATAGACTCCCCTGGGGGGACTGCTCTATCCGCTGCGATATTTTCCTCTGTCCTCTCTACGTATGCGTATTGGTGGTTCAATGTTCAATAATGTAATTTTGGTGTGAAATTTAGTCACAAATAGTCCGAATAGCCGCCACAGAAAGTCGCGGTCATGGTTAAATTATAGACAAAACTGAACATGTTTAACAATAACATGATACACGAAAACAGCTGAGTTGCCAAAAACAGTGTTGCCAAAAAGAAAGTTGCTAAAAAAATCACCCTTTACAAAGTTTCGAAACATTGAAACCATGAGCATCATGAGCTTTTTTGCTGCGTTCTCAATAATTTTTGCCGACGTTTTGAAAGGGTATGAATTGTCAATGCTTTGTATTGCGGCGTTATAAATAATACACTTTGTTCAAAGAAAAAGCAATTAACGTTTCGGAAGCCAACCATATATATATTGCTCAATTCCCAAGCCTTTTTGTATTGCTCAACGTTGTATGTATTTGAATAATAGACGATTTTCTTTGATTTCTTTGCAACAATAAATTTTGGATATGAATCTGTACACAATCTTATTTATACAATTTTCTAAATGTGTATGTACTATGTACATTAAGAAAACAACATTTTATTACAATCAAGAATATATTTTTGCTTTCAATTACAAAATTATTTTTAATAAAACAAAATAATATACGATAATTAAAATAAATGATTTAATTGGCATGCATATTAATGTAAATAGTACTATTTTAATGAAAGATATTTTTCTAAATTTTGCACATTCAAAATTAATTTTGTTATTAAATTCCAGCCAGCTGCTAATAACATATAATTTTATTAAATCTATTTATTTTATACAATGCTCGTGCATACATGCATATCGTCGCTGTTTTATCTAACTGGCATATCTAACATTTTTTAAATTTTACTGGAGAGCAGTTTTGTGATTGTTTTCTACATGTATTCTTATGGAAACGTCTGAAATATTTTTACTGTTTTAGGATCGACAGTCATACAAATTGTGGACAATGTCTACTATGACTCATAAAGTCTTGTAGTGGACTTAACTCATTTTTCAAAAAAATGTCAGTTAGGTCGGTTAGTTAAAACAGCGACGATATGTATGTACACATAATATTATTATATTATAATAAATAAATATGCATATTAGGGCGTCGATTTGTATGGAGGCAAAAAAATCGCTCAAATTACAA
Source organism: Tachina lurida (assembly GCA_944452675.1). Taxonomy (NCBI): domain Eukaryota; kingdom Metazoa; phylum Arthropoda; class Insecta; order Diptera; family Tachinidae; genus Tachina; species Tachina lurida. The sequence goes on along the minus strand of OX101753.1, from coordinate 128,099,019 downwards.
GGAAAGTCGTATTCTAGGGATCAAAATAAGAAACTTTGTCGAAGGAACCATAACGCTAAAATGTATTTTGATGTCCCGACTTTTGATCCGAAGGGTCAAATTTTGAACAATCTCACTTTGACCAATTTAGAGTTCCTCAAACGAGTCAAAATGTATGACCGACCCCCACTAATTTTGGAGGGCCGATCCATCTATGCCAGTGGCGAACTCATTGGAACCACCCCTGGGGTGTTCTTCATACAAACATTTGTGATTTTTTGAAATATTTGTATGGGGAATCCCCCTGGGGTGGTTCCAGGGGGTGTGCTACTGGAATAGGTGGGTTCGCCTTCCAAAATTAGTGGGGGTCGGTCATACATTTTGACTCGATTGAGGAACTCTAAATGGGTCAAAGTGAGATTTTTCAAAATTTGACCCTTCAAGAAAATTTGACCTTTCGGATCAAAAGTCGGTACATCAAAATACATTTTAGAGGTACGGTTCCTTCGGCAAATTTTCTTATTTTGATCCCTAGAATACGATTTTCCTTGTAATTTGTGCAATTTTTAAATCGACCCGGCCTAATGCATATGCAACTGTGATCAAAATAATAGTGGTGGCAAACCAATATTTTTAGATTTATAATTCGTTAGTCTGGCAACTTTTTTTTTAAAGTCTGCGATATTTTAACGCGGAATTTGAGAAGAAAAATTCCAAGTGAAATGTCATAAAAAGTATTACATGTTGAATGTAATTTATTAATTTCTACATATTCCATTTTGTTCAATAAAATAAGAGTGCGAAGAAAATTTGTTTAATAAAATTTGTTTTAGGTTCAGAAAATGAAAAGTGAGTATATACACACTGAAAGTTTTTAACTTAAAATATACGTAAACAAGGTTAATCTAATATTTTGCGTCATATGTGTTTCATGTTAATATAACATGATTTATAGTAAGGATAGGTTAGGTTAGCAGGCTGATGGTAAGGAAGGGTGAAATTTAGAGTCCAGCTCACTTGGGTCCAATGCAATGATCCCTTTGTGCTACCTGTTAGTTGAAGAGAAGATAGTGAGAGAGAGTGATAGGGAGGGGATAGTGATAGAAAAGACAGGTGGTGAAGCAAGGTGTTACAACTCTGCTTTTTTGCACGTTTTTAATAATGCAGTGTTGCAGCACCTCTGGAGTATTAAATATTTTGAAGCTGTGTTTAGTAGCCATTTTATTGGTTATTTGACTTCGCCGATGATTCTGCTACACAATACCGACGAAGGAGGGCACTTTGAGGTTACATTAGTATTAGTACCCGGTATGCCTTCATCACTTGAACTTTCCTACAACAACTGCTACAAATGGACACTAATTTTGTTGGTATTTAATCAAACCAGCCCCGAGCCCAGGCTTTCGGTTTTATAGTTCGCGTGATAAATACTTCATCAAAATTGTATAAGAACAAAAAGCGGTAAATAACAGCTGTGAGAAATACTCGTAACAGCAGTCGCATGTGGTACTGTCCACTTTTGAAACATAGTAATTTATCAAAAATAATTTCTTAATCAGGCTTGAGTTCATTAATTTCAATTCTTATTGAATGAAATATTTCTATTAATTAATTGAGTATCTAAAGAAGAGAAGAAAAATTAAACTAGACTTTATTAGCTGAGGGAAATACCGATATTTTTCTGTGCAGCCATCAGCACCCATGTGTCTATCTACTGGGTTAGAGATTCTTATTAACATCAGCTATTTAACTTAAATTTTCTACGAAATGGAATATGAGAATTGATTGTGTATACAATTATTGATTTACCTTTGGTAAATACATTTGTAAGTATCACTATTCATTTTCTGTTTTTCCACTTTCTATTTAGGTTAGCACGAAGTTATATCACTCTACCTAAGTATGTTTAACTATTCTTACTTATATTTTTACGATCATCACATTAATTATTTTTACTTATTCGATGCACCATCGGTACATACATACATACATGTAAGCATTATTGTAGTGGCTTTATGTTACTTTGTTTTTGCTTTCTACAGTTGACTTAGCTTTCCAGCATTCTGAAGCAGTGATTGCCAAGTGAACAGTGATCGCCAAGTGAACATATTTTTGTCACGTGCCCATGATGAATTAAATGAGACAGCAGCAGCTCCATAAGAATCCGATATTGAAGTATAAATATATATTTCAGTGGTGCCACTTTCAAATATTTTCCATTTATAAAAATAAAATAGCTTATCTACAATGCACTGATATCACATAAAAAATTAAAATCACATTAATTTATTTTTTGCGAATTTAACTAATTTCAGCTTTAGTAAGTTCTTTAATACACTTATGCCCATTTTTTGAGTTGGTAATCAAATTGTAATTATTTTTAAGTTCTATTTAAACACGAAATTGTGTTTTTGAGTGCATATTTAAATAACCAACCTTGTGTAATTAAATACTACTTAAGTTTAAGAAAGCGTACCATATGTTTTTATGCATGTGTGTTTATTGAAAACATACACATGAACATCATGTGGTCGTATTAAAAAGAATTTCGCTTAAATTTCATAAATATATAACATATACAATTCATAGTTTCATATCATGGAATACATAAATAGAAAAATGCATTCTGATGCTCGTTTGGGTTCATAAAATGTGTTTTTATGCAATTTTAATTTTCTACATGTTGATAACGTAACTTTTTTGTTTATGTCAAACAGCTGTTGCTTGGAAAGCTTTCCATAATATTTGGACATTTTTTTAGTGCTGCCGTACTTTCAACGTAATTTAATGAGAACTTTAATTAACCACTGAAAAAACTAAACCATATTTAAATACAATTAATTTTAAATAAAAATTAGCTAATTACGTACTTTAAGATTAACCCCCATATGCACAAAAGATAACGTGTGCTTCAAGTGTATGTTAAAACCGGTTTTTGTATGGAAATTTTGTTTTAACGTACACTTCAAACACACGTTATCTTTTTGCATATGGGGGTTAGCAATGTTTTGCTAATTTGCGATTTTTTCGTGTTTTTTGAAATTTTGTTTTTATTTTTGGCGATTTCTAATCAATTTTAGAGCTTGCTTCCGATTTTGCAAATTCTCGCGAATTTTTGCAAAGTTCACACTGAAAGCTTCTTTCGCATGTTTTCACCTTCCTGTCAGTTTTGCCGATTTTTAAATAATATTAGACTTTATTTTTATCTCGCTATTAGTATCTACGTTTTTTTTTACATTTTCATGCTTTTTATCGAATTTTTTGCATTCCTAACAGTTTATAATATGTGAAAATGGAAATTCAAATGCTAAGGGGATAAAAGTGGGTAAATTTGGTAACTTTATGTCCTCGGATCTAGGGTAGGCAAGCAACATAATTAAATTAAAAACATCGGACAGATTTTTGGTACTTTTTCGAAATTTGTACATTTTAGGAGGCGAAAAAGTGTTAAATTATAATTTTGGTACTTTTATGGTTACCCACTTATGTTACAAAGTACTTTTTGGCGGTTATGGCTTGATAGGTTTTCCCATGTTTACACATCACACTTTTTGATGGCTCTTTGAACAAACAAAAGCGATCAAATAAATGTACTTATTGTATAACCACAAATCAAATTCTCTTTTCTTTGAATATATTGAAATTTATGGAAATGTGGGAAAACATAGTTTATGAAAATGTTTTTTTAATGTGACCATACCTTAAAGCATCCTTTTTTATATTTGTTTCGCCCTAAAAAGATATGATCTTATTTTGATCATCGCCAGAGATCGATATCTCTTGCTTGGAATTGCGGGGCTTTTTTAGCGCTAGTGCGGAGTTTCACAGCATGTATGTATGTATATAAGTATATGTATGTAAAGGGTGTTTGTTATAGAGTGACACAAGTTTAAATCATAATAAAATAAGGAAATATATTTTTAATATCAATGAAACGGGCTTTATTGGAAAGAAAATTTTATGAAAGTAATAATTTCTGCCGTGTGACTGCCATGGCTGACGCGTATAAGGCGCAATCTGGCCAAATTTCAACAACTGTTCTCAGCATTTGCGGCCGTACTTCTCCGATAACTCTTCGAATGTCGATTTCCAGGTGTTCAATTGTTTGTGGTTTATCGACGTAGACAAGTGACTTAACCTAACGTCAAGGAAAATAATCCAATGGGCTTAAATCACACGATCTTGGTGGCCAATTAATTGGCCATTCCATCCTGTCGGAACCACATATCAGCAAGATTAATGCCACGTAATTTAAGTACGAAAAACTTTCGAGTCATGTTCCTATAGCATTCACCACTGACAGTAACATTCTGACCATCATCGTTTTTGAAGACATATGGGCCAATGACTCCGTCAGCCCATAAAGCGCACCAAACAGTAATTTTCTGTGGATGTAATGGTGTTTCGACAAAAGCTTGTGGATTCTCCTCACTCCAAATGCGACAATTCTGCTTATTTATGTAACTATTCAACCATTATTTATGTAACTATTCATTGGAAAATAAAATTTCGAATGGAAATTCAAAATCAATATTAAACTGGGCGTTAGCCCATCCGCCGAATTGGCAACGCATACGATGGTCATTTGGCTTTAATTCCTGCACAAGTTGAATCTTGAAAGCTTTTAAGCCATAAAGTGAAAGGATACAACCCCAGTTGCTGAGAACGGCGACGAATTGATTGATTAGGATCATCTTCAATGCTTTCCTGTACAGCGGCTACAGCTTCTTCAGTGCGCACTGTTCGGCACCTCACGGGATGGACATAATCAGTAACAGTAAATGTGATCCTTAAACGATCTATTGTTCTTCGATTAAGCCGCTCTGAAGGAGGATTATGTACGCCATAAAATTGAATAGAACATTTATTTTGATTAAAAATTTCATCAATTTGCCCGCCTTGCTCTGGTGTAAGTCGATTCATAATGAAATGTCAAAGCAAACTAACCAAAAAGCAACTATCAGCTGTTAAATTGTTGTTCAAATAAACCAATGATGCCAAGTCAAAGTTGTGACACTCTAAAAAAACACCCTTTATGTATATATGAATTGTATGTATAATTTTTTTGACGAATTTTCTTATATTGTCGATTTCACATGCCAAGCAAAATTTTTATTTTTTTATGTAAAAAATATTTAAGTTGATTGGAAATTAGCCAAAATTATTTTTGTTTTTTTTTTATTTATTTAATTTTTTTTTCGTTAAACAAACAACAAACAAACAGAGATTTCGTGAGATTAAAAAAAGAAGAGACGAAGAATAAGTGTGAAAGATAAAAATATTTGGTTTAATTTGTTGTGTCTTCTCAGTTGTTTTAAACAAACAACAATAAGAAAAATGTTTATGAAATGTACGATATTTTATTGACAGAAATAAAATTCATATAATTTTTCCACGCATTTTTCTCTCGAATTTTTTTTACCGGATGTCTGTCTGTCTGTACAATAGAAGAAGAAGCAATCTTTTTTCATTTGCTTTTCTTGAAAAATCGTATATAATCTTTAAATTATTTTTATAGTTGTTGATCTTTTATTTTCCCAAATTCTTGGGGTTGTTACATTTAATCCACCTGGCGGTGTGTCTATTTAGAATATTATTTTTAGTTGTTTTTGTTTTTGGGCTGTGGTTGTTGAATGACGTTGAATGGCCCTTATGAATATGTTCATAATTATTAATAACAAAATCTGCTTTAGAAAATAATCGTTTAAGACTATAAAGAACTAAAAGGCCATTCAGCTTTAAAATAAAAATTATGTAAACGCAATTTTATTTTAAATACTGTTATATTCAAGTGAAAATTGGTGGGTTTCCTAACCTTGAGTTTGCATTTTTACAAGCTGGTGCGTGTGAAAATTTTGGGCCTTATCCTGGTTGGCGTATTTCGACTTCGACTATTTCGTCCTAGACTACAGAAAAAATGTTGCGGTGTTCTTTATGCTATTAAAAAACTTTGTAGTAAAAGTCAAAATACGCCAACCATGATAAGGGGGCTTGTCATTTTAGTAAAAAAAAAATGTTTGTTTAATTAAGAATTTTTTTGTGATGTTTTAATAATTCGTGGCTGTAAAAATTTCGTTTCCTTAAATAAAGAAATTGTAATAACTAAGAAAGAATAAATTTTTAATAGAATTTATTTGTGGTATTCAAGTTATCGGTTCAGCTGTTCATCAAAACACCCTGTTTCTAATAACGAAGCGCTAGAATAAATATAAAGAATAATTATAATTTTCAACCATGACGTCCGCTTTTTAATTATAAGCACTGAGTAGTAATTATACACGTTTGTTATATTCAATTATGATTGGCACTTAAATTATTTTCACCTTGTTGTTGTTTAAATAGTTTAAATAAAAATTGTGCAATTGCTTTTGTTTCTGCAACTGTTGCAATATTGTTTAAGTTATTTTGTAATAAGTGAATGCTGTTTTTTTTTGTTAATTTTTCATCATTTATCAGGCCTAAGGCGAAGATAAAAAGCCAAAGAATTCAATATTTATATAAAATCCATGGCCATGGAGGGTGGCGTTGGCTGAAGTAGTTAGCACGTTGACTACAAAACCGAAGGTCCTGGGTGCAATCCCTGCATCCGACAGTCATTAAAAATAACAACACCACGCATTTTTCTGATGTGCATTAGTGTCCCTTTGTGTCAGTTGTTGTAGGAAAGTTCAAGTGATGAAGGCATAGTCACTGGTCACTGAACTATACCGACTTCAGCAGATACTAATCCTAATGTAACATCAGAGCGCCCTCCTTCGTTGTGTAGCAAAATCATCGGCGAAGTAAAATAATCAATGAAATGGCTCCAAAACACAGCTTCAAAAAATTAATACGCCTCATTTAACATCAGAGAGGCGCTGCAACACTGCATTATTAAAAAAACGTGCGAAAAAGCAAAGTTTTAAAAAGAATGAAGCTTTCCTCTATCACTTCCTTCACCACCTGACTTCTCTCTCACTATCCCTTTCCTAAAAAAGGTAACACCTAGTAATAGTAGTAGGCATCAATTGCCTGAGTGTTACTTCTCTTTATAAAAAAAAAAAAAATTATAATTGAATGCTATTCAAGATTTGAAACGTTTTCAAATAGCTCTAATGACAGTTTTCTACATTTTGTCTATATTCCGACAAGTTTTAGCGATAGCCCTGGTTTACAACTGTGTGTAAGGTTTTGGGCGGGAAATCCCGGAAAATGTCTAACTTACATTCCCGGGAAATTTTGAGATTTTCCCGGGAAAACGGGAAATTAAAAGTACACTTTATTTCATAAATATATACCCCCTTATGCAAAAACGATTGTTAAACTTAAAGTTGGTTGAACAAACGAATTTTGTATGGCAAAACCGGTTTTAAAGCATGCTTTAACTTTAACAATCGTTTTTGCATAAGTGCAATAGACTTTCCTGGCACACATATTTATAAAATGGCGTAAGTGACAGTGAAATTCATTTTCATTCACATAAGAAATTTGTATTATAATTCTGTTTTACTTTAATATCAATATTTTCAGTGTTTTTTTTTTATATATTACAAAAGGTCGTTTGAATGATTGTATGACTAAGCTTACACGATGAATTGTTTTAAGTTTTTCATCGTCTATTTTCACCCTAATTCAGGAAAGAAGAAAATTTTTCATTCTTTCTTTCATTTTTGTTTTATTTAAAACAAAAATAAATAATTGTTTTGATTCATCGTATTTCAATTTGCTGAAAGCTTCCCTACAAGAAATGAATGACTGAAACTAACACAAACAAGATTTGTTCACTAACACATTTGCACTAATTTTACATTGAATTCAATACTGACAGTCAATTGACTAGTCATTTGATCGGAAGTTTTGATGGATTTATTTATTAATTATAGCTGTCCCACTCTAGCATATATATGAGAATGGGACATCTAATGTACATATGCCAAAACTTTTAAAACATCGAGTTTTATTTAAAAAAAATACAATTCATTGTCTGTGAAAATTAAAATTTATAAGTGTTAAAAAATATAAATAAAAATTGAATAAAAGAAATTTACAAAATTTAATTTAATGCATTTGTTTTCAAAATTTTAGATATTTGTTAAAAGCAAGAGATTAAAAGGTGTGAAGAGGGCTAGATACCGCCTAGGTTATTCTGTTTTTGCTGAACTTATCTTTCGTTTCAAATATTTTATGTGCTTTTATACTTTTAAGTGACTTTTTATAATAAAAAAAAACAATTAAAATAATAAAAATTATATTTATTGTCAGTATATCAATAATGTATGATTGCTCAATTGTGGGGGATATATTATTCAATTATGATCAGTCAAACATTAGTAATATTTATGCTATCATTGATTACTAAAAAGAACTAGAGTGAGCAGTTCAACTATATGTTATATTCATTAGTTAGAGAGAGATGCAACATCACACGTACACAGAAGTTTCCATCACATTTTTCATTTTGCCTTTAATAATGTGATAGAAACTTTGTTCTACGCAATGATGAATATATCCTGCTTGACTTCCGATCAAATGAGCAGTCAATTGACTGGTAGTGTTCTTGTAGGGTTTTTTGTAATGAAAGCTCAATTTTACCATCTCAATTCACATATTCCATTTGCATAAAAGTTACGTATATAAAGCAGAAATCTACATCAACTGACACCACACACAGTGGACCAAACACAAAAGAACGCTGATGATGAAAGTTTAGTGGCCTTCGAAAAAGGCTAGTTGTTCCGTTCAACTATGTGTTGTTAGTCAGAATATTTACAACAAACTTTGGTGTTATTTGTTCATTAATAATTATCACATGTAATTTGGCTTACAAAGCAATACGAACTTTAGCCCTTTCAAATAATAAATATTGAAACAAATGAAGTTCGAATAATAATTAAAATTAACTAAAATTATAAGATTTTGTTTTTGTTTCAAATGTAACTGTAAGAAAGAAAGAATTCCTTCGACCCCGATAAACAAGCATAATTTTTTTATACAAAATAAAAATGTGAGCTTTTCAAATTTATACGAAAATTTCATAAAAATTCCATAAAATTGAAGTCATACTCGTAACATTTCTCCTAATTTGTCTATTAGAAAAATTATTGCTTTACTGGAAAACTACATGCAAGATGTATTTCGTAAAGGCAATTTCAGACTATAACACAAGTATTAAGACTTTTGCAGAAAAAGAAACTCTGACAGGCTGAGTTGTTATTGTTTTTTTGTTTTAATTTTTGAAACTGAAATTAGATAAGCGAGGCACTTAACTCAAAACTATTAATAGTTGTATTATAGTCTGAAACAGCCCTAATGACTTATCTGTCACTATAATATAAGAAAGTGGAATACTTTGTATAAGTATCAATGATTGCAATAATCAAATCGTTTCCTAAAGTTAAACAAACTTGAAGTGATTTGTCGCCAAATTAGTGAAATCTTTTTTTGAAAGTGTAGTGAAATTTATAAGACCAAGGAAACTTTAAAAACTCTGAGTTGACAATACTTGAATTTATTATAAGTCGAAAATCCTGAAGGAAATATTTTGGGAGAAATAATATGAAAAATTAAAGACATATAGACAAACTGTGGCTCTGGCTATGCTTGCTTGTACTTAACGGTAAGAATCCTCCTGGAAATTTTTCAAGAAGAATGAGAAATAAGCAAGCCAGTAAAATGATTTGGAAGCCTGATTATAAAATTATGCACTAATTGCGGTAACAGTCGTTATATGATATATTTCTTACTGTGTATTAGTTATATTATATTTGCTTAATTCACTTTAAAATGTGTCTTATAAATGTTTTTGTGTTAACTTTTATTTAAAAATAATGCTTACATTAATAAAACATCCAAAGTCCGCCAAATTTCATTTAATAAATGTACTTAATTTGGAAATTTAGTTTTTCCCGGGAATCCCGGGAATTCCTCTGAACTCGATTTTTTTATTCCCGTTTCCCGGGAAGTGCAAAAGTCCGGGAAATCCCAAACCCTACTCAGGATCAAAAAAGTACTTCACAAATTTGTTTTTGTTACCAAAATGCAAATCTCATTTCCCATCACTGACACAACCCCACGAAATACAACTTTTTGTTTCCCCTTCAAAACAGCAAAATATTGAACTAGTTTATTAATGAACTAGTTTTTAGAAAATATTTCACTCGTCTGAAGAAGATTTTGCTAAGATTTAGGGCCTGTTTGTCTAAATGCGAACGAACGTTTCTATCGGACATTAGTATTGGAAACAAAAACAAATTTAAGTCTCTGTGTCTCTGTGCATCTGTATATCTGTGCGTCTGTCCGTGAACACGTACAGACCAAACGGCTGGACCGATTTTGATTTAGTTTTTTCTGTTTGAAAGGTGACTTGATCGAGAGGTTCTTAACTGGAGAAAATCGGTCCAACCGTTTAGAAGACATCACATCTTTTCTAGATATATCGGAGGTTTTTAAAATTTTTAATTTTTGTTATTAATATAAATGTTCGAAAGAAACGTTCGTTCGCATTTAGACAAACAGGCCCTTAGTTAATTATTTTTTTGAGTGCACTTTACTCAATATATTTCGTATAACTTCTGTTTACAAGTTAAAATCCTTAGTTATTGATAAGCGAACAAAAAAAGCAATTTAGTTTTTATATTTGTCTGGTTTATTTTACGAGTAATATTGACACAATGAATGTACGTACAATCTACGTACGTTGTACATACATACATATATACATATTAGTGATGTAACGAATGTCAAGTTTTGATATTCGCGAATACGAATATAATATATTAAATTTATAGACATTAAATTGGGGTTCTATTTACGGCTGCAATATGAAATATTAAAAAATTGTTATGAAAAACTACGAAAAATTTTAATGATCGTCATTAAATAATATTTGAAAATAACAAAAATTTAATATTTTAAAAACCCCCGAATTATCTATAAAAGATGTGGCATCTTCTAAACGGCTGGACCGATTGTCTTCAAACATGGTTAAGAACCATCTAGATCAAGTCACCTTTCCAACAGAAAAAACTAAATCAAAATCGGTCTAGCCGTTTGGGCTGTACGTGGACACGGACAGACACACAGATCCAGACACACACTACAAACTTATAAAACCCCTTTTTTTTGTCGGGGGTTGATACCAAACACAAATTTCTATAAAAAATTTAATGGATATAATTTAGCCATTTATTTAAATTTCGTTTAGGATTTATGCATTTATTTATTTAATTTCTTTGGAAAAATATTCGCATTCGTCTGAATTTGGCGAATACGGATACGAATATCTAAAAATGGCCGAATATTCGCCAATTTGAATACGAATATTCGTGCATCACTAATACATACATACTTACAAATGTGCATAAATATTTGCAAATACATAATTTATTCATGGTCTGTTTTCGACGTACAACAGCTACATATGTACATATGTATGTAAGTATGTACATATATCCATATAAATAATTCTATAACCCTTTTTTTAATATTGCAAATTGTGTTTTTAATGCTGTTTGATGTTCAACACGTTAGTTGCAGTAGACATCAAAAATAAACTTAAAAAAAACAAAATTTCTGAAATGGCAAAGAAATTACCTATTTTGTATTTCTGCAATATCGGGTGTTTTTTTAGTTGCTGGGAACGTCAATGCCATACAGCATGCTTAACTATCGATTTATTGCAAAATAAATTTGGTCACAACTTTATTTCTAGAAGTGGTCTGATTTAGTGGCCCATCGTTCGAAAGATTTAACGACCAATCAGCAACTTTTGAAGCATTGGAACCCAATATTCAAGCCACCTTTGACGCCATGCTGCCAGATTTATTGAAAAAAAAAAATAGTAGAAAATTTAACTGATCGAAAGTATCATGTAGCTCGTACCCGCGGCGGACTTATGCCGGAAAGCATATTAAAAAATAAATGCCATGAAATTATCTACCCGATTAAAATAAAAAAAATGCATTCCAACAATATTTCTGTCTTGTATTCCCATGCAGCGAAAAAAAACATGATTTACATACAAAATTTGTAAAACTCATTTCCGTTTTGTGGACATTTATGTTAATTTTATTTTTTAGACTTTGTAACTACAGTGGTTTTTTAAGATATGAAAACAACTTGTGTTTTGCAAAAGCCACGCTTTTTTAATTCTACGGAACGCGCTGGGCTTTCACTTAATAAAAATCTAAATGTTAGATTGTAAATTAGGTATAAATTTTAGAATGAAAAATTTCTCTTTTCCTTCTCAAGGAAATTATATTTTCATAAATCTAATTTATTGGGACATAATACTTTTATAATAATTAGTACTCAATACCTCTTAGACCAATTTTTCCACACAAATAAAAATCGTATCTACCTATCTAAAAAATAATAATCAATTTGATGATGGTTATTACTTACATACTACATGTTTATTTTTCAATTTATGTTGTTAGTGATAACGTAAAGGAAATGAAGGCGTGGCCTAAATATGTACATTTATACTACTGTTAAATAGCTAACAGATAACAGAGCACTGTTAGCTATTTAACAAAAAACTTTTTTGGCTGCTGTAATAGTTATTTATAACAAAAGAATATTTATCACTTGCATATATTGGTTACGACTATAAACATTATTTAAATTCAATAAAGGTTATAAAAACTTTCCCCATTTCTCTTATAACTGTTATGTTCCTGCTTAAAACATCAATTTATGTGACAAGATACATACATATATCTTTAAATATAAAATTTGTTAGAAAAAACGATGCTCGCAATAAATTTTCACAAATGCCAAAGTGAAAGCAGTTGTTTTCTATATGTAAAGTAGTCAACTATTTGTTTTATTATTTCCCGGGATCTCGCAGGAAAAATCCCTGGAAATCGGGAAATTTTAAAACTGGAATTCCCGGGATGGGAAATCCCGGGAAATTAGCCCAGAGCTGCTTAACGACTACGATTATTATATATTTTTATGTTTTATAAATTACATCAGTGCTGTCCACCGAGAGAAATGTATATATATGTAAGTAAATATTGATTCCTGGGGCCTGTTTCTCAAAACTACAAATAACGACTGGGCGGATTTTCATCAAGCATAGTCTAGTAGATATAAGTCCTAGTTTACACAATGCAAGTCTTATTGCTAAGCTGATTAGTTTGTATGAGAGAGAGAGAGAGAGACGAGAGGAAAAGAAACGAGTACTCATCTTCAACGATGAAACGAGTACTTTTTATCAGTTGTAGTTTGGTTTTTATTTCGGGTGTTGTATTAGTTTTGCTTCATTATTCCAGACGCCAACCAATCCCATTTATTAACCAATATTATTGCCATGTTCGTAAAACATGAAATCTAAAAAAAATAATACAAGGCCAAAACCAAGGCAAATTCATTTCCAGGTAATATCAGGATTACAAAAACAATGAAAAAATACAACAATGAAAAAACAACATGAAGAACGCTGATGAGGAAGGTTTAGTGGCCTTCGAAAACGGCTGGCTGTTCGGTTCAACTATGTGTTGTTGTCAGAATATTTACAACAAACTTTGGTGTTATTTGTTCATTAATAATTATCACATGTAATTTGGCTTAAAAAGCGTTACGAACTTTAGCCTATTCAATTCATAAGAATATAGAAACAAATACAGTTCGAAAAATAATAATTAAATTAACTAATTAATAGTCATTGGCTTGTGGCAAAAATTAAAAATAAAAAATATACTTAATAGTAACAAACCAAAAAAGTTTGTCTTAAGTAGAACAAAAATAAGCAAATTAACAAACATGTGTATAGTTAGTAAGGAACAAAACGACAATGGTAAGACTGTTGTAATATATATAGAAGATGGTATATATATATATAGATGGTAACTTGCGTATACATTACGAAACACATTAGCAAATTGAAATGCAATGAATCAAACCAATTCACATATTCCATTTGCAATAAAGTTTCGTATATAAGGCAGACTTCTACATCAACTGACACCACACACAGTGGACCAAAACACAGAAGAACGCTGATGAGGAGGTTTAGTGGCCTTCGAAAACGGCTGGCTGTTCCGTTCAACTATGTGTTGTTGTCAGAATATTTACAACTAACTTTGATGTTATTTGTTCATTAATAATTATCACATGTAATTTGGCTTAAAAAGCGTTACGAACTTTAGCCTATTCAATTCATAAGAATATAGAAACATGGGTTTTAGTTCATCCAAAACTTCACAAATAGAATTTGTTTAACACAATAATAATAAATATTATTCACATAAATTTAAAAATATTTCTCCACGGCAGCTACCACTAACAAAATTTGCAACGTTTAGCACTTCTCACAATCTTTTAATAGATTTTTCATATTTTTAAATTTCTTTTCACAGCATTTTTTTTATAAAATATTTTTCATATTGAAATTTTTTAACATTTTCTTTTAATTTCTCTTTCGTAAAAAAATTTTGAAGTTTCGGATGAACTTTAGTTTGAAAAAAAAAATAGCTCAGCTGCATTTCCGCTACTACCAGGCCAAAAGTGAAAATATTTAAAATGTTTTATGATGGCTACTATGATTTCTAAAAACCTTGCATAGATAAAAACCTTTTCTTTTCGAACATTGTTTCGAATACAACTAAAATTAGTTGTAATACAGAATACCAAAAAAAACAGTTAAGTTGTTTTAAATATACATAAGTTGTTACAATTACAACTAAACTTATTTGAATTGTAAACCTTAATTAATGTTAAATAAATTCAGAAAAGTGCGGCTTTGACTAGCGCACGAAGGGTTCCGTACGTTGGACTTTGAGCATTTTTTAATACAGTGTTTTTTACGTTTTTTCAGCTGAAATATTTTTTTTTGATTATTTTTCACTTTTTTCTCGTTTTGGCGATTTTTTAAAATTTTGGCGATTTTTTTCATTTTGGCGATTTTTTTAATTTTGGCGATTTTTTTTCATTTTGGCAATTTGTTTTCATTTTGGCGATTTTTTTAATTTTGGCGATTTTTTCATTTTGGCGATTTTTTTTCTTTTGGGCGATTTTTTCATTTTGGTGATTTTTCCGGTTTGTTGCGATTTATTTTCGATTTAGAATTTTTTTTTAATTTGGTGCTTTTTTTCGTTTTGGCGATTTTTTTTTGATTTTGGCGATTTTTTTTCGGTTTGGCGATTTTATAATTTTGAGATTTTTTTGTTTTACCGGTTTTGAAAATTTCAAGAAGTTTGCTCCTACCGTTTCCAAGATACAGCAAGTTATCAAAATTACATAGTCAAAATTACATTAACTGATGGTACACCCTCTAATTAAAATTTTTTAAATTTTAGTGTTAATTGTTGTAGTCTGTATAAAAATACACTAACTTTACAAATTTCAAGTGCATATACATACAATTGTATGTATATTACATGTTATTTTACCATTTTTCGTTGCTCGTTTTGGCACACCCTTTAATTTCCAACTTTCATGTAATTGTTGTTGTAGCGGCCAAGGGTCTACACACTGTGTCCAAATTTCAGGTCCGTAGCTCTTACGGTTCTCGAGAAAATACCCTGTGACGGACAGGCGGACGGACGGACAGACGGCCAGACGGACAGCGTAGCGAAAACAATAGGGTTCCATTTCACCTTTGGTGTACGGAACCCTAAAAAGCACACATGCATACACAAAGGTTAGCAGGCTGCCGGTGAAGAATGAAAATTTAGGGGTCCAGCTCACTTGGGTCCAATACGATGATTCCTTTGTGCTATGCATACACAAAAATATGCATAAAAAATATGAGCTGAAAAATAAGACTTGAATTGTGTGGAAGCCGATGAAAGTTCAAAGAAGAAAAAGTGATAAGCTTAGCAATAAGACGTGACTAGTGTGAACTGGGACTAAGTCCCAATCACCTTTCCAAGGAAAGACGTCCAAATTAAAATCCGTCTAGCAGTTTGGTCTATACGTGGACTTGTGTACAGACACACAGATACATACGTAATTCCACAGACACATTTTTGGTCGGGAGTTAAAAAGAAAAATTTTGAAAATTTACTTAAATTATGGTTATAGTTTTCATATTAACATGTTTTTAAGTAAAAATACCTACTTACCTTTGTGGATTTGAATAGCTTTTCCAAACGAGGTCGGTCAATAGTTATTAGTTTAGAAGTTATTTCTAATCATCAAGTTTCCAAGTAGGTATGTATTAGAACATTAAAATGTAGCTATTGTTGAAACAATACGTTTCTAAAACACTTTCACTTTTTTTAATTTAAACTAAATTTTTACTGTCCATAAATTCTAGAAATCAATGAGCAACTTTAATTAATACATATCGAACACTAAACCAAAAGCTGTCACAGCTCAAAAAATTTCCATGTTCACCAGGCACCAAAATCTGTTGTAAAAGATGCGTAGTGGTAACTTTTCACTGGTCGTTCAAGAATTGTTCTCTATGAACAGAAACGAACGATATGGATACATTTTGAGCTGGAGACGTTTTTTTGATTCAGGGTGCAATTGTACGCAATTTGATTTGGATTTTGTTACAGCTACTTTTACAAAACAACTTAATATGTAATGGGAATATGAAAATGTATGGATGTACATAAAAATGCACTTGAGTAAAATTGAATTTATATTTTTTGCGTTTTCTTATTGTTAAGAACTTCAGTGAACTGCGACAGAGCTGCTTTTATTTAATACACATTTTATTATAGCATCAGAAAATGTAAAACAAGTAATTTCTTTATTATTATTATGCAGGCACTAGCTCAAGACTCTATAAAATTGAATGAAATGCATTTCGTAAAATTAAAATTTTAGATTTAAGAAAATGTAAATCTTGCAGATACTCTGTCGTTTTTCTTTTCTCCTTTGATGAGTAATTTTTCGCCACTTATTCACATTCTGCGCGTTTTGAAGGTACAAGGAAAGAATATTTAAAATATGTAAATTTTTATATACTTTAACATCTGTGTATAATTTTCCACAAATTTTTCAACAAATTATTAACTATTTTTAGAAAAACAACAAATTATAAATTATTATAAGAACTACACCACGGATGGAAATCATGGTACAATTGTACTTTTTGTGGTACATTTTTGACCTCGTTGATACCGTGGTACTACCGCGAGTTACTTGGTACAATTTAAAAATGCCAATGTTTCACTATAAAGTAACATTAATTTTGCCTATGTTGTCTTTAATTTGTTTGTGTGTTTTATTTTAGACGGTGCATAGCTTAACATAACAGTCCTGTTAAGAAGCGAAATTTGTAAAATAACCGATCTCTAACAAGTCTAATCTACGAAAGTACCCTTGTGAATGCAATATTTAATATTTTTTTATGCTATTTTTTATTCTGAATTTTTATACACTTTTTTGATAAGTATCTGCTTTTTATTATTTAGTTCTGAATTTTAATAAATTTTTTACGATTCCGTTCTTATTAACAAATATTTAAAAAAATAGTACCGCCATGGTCCAAAAAGTACATTTTGTTTTCACCGTTGGTACAAAATCCAAGAAGTCATATTCCTTCCCTGAACTACACAGAAGAATGACCCGAAGAAGTCGACTGCGAAACCGTTTTTGACAGAAATTGTTCATACAGCCAGGGCTGCCAGAAGATTGCATTCGGCATATTGATTTCGAAAATCGCCGAGAAAATCAGCATGAGTCTTTCATTAGTTTTTATTAATTAGACAAGAATAACAATCATATATAATTTCACTTATATTATAAAATGATAATACATAATTCATACATTTATTATTAGTATATGCCTTAATTTATTATTTAACGTGTGTCAAAATTAATAAAAAAAAGTATTACAAAATTTTGTCATCAACCACAATACCCAAAATCTCAATACATTGCTAAGAATTACACAACTTCAATCATAGTTGCCTAAGAAGCTTTTTCAAAAAAAAATATTAAATATGTATATTTAATTAAATCAAATAATTTATTTTTTTAAAAATGTGGGTGCTCGATGTAACGACAGTCTTCTCAACACATTCATACTCACCCTACGTCTCGACTAGCCTTCGACTTGGGCATAACATGAACATGACGCCGGCAGAGCAACTGTAAAAAAATCATCAACTACTTTGTTGTGGTGAATACGTGCGATGTCCATGTTCAGGCATATCAAAGTATTTTCCGCTAATGCAATAAAGATGGAATATTTACCAATTACATATGTTCTGTCTCTTTTCTCTCTAATGCAAATGGTTGCGGACTGCGAATCTCATGGCGAACATTGTTGCTCAGACATATGTTCAGGCATCCATGTCATGGACATCAGCGGTCTCCATTAGCCGTTACGATGTCCGACATGATGCACATACCAATTTCATAGCTAGTGGAGACCGCTAGTCATGATCGTTTTCTTTTTCTACTAGAAAAATTGTATAAATTAAGAATATTCTTAGCAAACCATTATAAAGCTTACCACTATCTTTATTTTGCAAATATCTTAAAATTTTTTGTATCTACATATGTAAATGGCTTTCTTTCATCGCACATCAGTTTTTCTTGAAACAAACCTATTCAATTCTCTTTTAAAACTGCTCATTTACTTACACATAGACAATCTGTTTGTTAAATTTTCCTTAGTCATGCTTTAGACTCGGCAGTTTTCTTGCTTAGCTTTTGATTTTATAATGAGAAAGAAAAAGATGGGTATACACAAAGTATATATTAATTTCTCAAGTCTCTCATACAAAATCAAAAGAACAAATTATATTTAGTCTTTCGCAACGATGCTCAACTAAGCTAGTTTTCCCAACACAATACCAGCCAGCTGGTACCGTCGACAAAATATCAAACTCTATTTGACATTGCTACTGAAAAAACGTACAGTCACACAAAATGCCCATACACGACCAAACCGCTGACACAAACACTTGATTGCGCATGCATGCTGTTGTAGTGTAGGGCACCTTAACATCGCACTACATTGTTGCCAAATCACCGAAATGTGATTTGAAAACGGAGTTGACGGTTTTTCAGTTGGTTTGATCAAAATCCTCATATTTTTTACCTAAAACAGACATTTGTCTGTCTGTTAATCAAAAAATCGGCAATGCCGAATAATCGGTACTCTTGGCAGCCCTGCATACATCGCTATTGTTAACATTATACTGTAAAATCGGCCAAGAGGAGTGTCAATCGTATTTTACTTGGTAGTTCTTATTAGCGCATCACAACGGGACCTCTAAGGACCCAAGTGGCCCTACAAGAAGGCTACCAGTCAACTGACTAGTCATTTGACTAGTAGCGACGACCACAACTTCGGTCACCGTCCCCAGTTAGTTTATTAGGGGCTTGGTGAAAAAAATGACCAAAACATTTGTGTACGTGTGATTTTTTCTCTCCCTCTAACTCATTAATTTCACTTAATTTAAACACATATATCTGAACTGCTTACTCTGCTACTTTTTTGCCAGTCACAGATTACATAAGCATTGGTGAACTATGACTAGTAAGTGGTTACAAAGCAACTGGTCACCTGTTACTAGTAAATTTTTACATAGAAACTGGAAAAATGTAACTTTTAAATAAATAAACAATTTTTATATTATTTTAATTGTTTTTTATTATAAGAAAATAAATAAATAAGTAATATACATATATAAAAATAGTCCAAAATAATGTAGATGGCACCAATCAGTCTTCTTTACGCTTTTTTTTTAGGTCGTACACACATTTCTTTCTGTAAATATCTAAAATTAAAAAACAAAATACACAAATGTATAAATTAAATTAAACTTTTCAATTTCTTTTATGCAGTATTGTTGTTACTTAACTTTCTTAAAACTTTAATAAATTTTCACTTCACAGACCGAACGAATTGTATATTTTACAATAAAATGCGTTTTCTTAAAATTTTTGGGTTATGTACATTAGATGTTTCACTCTAACATACATGTTAGAGAAGAGCAACTATAATTGGTAAATGTGTCGGTCATCGCTACCAGTCAAATGACCAGTCAATTGGCTGGCACTCTTAAATTCACTATAAAATTATTGCAAATGTATTAGTGAAAAAATTTCGTTTGTGTTAGTTTCGGTTATTCATTTCTTGTAGGGGGGCTGGTTTTACTATAAATCGGCAGCCTGTTATAATAATCTTATTGGCGCAGATAGAATTTTATTGTTCTTTAATCTATTACAAAAACATCGTAGTTCAAACAATCCAATGACGATATACGTTATATAATTTTCACAACAAATAACTGTGCTTATCAGGGCAATTATGAATAAAACTCCCAGGGAAATTTCTCCCTTTTCCAATTAGAATTTTTTGTTTTCCCTATCACTTGCCATTAGTTGGAATTGTTCCCTGGGAAAATTTTCCCTGGGAGTTTTATTCATAATTGCCCTGTATGTGTTTCATTTTGGGGCTTACGAGTATTGTATTACGACTTCGACGATTTTGTAAGAGACTAAAGAACATTGCAACATTTTTTCTTTAATCTAGTACAAAATCGTCGTAGTCGTATTCGAAATAAGACATTCGTAATTAGACCCATTATGTGGCGGAATTTCAAGAATATCGGTAGAGCCTAAAATTTCTGCTGCCTTAAAATAATTAAAGTTTTTTTTATAATACAATCTCATATTAATAAAGTACATGTGGAATAAAAATTTAAATTAATTTGAAGTATCTGTTTGCCTTCGCTTTTGGAAGTTTTCACAAGGTATTTTTTGATCTTTCGGGTAGATACGATCATCGTTAACATTAACAATTTATTTAACATAATAAATTTCAATGTATGTATTTTAATAATTTGGAATTCGTCCATTGACAAATAATAAAATTAACAATTTATGTTTCATCTTCCGGTAAATTAAGGGTGTGGCTTTCACTGAAGTAGTTAGCACGCTGACTACAAACCTAAGGTCCTGGGTTCGAGCCCGGTCTCCGACAGTCGTTAAAAATAACAACACCAAGAATTTTTCTGATGTACATTAGTGTCCTTTGTATCAGTTGTTGTGGGAAAAATGCAAGTGATGCAGGCACTGGTCACTAAACTATAACGACTTCATCCGATAATAATCCTAATGTAACATCAGGGCGCCTTCGTTGTATAGCAGAATCATAGAAGAAGTGAAATAACTAATAAAATAGCTACTAAACACAGCTTAAAAAAAATGATAGCCTCATTTGACACCAGAAGGCGCTGCAAGATTGCATTATCAAAAAGCGTGGAAAAATGCAAGTTGTAAAACAATGAAGCTTTTGTCTATCTCTTCCTTCACCACTTGTCTTCTCTATCACTATTCCTTCCCTATAACACTCTCTCACTATCTTCTCTTCAACTAACACGTAGAACAAAGAGATCATTGTATTGGACCCAAGTGAGCTGGACTCTAAATTTCATCCTTCCTTACCAGCAGTCTGCTAACCTAACCTATCTTCCGCTTATTTAGGACTTGTTCATAGGCGTAGAAAGAAATTCACCAAGAATTGCTGTTGCTCCACCTAGAATTATTAAAAATTGCATGTAAATTATATATTTTTATATTACTCATAAAAATCAATAGTCATAATGCCGCTCTAGAAAGAATGTCTAGCTGCGCTAATGGACTGATCATACCAAATACAAAGTTGATTTATCATTACAACAACATACATGGAAATTTGTAACATGATTATTTTTATTTGTTTGTTGACAGTTTGGGTTAAGATTTTATGCTATTTTGTATGGAGTTTGACGGATCATCTTAATTTTTAATATCCTCTGTGTTAAATAGTTTAGTTGATGTATTTTAATTCCGTATTCCATCATTTCGAGCCTTATTTTCGATTTTATCATAAGCGACAAAAATTAAAGTTTTCCGGATAAGGTTTTTTTAAAATATTCAAATATGTTTTTGTACGTAAATTGTTGCTTACAATAAAATTGTAAAGCCTCGAATAAACAACGTTTTAAATATAAAAATCAATAACTATCTGCCGTATGTTCACTTTTAATTTGATATGTAACAACTTCTCGATGATCCGAATGATAGTACTCGTACACGACAATCTTGGATGGTTTAAGGTTCCTTACGTCGTGTTTATTGTCGGCCACCAAATCGATACATTTCTCTTCATCCGCCTGCATGTAGGTAAAATAGAAAATAACTTTACCTTTTGTTTCGTCTTCAATGCGATCAATATCCTCACTGCTTCTTAACAAGCGAAGACTTTTCTCGTTGGCTATGTAACCAGAAGGTAAGTCCACTTCTGCAATTATCATATTTGTGTTTAAATAATTGGCATCATCTAGAGGTTTATATCGAATACAGGTTTCTAAGTTTATTTGCAGTCCATTTTCTTTTGATTCAGCATTGCTTTTAATAATTAAACTTTGTGGTTTAGACTGTTGCAGACTTACTATCCCGTCCACGGAGCTTCGATAATTATAGGAAAATTGCAAGAAAATATTTCCATTACCAGAGATTTCAATATCAATAGTACGTGTAGTTGGTGGTAACTGTAAATAGAAAATTAGTTAGTGAAGGTGAATTTCAGTGATTACCTAGAGTAACAAAAATAAATATACTACCTATTTTCTTTCATTTGCCTCACAGCCAAACGTAAATTAGAGCCTTGCGTTAGCATCAGAGCGCGTATTTGGTGTACATTTAATCAAATCTACATACTTTGAATTTACTGAAATCACGTATTCTGCTGCCAATTATATTGACTATGGGACGTACATAGTGATCGTGTTGTTTAGTTTCCTTAATATGGAAACATTAGAATCTGTATTTTCTTCTACGTACATACAAAAAAATTTTTAATAATTTTTTCTAGAAACACGCTTGTTCCGCTTTTTTCTTGCCTCCGAGGGGGGTAAAATATAAGACCGACCCACAGTAATTTTTTATCTTCAACATTTCCTCCCAATATACCTATGACATATCTCGACTCAAGAGGGCTCAAATACAAAGGCGACGACTATGACGTGCCTATCGAAGTCAAATGTATGACCAACCTCCAATATTTTTTCAATACCAAGAGTCTCTAAACATACATACTTATCGTCTATATTCAACCATTAAAGTTGTCCCCATACAAAAAATAATTTTTTGAACAATTTTTTTTAAGAAATCCGCTTTTATGGTGCCTCCCAGGGAGGTAAAATGTAACTAACTGCCCCTAGGACGTACCTATCGAAGTCAAATGTATTACCGACCTGCAATATTTTCTCTAAACATAATTGTCATCTATCTTCAAACATGAAGGTGGTCCCCATACAAACAAATAATTCTTTGTTAAATCATTAATTTATTTTTGGCATGTGTTGGACATATCTTTTTATTTTGGGCAACGACTTGAAGTAAAAATATTTTTTCTTCTTTGTCGCTGCACAACACACTGCTGTAAGCAAATTGCAGTTTTTGCAATATCTCTAGCGCTTGGTTATAGTCTTCACGCTGTCCCTGGTTTCTAGATCGCTATTTAAAAAACTTATTAGAAATCCAAAGCGTGAAAAAAAGTTTTCTCTCCCAGGTGTTACGTAGTGGCTCAAATCATTCATTATTTCTGGGTGTACTTCTGTGGGGCTAGGGTAATTCCCTTCACACATGTGAAGCCGACCTTCCTCTCCACTAGTGCCACTATTTATTTTGTCATCTTCTGCCTAAATATCATCTACGCCATCGCTGTCTTCGTTTGATACTGTCATGCTCGTTGGATGGCGAAAGGGATATATTACCTTAAAATGTTCTTATTTCTAAAATATCTTGATTTAACCAAAAATTAATTTGATGGAATCAGCGGTGTCAGTATCTATAGACATCGTTACACTTTATGTAAAAGCTTGGTTTAGTGCGACTAAAGCAATCGAAGCTCCAATGATTTGAGCTTTTTAAAAGCTATTGCTCATTATGATGAGGAAGTGTTATCCGACGAAAAGGTGGACGAATCATCAAACGAAGACAGCGACGGCGCTGATGATATTGAGGCAGAAGACGACAAAATAAATAGCGGCGCTAGTGGAGAGGAAGGTGTCGTTCTCGCCCAGTCAAATATAAATTTTGTTCTTATCTTCATCGAGTTGTAGATAGTTTTAAAATTGGAAGCTATAAAAGCGTTTTCTGCAAAAGTAGATTTTTGAGTTGTGATACTATTGAAGTAAACAAGTGACATGCATATCGTTACCTTAACATAGAAAGGCCCTAACTCATTTTTTTAATCGAGTTTTTTTTATATATTTCAATAGATTGCAAACAAATGCAATTTAAAATTGGTACTTTTTTACAGCAGTTTTTTTAAATTTTCCTTCGTTGTTTTGTCAAAAGTGTCCAGGTGCCTGAGAATTCAATGTATGTTTTGATTTCACTTGGATTTCCAAGTAACAGGGACCTGTTACATATGTAAGTACCTACCGCTCATTTATTGTAACAGAGGCATATTTCAAAAAGAACTAGTTTTAGAGAAAAAAAAGTTTTTAATTTACATACAACTCAAATCTGCATTTTTAACTTGAAAAATTAATTTTTGAGATATGACTATGTAGCAATAAAGGAGCTTCATTTATTCTTAATTTCTTATTACAACAATTACATCTTTTTATTCTATTTATTTATTTCTGGAGAAACATATCAGTTGTTCATTATGTGGGAAACTTTTTTATTGTATGTACTTAAAAATATAAATTTCGAAATCCTTTTGTTTTTACACCATTTAATATTTACACCCATATTCATAAAAAATAAAATGAATTTAAAATCCATTTTAGGAAAATTTTTTATGAAAAATTTTAAATAAAATACATTTCAAATTCATTTTAAATTTTATGAATATGGGAATTATTATTTTACTCTTTGAACTATTTGATGGCAAAAAAATTTAAACTTTTTTTATCCTATTACGTTATTTTATTTTTTCTGTAAACTAAGCAATCTTATTCTAAAGTACATTCTACGTCACTTCAACATTCGTATTTACTTACCACCCATGACTGGGTTCTAAATTTATAATTTGTTACAAATATATTCAGACAAATTGTCCAATTGCGGATTTTCTGATTCATTTTTGTCATTTCCTTTTCTTTTTTTCAGCCATCTTTGCAGTGTTCTCACAGAGGGAAGTGGAAAATTTTTTTCCTTTAGCAAATTATAAGCTTTAACACTTGTGGAATACAAAACAAGTGATTGGTCAATATCCGCTTTTCTAAAGTTTTGCCTTTTGTCGCCACTTTTAAGTATTTTTATTTGACTTTCAGTAAAAAGTCGTCTTAATGCTTTCTCAAGATTTTCGTTTGTAACAGTCAATTTTTGAATTTGAGAAGACAACTTGCGTATTTTGGTCGCTGATCGATTTTGTGTCATTTTCAGCATATTATTCTCCTGCCTCAATGTTTTTCTAGAAACAAGTTAAAATACATAGTACATAAGTATTTTTTCACCTTTCAAACAAATTAACATATCGCTCCTTTACTTCAAAAGTGTCATAACTCAAAAAAAAATTAGGTTTTTGAGTTAATAATGCAAAATAATTCTGCATTTCGTATTTTATCTTGTGTAAAATTTTCATATAAATAGGTTTTACTACCATCTCGTGAGAGAATATTTTTTAATTTCTTCATGGGATTGTATGTAAATTGAAAACTTTAAACGCGTTTTCTGCAAAACTAGTATTTTTGAGTTGTGGCACTATTGAAGTAAATGAGCGATATGTACATTTTCCTTTCCAAAATTGTATCGCAA
Source organism: Tachina lurida (assembly GCA_944452675.1). Taxonomy (NCBI): domain Eukaryota; kingdom Metazoa; phylum Arthropoda; class Insecta; order Diptera; family Tachinidae; genus Tachina; species Tachina lurida. Next base: position 128,073,384 of record OX101753.1, on the reverse strand, counting down.
CGTTGTAGACAGTCTTCTTGAATATCAGCCGCACTTGGAATGTTGTTCTCCTCGCATGTAACTGTTTCAATTTTATTTTCAATAGCGATTGGCTCTACAGTAGGAACTGCACCCCGTTTCAATCTTGGTGTACTTCGATTGCTAAATCCTTTGTGATAATACAAGTAACTAAGTGAGAAAATAACAATAAGCTTTAACTTACCCATTTCAAACCTTAAATTTCTTTCAAAATCCTCCTTTTTGAAATGTAAGGCACAAATTCTCTCACGTTGAACATTTACTCCATTCGGTCGATTGCAAAACTTTACCCAAAGTTTCGTTTGTGCTTCATCTTTCGGGAAAACGTAAAAGGCTACAGATCTTTCATCAACTATAGGGAAATTTACATTTATTTAATTAGAAACACACAATTCTTTTTGTCTGCAATTGCTCACTTGATTTTTTTTTATTGTTGCTTTGACTGCATTTGTTCACTGCACACCTCATGTTTACGTTTTTTCTACACAATATTTTGTAGCATTTTTTGTGCCACAACTTTTTTAACACACAATACTTAAATATTTTTATAATTTTAAAATATTAGTTTTATTTCATAAAATATAAGGCGGAATTCTTAGTACATGTGTGTATGTATGTACCACAATCAAAAGAAATCAAGAATGATAGAATAGAAGGACTACAAGATTACGCCAGTGATGCCAGTGAAAATTTTTGAAATTCCCACATTGGAGAAATCCCGATTTTTCCCTCCAACTAAAAATAGTTTCCCTACATTTTCTCATACGTTGAAATCTATTGTTACGATTTTATTCTCTGTTAAAAACGCTTTTTCGTAGATTCGAAGATTTGCAATAAATAAAAGACCCCAGTGTACTAATTAGGGTTAAGAATGATACAATCTTTATTAATTAATAAATATCACTAATCTAAATTCAATTCAAGAGCTTAAATACAAACACAAATATTATTCAAATGTTCACAACTGGTTACCACTACACCTTCTTTGCTGTTGTATATACACGTCTCAGACCACTGGCTGCGCTAGTGTTGACACAATTCTGCTTTCTCTGTTGCTCGTCACACATAAGACTCACTCTGCCGACACTTCCAGTTGATACACCAATAACAACTCTATGGCAGACTCTCACAGTTGATACACTAATCAGGACTCGCTGGCTTCACTTACACACGTTTATCAGCTTCCACTGCTCCCTTACTCTTTACTCAAGGGACTCCACAATAAACTCAAATCACGACAGACTCCAACTGTCACTATAGACTGTACTATAGTCTCTTCAATTTCCAACTCACGTATTGTAAAGCACAGACTCAAATATCAACTCACTGTTGTATCACAAATCACGGACTGCGCACAACTTAATTGTCAACTCACTTGATTAACAACAGACTTCTTATTAGCAACTGAGCTTCTTCGCAACTGATTTATTCCCAACTAACTTTTGATCGCGACTGCACTGCTGTTGGGTGCGTCAACCCCTTTTTATACTTCGCACAACAACCACTAGAATTTTCATGCAAAGTCTAGACCGAATGATCATTATCTTCAATGTTGTTTACAAAGCGCGTAATTAAGTTCATGTGGTAACTATGTACATACGTGTGTATATGCATACATCATTAAGTGGTTGTTTACTTTATTTTTGCCTTTCGCTAGAATTGCCAGGCATGTATGTATGTATGCATGTAGCTATGTCTATCTTCATAACAAGCAGACCCTTGTAGTTGTTGTTGGTTGTTTACGTTTAATCACGTATGTATGTGCTACGCATGTGTATATAGTTGTTTGCTATAGTGCTTGTATGTGAATATGAGTGTACGTTTAGTTATCTATTTAAATACTTCTGGATGTTTCTTTATATTGGCCCTGTTCCAATATTCTTGCGTAACACTTATGTTAACCCGACGGCCATTTCCGTAACACTATTAATTTTAGCCAGGGACCGAAAATAATAATTATTCTTGAATTTTTAAAGAAAAAAAAATCAAGTTAAAGGAAGTATCGGACAACGCGGTCAATCACACCATTTTAGCTGTTTTCAACTCGATTTTCCAAAACTCGAATGATTTAAAAAATTTTAATTTTATTTTTTTTAATCACAAATAATTTTTTTTGAGGAGAAATAATTGTTATTTTCTGGCTTTTTTTGTGCAAAAATAACTGATATTTTCTGATTTTTTTTTACGAGAAGAAATAAAAATCAATTTCTGATTTCTAATTTTTCTAACAGAAACATAAGTTACCAAGTCACATTAATTCCAAGGTAATAAAAGCCAATATTAGCTAAAGCTAAATTTGATCGCTAAAACAAATAAAAAATTTTTCCTATGACATAAAATACTCAAATTTCGGCGAATTACATTTTTAAGCCATTGCCTTATTTATCAATAGACGTTTGAAAATTGTATTCGTAGCTGAAAATCGAGAAGTCGACTTTATAGATTTTTAGCGATGGAGATTTAGCTTTAGCAACTTATAGAATGCGGGGTCAGGATTACAAAATCAATGAAAAAATACAACAATAAAAGAAACAACTTGGATTTTAGGCTATCCAAGATTTCATATACATATTTATAGAATTTGTTTAACATAATAATAATAAAAATTATTCACATATGAGCGGTTTCTACAAGTCAGGCAGACAACTCGTCTAGAAAATTTGTATGAAAATCACTCAAAAATATGAGTGCTTGAAAAAACAACTTGGATTTTAGTCTATCCAAAATTTCATATACATATTTATAGAATTTGTTTAACATAATAATAATAAAAATTATTCACATATGAGCGGTTTCTACAAGTCAGGCAGACAACTCGTCTAGAAAATTTGTATAAAAATCACTCAAAAATTTGAGTGCTTTCCATATAAATCTTATACTCAAGTCGTCCGTATGGGTTGTAGAAACAGTGTGTTAAACAGCTGTTGTTTAAAAATCTGTCCATAATATTTGGAAATTTTGTAGTGCTGCCATACTTTCATGATAATGAAATAAGAACCGGAACGAAAATAATTTTTTCTTCACCATCGCGGCAAATGAAAGTAACTTCATGGACGTTATCTCCTTTTTTAAATGTTACAACGCCGTTTATATTATGGTTTTATATGGAAAGCAACGACACACAATGAAAAAAATATCACATACTATTGAGATGTCACAAAATGCCATGGTGTGTATTCGGCATGACACGTATGATTCTTGATTAACTCCCTGCTTCCACAGTACGGAAGGTTGACTTGAGTAGAAAATTAATATAAAAAGCACTCATTTCTAGACGAGTCTCCTGCCTGACTTGTTACAGTAAACGAGAATCGGCAGAGTTATGACCTGTGAAAGAGTTTTTTGGTCCCTTCCATTATTTTTTCATATAAATATATTTTTTTAATTCTTGTGGTGGAACTTTTGCACTGAATGAGAATCAGAAGTGATATGAAATCGTGAAAAAAAATTCATTTCATAGTTTCACAGAACGAGAATCCACCTTAACTAACCCTACGACGGCAATAGATTAATCTGGAATGATTTTGAGTCATTTCACATCAAATTTGCTTGATAAACATACCGGCCATCTTCAGTGCTCTCTTGACAAAAAATTAATCCTGATGGAGTTTTGACTACTGCCAGGACATCAAGTGACAGTACCAAATTTGCCAACCCTAGGGAGGGCTACGCTTATAACATAATCTTCATAATTGTATATCACTTTTAAATGTATATGGGCATTTCCACAGAATGTCAACTTTTTATAGAGTGCGAAACCAAGCAAATATGCTTGTTTTTTTTCGAAGAACACGAAACTTTTTTTTTACTTATTTATATATTTTTGTAGGCCGTCAGTTCTACGTTAGGTAAAATTTTAAGAAAAATCGAGTCTCGTTGTTCAGAAATACAAGGTTAATTGCTTGCTGTCGCACGCTACAAAAAAGTGGAATTTCTCGGAGAAATTCCCGTATACTATATGATAGTGCATAAATATGAACTTTAATACTTTTTTAAGTTTGACCAACTCAATTCTTATTTTTTTTTTCTAATCTAAGTTTGTTTAAACAAGAGCGAAATTCAATCATTTTAAATACCTGATAATGTTGTAAGGATTCGGCAGTTTTCGAATCTAGATGTATAACGCCATTTACAAGATCTTCGTTTTTTTCACCGAAGGACTTATACAAGACCTTAATAATTGTGTCATTTTGTGATGTTGAAAGTTGAGCATATTTGGTCAACGCCTGAAGACCAACAACAGTATCTTGAGTTGACTTAAAGCCACCACGACTGTTGCGCTGTTCTATCAACCATTTTATAACTGGCAAATAATAGCCGGGCTTATGCATCAGAGCCAAAAGAATATACGATGTTATTTCAACAGCAGTTGTACCACCATCTTTATCATCTTGCCACCATTGCAAACCATTTTTGGTTTTAGCCAATGGCTTCACTTTGTCTAGTATCTCGGAAGCTTTTTCATGTTTTGCGATCTGAAATACCGATGACATTAAAGCCAGGGAGTAGATGTCATTGACTTCATTGATATTGCCTGATAAGAAGTTAAGGCCTTTTTGTATGACATTTTTATACTTTTTGGAGTATTTCTAAGAAGAAAAAATTGCTTAAATGAAAGGGAAAGTGCTAAAATATCCATGAAACTTACCGGACTTTCCAAGAAAGATAACAAGACAAAAGCGGTAAAGCTATTCTTACTTTTATAAGCCTTATCAAATAGGAAACCGGAATTTTCAAACTCTCCACTAGTCAATTGTCTGTCTGCCAGAAAATTTAAGCTGCTATCGATTATCTTGTTTTCGATGGACAAATATACTTTAGCCTTAATGAAGAAACGAACAACATAAGCTGTTAACCAGTTGCTAGGGATTTGGCTACCTTCAGGACCAAAAACACTATAACCACCATTCGAATGACGGAATTTTAATTGCTGCTGATAACCGATTTCCGTATATTGTTGAGCTTTTACCGCGAGTTATGTATATTTTGAGCCTTGTTCTATAGCGCTGAGATACTCCAGCACAAGTATGTTGGGAGCGAAATGCACCATATTTTGTTCACCGCAACCAGTGGGCATGTCTACCAAATTGTCCAGATTATCCCAAGCTGGCAATATAATATCGCCACCGACTGATAGCTGTAGAAATTCTGTATCGGATTCAATTTGCGCTGGAATGTTGGGCTTGTAGCGGGTCGTAAAATGTTCACCCGGTTTCAAGTGTATGTATAACTCGTGATTATGAGATGTTTCTATGCCATTCGGTTCAACTAGAAGCTTTTGTAAGACTTTATCAGTTGAAAGTTTATTTTTAGCCTGTACAATGATGTTAATATGTCCCAGTGTTTGCGCCTTTATCAGGAAATTAACGCTTTTACCATCATTTGCCGGCACAATTATATTACGTCTTTCCATTGACGAGTTCTTCATTGTGCCACTTAAGTCATCCACAAACCGAAATTCATTTAATTTATTCTCCATTAGCACTTCAGTGCTTCAGCATTCTGAGTGATAGTTGAACACAACTATTAATATGGAAACAATTTCTCCTCGTTTAATAGAATACGGTAGATGAGTGCTAATAAAAAATGGCTTGCTTGCTGTAATTCTAACGTCAGCATCCAAGAGACCAATACCAGTTTTATCATTCATCGAGAAAGCACTTAGAATCCATGTTGTTATGGTGTCGGGTAATGTAAAATTAATTTTTGTTACCTCACTGGTACTGGAATGAAATAAAAATACACTGTATAATACAGAAAAAAGTAGCAATGATCTAACGATTGGTTTTGGGCAGAGGAGAAGAAAAAAAATACGTTTTGAAAGTACAAGTCGGGGTCTTATTTTAATGGGGTTTGAAGTTTTCCCCGTTTTGTAGATTGTTTTGCAGTTTACGTACATATGTACATACATATATGATGAGAAACATTTTAATCCCGTGAGGGCTATTATTAAAAATGACTGATAAAGTTCTGGATAGTTAATTCCTACTTTAGCATAAGTTTTTTTTACTACTACACATGTATATATTTATTTATTGTATCTTCAAAAATAAATGAACTAATAATAAGTAATCAAATCTTAGGTCTATCTTCTATATAATTAATAGGCGAGCACGTTTTTTGTAATCCCTTTTACGCCGGAACTACTGCACCGATTTTGGAGCGATTTATATCATTTTTAAGGAATTTCCGCACAGATGTGCAGAATCTATATTTTATTGAAATCGGTTTAGTATTTTGGGAGCTATAAGCGTTTAAAGTTGCTACTACTACATGGAAACATAGTACACACGCATTTGTAAGCTTACACTGTGTGTGTGTGTATATTTGTGTACTATTTTTCTTGCTATTCCAATTTTTTTTCTTATTTGTTATTGTATGAGAGCCATAAAATCAGGGTGACCGAGGACATTTTTCAAAAAGTTGCACCCATTAGGGGATTTATAAAAAAAAGGGGCAAAATTAAAAAAAGACGTGAAAACTACACTAAATTTTTTATTTTTAATGTATTATTATATAATTCACTCTAAAAAAGGGGAAAAAAGTGGCAAGGCAGTCGAAAAATTGGCAATTTGCCACTTTAGTCGGTCAAACGGTCACGCTGCATAGAACTTATAGGACGAGAGTTCAATAAATTGAATTAGGTTTAATAGATTTTGTTTCTGTTTAGAATACGGACGATTGTGTCGTCCGTTTGGTATATCTAGTATATAATTAATGGGCCCGACCAATGCCGAACACAAATTTAGTGATAGAAATTATTAATACAAGAATGATGTACAAAAATATTCTCAAAAAGTTTCATCAGCGGTGTTGCGAATTAGAGCCTTAGTGTCCTTTTTTTAAGCGGATATGTCCAGTAAAGTTCAAAATATTACGAGCAAGCGGATTAGGATGTGACTCGAGTTTAGTTAAATATTTGCCTGCGTATTTAGTGGCATATTTAAATCACGATGTAAACTGGAATTTTTGATGTACCATGGAGCCGATATTATTAACCGCAAAATTTTGTTTTGCCTTCGTTGGATTTTCTCAAAATTTGAACCTGAAGCAGTGCCCCATAAATGAATTCCGTAGCACCATATTGGCTTCAAAAGCGACTTGTATAGTAAAAGTTTCCAGTCTAGGCTGAGTGTTGAATCTCTGCCAATCAATCAATGTATTTGAGTTAACTTAAGTTTCATTTGAGTTAGCTTGGAGTTAATATGGGGTTTCCATGTAAGCCGTCGATCAAGGTGTATACTCAGTTATTTCACTTGAGACTGTTGAGGAATATTTTGATTGTTAATTCGAATGGAGGAATAAGTATCTTTTCTTAGGGTGAACGCTATATGAACACACTTTTGTTCATTTACTTTAATTCTCCATAATTTCAACCATGTTTCCAGCTGAGTTATATGTTACTGGAGATTGCGGAATGCCTCACAAGGGCTTTCGTTCATACTCATACAGGCTGTATCATCGGCAAATGTTGAGGTTTGTGTATTATTGCTGACAGGCATATCACAAGTATATATTAAATACAAGACTGGCCCCAGAATACTACCCTGTGGTACACTGGAAGATATAGACTCGGGCACTCTCATGAAGTCTCCTTCCACAACAGTGAACTTCCTATCAATAACATAACTTTCTAAAAGTTTTTTTATGTTTATTGGCAGATATGTCTTCAATTTTAAAAATAGGCCTTCGTCCCATACTTTATCAAATGCCTGAGAAACATCAACAAAAATTGCAGAACAATACTTCTTTTCTTCAAATGTCCTCCTTATAACTTGAACCAATCTATGCGTTTGCTCAATTGTGCTATGCTGACTTTTAAAGCCAAATTGGTGGTGCGGGATGCACACATTGTCAGCTAAAATTTTGGACAATTTGGTCATGAACAGCTTTTCGAAAAGCTTTGAGATTGTTGATAGTAAGCTTATAGGCCTATATGACTCAGCCTTGGTAAGATCCAGTTATGTGGAAAATACTGCATTCGTGAAATGGCATTAAAACTAAATAGCAGGATTCTTATTGCAACATGAGGCAAGTTCATCAGCATCTTGTTACTAATGCCATCAATACCTGGAGCTTTCTTCGAATTAAGTTCAGCAATTAGTTTTTGTACATCACTCATCTTAAACTTTATGGGTCGCAGGGGTAGCGCAACTACACTCGGCAAATCAACAACACCAGTACATGTGTTTGGGGTAAATACGTATTTTAAATGACCAGCAAATATGTTACCTTTTTCAGTATCGCTTCTTGCCCAAACTCCGGTAGATGTGCGCAGAGGTGGTTTAAACTCAACGGGTGTTTTAAGCTTTCTAGCAGCGCGCCACAAAGAGTAATTAGATGCTGGTGTGACATCAAGACGTTCCAGATAATTTTTAAGAGATGCAATTTTTTCGAATGCAAGCAACTCTTGGAGCCGTTTAGTACACTCTTTAAATCTGATTTTATGTTGGGGTGATCTGTGCTGTTGCCATTCCCTTCTAGCTCTTCTTTTTCACACACGAGACGTTCAATATCCGTAGAATATATTCTATTAAGCCCAGTCTGCGGATGGGAAGTAGTGGCATGTTCAGCAGCCTGCTTAATATTTTCATTAAGATTAGCAATGTTAGATTCAACATCATCATGTGTTCTTAGCGTAATATTTTCCGTGCAATGACTACTAAGATATTTTTTGAATCCCAGCCAATTAACACGATTTATCAACTTCACATATGGGTGAGGTAAGTCACTTCTTAATGGGCTACAAATTGTAACGATCGTGGGAGAGTGATCGGACGAGAGATCTAGAGAAGCTTCAATTTGAATTAAATCCCTAGAGATATTTTTCATGACGCCAAAATCTATAACATCCGGAATTTTTTGTATGTCAGTAGGCCAATAAGTGGGCTCCCCACTCGAAATGACATCCAAGCCCATTTTTGAAATTATGTTGAACAACGCTCGACCTCTGGGTATAATAAGACGCGAACCCCAGAACGTATGTTTAGCATTATAATCGCCAGCTGCTACAAAACAAAGGCCAAGAGATTTGTAGAAATCCTCCTATTGATCTTCAGTAATTGCGAATCTGGGAATGGAGTAAATTGATGATATCACAAAATTTGTGCAAAAAATTTCAACACAAATATTCGTTGCTTGTAGATGTTCTTCACAAATGTTGTCAAGAATATAATGCTTGAGTATTGACTTTATTAGAATTGCTGATCCACCGCAAGCTCTTTCTCTTGGGTCCTTTGAATCATATAAATTGTAGCCATTAATTTTGAATAGACTTCTTGAAGTCAAATGAGTCTCAGAAACCAACATTATATCAATATTTTTTTCCCTGAGGAAGTGCTCAAGTTTATTTTTATGTTGGCGAATGCCGTGTGCGTTCCAGAAACATATTTTTAGCGTGTTCATGGCTTGTTAACTAATGCTTGAAGCAGTGCATTCTGCATTCTCAGCATTTCTTGCATCATGCTAGTCATATTTGTTGTAAAATTATTTATAGTTTGCACCAGATTATCAATAGTAGCTTTAAGGCGATTAGCATAAGTTAACGCTAATCTTACAACTGCCCGAATAATTAAATAATATAATTTTTGTATTATGGCAACGTTACAATGGATACCGACTAATTTTTGGTTGTTAAAAATACGATACGTATTGGAAACGACTTACTTTTGTTTATTTGTTACTAGCTTTTGCCCGCGGCTCCGCTCGCGTTGATCCGATATTTTGGAAACTATACTTAAAATTTATGAATGTTTTGTTATTTGTTACTCACTGATAATGTTAAAAAAAAACTATAAAAACCGACAAATAGGCGATAAAAACATTAAAAACCGGTTTTAAAACTGCTTAAACAATCAAACCCGAAACGAAAAATGTGTTTTCGCTAAAATCCTAACTAAATATAATAAACCGCTTCCGAGCCGAATAAAAAATTACCTTTGTTTGATGCTGGTAATGTAGCTTTCTATTGGTGAAAAAAATTTTCAAAATCGGTTTAGCGGTTTGAAAATCCGTGCCGAATATAAAAAACCCGGTTTCCAACCGAATAAAAAAATAACCTATGTTTGACGTTGGTAATGTAGCTTTCTATTGGTGAAAGCACTTCCAAAATCGGTTTAGTGGTTTGGGCGTGAAAGCGTAGCAAAGATTGAAATGATACATAAATAAATTATTTAAATGAATTATAAATTAGTTTAATAAAAAACGGCTATTGTCCACCTTTTCAGTTCAAAAGTTGAAATAATAATTAAAGTTGCCATATCTTCAGCAGAAAATATGGCAGTTTCATATTCTTAATGTTCACTTTAAAAGTTAACGTTACGATAAACCGGCAGTTAACTTATCGGTTACCTTTAAGTTCAGCTTAAAACTCAAAATAATCTTAATGGATACAATCGAAAAATTTGGCTTGCTTTATCGAAGCTATATATTTTTTTTAATATCCAGTCTTAACAAATTTTTCTTTTCAGTCCGATGCAATATAAGGTATTGTTACTAACTCTTTATCTCTGGATGTTGTAACATCCGTTTACCATGGCACCGGAAAAGCCTAGTATTTCGGTAAATTACTACTTTAAAGGAATGTATATATATATATATATATATAATATATATCTATGGGGAGAAATAACGGGCATAAAGGCTCAATCAGACGTGACATAACCACAGCCATAGAAAACAGCTGTTCGAACCAAACTAATGGGCAACACTGTATTGATTATACGTGACTCGCCATAACGCCATAACTGTCATCATAGAAACCAATTGAGTTTTGGTTTGGTTATGGCTATGCCATTATGGCTATGTCACGTCTAATTTAAGCTTAAGTCAGCATTTCATATTTTCTTTCTCTCTCTCCCTCAATACCGCACAAAAATGAGTTACAAACTTACACATTGAGATCTAAAAATATCCAGGTTTCAGGGAAATAAGAACGGATTTTATTCTCTATTTCATCACTTTTTGTAGGTATTGAATCAACTACTCGTAAATGAAAAGAAGTTTAAAATTATTTTTATTTTATTTAGTTTCTTACTCACGTGTAAAGTAGCGCACAGCTGAGTACGGTATATCGGTTAATGTTATAAGACCAGAAGTCGTACCCGGATGACTTACGTATGAATATTTTGTATAACTCATATCCATAAGCATCTTGTGTATAATATCTGATTTTTTAATGCGATTTCCCACATTAACTAACATAGAACTTAAATCAACGGCAGTAATGGCAACACGTGAATCTGGTTGGGCGTTTAGTGTCATTGTAATATTTTCGCCAGGCTTAACGTCTCTTGGAGCGGACACAGAAATCTGGAAAAAATTAAAAATTTTACTATAATTTTTTTTTACTATTATAACCCAAAATTTTCTAAATACCGTAAAAACTATATTAAAATAAAGCCAAGTTCATATTAAAAAATTTCCTGTGTGGTGGAATTTCGTAATTTTGAATTTATATTTCGATTATAAGACCGAAAGCGGCAGAGGGGTGGGATGCTCCCTAACCCGGCAAACGTAGTTTTGCCACATAAATTATTCCTAGATTATTTCTAGGGTATAATAACGAACTCATTGTAAGTGTGTGAGGATGTAGTATATGAGTAATAGAGGAAGGGGTGCTGTGAACAATGACGAAATATAAAAATAACAAAACACCAATAATTTGCGGTTTAAAATCTATTATAATTTATACTTATATTAATTGTTTTCAAATTAACTCATTCCAAATTTGAAGACTTGCTATTATAGTTTTCAATATATACGATTTTTATAACTACTTCCTTCGGTCCTATTCTTTCAATCATATTCTATCAACTTTGAATTACTTCGCACTTCGCTTTCAAAAGAGTCCATAACAAATTTGATGCCACTTGCTATTATAGCTTTCAAGAGATAAGATTATTATTAATTACTTTTTATGGGGGTTGACCCTTCCCTCTGTCCTTTTATTACAATATTTTGAATTACTCTCGCTCTCAAACGAGTTCAAACCAAATTTGAGGACTCTTGCTATTATAGCTATCAAAATATATTATTATTAATTGTTTTGTATGGGGGGTGCCGCTTCTCATAGTTCTCTTCTAACAACATTTTTAATTACTTCGCACCTGGCTCTCAAAAGAGCCCACACAAAATTTTAAGACTCTTGTTGTTATAGCTTTCAAGATATAAGATTATTATTAAATACTTTTGTATGTCGGGGGGTGGTCCTTCAAACGGTCCTATTCTACCAATATCTTGAATTACTTCGAACCTCGCCCTCAAAAGACTTCATACCAAATTTGAATGCTCTGACTCTTATAGCTTTCCAGATATAAGATATTTCGTTCGCATGGGCGTGGCATAGTCCACTTAGGGGTGTTTAAAATAGACTTCGACAGAAAAAATCACCAAAATGAAAAAAACCCCGAAAACAGAAAAAATTCGCCAAAACGAGAAAAAAGCGACAAAACTGAAAAAAAATCGTTTAAAATGAAAAAAAAACTGCAAAAAAGCTAACAGCTCAATGCTCAAAACCGAATGTACGGAACCCTTCGTGAGCGATTAAAGTCGCACTTTACTGAATTTATTTCATTTCATTTTCATTTACTAATTTAATTAAATTTAAGATGCACATGAAATTTATCAAAAAGGGTACCGTTTTTACTCTTTGTTTGATCGAATTTCTAAAAAGTACCGAAACGTACTCAAGGCCAGTGATGCCAACTTTTTTGGCTCTAAAAGCACATCAAAATTTAAAAAAGCACTAAAAAGCGTAATTTTGAGATATAAAAGGCGTAAAACGCACTAACGTGAAAAACGAGTGAAGTTTAATAATGTTAAATATTTTCTAAGCTATTCTCCATTTTGGCAATAGTATCATATTTAACTAAATATATCAGATGAAAAAGGTATACTTTACACTGAAAACGTAAATACATCAAGTAATTTTAAGAAATACACAAATTTATTAAAAGCACTACTTAGTGCTTTTTCTTAGTTTGGCACTAACGCTCAAAATTTGGCGTTTTGAGTCCTCAAAAAGCACTAAAAACAGTGCCAAAAGGACCAAGTTATCATCGCTGCTCAAGGTACGTTCACATAGAGAGGCAGTGATGCCAACTTTTTCAGAGCAAAGTCATGAAAAAAGCACTAAATGCAATAACTATCTTTGTATGTATGTACAGGATAAAGATTTCAACTCAAATTGAATTTTTACTGTCTTATATTGTTACGTTTTTATTCTCTGTTAAAAACGCTTTTCCGTAGATTCGAAGATTTGCAATAAATAAAAGACCCCAGTGTACTAATTAGGGTTAAGAATGATACAATCTTTATTTACTATAAATACCACTAATCTAAATTCAATTCAAGAGCTTAAATACAAACACATAGATACTTCAATATTCACAACTGGTTACCACTACTCCTTCCTCGCTGTTGTATACGCACGTCTTAGACCACTGGCTGCGCTAGTGTTGACACAATTCTGCTTTCTCTGTTGCTCGTCACACACAAGACTCACTCTGCCGGCACTCACAGTTGATACACCAATAACAACTCTATGGCAGACTCTCACAGTTGATACACTAATCAGGACTCGCTGGCTTCACTCACACGTCTATCAGCTTTCACTGCTCCCTTACTCTTTACTCAAGGGACTCCACAATAACCCCAAATCACGACAGACTCTAACTGTCACTACAGACTGTACTATAGTCTCTTCAATTTCCAACTCACGTATTGTAAAGCACAGACTCAAATATCAACTCACTGTTGTATCACAAATCACGGACTGCGCACAACTTAATTGTCAACTCACTTGATTAACAACAGACTTCTTATTAGCAACTGCACTTATTCGCAACTGAGCTTCTTAATCACAACTGAACTGCTGTTGGATGCGTCAACCCCTTTTTATACTTCGCACAACAACCACTAGAATTTTCATGCAAAGTCTAGACCTAATCATCATTATCTTCAATGTTGTTTATAAAGCGCGTAATTAAGTTCTTCTGGTAACTATGTACATACGTGTGTATATGCATACATCATTAAGTGGTTGTTTACTTATTTCTACCTTTCGTTGGAATTGCCAGGCATGTATGTATGTATGCATGTAGCTATGTCTATCTTCACAACAAGCAGAAGCTTGTAGTTGTTGTTGGTTGTTTACGTTTAATCACGTATGTATGTACTAGGCATGCGTATATAGTTATTTGTTATAGTGCTTGCATGTATGTATGTACGTGTGTACGTTTACTTCTTCTGGATGTTTCTTTGTTATTATTCCAGATACTTCTTTAATTGCCCTGTAGGAATATTTTCGCACTATTAACCCTGTTGGAATTTATTTGCATAATGATGCATTAATCTTGTCGACGGCCATTTCCGTAACAATATATTAAATTAAATCATCCGGTATAGTCGAAGTATCAAAACAGTTGAATAAAATTTAAGTGGAAATGTTTTGAAATGTTGGTCCTTATCGAGTACCCTAGTTATACTACAGTGAAGCTTCGTTATAACGAAGATCGTTATAACGAAAAACTAAATATAACGTATTTTTTATTGAGTCCTTTGAGAAAACCTCTTTATTGCAAAATTTGTCTTACAAAAATACACTATAGCTATAACGAACAAATTCTGAGCAGGGTGCCCCTGTGGCTGAGTGGTAGCAATGCTAGCCTCTCAGTGCAGAGGTTGTGGGTTCAACTCCCGCCATAGACCCTGGGTGTTTTTTCGCAGACAAGCTAATCGCTTCGCGAGTTTTGTTGTGTTTGTTAAAAATTAAAAAATTAAAAAAAAAATTCCTCAATATAACGAAATCGGAATAAGTTCTAAATGGTAAAGTCCCGTTATAAAAAGAGCGAAGTCTATATGTACTTACAAGCGCATTTGTAAAGCCTCTATACAACGAAGTACTTGTACAAAAGCCTCTATGCAACGTATAAGAGGACTAAAATTATGTATAGTATGAAATATATTTTATTAGCATTCGCATGTTAAATAGAATTTGAATAAAGAAAACTATAGTTATAACGAATTTTTTTCGTATTTCTTCAAATTTCGTTGTATCAAGGCTTTGCTGATTATATTTATAGCGAATCAATGGTTATAACGAAGTTTTTTCGGATCCCCTTGGAATTCGTTATATCGAAGTTTCACTGTATTAAAATAATTCATAGCGCTAAAACTTCTTTTCACCTCAGTATTTGAATATGGTACTGTTAATGGTAATAGAGCAAAAATTTAGTTTTAGAAATGGACTATTATTATTAGATAAATTTCTATAATTATGAACTTCAATCCAAAAATTGATCAGTTATGATCCATCTATGTAGCTTTAAATTTGTAATGCTTCGTTCTTCTGTATTTCTTCAACTTCGCCGTATTCGTTATTATTAGGGAAAGGATTTTAATTTAAATACATGTTTTCTGTCCTTGGTCGTAGATCAACGTAAATAAAATATCTTTGCGAATCAACAAATTTGCATCGTGTTGTTATTGCACATTTTTGCATATTTTATAATAAATACATATTTTTGCATATTTCATTATAAATGTATATTTTTAATGCATTTTTTATTTTTTTCATGCTATAAATCAAATTTTGGTTTTCGTGTTTAGTTGCAAAGTATTTAAAACATGCAGTTTTAACGACTGTGTAAGAACAAAAAAGAGGAAAACGAGAAAAATGTACCATCCCATTTTTCCTGATATGAAATTTGAAAGTAAAAAAAATAAAAGCACTAAATTGATATTTGTGCTTTCTTGTTCACACTATAGCCCAATTAGAGGCTTTTGTTAGTTTAACAGCTCAAGTTGAATTAATTGAAGATGCGGTAAAAAAATGTGGGCTCTGAAAGGCAGAATAAGTGAAGAGATTGAAAATAAATTAGAAATAGTTACACAGACTGTTATAAATCAGAGATGGGTAGAATTGAGATTTTTCATTACAAAAATGGTTTCAGCAAATTGTAATAACATGAATCAAAACAATTCTCATATTCCATTTGCACTGAAAAATTAGTATATATATTAAACACGAACGTGCTTGAACTGACACCACACACAGAGAACCAAACACAAGAACGCTGATGATGAAGATTTGGTGGCCATCGAAAACAGCTAGTTGTTCCGCTCTGCTAGTGTTTGTCAGAATATTTCCAATTAACTTTGATTCCAAAACGAATGAAAACTCGATTTACTAAAATCAGGGTGAAATCAGTAACTTCCTATTTTTCAAATAAGTAAGCCGCACTTCTTTAACACTTGCTACTTTCTTGGGGATGTGCGAGGACTTTTATGTGTTAAGAAAAATTACTTTCTTTTTAAGAAAGGCAAAATTCAATTGCATTTTTCATTATAAAGATTTTTTTTTGGCAAAAGTACTCTTTTAATGACTCACAAAGTAATGAGTGGTACTTATTTATCTAATTTTTTTTTTAAATTAAATAAGCACTTATTTATATCATTATGTTCAAGTACATATTCTAGTACTTTCCAGTTATTAATATATGTGTGTAGGTATATGCATATTTCTTTTTTTTAATAATACAATCCTATAAGTAAAACTTACCTCATTTTCAAGCTTGTCTGGTAATATAATTTCAATTTCACAAGAACACAAATAACCAGCGTATACATAGTGAACATATAAAAATGATAGTGGTACCATTTCATTACTGGGCCACAACTGGATTGTATATGACTTTCGATTTTGCTCCACATGAACGAATTCACTTTTTACAATGTTCCCATGCGCTGTCAACATATAAATTAAATATGGTATATTTCTCTCAGACTCAACGATAACATCAATCGGCAAATTCATCTGGGAACTAAAAATATAAAAAAGATAACTATTAAAGCTGAAAGCTTAAATTAAACGTGAAATAGCCATAATGCAATAGCCATAACAAAACAAAAATTCAATTGGTTTCAGCTTAAATTAGACGACGTGACATAGCCACTATTTCATTTTCAATATTTTTTTGGTTGGTTCAAAAAAGTCCCCTCAATATTGGCCTATACCTTCATATGCAAAAAATATTGGCACGATGGTACCACACGGCAATTTATTCTTCATGTAAGCTTTTGTTAATTTTAACTTGCTGAAAATTCTTTCCACTGAATAAAGAGTTCGAAAATAAAAGAAAACTAAAATTTGCTAGGCAAGTACAGCCAAACATAAATAATTATGAAAATATTATAAGAAGGTTTGGTAGTAAATTTACGGAGTAAAACTGTTGAAATGATCAAATGAAGATCTGTAATTAAAAAATTTACTTGTGTATAATGTTGGGGCGAAATTACACAAAAAATTCTATAGTCCCAAAATAGTTTAAGAACAATTTTTTTGTCCCATTTTTGGATAATTACACAGAAATCGGCAACGCTGGATTTCGCTCCCTTCTTACTTTGCCCGCAGCATTTATAAACGCAAACAATGTTGCCAGAAAATTTTACAAAAAAATCTGCCAAAATAGGCTAAAAAATCTGAAAAATAATTTAAAAGAATCTGCAACAATAAAAACACCTTAATTTTGAATTGTTTTCCATTTTGTTTTCGAATTATTAACCGACTTCAAAAAAGGAGGATGTTATATGTTCGTCGTGTATTTAATTTTCGAATTAACATAAATTATCTCGCTATACAAAAAGAGATGCCGATATTACAAATCTATCTATATATATATAACAGGATGTGTGTATGTATGTATGTAATGTATGGACTCCAAAACGGCTGGGCCGATTTTGATGAAGTTTTCAGGGAATCTTCAGAATATTCGGGCGGGTGACACTGTGAAGTCTGATTTTTTATTTTCGGTCTGCGGGCGGAGGGGCGTGGCAAAATCCAATTTTCATATTGCACCACCAATGACATATATATTACATATATACATATATATATTTTTTTTGCGAGGATGGGAGGGGAGCGAAGCACACCGGGTTAAGCTAGTTGTTTAATAAAAATAAACATTAACAAAAGAATAAGGACAAATAAATGCACAAATTTTCTACATACAACTTAAAAAACATGTACATAGGTATACATACATACATACAAATCTGTGCAAAGGAATATACATACATATCGTACACTAATCTCATAAACAGTCACAACTCAAAAAATCCTATATGTTCAGGAGTGGCAAAAAACTGTTGAAGAAGACTTTGCTGTAAAATAAATTTTTTTCGGTTTATGAAAAATCAAAACCATTTTCATAATTTTGAGTTATGACTGTTTATGATTTAGTGTGCGATAATTATATATCCATATATGTATCTTCGCACAGATTTGTTAGTTTCTTTTTAACGTTGTTATGTTGGTGGCATGGTTACTGAAAAATCAAACGTCAAAAACTACTTATTTGTTAGTGTTTCTTCTTCTGAGTAAAGAAAAACACGAAATATTGATGTTACACAAGCATTTCAGAAAATCTGCAATTTGGCAGTGAAAATCTGCGAATCTTACTTTATGATTTTTGTAATGAAAAATCAGCAAAATGTAGAGAAATCTGCAAATCTGGCAACAGTGAACGCGAATAATTTTACTTCTTAATGTTCTTCGTGGAACATCTTTATATATATAGTACATATCTACATATTTATAGTCTTTCGTTTCAGGTAGCTTATGTCCATATGTGACGCGTAAAATAGAAAGGGACCTAACCCTCATACCTAAATAAGAGCGGCAAGCGTCGCGTTAGCAGCAGGGTACGCATTTTCAGTACATTTAAATGTGAAAATATTACTTGATTGTACTGAAAATACGTACCCTGCTGCTAACGCGACGCTTACCGCTCTTATTTAGGTATGAGGGTAAGGGTAAAAACCGGTTTTGTTCAGGAGAGCCATTTTAAAGATTTAAATACGTGTATCTTTGGTGTACCATCACTGAGCGTGTTGGTATTGCTCTCATTTGAAAGCGACACATCTCATGACGTCAGGAACGTGTTGGTCAACCTTGAAAACGCGCGTAGGTCGTCCCTACCTCTTGTTTTGTGTAGTTGGTTTTTACTGTTTTCTACCTAGCGCGCTGTTTCCATGAGTTTGATATAAATTTTGCTCGCGTTTTTTCGAATCCAGGTTTATTTTCTGGAATTATTAATTGTGAATTATAATAAATATTCATTTATAATTCTTTTAAATCGTGAATATCACTCTGTTAGTACGAAAATTTTTTCACATAACCTTTGAATCTTCGACTGCAATTTCATAAAACGCGCATATCTCTGGGAGGGAACACTTTTGGGGCATGGGATCGGTCTCATTCCATGCTCAGATGTATTCCACATCAAAAAAAAAAGTGAAAATAGATTTTTTTACCCTTAGGTCCTTTTCTCTATGCGCTGTCACATATATGTATGTATGTACATGTCGTCGGTTGGTTTCTGGTTTGCTGCAGACATAATGTATTTTGAATATACTGTGCCGCAAACCAGAAACCAACCGATGATATGCATATGTGCGAAAACACAAGTTCTTTTTGTTCAAAGTAAATTTATATAAAGTATATGCAAGTACTCAGATGATTAATTTTTTTCTCGTGTAGTGTCAATGCATGAATGTCAAAAGTTGTTTACAGTTTTCGTACGCAAAATGGCGTACGCGCTTTGCTTTGTTATACACAAGTGTGTGTAGTGAAAAGTTGAAATAAATTTTTACTTAAAAAAGGTGTTACAAAACATTTAAAAATAATTATATTTAATTATTAAAATAAATATGTAGCTTTCATTATACTTATTTCACGTAATAAAGGTTTATAAATTAATAAATTTACTTTGGTTTTGTCTATCCATACATTTCCTTTTTGTTGTATGCAGATCTGGGACTTGCATTATATAAGCAAATGCATTGACCATCTTCCCACACTAAACCAAATCAATACAAATGCAAATTTATTACATTAGAACAGCTACGTCCAATCCATATGCACAATGTGCAAACTTTTATGAAGAGCTTTTTGTGCTTTCACACCCACGAGAGTACAACATCCACAACAACAACACAGCAGAAACAAGAACACATTTAAGAGCTTTCAAAGCTGTTTACCTCAAATACAAATATCAGTGTATATGTGTTTGGACGTAGCTGCATTAGAACTAAAGGCCGGGGCACAATGAATCCGTCATACGTTAAACTTCGGCTTTTCCAACTGACATTAACGCAACGACGGAGAAGGTTGGCACAATGAGTACTTTATTGACGGAAGCATTTGAACAGCTTCTATAGGTCGATTCTCCATTTTATCTAATAAATTAAACTTTTTGTATTTATTTCGTTTAATTTTATTTTTGCTGTCACAAAATACAAAAATATACACCAGACCATACCAAAAAACCAACCAATATCTGTCAAACTACTAAACGTACACAAAAAGTTAAAAGTGGACCAAATTTCGTACTTTGCGTTGACGGACACGTACTGAATGCAACCGACCTCGTAAGGAACCATGTATTTCAACTTAGCTGTCAGTTGAAAAAGGCGAAGTTTAACGCATGACGGATTCATTGTGCCCCGGCCTTAACTTTGATAATTATAGTGAAATTTTTTAGGATTTGACTAAAATCTCTTCAAAGTAATACATTGATATTGCGCCAGCACCAAATCACATGGCAAAAATAGAACGTCAATTTGTACATACATCAAAAACATACGAACATACATAAATATGTAAACTTTTTTCTATGTACATATCGCCACTTAATTGAGGCAAAAATCATATCACTACCATTTTTATAATTTTTCAAGAGAAAGACAAAACTTGATTAAACTGTCCCAAGCGGTAGTATATTCCATTTATAAAATCACAATTTTTTAAGATATAACTTTACAATCAAATAAACGAAAACCTAAGTTCTGATCTTTCATTTGTATGCACGTACTTACACAGGTGCCTTCAATGTTCCTTTAATGTATTTTTTTTTATTTGTGCTACATTATAAAAATATGATTACGTTGTATATAATTTTACTGTGAACAATATGTGATATTGCATTACTTCATGATGTGCTTAGTGGCAATTCAAAATTAGTGCATTTTTCGCCATACGATTAGCTGCTAGTGCAGTATTAATCCATTACTTTTATTTTAGTGCAAAAAATAGTGCATTACAAACATCAAATTTAAATTTTCACTAAAATTTTTGTTTTTCAATCAGTGCTTATGAAAAGTAATGCAAGTTGCCCAGGTCTGGTTGTAATCATCTGTTTTTGACATCCATCCATTATTTTTACACAAACAAAGCGCATGTTCTTTTTGTATTTTCTTAGTGTTGTAGACCTGCATATACTTTATATATATATACTTTGTTTTTGTTATTTTATATTTTTTCTTTACTTTAGGAAAAATACATACATCCATTCATAGTTATGCACCCAGTTGGCCAAATCGTCGCAGACGACATTGTCTTCGGTTTGTCTTCAATAACACCGAATGACGACAATTTGAGCCACAGTGTCATATGTTTTGTCTTAATAAGACTTTGTTGAGGACAATCTGTTTCATAAGTTTTGTCTACAATAAAGCAGTGTTGACGACAATCTGGGCGACATTGTCACTCATCTATTCTTGTGTGACCACGCCGCCATTTGTATGATAATTTCGTCGATGATTTGTATGGATGTGTCTGCAATATGTCTTCTAGGACTTACCATTGTCTTGTACCCGTCGTCAAAGATGTCTTAAAGACGTGGCCAACTGGGCATGCAAAGGCACACACACATGCATACGTATGCAGATGAATAGCAAAGACATTATAATAATAAGCAGTGATGCCAGTAAACATTTTGGGAATTCCCTACACGTTTGAAAAAAAAATCCCTTTTTTCCCTCCAACCAATAATATTTTCCCTACATTTTTCCCTACGTTGAAAATTTATTATTTTTAACAGCAGAAAAACAAATAAATGTACATTTTGTGAATATTTGTGGGTTATTTACAAAACTTTATTTCATATATTGTACAAAACAGACTATATTCGTATGCCGAGTATTCACTATGACACTTTCTGAGATCGCAATGGTGTGTATTAATGGCAACGTTTGTCATTTCCTATACTTTTCGTTGTGTGGCATTGCTTTCCATATAAACACACATGTTGAAAATGATACCACAAGAAATGACAGATGTGTACTCAGCATTAGTTGGGTACCAGGTAGAAAAGTAATTAAAGCATTAATTAACAAAAACAAACTAAAATTATGTATTATTTTGAGCCTTCATTACAAAAACACATGAGCAAATTGAAATGCAATGAATCAAACCAATTCACATATTCCATTTGCAAAAAGTTTCGTATATAAGGCAGACATCTACATCAACTGACACCACACACAGTGGACCAAAACACAGAAGAACGCTGATGAGGAAGGTTTAGTGGCATTAGAAAACGGCTGGCTGTTCCGTTCAACTATGTGTTGTTGTCAGAATATTTACAAATAACTTTGTTGTTATTTGTTCATTAATAAATTATCACATGTAATTTGGCTTAAAAAGCGTTACAAACATTAGCCTGTTCAATTCATAAGAATATAGAAACAAATACAGTTCGAAAAATAATAAATTAAATTAACTAAAAATTAATAGTCATTGGCTTGTGGCAAAAATTAATTAAAAATATACTTAATAGTAGCAAACCAAAAAAGTTTGTGTTAAGTAGAACAAAAATAAGCAAATTAACAAACATGAACATAGTAAGTAAAGAACAAAACTACAATGGTAAGACTGTTGTAAATATAGAGATGGTAACTTTGAGCCTTCATTACAAAAACACATGAGCAAATTGAAATGCAATGAATCAAACCAATTCACATATTCCATTTGCAATAAAGTTTCGTATATAAGGCATACATCTACATCAACTGACACCACACACAGTGGACCAAAACACAGAAGAACGCTGATGAGGAAGGTTTAGTGGCCTTCGAAAACGGCTGGCTGTTCCGTTCAACTATGTGTTGTTGTCAGAATATTTACAACTAACTTTGATGTTATTTGTTCATTAATAAATTATCACATGTAATTTAGCTTAAAAAGCGTTACGAACATTAGCCTGTTCAATTCATAAGAATATAGAAAGTTATGTACATCCTTTCATCTTAAGCCTAGATCACACTATCAGCTCAATGTACCGATTTTCGTCGGCTCATTGAGATAAAGTCATAATTAATAAGCTAAATTTAAGGACATAATTGCACCACACTGCATTGCTAATAAAGTAATATAGACTTATTCTAGAATTGATTGAAAAATAAGGCCACTTCCTAGATTGAAATGCATTTTTTTTACTTTCTTCTATGGCTCTTTTTTATGAAACTTTTCTTCGTGTTTATCTTAAATATAAACTATTTTATTGATTTCTTTTAAGTATTTTAAAAAAATTTCCATGCAAAAAAGATCAGTTTGTGGAGCAGTGGTGACACAATTTTACACGTTGCATAGCTTACACAACGCAAGACCTTTTCTTTTTATTTTGTGACTGTCTGTCAAAGAAACTCAATATATACAAACATTAAAACATTATTATTGCGATTTGTCATATTTAGCTATATATATAAATATGTGTGGATATTGCAATTGATTTTCAGATTGTTAGAATTCATAATGTAGTGTTTCTGCAAAAAAAATTTCAGCTCTTAAATAAAAATCCTCCAAATATTTTTGCATTTTATGTCTAAGAAATTTAAAACGCTGTAATTGTAAAACTTCTCTACATTTTGCAAAAAATAAAAACTTTTTCCCTACAAAAAGGGAAAATTCCCTACTTTTGGCATCACTGATAATAACTGCTCTGAGCAGTGTTCCCAGTTTAGGGGATTTTTCCCCAAATTAGGGATTTTTTTCGCGATTGGGGATGAAAATTTCGTATTGGGGATCTGGGGATTTGTTGGGGGATATAACCAAATTTGAGGAGATTTTTCGGGGATTTTTTTATAACTGATGGTCAAACAACAGTGATTTTTGAACTAAGAAATATGCGTCTTGCAAGTCTAAAAATGTGTGTTACTATTCATAGTGTACGGTTTCTAATAAAGAAGAAGTATCAAGGCAGATTAACCAATAATGAACACTACCAAAACAAAAATACGCAACAAAATGCAATACGACTTTTTGGAAGCACTTCTTAGAATAAACACACACCTTAAAAATAATTCAATTTGTTGTGACAAATTTAATCCTTCTGCTGAAATGCTAAAAATTTTTAATACAAGTACTATGTATAACACAATTTCTGAGGCTGATGAATCAGAAGATTTCGATTCTAAATTTTTTGAAATGCTAAACTTTGGTTAAAAATTTGTTTATACTTGTGTATATTAAACTATGTGTAATTTTTTCTTTACAAGTTTTATAAGTGCAAATTTAATTTATATGAATGTTAATATACTCGTAGCTATCGATATAAATGAATTTTATTGAATAAATATGTTATTTTTGTTATTGTTTTAAAAATAAATTAAAAATTTTTTATTTGAAATATTTGAATCAAAATAACTTAATTTGGGGATTTTTGGGGATGAGAAATCAAAAATTAGGGATAAGCTCTGGAAAAACACTGGCAACACTGGCTCTGAGAAAATAAATACTCTCTTTGGAACACATGGATTTAGTAGAAAGTCTACCAGCAAATTAAGCACTGACAGTAAAATGTATGGACGTAGAACATCTTTATATATTTATTGTCTTTGGCAGTAGTACAGTCGAATTTTTGCCTTTCTGAATACGGAATACTTTAAAAGACTTTCAAACACTGTTGGAAACTATTTATTTAACTTTATTTCAGTATCGCTTTCGTACAAGTGAAAATATCGTGCTTTAAAATATAATCTAGTGTGAAATTAAATAGCATAATGAGCGAACTAACTGAAATTACCACCGAAATAAAACAAAAGAAGTTATCGCTTAGAGCAGGCAATAAGTGTTGTTTGCCTCATTGTGGCAGATCCAAAAGAAGTTTTCCTAACTTAAAAATCTTTCGTTTTCCATATTGCAATGATATATTGTTTAAAGCGTGGACAGAAAAGTGCAACTTTGACGAAAGCTTTTTGGAAATACCGCGGACATTATATATATGTGATAGACACTTTTCGTCAGAAAATATAGTAAAGAAATACTTGAAGCGCGACGCAGTACCAACCTTAAACTTGACTGATGATTCAGGTATAAAGAAAGAAGACGGTTTATTAAGTGAGGATGTTGCCTTACCCTTATTTACAAGTCCGCCTCCTGAGTGCAAAAAATCCGTATCACCATCGTTTTGCACAAGTTTTTATAAAAGTTGTAAAAATGAAGAGTTTTATAAAAAAAAATATCTTACAATGTTTAAAAAACTTAAGACTGTTTCGCAAGATAAACTTAAATTAAAGAAAAAAACCGAAAGTTTAAAAAGAAGGATAAAAAACTTAGAAAGCCAAATGATAAATAAGAAGTCTATTGAAGCCGAAGTTGATGAATTAAATATAAATCCTAACGAAAAAACTTTTTGCAAAATGCTCATAAAGGTAAATAGAGGTTCAAATGCGCGTTGGGAAGATCATGAGATAAGCTTTTCTCAAAGTATATTTTATAGATCATCCTCCACATACTTGTTCTTAAGAAATGTTTTGAAATTGAACCTTCCGAGTCCTTCATCCCTTAGGAGTTGGAGTAGCATTAAAAACTTGCAGCCAGGTAACAATTTATGAATACACAAAGCACTCACAGAAACAGTTCAAAAGATGCAACAACCTTTTAAAAAATAATGTATTCTAATTTTTGATGAAGAAAAATTTTACATATAATGAATGCGCAGATATTATAGATGGAGTTGTCGATTTAGAATATGAACGAGTGCATCAAATGGGGTCCCAATTTTGCGTTTTTATGATAAGAGGAGTTGTAAAAAATTGGAAGTTAGTTTTAAACTATTTTGTTACTTCCAGTTCAATAAAAGGTGATATAGTAAAAAACGTGTAGATTCAAACTGGGTTATTTTAAGAGAAATAAGACTAAATGTGCGTGGGCTTACGTGTGATCAAGATCCTAATAATAGAAAATGTTATGATATGCTGGACGGATCCTGTGGAAAACCTTATTTTGTTTATACAAATGCCAAAATTTACTTGATGTACGATGTACCCCATATTTTTAAATCTATAAGAAATGCTTTCATCAAAGCCGATTTTAAAACACCGCAAGGCATAGAGCGTTGTTGGAGAAATATTCGAGTTGGAGTACGGAAAAGCAACCAAAATGACAAAATTAACAGTAGATGCGTGTTGGCCCAGCTGTCCAAACTTTGAGCAATTCAGTTGCTGCTACAATCCAATCTGTGAATGAAAATTACCAGTTTACAAGAAGTTCCGCATCAATAGCCACTTCAACGTGCTCTTTTATAAAAAAAAACTCGAAAGCTATTTTGATGGCTTAAACAGCAGCTATTTTGACGATGCAAAAATCCTTCGGTCTATGAATTAATTGTCTCCAGTAGCTAAACTAATATCTCTTAAAATAACGCAATTTAGTACCTCATCAAATTGTGCAAACGACGATGCAATATTTTAATATACTAAAGCCCAAACAATTTTAGAAGATACTCCAAGAAGTGGAAGTACAGCAGAAAGTAGTCGCACACCTGACGTTAATGTAACAAACTTATTCGATGAAAATTAAGATTATTTTAATGAAGATGCTGATTATTTTAACTCTTAACAATGTTCCACTAGAGTTAACATCGAGCCGATATTTTGTTGGTTATATAGCTCAACAAATAACTTGCGCTAAATGCCGTGTAGATATAATTTAACCAGCGCAAGTTTTGTCATATCCTTCAGAAATGTTTGTTCTCGCTAAAAATTATGATAAAGAAACAGATTTTGCAAGTTTGTGTGCTCCATCAGACTTAAGATTCACATAAACGTTTTCGAAAATCTTTTTTCTAATTTCAAAGAAATAAAAAACATAAAATAAACTATTGTTGAACAATGCGTAAATTGTACCAAAAATACAATATATTCCTGTTGGTTTGACGAGAGCAACGTATGCTTTAAGCACAAGATGCGAGATGCTTAATTTATTAGTTCTTACACGACTAAGAAAACATTCGTCGTGGGAAACATATAAATTCAAATCAACAAGCACTGAAAAACTCAAAATTTTAAAGCAATAAATAAAACCTATACTTTTGTAAACAAAATAATAAATAATTATGGTTTGAAAACTTACGTAAGCTCAAGTTTTATTTGTTTATATGTGACGCGCAAAATAGAAAGGGACCTAAGGGTAAAAACCGGTTTTGTTCATGAGAGCCATTTTAAAGATTTAAATACGTGTATCTTTGT
This sequence comes from Tachina lurida, assembly GCA_944452675.1. NCBI lineage: Eukaryota > Metazoa > Arthropoda > Insecta > Diptera > Tachinidae > Tachina > Tachina lurida. The sequence goes on along the minus strand of OX101753.1, from coordinate 128,046,057 downwards.
TGTACCATCCATTTCATTAAACGCGCATATCTCTGGGAGGGAACACTTTTGGGGCATGGGAGCGGTCTCATTCGATGCTCAGATGTTGTCCACATAAAAAAAGTGAAAATTTATTTTTTTTACCCTTAGGTCCCTTTCTCTATGCGCTGTCACATATGTACTATGTACATACAGATATTGTAAGTATACAATTGAGATTTCTAAATCAAATAATTATAACTCGGTGCGAATCGACTTATTTTTAATTTTACAACAATAAAACACGCATTTTTACCCTATAATAACACAATCGGTCGCATCTATTTGCACGTAATTTATTTGTGCGGCATAAAATTAGTCTCGTGTGTGACAGGCCAATCAGCAACTATAATCTTTTAATTGAAATGTTTTGCATGTGTATCAGGGATGGCATTAATTGTACTAAAATATTTTTTAGTTCAAATTATATATTTTTCTTTGTTTTTATCAAAATAATCGACTTTGTTCTGGCTACCGAATCGTTTTCACAAATTTGCTTGTAAGTTGGGATGTGAAAGCATATGGTTACACCTGTTTAAGTTGAAATTTAAAATATACAAATTAATACACGTAGCATATGCTTATTAACAATTTAGAGGAAAAATGGTTTGGAAATCCACGACTTCACATTTTTTTTATTTTCTCGGTGCGTTTTACTTTCACAAGACGGTATGTACCAAACCAGTAATTGGTGTGCTATTGTATTTTGCAAGTTTTAATGTTACCAAAAACAAGTAAGAGTGCTATACACTCGGTTGTGCCGAATCTTATATACCCTTCACCAAAGTGCATATATGTAGTATAGAGATACATACATAAGCAGATACATACATACATACATACATATTTCTTTTGTGAAAAAATTTATATTTTGTTGCTCTAGTGCAATTTTTAGTAAGTGACCTCTCGGTATTTTTCGATTAAATATTTGTTTAAATAAATATTTTACATTCACCCTTATTCGGATTTTTTATTTTTTGCTATTTTTTCGGTTTTTTGGCGTTTGTTTACATTTTGGCGTTTTTTTTTTCATTTTGGAGATTTTTTTCATTTAAAAATTTTTCCGGTTTTCGCGATTTATTTAGTTTTAGAATTTTTTTCTTAATTTGGCGCTTTGTTTCGTTTTGGCGATTTTTTTAGTTTTGGGCGATTTTTTTCGGTTTGGCGATGTTATAATTTTGGAATTTTTTAGTTTTACCGTTTTAGAAAATTTCGAGAGTTTGGCTCTTACGGTTTTTAAGATACAGCAAGTTGTCCAAATTACATAGTGAAAATTACATTAACTGATAGAACACCCTTTAATTTCGATTTAATTGTTGTAGTCTGTATAAAAATTCACTAAGTTTACAAATTTAAAGTGTCCATACATACAATTGTTTTAGAACACCCTTTAATTTTTAACTCTCATATATTTCTTGTTATAGATGCCAAAGTTCTACATACTCTGTCCAAATTTCAGATCCGTGGGTCTTACGGTTTAACAAAAAGAAAAAAATAATTTCACCTAGCTACTTTTATATACAAAAAAAAAATTAATTTTCCAACCCTGGAATCATCCTTTTAGATTTTTTCTGATTCCTTATAGTATGTTTACACCGGCATGATTTATACAAATCATGATGATTTGTGCAAATCATGTTAATTTCTACATGATTTACCATACATTTTGCATATGGATAAATCACTTCAAGGTGGTTGAAAATACTATTTTTCGAACATGATTTATGTATGCAACCCTGCGTTGCTTTTAAAATTACAAACTCCATGCCTGGGTCATCCATCAAGAGTTATTGAACATTTCGAAAAAATGACATTTAGGAATATTTAATCAATTTTAAATGTCAACCACATGTGAATAAAATGCACATTACAGCTGCTGCGCCCACCTTATAAAGCACGTGCAGAAATTGAGTACGAAAATTCGAACAACAAATACATACAAACCTAAAGTATACTAAGTGAACAAAAAAAAAAGGAAATTAAAAATGTGTTTTATTTATTTACTTTAATATCCAGAAAAAAGTTAAAAGTTTCCAGCTCTGGAGCTGTGGTTTTTATTTTTATAATTTTCAACACCAACTTTTTCTTTACAAAACGTAAAATATATATATAATTTATAAGGAAAAAGAAAAAAATTAATTAGACCTAGCTACTTTTATACACTAAAAGTGTAAATTTCCCATCCCTGGAATCATCCTTTTTTATTTTTCTGATCTCTTACACCAATATATTTCTTTTTAGAGTATATGTTTAATTTATGAAAAAAAAGGAAAAATTAGTTTTAGTAAGTTACTTTTATATAACAAAAAGAGTTAAGGTTTCCCAACCCTGGAAACATCTTTTCAATTTTTTTTATTTTTTTTTAATTTAAAATACCAATTTTATTCGTACTGAAGTATAAAATAAGTTTATTTATTAAAAAATTCAGTAAAGTGCGACTTTGACTCGCGCACGAAGGGTTCCTTCCGTACGTTGGGCCTTGAGCATTTTTTAATATGGCATTTTTTTCAAGTGAAATATTTTTTTTTTGTTTTTTTCGCTTTTTTCTCGTTTTGGCGATTTTTTTCAGTTTTTGGCGATTTTTTTCATTTTGCCGATTTTTTTTAATTATGGCGATTTTTTTCATTTATTTTTTATTTTGGCGTTTTTTTTTATTTGGTGATTTGCTTCATTTTAGCGATTTTTCCGGTTTTTCGCGATTTATTTTCGATTTAGAATTTTTTTTTAATTAGGTGATTTTTTTTTTTGTTTTGGCGATTTTTATTTTTGATTTTGGCGATTTTTTTCGGTTTGGCGATTTTATAATTTTGGGATTTTTTTGTTTTACCGTTTTTGAAAATTTCAAGAAGTTTGCTCTTACGGTTTCCAAGATACATAGTCAAAATTGCATTAACTGATGGTACACCCTTTAAATAATTTTTGTTTAAATTTTAGTGTTAATTGTTGTAGTCTGTATAAAAATACACTAACCTTACAAAATTCAAGTGTATATACATACATACAATTGTATATATATTACATGGGATTTTAACATTTTTCGTTGGTCGTTTTGGAACACCCTTAACTTTCCAACTCTCATGTATTTGTTGTTGTAGCGGCCAAAGGTCTACACAATGTGTCAAAATTTCAGGCTCGTAGCTCTTACGGTTCTCGAGAAAATACCCTGTGACAGACGGACGGACAGATGGAAAGCGTAGCGAAAACAATAGGGTTTCTTTTCTCCTTTGGTGTACGAAACCCTAAAAACAAAAATTAATTTTCGGTGGTTACTTTTATATGTCAAAATAAAGTTTAAGTTTTCCAGCTCTGCAATCGTCCGCTCGATTTTGCTGATTTTCAATAACAATATATTTTGGACCATTTCTGACACACCACTCCAAGATCGAAGTCTCTAGCTTTTCTGGGAGCTTCGGAAAACCGATTTCACGTACATACAGACTGACAGACGGACATCGCTTATTCGTCTTCCCTTTGCATAAGGATCCAGAATATATATACTTTATGGGTCGCTTATTAATATTATGGAAATCTCAAACGGAATGACAAACCTATATATATCCTTTTATAATTTTTTTGGTAAAGGGTATAAAAAAGTACAATTGTACCAACAATTGCCAACCCTGATGTGTATTGGTCAGGGCTGCCGGATAAAATGATCCAAAAATCGTCGAAATACCAAGAAAATATAAAATAATCGTCATTTCATACTTGAAAAATCATCGGGAAAAATTGGACAGATCAAAATGTACTTTTTGTTAACATGTATACATGTTTTATTTTATAAATGTATTTATTAGCAAACAAAAACATAACAATTCGTGTTCATTCATGAATTATACACGAAGCTATTCACATTGTTTTACTCCCTCATAACTTTGTTCGCCTCAGTGGTAAAATTATGAAAAATATTCTCAAGTCAGAAGGTCAAAGTTTTCGTCTTAGTACTTTTGATATTTTTTGAGGACATTAATTTCACAGTTATCAATATATCGTTGGTCTCAACTACAAAGGCCCTAACTCAAATAATTGTAACTCTACAGTAGAAGGTAAAACATAATATGAAGTGTAATATTCAAAATGAATTTCTTTTTGTACAACTGCCTATAAAAGCGTTGTTGTTCACATATTGGAATCACTGAAAAACTCAATTTCGGATAAAATACGAGTTACATGTACATACATAAAATTTCTTTTAATTCAACCCGTATACATACGTGCATACATACATACGTATTTAATTTTTATTTAACGCTAAATCATCAACAAATACATGTTGTTAAATTAAAGAATAAACTATTAAGAAAGAGTCTGCAAAACTATAACAAAATATTTTATTGGGCATGCATACATGAATTTTAACAGTGGACATTTCATAAAAAGCAGCCCAATTTGACTTGAAAAATCGTAGATTTTAAGCAAAAAATCGTCATATCATCATTTTGCTATTTTCAGCACCAAAAGTCGTCAAATGATGATAAATCGTCACATATGGCAGCCGTGTCAGGAACAGAGAATAAGATGAACTTAGGGATGGGCAAATGAAGAAAATGTATCGATATATATCGTATCGATGTTTTTGAACAGTATCGATATATATTTTTTGAAAACATCGATATTTCGATATATCGATATTTTTCGCTGCATTTCGAATGCACAATTACTTTAAGAAATTTAATACAAAAGAACTATTTATGTTAAGTAATACGTAACCTACTGTAGCTCCTTAAGACTTCATTAGTCTTTACTTTCTGTTGCTGCTCTGTGCTGTGCCGTTCTGTTTCTAAATTTTAAAAGTTACTTTTTCTGTAATAAATTATCAGCTGTTTCGGACCAGAATGGTCACAGTTTTCCACTAAAGTGATGAGTTTTGCATCGTCCATTGTTATTAGAGTTTTTCTTTTCCCGGTTTTTTTCATTTCCCGGGAAAGTGGGAATAACTTTTCGGTTTTTAACGTTTATAAACACATGTCAAAAAAATAATACAATATCAGTTCCCGGGCGTAATTGTTGTAAAGTTTTAGCTATAGTTCTACCATCGCATTCATAAAGTGAATAACGACATGCATCGAGGAATGTGTACACAACATAACAGAATTAAGGAGAGAAAAACTAATGGCTTATATGTATATGAATTTTATAAACCAAAAAGAGTCAGCTGATTCGTAACAGAACGGAAAGTAAAAACAAATTCTGCCTTTAGGCTTATACCCACACAATCCAAAAAGTCACCTGCCTTAGTTGGGTCACAGTTAAAAAACGGCTATAGCTCTTAAAAGTATCGAAACCCGATACTCGTAAATAAGAATCGATGTATCGATATATGTATAGGTTTTTGAAATATCGGCGATATATATCGATATTTATTTTCTCAAATATCGATATATCGATATTTTTTGCCCATCCCTAAGATGAACAAAAGGAAATAAAGACCAAAAACGAACGAAGGAATAAAAACGAACGAAAGAACAAGAAAGGCCAAAATAGCAAGAAAGACCAAAAGAACAATACAGAACAAAAAGGAACAACTAGACTGAACTAGTTCACATTGTTCACTTATGGAAATAGTTCAATTGAACTAGTTCGTTCCTTTACAGCACAACTCTAGTTATGACCTAAAAAGCACTAAATCTAGTGCTAAAGGCATAAATTGGGATCCCGCGGGATCCCAATGTAATGTAAAGAAACACACCGAAGATGAATATACATATAATATTGGATGTGTGTACATTAGATAACTTTCTTTCTAGCTTTAAAACCTGCACTGTTGTGTCGCTATTAAATCACTTTTTTCTGTCGTTTGCTTCATATACGTTCACTGCTTCTTAACAAGCTCATATTTTAAAGCGAATTATGATGCCTTATTGCTTTAAAAAACATGAAATTTTTTTTACTGGGATGTTATTATTTGAAACTAATCAAATTTGCTTATTATTGTAAGATAGATTTCAAACGAAGAGAAATTGAAATAAAAAATAATAATAAAAAACTTAATTACCAATTTAATTGAAGTAATTTTAATTACCATAAATTTGTATTTGACTTTAGCCATGCGATTTAATTATAATATCGCTCATTTACACAAACAACGTAATAACTCCAAAAAAAATGGACATTTCGAGTTAATGATGCGGAATTAATCCTCATACCGTTTTTAATAGGTGCATTTGAGTACTTTTCCAGTAAAATCCAGTAACTGAGTAAATACTGAGTAATTTAAAGAAATTACTCTCAATAAAGAAGTTTGCATATAAAAGTACGCGAACGCAAAAATTGTAAAATTCAGTCAAATTTATACAACAGCTGATTGACAAATTTGGCGTTTAAAAAAATTATACATATGTATGTATGTATGTATGTATATGCAAAAACACCCTGCATATAATATTGCAATACATGGACCAATCTAGATGAAACACACTAGTTACATCATGGTCCCATGTAATGCAGTCATGGATCATATCGTTTTCACACAAGCATTCAATGCTGCACGATAAGTATTCGTGTTTAAACGATTATGATCGTAGTCTATAGCTATTCTATATGGAGCAGTTTTGGGGTTAGTTCGATATAATGCAAAGTTGGACCATTTAGTCCAACCCTAGGACATCAAACTCCTTTTCGAATTTGTAGTTAATTACATTTTCTTTCGTTTCAAACTATAGAGAAGACCTCCAGTAAACAAAAATGTAACTATCGGGTATGTTCTGTATTCCACGTGAAATTAAAACGTGCGAAATGGCCATAGAATTGTTGTTGGAAATGGGAATTTATAACAACAATGTTATGGCAATTCCGCACGATTTAATTTTACGTGGAATACAGAACATATCCTCATAAACATCTATTAACTTTATTCTATTAACTACATTCCACGTGAAATTACATCGTTCTGAAATTGTTGTTATAAATACATACATATGTATTTCCAACAATTCTATGAAAATTCCGCTCGTTTTAATTTCGCGTGGAATACATAACAACCCCTAATACTTTTCTGGCATCAAACTTAAATAAATAAATAAATAAATAAACGTAATATTGTTTATAACTTAATACACTTGTTTGTTGTCATTTTTAAAATTTCATCAAAAACCAAACATTTCTGTTGCATTTTGCTTTTGATTGTTTATAATTAAAAACATATGTTTTCATTTTACTAGATTTTACCGACAACAAGTTGTCCAGTAAAAATTTGCATTTACTCAGTAAATTAACTGTCATTTTTCGCTCTCATTTACTGGATTTTGTGTACGCGAACGCAATCCATTAAAAAATAGTACAAATTTGTACAAATTTTTGAGTTCTCGAACGCACTTAATATTGTGCAAAAATTTCACACAAATCTATACCTTGTTTACTCAACTCCATTAAGTTGCGTGTGCTGTTTTCTGCCAAACTACCTTTTTTTTTTTGATTTATGACACTGTTTGAGTAAATGAGCGATACCTATGTTTATTTCAAGTATAGACATACATACCTTTTATTCTTCAGCCTCATATAACATTTGTTAATCTGTGCAAAAGCACTAGCGATCGTCGGTAAATAGAAAGTTTTGTTAGATGTTTTATAAGAAATATAAACTGGCATCTTTATATCAAATTCATTCTCAAATACGACCACACCATTCTCATTCAGTTTAGCCTCAGAAGTATTTTTTCCAATTGCCATAAAGACACTTCCATCAGTATCATTAACTGCGGTGCTATTCCAGTGCTCAACTTTTATTTTTATGCGAAAAGGGTTGCCGTCTTTATATTCCACCTCATTATCAAGTAAAGTAATGTTATGAGCTCTCATGTGAATAGGAATTTCAGTAGTGGTGCTCTGTGCTATACCGGTTTGCTTTTCTATTAACGAAGCGCTTATAATTAGCCTGCTAGTCACAGTACTACGCACAATATCATTTAAGTCTATTTCAAAAAATGCTTTAGAATTTACAGTATCAGCTGCATAACTAGCTACTTCGTAGGTACTCGTAAAGCCAATTTGTGATTTTTTTATACTCAGTTCTACTTTTCCATCCACGAGCTTATTGTAGGTGTAACGACCATAGACTATGATATTCAGAAAGCGCTCACCATATACAATGCTACTGTCGGTTTCAATGTTAACGAAGAACTTGGGCAAAATATATTTGGCAACTTCAAATTGCACAGTCTTCTCTTGAGCGTACCTTCCTGCTATAAATACCTTCAAAGACCATGACCCCAAGACAGGGTCCTTAGATAACTGAAATATATTGCTGTGAACGCCTCTATGGAAAGAGATGTCCTTGTATTGTTTAACACGATTTCCCAGGCTGTCCTAAAAAAAGAAAATATTATTTTTAACAGAAGTATATACGCACTAGCCGAAAGATAATTTTTGACACGCAGTTTTAGCGATATGAAAAATATTAGCGGCCCTATGTATGTATAAGCAAAAATTGGCATGAAGTTAGCATAAGTGGCAAAATTGAACATGATCTTAAAGAGTTTTGCGATGAAACTTTTTATTAAAAATCATGCTAGGATGTAGAGGTGGGTTAAAATTAGTTAATGCGACCATTTTTGATGTCAAATTCTATGGAGGAACTCGTTTACACCTAATTCAATTTCGTCACTTATGCTAACTTCATGCCAATTTTTGCTTATACATAGGGCCGTAGAGGAATACATACACACATCCATGCATATGGACGTGCGCATAATTTTGAAAGTGGTCTAAGTCATATACATATTTATTCTTTTGAGATATATAGTAGATTACATTTGAATAAATCAAAAAATATTTTTATATTATACAACATTTTAATTTAGCGTTATCCTAGTCGCGATTGATATATGTACATATTTATTGAAGTTTTGTTTTAATATTTCCTTAGTACTCGTACTTAGGTTAGGTAAGGTTAGCAGGTTTTGCTGAGAAGAGAAACCAAAGGCCCAGTTACATAGAATCCGTCATACGTTAAACTTCGCCTTTTCAACTGACATTAACGGAACAACGGAGAAGGTTGCCACAATGAGTAGTTTATTGACGGCAGCATTCGAACAGCTTCAATAGGTTGGTTCTGAATTTTATTTATTAAACTCAATTTTTTTTATTTATTTCTTTTATTTTATTTTTGCTGCCACAAAACACAAAAACCTAAATCAAAACATACAAAAAAAAAACCAACCAATATCTGTCAAAATACTCAACGTACGCAAAAAGTTAAAAGTTGTCAAATCGTCCGTTGGTTTCTGGTTTGCGGCACAGTATATACAAAATTCATTATGTCTGCAGCAAACCAGAAACCAACCGACGAAATGTTTGTACTTTGCGTTGACGTAAACGTACTGAATGTAACAGACCTCATAAGAAAGCATGTATTTCAACTTGTCAAGCTGTCAGTTGGAAAATACGAAGTTTAACGTATAACGAATTCTATGGTTGCAAGAGGGACGAACGAGGGTAGGTTTTAGCACGTTGGCGCATTGGCAAGACGAAAAGACAGTCTTGCTGTGAATCGTGCATATTGGCCAGATCGGGCTGCTAATATCTTTTGAAGATTTCCTCGCCTTAGCTCGTATGGCTTAAAAAAAATATGTATGTTGTAGTGTTGTTCCAACAATAGTTATAAATAATTCTGCCAAAAAAAAAACCGACTTAAATGCAAAGATCGGGTAGAACATTTTCGTAAAAAATTTATGGAACCAAACTGGAAGTAAACTCTTGCAAACAAAAAAAATTTTGAAAAACTATTCACTCAAAAGAAGTACTTGAAATACAAAATTAAATTTTGATGAGCGTGCCTCCACCCATTTACTAAATGCAAGATTTTGTGATTTTCCGAGCTAAGGGTGTGTGTTAAGCTTTGTAAAAATTGACAAAGTAGAACCACTTAAAATAATATATTAAATTTTAATAGGCGCGACTCCGTTCATTTGTTTAAATCGAAGATTGTGTGTATTTTAGAGCTCAAGTTGTGTGGTAAGTTACGTAAAAATGGGTTAAGTAAAACCACGGAAAATATAATGGTATATATTAATGGGTGTGACTCCGCCTATTTTTTGTAACTTTAAAATTGTGTAATTACAAAGTAATTACAAATAAGTAGAATATCATACAATCAAATAAAAAAAAAATTTGTGAGCTTTTCGCCGACCTCTTTTTTTTACAATGGGACCAATTGGAAGCTGTACACTCTCAGACAAAAAAAAAAGAATTTTTACAATCGGTCTAAAATGTACCGAGTTATGAAGTAACAATGTCAAAAAAATATATATGCAGACGAATTGATAACCTCCTCTTTTTTTTGAAGTCGGTTAAAAAAGTGCACACAAACTTGATATACTTCTTGATTATATCAACCATTTGTGCAAGAGATTTCCCTAATTGTTTTTTTTATTAAAAATAAAAAAGGATACATATATACATGCACCTCTCCAGAAGAGAAAATATCAAAATTCCAAATTGAAAACTTAAAAAACTTATTTTCTGCAAAGCAACATCTTGTTAAGTTATACAAAACAAATAACGGTATCGGTATTCATAACGGTATAATTATTAGTTAAATGCCGGTGTCGGTATCTTTTTTATTTGTATATCGTTATTATATACACATAACCTGCATGAAATCGAACTGATACAAGACTAGTCAGTTGACCGGTCCCCAAGTGATAGGGACCAGTCCGAGTTCTAACACTTCCTATGAAGCGGACCAGTCACTTTTACATGGGGATGTCATTCTGACATTTAACTGTAACAATTAAAGCTTATAAATTTTGTTGTTGTTACAAATGCATAAAAAAAAATCCATGGGAGTTAGATCGGGCGACCTCGGTGGCCACCATCACGTATTCTCCGAATACCGAACTTTGAACAAAATTGACGACGAGCAATTACGTAAGAATCATTACTCTTAAAAAATGTCTCCACAGCGAAGGCGCGATGCTCACTTGACTGCGACATCGTAACTAACAAATCCGCACAATCGATAATTTCAACGGCGCCACCCTCCCTCCACACCGTTTATTGCTTTTTGAAATAATCATATTTAAAAATATAAATTTGCCACCAGACACCCTGTACTTGTTACGTGACGAGTTGTACGTTCAGGGATGTGACGATTCGACCTCAGGGGGTCGATTCTGAATTTATGATAAAAATGAAGTGATAAAAAATTTATCATATTCACTTCACTTGACAGGTAGTTCTCATAAAAACTAAAATCAGAATCACATTTTCAATGAAGTGATATTTTATTTTTCATTTTCACGATTTCATAGAAACAGAATCGACACCCTGGTGACTGAAAGCATTTTAGAGCACTCTACCGAATTCGTGCCCTTAATTATGACAGTAGTCTAAGTCATATGCATTTTTGGTTCGAAATTTTAAATAAATCTTAAAAAAAAGCTCAATAAATATTTTATAATTATTGAATAAATTTATATTAGGCCTGTTCATTTACTTTCCCAGCAGAAACCACCAACGAGTGAGTGAAGCAGAAATTTACAAAATTACTCTCCCAGATACGAAAAAGTAAATGAACGCTTTAATTGTATAAGCTTGTAAGATAACAAAAGTTCAAAATTTTAAAAACCCCCGATATATCTAGAAAAGATGTGACATCTTCTAAACGGCTGGACCGATTTTCTTCAAACATGGTTAAGAACCATCTCGATAAAGTCACCTTTCAAACAGAGAAAACTAAATCAAAATCGGTCCAGCCGTTTGGGCTGTACGTGGACACGGACAGACACACAGATACACACTACAAACTTATAACACCCCTTTTATTGGTCGGGGATTAAAAATTATATTCAATTGTTCTTTTTCTGATGGATTTTGTTTGATATTTTAAATTGAATTTTTTTTTTAAGAATTGACATTTTATGCATTTTTCATAATTTTTTAATTTTATCCGATTAACAAACACAAAAATGCCACTTTCCATCTCTGATCAGATATAAGAAACAAACAAAATTCTTTGAAAATAAAATTGAATTTACATACTTATGTGGCTTAATGAAAGAAAAACAATAAATTAAGAAAACAAGCTTTATTTTTACCAACAAATACACTGGTGTTCTACTTTTTTGACAGATGCTTAAGCATGATGCAAGAGAGCTTAGAACGCGTGGTATGGAATTTTAACCTTAAATGTTAATGAAAATTATAACTAAATTTTAAAGATTTATATTTGCCAATATTTTGGTTTTATATACGCAATAAATTGTATATAAAATAATTATCGAATTAAATTATAAATTATACACGGAATTTTTGAAATGTAGTCGAAGTTAAAGACATTTTATGCCTCTTCTCTACAAGAATTTAAACTTCTTAAAGCTCTGCAACAATGCTGTTCAATCACTTCAACTATTAAAGAATATTTACTGCCGTTATGAGCACAATTGGCCCACTGTATTTATTTATTAACATAGTGTTCACACCTGATGATTTTATATCATAACTCGTAATATGACGCCGGCAGAGAAACTGAATTTTTTTCATTAATCGCCCTAATCGGGAATAAAAGGCGAACATTTTGTTCACGTGGAATATTTCCCGTGAGCAAAAAATGGTGAACAAAATTAGAAATTTATTATTATGATAAATCACCCTTATCGGGATTAAAAGGTCACTTGAAATGTGTTCCCTTTCCTTAAAATTGTAATCGCCAATGTTTGCGTTGTTGTTGTGTCAGTATACTATTTTCTAATTTTGTTCATCATTTTTTGTTCACGGGAAATATTTCACGTGAACAAAATGTTCGCCTTTTATTCCCGATAAGGGTGAATATCAACACAAAGGGGAAGACGACGTTGATGATTTAATATCATGATGAATCAAACAAATATATGCAAAATTCTTGCCAAAAATTTTTAATTTGCGTGTTGTTTAATTTTTTGGTCACAAATAATTGTTGTGACGCCTTTTTTAAACGAAAATTGTTTAATAAATAAACGTCAAATGCACAGTGACACATAAAATGACATTTGATATCAAGATGAATTTATCAGGCCGTGAGCCCTGATAATTATGTCATAACGCTACCATAATATTAATAGAGTCTATACGGGATGAATTTTCATCATGATATCAATTTGACATTCATCATGATATAAATTCATCAAGTGTGGATACTGTGTAAAGCGAACGTTTTAATAAAATATCACAGAAACACGCATGCAGTGCTGCCAGACTGAAAGTTTATATTTTAAATATTGGCAGCAACATAGAAAATACCCCTTTTAGACACGGAAAGTTTACTTTCGTAATTTAGCTATGTGAAAGACAGAGGGAGAAATACTATCTCTTTCTGTCTGTCTCCCAGCTGAATTAAGACTTTGCAAAGTAAACTTTCCGTGTCTAAAAGGGGTAAAAGTTGTGTTGACTTTTTCCAGCATATACCGCTTTTAGACACGGAAAGTTTACTTTGCAAAGTCTTAATTCAGCTGGAAGAATGACAGAAAGAGATAATATTCCTCTCTCTGTCTTTCACACAGCTGAATTAAAACTTTGCAAAGTAAACTTTCCGTGTCTAAAAGGCGTATTTGTATCTGCACTTTTTTTATATTTTTTATTAATACTTTTTTGTGTACTTACAAATATTTGCACTTTAATGGGTTCCTTAATTATCGCCGGTCTAGCATGCTCGTCCAAAATAACAACACGAAATTGTAGCAAGTCACCGGGCCTATAAGATCCCCTGTCAGTTTCCACGTTAATGTCCACCCCCTCAGTTTCTCCCACAAAAATTTCCGTTTTGTTAAAGAAATACAAACCTTGAATACCCTCAACAAAGAACTCATATGTTTTCTTTGTATCCAATTTTGGTGGAAAAAAGTGCACCAATTTAGTTTCCATCGGGTGCAATAAAACGGTTTTATTATCCGACAAAGTAAAATTATGTCGAATTCCTATTAAAAATTTCACTGGCTGCGAGACATTATGAAGGGTGGCAGAAACAGTATATTTTCGATTGGAACGTATGGTCCCGGGAGCGCTTACGGTGTAAGAACTAAAAATTATACACAAACATATTGTTTTTTATAAATTAAACATATTCATATAAGCATAAAATTTTACCTTTTGCAAATAATTAATGTAAGAAAATTGAAAATTAATAATATTTCAAAAAGCACAATGATTGAGCGCATCATGCTGATACTGTAAAGTTAATAGTTTTTTTTTTTTTTGAAATGAAATCAATTTTGTGTTTAGTTTAATCTTTTTAATTAAGGGTAGATGCGATGTAATATCATTTGATTAATCGCTGTGAGTAGGTTTTGACTATCGAGGTTCTGGGAAAGGGGAATAAATATAAATATGTATGAATTGAATTATTTAGGGTTTTCACTCAAATAAATATGTTCGTTTTATAAAAATTTATATAAATGAAAATTTAATTAATCAAAAATAATTTCAACATACTGCATAAATAGCAGAGTTGTATGAACGAACAAATTAATTAATTTTTCCATCTATCTGCCACTTCACCACCTGTACTTGCACTATATCTTTTCCTACTAAGTAACACAAAGAAGCCTGTTCCTAGCAAAAATATTCGTCTACCTGGAACCAGGTTGGAAATGGAATACTTGTATGGTGGAGGGCGACTGGGACAAAATCATACCTGAAAAAGTTGGAAAGTATCCAGAGACTAGCAGAGCTCTGAATCACTGGAGCTTTAAAGAGTACACCTACTGCAGCTTTAGATGTTATATTGGACCTTAAACCAATAAAACTAATTGCAGTGAACGTGGCATGCAAATCGGCTATCCGACTCAGGACAACAGGTCAGATGTCGTACAGATCATTTGGTCACAGTAAATTACTGGAAAACATGGAGTGTAGCTCGGACTATATCATTCCAGTGACGAAATTTTTTACCAAACCACAGATCACTATAAGTGAAGAAGGCTATCTGGAAAGTCTTAATCATAGTGGTTCTGGTTTTAACTTTTTCACTGATGGTTCAAAAATGGATAGAGGGGTGGGAGCTGCGGTTTACTGTCAGGAGCTCGGTATAGAGGAATCTTATAAACTTCCTGTTAAATCGGTGTGGGAGTCATTCGATACAGGCACCACGAACTAGGCTGCCGTACTAACAGGTTCTCTTTTCATCTGCTGGTATCGCTAAGGATCAATCCCGGTCTATGCGAGGTCTTTGGACCAACCAGATAAACCTAACCTAACATAACCTAACCAGGTTGGTAAGTGAGAGATGGCACAACTCTCACTTACCAACCTGCTTCGGTATCACATGATTTTTGTTCTTGATGTCCCACTTGGTAGCTCCACAGGTATGAGCTACTGAATGCATATAGAATGTGCAGAAATAAGCCCATACTTCATGCCTTTTTCATATGTATATAATTAAAAAATTTTCTCTTTAGATCAGAATTATATATATATTTTTAATTAATGTTAGGGCATTCAGTAAGAAGATTTAGGACGTTTTTTTTTTGAAAATACTTTTGAGTTCTTGTTCTTGAATTCTCTAAATTATTTTCTTCAAAAATGCTTGTTGTCTTTGATAATGAAAAATAAAAATATTATTGCCATGCTTAGAAAATATAAAAATTAAATTAAAGTATTGCGCAATAGTTTTAAAAATATATGAAAAAATATGTGTTGGATATAATGTTTGGAACAAAGTCATAAAGCAAATACAAGAACCTTTTAGCATAGACAATAAATACTCGTCATCAGTGTTGCCAGAAGTAGGGGAAAATCCTTACATGTAGGTATTTTTGGTACTCAAATAGAAGCGTAGGGAAATCGGACAGATTTTTGATATTCTCCAAAATGTAGGGATTTTTTCGTCATGTCGCATTATTTATGAAATATATGCAAACATAACGTGTTTTTTTATACCCTTTACCAAAAAATGGAAAAGGGTTTATATAGAATTGTCATTCTGTATGCAATTTCCATAATATTTATATGTGACCCATAAAATATATATATTCTGGGTCCTTATGAATAGGGAAGACGAATAAGCGATGTCCGTCTGTCCGTCCGTCTGGTGTACGTGAAATCGGTTTTCCGAAGCTCTCAGAAAAGCTAGAGACTTCGGTCTTGGACTGGTGTATCAGAAATGGTATTGAAAATCAGCGAAATTGAGCAGACGGTTTCAGAGCTAGAAAGCTTAAACTTGATTTTGCCATATAAAAGTAACTAGATAACACACATTTTTTGATTTTTTTGTTAAATAAACTTATTTTATAATTCAGTACGAATAAATTTTGTTTCCAGGGTTGGTAACTTTAACTGTCTGTTTCACGATCTCATCAAGAAATTTTCGTTCGCTTATTTATATTGAAAACAAAAACAAATTTTCTTATTTTGTTTTTGTTTTCAATATAAATAAGCGAACGAAAATTTCTTGTCGACATCGTGAAACAGGCAGTAACTTTTTTGTTATATAAAAATAACCTATTAAAACTAATTTTTCCTTTTTATCTATAAATTTAAAATATCTTACATTCTTAAAAGAAAAAGATTGGTGTAAGAAATCAGAAAAATTTTAAATTATGATTCCAGGGTTAGGAAACTTATATTTTTTGTGATATATAAAATTAACTAGATATAATAATTTTTTTTATATTTTAATGTATATACATATATATTTTATGTTTTGGAAAGAAAACATAGGTATAGAAAATTAGAAAAATAAAAACCACGGCTCCACAGCTGGAAAATTTAAACACTTTTTGAAAATAAAATAACTAAATAAAACTAGTATTTTCCTTATTTCTTTTTATCTTTGTTCACTTAACATATTTTATAAAGAACAATATTGGTACAAGGAACCAAAAAAATCTAAAGGGATGATTCCAGGGTTGGTTAAAGTACACTTTTTTGATATATAAAACTAATTAAATAAATCTAGTTATTTCTTTGGTAATTAAATATATTCTATATTTTATAAAGAAATAAATTAGTACTCGTACTAAAACCAGAAAAATTTAACAAAAAAAAAAATAGTTGTTTTTTCGATTAAACATTTATTTATTTATTTATTAAACATACTATACAAAGTAAATTTGCATAGTATGGTGTTGCACGAATATGGGCGGAGTAACTAGACCATATGCCCAAGATGTTATTAACAGTAGTTTAAAAATGTTTGTGACTGACTGTACACGACCTATGACTTCACATAGGAAGTAGCAACGTGGTTGTTAAAGAAATTCCACAAAAAACCGCAAGATTATACGGTTATCCGTGGCAGATCAGTCAACCAGTGCGAGCGAGACGAAAAACTATGGATTAAACATATTTCATGTTTCAGGAAGATCGTTACTCAAGCAAATTCTTTAGTCGAAGAAAACCGAGAGGTCACTTATTCCAAATTGCACTATAATAAAAAATTATAAATTTTATCACAAAACAAATATGTATGTATGTATGTATGTATGTACTTATGTATGTATCGGTATGCTACATATACATACATTGGTAAAGGGTATATAAGATTCGGCACAGCCGAATATAGCACTCTTACTTGTTTGTTTTTATATTTATTATATATTAAATACAATATTAAATCAAATTCTCTTCGTACGCGCGTTGAATTTAGGCTAGGCTAGAATACTACCCACTGAACTACCATATTTATTTACGTGCACAATTGAATTAAAAAATAAAAAATCAAAACTCGAAGTAAAAGTTTCATTCGCATCCAAATTTGTATCCAGGTAAGCGAGAGAGGATGCACTATAAAAAACTTTGAGAATTTATAAATGTATAAATAGCCGACCAACTTCGTAGTGTTTGTGCTAAATTTCGTCATTTGCTTACGTTATTGCATCCTCGTAAGGCAGAGCGGGTGCACTGTGTGCTTTTCCGCGCTTTCGAAGCGCTTCTTTTTGTCTCAGTGCTTACTTGTACCAAATTTATTTTTGTTGGGTTATTTGGATCCAAGTGAGCTTAAAACTTACTTTCTCTTCAACCTGTCAAACCTTACCTACGACCAAATAGGATCCATATGACAGAGTACGTGCAAACTGGCCAGTAACGAAACCTAAAGGCTCAGTTACCCGACTGTAATGTAAAGTAACTGCAACATTAGGAAACAGCTGATCGATATTGTTATGTGAAAAGTAATGCAAATGGTTATAGAGATGTAATGTAAAGTAACCTACTTTTCATATAAAAATATCGATCAGATGTTTCCGACGTTGCAGTTACCTTACATTACTGTCGGGTAAAGGCTCAGTTACCCGACTGTAATGAAAAGTAACTGCAACATTAGAAACAGCTGATCGATATTGTTATGTGAAAAGTAATGCAAATGGTTATAGAGATGTAATGTAAAGTAACCTACATTTCATATAAGAATATGTTTCCTACGTTGCAGTTACTTTACATTACAGTCGGGTAACTGAGCCTTAAAGTGGGGTACACACTATCGGACTTGAGTGACAGCCAAAAAGGCATCAATTTTGAATGATATTTTTGGCTGACCAGATTATCGATCATGTTTGACATTCAAACAGTCATTCAAGAAAAAAAATTGGAGATTCAAATATGGAATATACGAAAATTAGATGCCTTTTAATTGATAATGATTTTTTTTAAATTTTTTCTTATTACATGAGAACTTGTCGTATACGACTTTGTCGCAACATCTCACACAACCACAACGTTTAAGTTGTAGAGTTTATGCTACAAAAAGTTCATCTTGACTCACACTTTCTGGTACACACTATCAGTCAAAGAGCAATATGGCCGCGCAAAAGTTTTTGTGGTTGACTGTCGAAATTTTGTGTTCACACTATCGATTCAGCCAAAATTTGAGCAAAACTGTCACTCGTATTCCATAGTGTGTACTAGGGATGTAACGAATGTTCGCTTTCGCATTCGCAAATGATTCGCTTACTTTTGCTACTTGCATTCGCTAAAATCAATGCGGATATTTAAAGCGAATACTAAAGACAAAAATATTGGAAATATTTTCCAGTTTTTGAAAGTTGTTTGATTTGCGCGAAAATACTTTCGACTTAAGACTAGTCTCTTCAAACTTTTTAAAATGGTAAGCACCATTCATTACTTAGTACAAAGAATTTTAAATGCAAAAAATATTAACTAATCCTTCTTTATTGTAAATTTTTTGCGAAACAAGTGCCACTCATATTATTTCGCTTGAAAACTTAAAATGTTGAAGATATATTTCATATGTTTTCCCCAAGATGAACAGAGTACTACTTCTGCAAAATTTTTTCATGAACAATTCATTCCAAATTTTTTTAATATATGTTTTGGTAGTATTTTAAAGGAAATATTGAACTTAGTACAAGGTCTTAAAGCCAAAGTACGAAAGGGTTGATTGCCTAACATTTTGTAAATTCATTTTTAATTATTATCTATACTTATTTTAATATGATTTCATATATCTTTCAGTTTAACAATTTTTATTTCTAATAAATTAATAAATATTTGCTGAATTTAAGACTCAAGTAGATCTATGTATACAACACAACTTCATGTTCTTAGACAAATTTATTTTCATGTGATTTTTTTAACGTATTGTAATATTTGCATTCGCTTAAAATAATAAAATGTAATATTCGTTTTCGCATTCGCATTCGCTAAACTGTTATTCGTTACATCCCTAGCGTGTACTCTACTTAAAGCATTAAACACATTCATCACAGCAGACTACCGACTTCAATGTTTACATGAAAATTATTATTTTGAAGACAGAAAGGTGACATGGTGACAGGTTGTTGTCCACACTGACTTTGTCGTTGTGGTCCAATTAAACTAATTTTAATTTTTGTTGGCGACAATGAGGAAATATATTGCTGCCAATCTAATATGAAATGTTCAATGATTGATAGCTCACAATTATTTTATATTATTTAATAAAATAAACATCCCGAAATTCATGTCCACTGTGACGCAAAGAATATAACAAATAAAAGATAATACTAAAAATTATATTGGTAAATAAAAAGTTCATCTAAAGCGTTTTTATGAGTCTTTTTTTTTAAACTACAGTGGGCTTTTCTGGAAAATTTTATCAAAATTTCCAGGAAATTTTAGTGGGGTTTTTGTGACCCCTAGATTTCATTATCTCTGCGAACTTTTAATATTATCTGTTTTGTATTGAAATACCAGTTTATTTTAATAAACAAAGAACCATTTGATAATGGGAATTTACGTTTGCATAATTTTGCACAAAAAAAAGTCGCACTTAGCACATTGTGATTATAAAAAAATATTCAACCAAGCAAACATTGTATTGCAGCCCAGCAAACTTTTAATAGTAAATTAAAATTTCTTGATAGTTCTTATTTTATAATGCGAATACTACAATTTAATTGCAGATATTTCTGAATGTTTATCAGCATCTATCCATCCATACATTTAGCATATGAATAGATATGCATACTTAAATTAGTACCTTTAACATGAGTATTGTGAATGTAAATTCTACTTCATAAAGGACCAGGACTAGTGCCAATATAATCCAAAAGTATGGATAAAATATGGTCGATTTAACATTGTAATGTCCTATGGCTGGACCAGATGATCTAACTTTTCATTATTTCGGACTAACCCCAAAAGTACACCATATGGTATACAATTTAAAAATGCCTAAGGCCGATATCTCACTATCGGCACAATATACCCATTTTAGTCCTGAGTAATAAACCAAAATGACCTTAGAAATTTTAAAATGTATTTTTAAATAGGTACCTTTTTTTAAAGAAACTTCTTTTAAATGTACTTCTTTTCTGAGGTACTATTTAAAAAGGGTATTTGTTGAATATACTTTTTAAAAGGAGCTCTTTCAGAAACTCCTTTTTTTTGGGTTCCGTACACCAAAGGTGAAAAGCAACCTTATTGTTTTCGCTACGCTGTCCGGCTATCTGTCACAGACTATTTTCTCGAGAACCGTAAGAGCTATGGACCTAAAATTTTGACAAAATATATAGAATTTTAGCCGCTACAACAATATATATAACAGTTAAAATTTAAAGGGTGCTCCAAAACGAGCAAGGAAAAATTTTAATATTCTATGCAATATAACCACACTTGTTATTTACAATCTTACTGTATTTTTATATAGACTACAACGATTAACACTAAAATTTAAAAAAATAAAACTTAAAGGGTATTCTATCAGTTAATGTAATTTTGACAACTTGCTGACTCTTGGAAACCGTAAGAGGCAAACTCATGTAATTTTCAAAAACGCTAAAACTAAAAGATCACAAAATTAAAAAATGTCCAAACCGAAAAAAATAGCCAAAACAAAAAAAAAAAAAAACACCAAACTAAAATAAATCCCTGAAAGTAAGATAAATCGCCAAAAACCAAAAAATCGTCAAATTAAAAACAACTAAAAAAAAACGCTAAAACTAGAAATCCGAAAACGGAAAAAAGTTTTCCGGGTAAATACTTAACTTTTTTTAAACATCAGGTAAAATCTTCCATTATATAGGCTAAAGTTCGTATAGTATTATATAGTGTCTATGTAGTGTCCGTACGGAACCTTTCGTGTGCCAGTCACAGTCGCACTTTGCTGAATTTATTTAACAGATACTTTTACAAGCTTTTTCTTTTAAAATGCACTTTTCGTTTTCAATAGGTTCTAACTTTACATGGAACCTTTTAAGAACTATGTACTTGTAAAAGGTACTTTTTTTAAAACATACTTTGTATTATAGGGACTTTTTTAAAGGTATTTTTCGAAAAGCGCTTTGTATAAGACGCAAGTTTTTTTTTAAACATGCTTCATTTTAGTGAACATTTTCGAAAAGTATATTTTTCAAAACGTATCTTTTTTAACAAAATTATTTGTTAAATTCTATCATATCATATCATATCAAATCATTAACATAAGAAATCATCTTTAATGTGTATTCATTATTTCCGTATCTAATAAAGTGTTGCTCTTTAGCTGAGAGGTAAGTAAGTAGTCCTGAGGTTGCCGGTTCAAGTCCGCCCAAAGACAAGCAAAAGTATTTTTCGCAGACAAGCAAAAAATCGTTTCGAGGATTGTGATTGTATATAAAAAAAACATTGTTAACTAACCATAACGATAATCAAAATTTGTAAGGAAGTTCAGCAATTCTAACAAAACTAATGGCCTGTGTTTCACAATAACGAAACAAATTTTTCGACTGAAAATTTATTCTGAAAACAAAAACAAATTTTCATATTTTATTGTTGTTTTCAATATAAATTTTCAGTCGAAGGTTTCGTTTCGTTATTGTGAAAAAGGCCATAAATGTTGAAAAAATAAATAAATTTTAATCAGAAATAATTTTTTAATCAGGCTTAAGTTCAGTATTTTCAATTCTTATTGAATGGAATATTTTTTATTAATTAAGTGAGTTTCTAAAGAAGAGAAGAAAAATTAAACAAGACTTTATTAGCTGGGGGAAATACCGATATTTTTCTGTGCAGCCACGCACTTGATCAGCACCCATGCCTATCTACTGGGGTAAAGATTATTATTAACATCAGCTATTTAATTTAAATTTTCAATGAAATGGAATATGAGAAAAATATCGGTATTTCTCCCAGCTAATGAAGTCTAGTTTAATTTTTCTTCTCTTCTTTAGAAACTCACATTAATTAATAAAAATATTTCATTCAATAAGAATTGAAATTACTGAACTTAAGCCTGATTAAGAAATTATTTCTGATTAAAATTCACTACAGTTGAATTAAATCTAAAAATGTCTCACAAAATAAATAAATAACAACACACTACTTGTTGCTATTTGAAATTTACAATATTTTTCAGATTTTCCTTAACTTACAATTTTGTTAATTGTATGTATTTACAAAAATCGTCGTAGGTTCAAAATCAGTTAATTTTTTAATTGATATAACAAAGAAATTAATCGTATTTACAAATCTTTTTTTTTTCCTGTATACAGACCAAACGGCTGGACCGATTTTGATTTAGTTTTTTGTGTTTGTAAGGTGACTTGATCGAGTGTGTTCTGGTTTGAAGAAAATCGGTCTATCGGGCTAACACACATCACATCTTTTCTAGATATAGCGGTAGTTTTTTAAACTATTTAATTTTTGTTAATAGATACTTTTTATAGTCTAAAATTTTTTATACCTTAAAGTCTTGAAAAACTGTGGTGGGACCGCAAGCGTATCTACAATCATGTATGTATCTGCAATTAGTCAAATTAAATATGTATTTGGGTTAGGTTGGGTTTAAAAAAGAAGGAAAACCAATGTTGACCTAACTACATGGCGGATTACACTCATACTATGTTATTAAAGCGCTCTAATAAAGAAATCGAAAACCTACTTTACTTGGTTAGGTTAGGAATCTAGTTTTCTTTTAAGTGTTTTCTGTCTGACTTGACTAAGCACAGTGGCTTAAATAATGTGCAAGTGTTTCATTATCTCTCTTGCAAGTTCTACATGTTGCATTATCCAAAATCCCTATGTCAGCGAGCAAGGTGAATTCTTAACTCTGTAAGTGTTTGCCCTTTTAGGCTCAGAATCTCTTTTTTAAATATTGACATTTTCTTTTTACTGTCATAACTCTGTCTAACTTGGGGGCCACACGTTAAATTTTTGCCTTTGAATTCCATTCAATTTTCAATACACTCACACTTTTTTAACTTACACACCCAAACTTTTTAAATTGAAAACTAGATTGCTTTCAAATTCACCTATCAATTTAAATGGCAATTTGATTTTCAATTTGAACGGCTGGCCACAGCACACATTGATTGAAGCTACAAATTTGAGTTTTTTCTTCGTCGGTGGCATTTAAAAAATGAAATTGAAAATCAATTTGTGCAAAAGCTATCAATTTCAAGAAATTTTGACAAACAGTATAATGTGATGATATTGAAAGCTATTTATTGAACGTGTGGCTGCAGCGTAACGTGGCTCCTTCCCACAGTCAACCATCAGGCTCATTCGCTTTCATTGCTTACGCATACAGACGTTCGATTTTACGTGCCAACAACAAAAAGTAAAAATTTGGGTCACACAATCTTAACGGACTTTACACATTTACAGCACTTGAGATCAAGTTTTCATTAAAACACGGCCGCTATTCAGCTGATGGTCCATCGATCGTTATCTAAGCACATACATACATACGAATACATAACCTGTCGGAGAATGTGTGGTTGACTACAAAAATAGTTAACTTATAGTTAACTTTTCTTAGACTGACTACAAGTTAGCTGCTAAGTCATCCAGAACAAATCCAACATTAATCCTTCAACAAAATTTATTCTCAGCTACTTTAAAACTCATTTCAGTTTTATATTAACATTTTGCTGTTGTTATTTTAGATGGCAGCTTAGCCGAGTGGTAGCGCGTTGAGTACACAACGTGTGATGTTACATGTTCGAGCCCCAGAAAATATTTTTTAATTTACTGACTACCAAGTGATTTTAAAAAGTTAGCTTTAAGTTAGCTGAAAGTAGTGCAGAGTGAGACAATTGACTACCGCCTAGGACATCGCATTGTTAAAATAGTCAGTTGATTACATTGCAAAGTAATCCAAGTGTCAGTCAGTACTAGTTGCGAAATAGTTAGCTTAAAGTTAGTTTAAAGTTAGCCAAGTTTCCGATAGGGTATGTATGTTTGTATACCCAACCATTTAAAAGTAGCCAATGCAAAAGTACAAAAATTTTTGTTTCCAGTTTGTTGTATTTTTTTAGCTGCCCTTAAAATCCCTGCTAATCCAAGAAAGAATTAAATAATTAATACATCTTAATAACAAAAAGTTTGAATATGCAAAATTATTATAAGCAATTATTTTTCTTTAAGCAACAACCAACAGATGTCATTATCAAACTCATCTTGCTAATTGCATTGAATAAAAAATTTAACATTAATAATAAAATAATAAAAAAAACAACAAACAAACAAACAAACGAAAAAAAAAATAATAACGTCACAACTTGGGGTTTACAAAAAAAAAAAAATATAAAAAAAATTCACAGAATTAATTAAAAACCGGCAACGAAATCGTTGGTATTTTTATATTACAAGAGCCGGCATTCTACGAGAGATGGCTTCGTATTTTTTCACTCACGAACAAAAACAAAAAAGTGATTTGCACATGGTCGTGCATGACTTTGATTTTTTTTATAGCTCACGTCCACAAAGTTAACGCTCACGAAATACACACGAAAAATGCATTCACATTAATCAAATATTTAGTGTTTGTTATTAATTTTTATTTGAAACGTGTTTTTTTAACAATTTAAAAACAATAAAACACCATTTCCATTTAACTTTAAAAATGTATGAAGTTGCTATTAAGATAATTAACATATCGCTCCTTTATTGCAACATAATCATATCTCAAAAAATCAATTTTTCGAGTTGATGATGCAGAATCAATCCTCATATCGTTATTGCTATTGTGTAAAAATTTCATACAAATATCTTGTTTACTCAGTTCTTGAGAGAACAATAAAATTTTCCTTTTCCATTAAGTTGTGTGTAAATTGAAAACTTTAAACTCGTTTTCTGGCGAAATAGTTTTTTTGAGTTATGGCTATGTTGCATTAAAGGAGCGATATGTACATTAGAGTGTTTCGAAAAAAAAGGTTGTGCCAGTCACCCCTTACGCTTAAAGATAATGTAAAAACAATTACAAAAATGTATTTTTTATTTTTTTGCCACGCCTACAAATAGCGCCCTTTTAGTATTTTGTTCACTGTGTCGCCATTTTTAGTCCGATCATAACATTTTGTATACCGGTGTTCATGGCTCTGTAAGGGCTACATTTCTGTCCTTAATAGTTTTTTACTACCACGTCATATTCTAATAATAATAAATTTCCTACAAGTCATAAAATAATATTTGAAAATACGATTAATACAAAAGATTTAATGGATTCCTCTACAGTACGGCAAATTTTAGTTTTTATTTTTATTTTTTTTTTGCAGAAAAGTCACTTTCTGCCAATCAATCTGGAGACAAATTGTAGTCAAACTGTTTAAATAATTTTCATTTCCTCATCTTTTCTCTTTCAGCATTTTTAAATATTTTTATACCCTTTACCAAAAATTTAAAAGGGTATATTATATATCATTCCGTGTGTAATTTCCATAAAATTCATATGCGACCCATAAAATATATATATTCTGAGTCCTTATGAATAGGGAACTCGAATAAGCGATGTCCGTCTGTCTGTCCCTCCGTCTGGTGTACGTGAAATCGGTTTTCCGAAGCTCCCAGAAAAGCTAGAGACTTAGGCCTTATACTGGTGTATCAGAAATGGTTCAAAATATATAGATATTGAAAATCAGCGAAATCGAGCAGACGGTTTCAGAGCTGGAAAGCTTAAACTTGATTTTGCCATATAAAATTAACTAGATAACAAATTTTTTTATTATTTTGTTAAATACTCTTATTTTATATTTCAGTATGAATAAAATAAAATAAAGAAAAATAAAAAAATAAATAAAAAAGGCGCTTCCAGGGTTGGGAACTTTAACTTTTTTGTTATATAAAAATAACCTACTAAAACTAATTTTTCCTTTTTATCTATAAATTTAAAATGTCTTACATTTTTTAAAAGAAAAATATTGGTGTAAGAAATCAGAAAAATTTTAAATTATGTTTCCAGGGTTGGGAAACTTACACATTTTGTGATATATAAAATAACTAGATCTAATAATTTTTTTTATATTTTAATTTATATATGTATATATTTAATATTTTGGAAAGAAAACTTGGGTATAGAAAATTTAGAAAAATAAAAACCACAGCTCCACAGCTGGAAAATTTAAACTCTTTTTGATATTAAAGTAACTAAATAAAACTGGTATTTTCCTTATTTCTTTTTTTCTTTGTTCACTTAACATATTTTATAAAGAACAATCTTGGTATAAGGAACCAAAAAATCTAAAAGGATGATTCCAGGGCTGGGAAAAGTACACTTTCTTTGATATATAAAACTAATTTAATAAATCTGGTTATTTCTTTGGTAATTAAATATATTCACTTTTTGTGATATATAAAATTAACTAGATCTAATATTTTTTTATATTTTAGTTTATATACATATGTATATATTTTATATATATAGAAAATTAGAAAAATAAAAACCACAGCTCCACAGCTGGAAAATTTAAACTCTTTTTGATATTAAAGTAACTAAATAAAACTAGTATTTTCTTTATTTCTTTTGTTCACTTAACATATTTTATATATTTTTGAAGGAACACGATTTTTATAAGGAACCAAAAAAATCTAAAAGGATGATTCCAGGGCTGGGAAAAGTACACTTTCTTTGATATATAAAACTAATTAAATAGAAAAAGTTATTTCTTTGGTAATTAAATATATTCTATATTTTAGAAAGAAATAAATTACTACTCGTATTAAAACCAGAAAAATTTAAATTATGGTTACAGGGTTGGAAGTTGAAAAAAGAAAATTTGGGTAAAAAAATAACCAAAAATAATTTTCTTCCAGTTAAACATATTTCATGTTTTAGGAAGATCTTTACTCAAGTAAATTCTTTAGTCGATGGCCTTAGTAGCTAGTTCTTCTACGCCTCTTATATTGTTATTGTATTTATCTATAATATCAATATTAATAAGTAAATAAATAAAAAATAAATATAGATTTTATCACAAAACAAATATGTACATTAGGGTGTTTCACCAAAGGCTTTTTTTTGCGATTTTTGCAACACTTGAAGCGGAATATTAAGGCTTGTGATGAAATAGATAGAGAAAAAATTTTTATATTATTTTTTGCTGGTGCTTTTTGTTCATACAACTAAACAATTCTCTTATTAAGGATCCGATCCCACGACAAAAAAATTATTGGTGTGAAAAATTATTATATTAAGGACCACTTTGATAGTCTTAAAAGTGAAAAATTATTTTTCCTAGATTTCAAACCTCGATAGCTTGAAAAGTTTTCAAAATTTTTTCAAGATGTAAAATGCGTTAGAAAGGTCTTTAAATTACCTTTCATTCATAGATTTATTTTTACTTGTTGGAAAAATATAAGAAAAAAATTAAAGTTTGAGAAAATTTTTTTTATTTAACAAATTTTATGAAAATTAAAAGAATTTCATTATGTTTCGTTCTTGATTAAGTAAAAAAAAAACATCTAAAATACATTGCTTTAATAAAAATATCAAAAATTCAATTTATCAATATATTTGTATTCCCATACAAATAGTGAATTTAAAAATAAAAAATTATTTTTTTGTCTATTTTTTATTTCTTTCAACATTTTTTCACAAGTAAGATATAAACTTACATATATATACCAAAATAAAGGTATCTAAATTCTTTTACATCACAAGCCTTAATATTCCGCTACAAGAGTTGCACAAAAACGCCCTAATGTACATGTGTATTTACTTATGTATGTATTTACGAGTATATACTACATATACATACGTTGGTAAAGGGTATATAAGATTTGTCACAGCCGAATATACCATTTCGACACTCGCAGTTGCCAACTTTGACGCTCTTTGGAGCTTCCCTGTCTTACAACAGGCTGCCTGTAAATATACTGCCTCAAAAGATCAATACTTCTTCTTTTCAAAACAGTTGTTTTCATCGAAATCGGTTGACTAGTTCAAAAGTTGCGGACTTTTTACTTTTCCTTTTATTACACGCCACACTGCATTGTTAATTAGCCTGGTACTGAGTGCCTCACGCCGACAACATAAATAGTTCCATCACTACTCTTAACTTATCATTTGTTTATTCTACTCTGAGTAAGATATTTGAAAATAATAAAAATTAGTGTGCAACTAAAAACAGAATGAAGCGAGGAGATGTCTCATAAATTTATACACAAATATGTATGTAAGTAAAAATTTTAAAAATATATCTTCAAAATGAAGCGAATTATTCTAGAAGTTGTTAGTTTATTATGATGTTTTCGCCAATCTGTTAGTCCTAGTTTACACTATGCAAGTCTTATTGCTAAGCTGGTTACATAATTTGAGGGAGAAAGCGAGGGTAACATAAACGTTTTTCCCCTCATCTCTCTCTCTCTACTAACAAACTAATCAGCTTAGCAATAAGGCTTGCATAGTGTAAACTATGTTTGCTTTTCTTGTCAACAAATTTTCGAAGATTAACTGCCAGTTTATAAAAGCCATGTAAAAATTCTCGTCTGTCTATTTATATTGAAAATACAAACAAAGCACTAAAATTTGAGATGAGAATTTTTACATGGCTTCTATAAACTAGCAGTAAAAATTTTCTTATGAATAAATTTTTGGTGCTCTATAGCTTTTTTTATTGAAAATGTTTTAGTGATGGCGAAATGTTTATCTAGAAAATTTTTCGATGGTCAAAGAATTTGTCTATGGAATATCTTTCCATTATCGATGAATTTTCCTACAGAAAAATTTTCGGTCACCTATAAATTCTCCAATAAAAACACTTTTCTGACCGCGCAATTTGTTTAAAGAAGTTATTTATATATATATATATATATATATATATATATATATATATATATATATTCCTCTAACTCTCACTGAGCAATAGACCTAAGCTCGCTCCAAGATATACCTCGTTGGTTCATTTCGGATTCCGTTGAACGTCTCCATGTTGTGCGTGGGCTGCCGCTTACTCTACCATTTAGTTGAAATGGGTTCCATCTAAGAGCTTATTTAGATACATTGTTGTCGTTTCGACGGAGGGTGTGACCTGTCTATATCCGTTTACGTATCTCGGTTGCATTTGGTTCGTTTCTGTTAGCAACTCGGCATTTGATATCGTTCTAGGCCAAAAGATGCGTAATATTCTTCTTAAAGGCTCAGTTACCCGACTGTAATATAAAGTAACTGCAACAGTAGGAAACAGCTGTTTGTGTGAGAGCAAACAAAATATCGTCTGCTAAGCCAAGTACGGTAGCGTCCGTTGATTTGCCATTTTGCCTGTCTATTATTTTCAATACCGTTGAGAACATCTTCCATAACAACACGAAAAAACAGAAATTATTTAGTTTGAGATTTTTTTCCGCCGAAAAATTTTCGATGATCGAGAAATTTTTTTCTCGACAACTTTTTGATGATAGAGAATTTTATTATATATATGTATAACAAATTTTTCGATAATCAAGATACTTTTCAATGGAATATTTTTTCGATAATCCACAAATTTTTATAAAGAAAATTTTTCGATAATCGACAAATTTTTCTATTGATGCATAGAAAATTTTCCGATGGTCTAAAAATTTTTCTATGTACAGTCGAACTTCCATAACTCGAATTACCATTATCCCAAAAAAAACTTTGACTTAAGGAAACTACGAGTTACAGAATTGTATGTGATTTGTTCTTTCAACGCTACTGTCAACCAAACTAGTTCGAGTTAGAGAAGTTCGAGTTATGGAAGTTCGACTGTATATAGAAAATGTTCGGATAATCAACATATATTACTAAAGGAAATCTTCCTATAATCGGCAAATATTTCTATGGAAAATTTTCCGTTAATCGACAGCTTTTTCGATAATCGAGAAGATAATCAATCGTTCATCGCGAAGTTTTTCCGCAGAGCGTTGTTTGCTGATCGAGAAATTTTTCTGCAGAACATTTTTCTTTAATCGAGAAAATTCGTTTTAGAACATTTTTTCTATAGCTGAGAATTTCTTTTACAAAAAATTATCGAAATCTTAGAATTTTCGAAAAGAAGAAACATATATATATATATTTTTTTAATTTAGAATCGAAAGACATGCACATGAAATTCGGTAGCAATGAAATCAATTTCAATGCTACTTAATATTTGTAGCATGTTGTCGTTTGCGGCAGCAATTGTATTTATGTCGTTGTGAGATAACATGTGTGAAATGTAAACTTTTTTACTGACTAGAGAATTCTGTCGCCACTTATTTTATTCAAATAAGTATTTCAGTATGCATGAAATCAAACTCATTCGTAGTTTAGATCAAGTTTGGATCTGACGCTAAGCGAATGCTTACTTTAAACCGGTCGATTGAGTTCGGCAAGTGAAAAAAATTATATTTTCAACATTTCGTTGATGTGTTTATATACACTTTAATAAAAACTATAAAAAAAGTTTAAAAACAAACAAAGTTGTGATTAAGTGATAAACTGGAAGATTTATTGAATTTATTGTTTCAGAACATAAAATTAAAAAAAAAACAAAAATATCATGAATCGAATAAGTAGTTTTGCTTTAATATTTTTGCAAATTTTGATATTTGTCAATGCCAATGGGTGAGTTTTTATTTGAATTGTTATTCATTACACAGGTCAACATGAATTTTGAGTATGATTGATGTACCTCTGATTTTGATTACTTACTAAAGAAAGAAAAAATATTTTTATATAATAACGAAAATTAAATTAAATTTCAATTAAATTAAAAAAAATTATTAATTTTAATCATAAAACACGACATAAATAAACACAAAAATAGAAACAAGAATACAAAAAAAAAAAAAGGTTTAAAATTTTATAGTTTTGGCATTTGTTTTGTGAAAGTCCGAACTTTATCGTATGAGCCCCTAAATGTCGTCGCTAGTGTTTTTTACGAAAAATCTCGATAATTCCGCGAACTTTCCAATCCCGTAATCCCGGAAGTTCACTTGATATATTCCCGGAAATGTTTGGACGTAAAAAAGTCTACTATCTGAAATTCTGTAGCAAGTTCAATATTCTTCGGGTAAATATCGAGCCCTATTTTCCAATTTATCGTAAGCGACAAAAAATAAATTTTTCAGAAAGTTTTTGAAAAATATTAAAATATGTTTTTGTGCGTAAATTGTGGCTTACGATAAATTTGTATAGCTTGTATCCTAAAAGTTATCAACAATTTTGGCATTTTGATAATTTTGGCCCATAAAATTTTAATTTCTATAAAAAAGTATATTTTCGATAACATGCCGCTTACGATAAAAACGAAAATAAGGCTCGATATATCAAATAAATAACTTTTATGCAAATAATTTATATG
This sequence comes from Tachina lurida, assembly GCA_944452675.1. NCBI lineage: Eukaryota > Metazoa > Arthropoda > Insecta > Diptera > Tachinidae > Tachina > Tachina lurida. The sequence goes on along the minus strand of OX101753.1, from coordinate 128,014,132 downwards.
GAAGATAACCAATTTTATTTATGGGAATATTTTAAAAAGAAAACACCAGATCCTGCAATTACTTGCAAATGAAGGAGCACAAGTAGTCTAGTTCCACATACATAATAAGTAATTAAAAGGTGTTGAACCCAATGAGAAGCCTACCGAAAAAGTACTGAAACCACAAACGACAATTTTACAATACTCTTATAACAGAAAAAGAAGATACATATAAATGAAATTTGTTGTTTCTAAACTAGCAACAACTGTTGATGGCTTTTCCAAAAAGTTTATTAATAAAAGAATTTCCTTTACTCAAAGATTTTCATCTACCAAAAACCGAGTCCGATGTGCAAAAACTTATTTTAGAAAATTTTTATAATATCAAAAATTAAATCTAAACAAATATCGAATCCCAGTTATGATGGATGAATGGACTAGTATCAAAAATAGGAGATAATTACAACATTTGCATGCATGGAAAAGTCAACTAATGGCTGATGATCGAATGTTGAATGAAAGTCAGTTAATGCACTATCGGTCTTAAAAATCACTATAACACTGTCATATAATAATCAAACTGAAGTCGCTTAATTTTTTTCGTTTGGCAATAGTACGTAAATTAATGTAAATTTTTATATATTTTTTTACTCTTTATTCGTTTGTTGATTTTTTACTTTTAAAGTAAAGTTCAAAATTAAATAAATTCAATAAAGTGCGACTTGACTTGCGCACGAAGGGTTCCAATATGGCTTTTTTTGCGTTTTGGATGTTTTTTCAGCTAAAATTATTTATTTGTTTTTTTCGCTTTTTTTCTCGTTTTGGCGATTTTTTTCAGTAATTGGCGTTTTTTTTCATTTTGGTGATTTTTGTTCCATTTTTAAGATTTTTTTTTCATTTTGGCGATTTTTGTAATTTTGGCGATTTTCCGGTTTTTTTGCGACTTATTTTCGTTTTAGAAAATTTTTTTGTTTTTGGCAATTTTTTTTCGGTTTGGCCATTTTATAATTTTGGGTTTTTTTTTTGTTTTACCGGTTTTGAAAATTTCAAGAGTTTTGCTCTTACGGTTTCCACGATACAGCAAGTTGTCTAAATTACACAGTCAAAATTGCATTAACCGATAGAACACCCTATAATTTAAATTTTTTTGAAATTTTACTTTCAATTGTTGTAGTCTGTATAAAAATACACTAACCTCACAAATTTCAAGAGTACATATATGCATACAATTGTATGTATATTACATGGGATTTTAACATTTTTCATTGCTCGTTTTGGAACACACTTTAATTTTTATCTCTCATGCATTTGTTGTTGTAGCGGCAAAAGGTCTACACACTCTGTCCAAATTTCCGTAGCTCTTATCGTTCTCGAGAAAATAACCTGTGACGGACAGGGTTCCTTTTCACCTTTGGTGTACGGAACCCTAAAAACTAGTTCTAATTATTTGTTTTAAGCCGGAATTTCCGGGATTCAGGGAAATTTAAAAACCACTCCCGATTTCCCGAGAATTAAAATAGTGCGGGAAAAGAAAAACTCTAGTCGTCACCCATTATGTTCTCATTGCATTGTCCTTGATACCGTTGTTCAAAGTTCTTTATATCCTGGTGAAAGCGTTCCCCTTGGTCTTCTGAATATTCACCCAAGTAATCTTTGAATTTATCCCAGTGCGCATGTAGCATGACTAACAAAAATATAATTTTACAGGAGAAACAAAAAACTAAACAAAAAACTGAACAAACGTGTAGTTAAGTCCCCTTGTTATTTGTTAATAAAAGCGTCATTTCTGATCGCAGAAGTGTAATATTTTGTGAAGACATGTAGTTTAATGGCATTCATAATAATCAGTCAAAAACTCGATTTTGAATTTTTTTGTTAGTTACGCCTTTTTGCATTTTAGCTGACGATGTGCACTTTAAGTGACATCCTGCAACCATATTGGAAATAAGCTCTTTATAATTATCAACCTTCTTGTTTCCAAGGAAGACATGGATGACTACTTAATGGCTGAGCAACGCTTGTTTTTCATGGGTACTCAGGAGCTGTATTATTTTCTTGATTTGTGGGCCGACGAAAACATAAGCTCTAATTTTAACCTCTGGCTGTTTCGGGCAAACTGATTTTAAATATTGAATGTCCTCAGTTTTGAGGAAGAACCTTTACTAACTGCGCCATGAGGCCTAATTTTATGTGCACGATCAGGCTGCACAATTGATTTATTTTTGGCACTATGCTTTCCGATTTGAAACTTGCTCCGTTCAGTCCATGACTGCGGCTGGTAGTGAGCGGATAAATATAAATATCCGTCTTGCATTTTACGTAATTTTTACACCTTTTGAATGACATTTTTAGGCCTCGCGATACGAGTACAAAATAAGTTAAATTTGCCAAGGCATCATACATATGTATATTTAGTTTTCATTATATAAAGTACAAATTCAAACTTTATTTATTATTAATGGAGTTTCTCTTACTACGTTTATACGCGCACTATTTGCAAATAAAAATATTTGCAAATAAATTAACTCACTGTATACGGCATAGCAAAAGTACACAAACTTGGTAGCACTTCTATAGAAAACTTACTTATGTTGACAAAAAAAAAATAGTGTAAATGTACAAAATATCAAATAATTGTTTGTTTTAATCGTCATTATTTGCTTCTAATTTGTAAGCGTGGCAACCTCAAGCATTTTATTTGCAAATAGTGCGTTAATCGTGAATAGTTTTCTGAATTAGTAAGTCGCAATAAAAACAATAATATGGCAACAATTTACTGTTTTATTTGCAAATAAGCCCTGCGTATAAACGTAGTATCTGTATACTTTTCGTTGTATATAATCAGAAAATGTTTACTAAACAACAGACTCAACAAAAAAAAAATTTTTGTCGACCTGTGTTATCTGTTGCCTTTATGTACATTAGGGTGTCCCAAAAAAATTTTTTTCTGATTTTCATAAGTGCTCAATCAAAATTTAAAAGCTTATAGGGTAAAGTATTTTTGGTTTTTTTTTTAAGAATTTTCGGAATAGGTTTAGAGGTCGCGCAAATGGAAATTTAATAAGCACGGGGTTCTTCACTCCTGAGTAAACAGTTTTAAAGAAAAGTATCCAAGCTTTATTCCTGTGTGAAAAACTTATGTTTTGGTGATGAGTTTGCTCATTTAGATACCCTAAATTACAATTTTTCGTAATTTTTTTCAAAAATTTTGTAATAACGCTTTACAAGTTTTTAAGTTTCAATGAAAGCGAAAAAAAAACTAATGATGCAGTTTGAAAGACAAATTAATTCTTATTAATATGAATACAACAATTTTAAAATTTGTTCTTACCGTTCCTGAGTTATACCCGTTTTTATCTTTATCTGGGTATAAAGATAAAAACGGGTATATGTTATTATAAGCTGTTTGCCAGTTACCAATCATACCCAATCAACAAAAAAAAAAACAAACTTTTGTTTTGCTCTGTGAAAAATCATTTATTGAGGTTCTTGCGATGTAGTTCTACAACTTGCAATCAATTCTGGAAATCAGTTTCAGAAGTTGTGACATTAATATAAGTATTAGCCAAAGCCACACCTCGTTCTGCGACATCATTTACCACTTGTAAATGTTGAACTTTTTTCTTTGCATCTTGAAATGACTTGTTGGCTTCCCAATTCTCTGGATCTATTTTTAAAAATCGATTGAAATATTTCAAGCTTCAAAAATTCATATCTATTTTGAATAAAATTACACATTTTTGCACTAACCAAAAAAAAAAACAAAATAAAATAAAAAAATTCTTACCGGTACGTCGACGAAAACTTTTATATATACAAAGAACTTCTCTATTTGATTCGTCGGGCAGCTAACTCAAAAATTTTTGTTATGTAAAATCGTATAACGACAATATTATAGCGGAGAATACACATAAAATAGAAAGTGAAAATGATAGCGTGTAACGATTTAGATCAATAAATGTCAGAAGTTAATGGCAGTTAAAACCCCAATGCTATAGTCTTGCCAGATCTTTCATTCATTCAATCCCTGAAGATATTGGGATAAGTTCAATTAAATGGCGGATTAAATTGAAATGAAATAATATTTTATTTATTCGCAGAAATCTCCTTAAAGACCCAACTATAAAAATTTATGGAAATATACAATAATTATAACGAAAAAAGTATCACCATTTTTAAGGTACAAACTATAAAAATAGTGTAACTCGGGAACTGTAGGACCAAATTCCATTTTTCTTTTTCTTAATTGTTTAGAACTTATCCGTTTTCAAAATCTCCTCACTAGTTTTTATACCTTCCATATAAATTTGAAAAGTAATAAACCGTTTTTTACAGAATTTGTTAAAAATTACAAAAATACTTAATATCTGGAATCGTAATGGACAAAAATATTGCCAAAACTTAAAGTTTTTGCATATGGATATAAAGTTTGGAAAATTTTCCTTAGAAATATTTGGTAAAAAAATTAAATCAACGTGGTGATTGACAAAGTTATGAGTCAAGTTTGAAAAAAGGTCGAAAACCCCGATTTTTAACAAAGACTTGATTTGCGCGACCTCTAAACCTCTTCTTAAGAATCTAAAAAAAAATTCAAAAATACTGGACCCCATAAGATTTCAAATTATGCTTGAGCCTCTGACAAAAAAATATTTTGGGACACCCTAATGTACATGTGTCTCTAGTTAAAAGAAAACAACGAATATAAATATTTAAAGTCGTCATATATAAAAAAATATATTTGTTATTTATAAAAGCAAGATTTCCATAAAAAAATGTGTAAAAATTTATAAAAAAAAACAAATTATTTTTATGAGTAATGCCAATTTTCGTGTTGTCGTTTTGTGGTGTCATTTTCAAAATGTGTGCAGTGCCGTTCACATTATGTTTTTTTTTATATGTAAAGCAATACTATACAACGAAAAATATCGGAAATGACAAACGTTGCCATGTCACAAAATGCCATGATGTGTACTCGGCATAAGACAGTAGTAAATATGTATTTTCCAAAAGCTTTTACAAAAATTTAAAAACAAAATTCCGTTTTCTATTTTTATTTAAACTATTCTAGGTATTCTTTTTTTTTTTTCATTATGTAAATGTAAATTTGTTTTTAGTTGAAAAATAAACAAAGTCATTAAATATTTTTTAAGAATTTTTTTTATTCAAACATGAAATATCCATTAATTTATTATTTTTATTTGAATTAATCTATTTTTGTGCCTAACTGTAAATATGTTTTAGTTAAGAACTGCGAGTATGTATAGAATCTCATTGAATATTTTCCCGTTAAGGTCTTGTATTTCTTTATTTTGTGGTTAAATATTTCTTTGTTTTCTTCAGTTGTGTAAAATTGTTATCAATTTTGTACGGATTCAAGGTCAAAACAGGTTTTTCCCCAAAACGAATGAATTTATTGGTACAACGTACAGTGAGCATGAAAAGTTTTGGTAAGTCAGCTGGTCCAATGAGCGGTTAATAAGGCAAGAAAAACTTTTTGGCCCATTAACTTCATTGTTGGTGCATTCAATAACAATAGACTTGTGCCCAATAGTTCTTTTTGAACTAGTTCGTTCAGTTGGACACAAGTCCGGTCAAAAACATCAATGTAAATTAAATGGGTTTGAAACAACTTTTGTTTCAAACGCTCTCAAACTAGTTCAAAAAGAACTGTTGGACACAAGTCTCAATAACAAGCTGTTTTATTATTTGATCAAGTTGCTATAAGTATAAAATAGTTTTCGATATGAGTTTGATCGAATTAACACTATTCCTTATAGACTTTAATCGAACTAATTCAGTAACTCGTTTTTGACACCAACCAATGATCAAACCCATTTAAATTACATGGGTTTGATCATTGGTTTGTGTCAAAAACGACCGACTGAATTAGTTCGATATAAATCTATTTTAATTATCTACATATCTTCTACAGTTAATACATGGAAACAATGATTACGTTGTAATCTTGATATCGGATATATTCGTGCACGTGAAAGTAATGCCAAAAATATTTTGAAGTCATCCACATTTAATTGAATGTCATGGTTATTGTGTTGGGAAGCATACAACCTTGTGTTTAGAATGATAACTTCAAAATCTTCATCACTGATATTTTTTTTCAAATATCTTAACTGATGTTTGGTCCTTTAACTCGCTAATAACATTTTCCTTTCGCTTCTTGATGTTACTCTCATTTTATGATGCATGCTAGAATATTAATCGTCATGATTAGAATATTAATCGTCCAATGTTGGTCCTGTAAAAGATTTTCCCTATATGTTTGTAATGGCTCATCAGCATTGCTCTCTCTCTCTCTCTCTCTAATCGTAGTTTCTGGAGGTGATTTATTAAACTTCCTATAGGATCGCGTGGATATAAACTTCTTAATCTGTAAAAGAAGCCTTAATAGCTTATCTAAGACTAGGATAATTGTTTTAAAGGTTATACAACCGTTTATCCATTCTTATATCATGTGGCATTGGAACTATTCGAGGACACCACTCTAAAACGTAAGATATTTCAGTCAGATCTTGAAGTAGATCTAGCTAAATATTATAATTTTCTAATAAAGATAATAGACAAATAAAAAAAATCCTAAATTATTTTAATATCACCATTGTACATTACAAATATTTACGGCCTGTCCCACGATGTCACCAGAAATCGTTCACTCGATTACTTATATTGAAAACAACAACAAATTTTCTAATCTTATTGTTGTTTGCAACACAAATGTGACATCGTGGGACAGGCCGTTAGACTTAAATTTATCTTACGGTGTCCTTTCAAAACGAACCAATTCAAGTCGCTAAATTTAACAATTTTATACACTTAACCATAAACTTCTATGATTTATTTTGAAGACCGAATACTAAGCAATACGAATTTTCATAAAAACTAAAACTAACATAGCAAAGTAAAATTATAAGTGTACTGGAATAACCGTCCTTAAACGAGGACAGAGGCCGTATATGTGTTCATTAGTATTAGGATTAGTAAAGAACAAACAACAACTTAAAGACTGTTGTTGTATATTCGTGATGGTAACTTTGACTTTAACTTTCATTAGAAAAAAGTCTTTAAGCATAAACATGTCCATAGAAAGTGAAAACAATACACATATCTATTCCATTTGGGATAAAAAAAAATTAATATCAGGCTGAATTTTGCGATAACTGACAGCACACACAACAACACTAATGATGACACCTTCTTCAGCGAAGTTCGAAATAAGCATAATGTTCCGTTATGCTAGTTGCTGTCAGAATAAATACAATTATATTTGGTGTAAATAGGAAGTAACTGATTTCACCCCAAATTTTCGAAAATCGTGGTCGTTTTGAGGTTCCATGACCTATTCTGATTATTTTCACGATGATGGACTCTCATAAATTAAAAATGGTTTATCCGAACAAAAATAAATAAGACTTGGTTGACCTCACTTCGATCTCGTGAGATAATGAATCGATTCCGTTTGGTAGAGTTTAAGAATTTCCGATAAAATGTTTTTCTTAAATAAATTTTAAACTACCAGCTACTGTTCGAATTCAAGATCTTATCAGCAACGTCAACTGCAGCAAAACCCGGAGTATTTTTTTATTACTCCAAAAGAACCTGTCAAACAGTCGGAGTGATAGAAAATTTATAAATTTGTTATATCTTTTGGGATAAGCTTAGCGGGAAGTTCCAGAGATGATCCAGAAAGTCAGCTATTTTTCATATTTATTTGTTGCTTATTTTAGTTTCTAAATTAAAACAAGCTTAAATATATGCTGCTATTCTTCGTTTTGTGGCCAGTAATACATATGTAACTACGTGTTCTACTGTATACTTTTATAAATGAATGTTGTAAAATTCGGTATACCCTAATGAGTGTGAATAAAATAAATTCAGTAAAGTGCGACTTTGACTCGCGCACGAAGGGTTCCGTACGTTGGGACTTGAGCATTTTTTTAATACAGTGTTTTTTTACGTTTTTTCAGCTGAAATAATTTTTTTTTATTATTTTTCGCTTTTTTCTCGTTTTGGCGATTTTTTTTTAATTTTGGCGATTTTTTTCATTTTGGCGATTTTTTTTAATTTTGGCGATTTTTTTTAATTTTGGCGATTTTTTCATTTTGGCGATTTTTTTATTTTGGCGGTTTTTTTTATTTTGGCGATTTTTTCATTTTGGCGATTTTTCCGGTTTTTCGCGATTTATTTTCGATTTAGAAATTTTTTTATTTGGTGTTTTTTGTTGTTTTGGCGATTTTTTTTTTATTTTGGCGATTTTTTTTTCGGTTTGGCGATTTTATAATTTTGAGATTTTTTTGTTTTACCGTTTTTGAAAATTTCAAGAAGTTTGCTCTTACGGTTTCCAAGATACAGCAAGTTATCAAAATTACATAGTCGAAATTACATTAACTGATTTTACACCCTTTATTTAAAATTTTTTAGATTTCATTGTTAATTGTTGTAGTCTGTATAAAAATACACTAACTTTACAAATTTCAAGTGTATATACAATTGTATGTATATTACATGGGATTTTAACATTTTTCGTTACTCGTTTTGGCACACCCTTTAATTTCCAACTCTCATGTATTTGTTGTTGTAGCGGCCAAGGGTCTACATACTGTGTCCAAATTTCAGGTCCGTAGTCTTACGGTTCTCGAGAAAATACCCTGTGACGGACAGACGGACAGCGTAGCGAAAACAATAGGGTTTCTTTTCACCTTTGGTGTACGAAACCCTAAAAAGTACTTGCTTTTTACTTAAAAATTTGTTTTAAAACCCCAAATATGTACAGGGTGTTTTTTTTTGAGGTATAGAACTTCGAATTGAAATAAAACACAAGAAAATCGTTTTAATGTCCATCAATTTGGCTTTATTGGAAGGATAATTTTATGCCATTAATGTTTAAATATGATTTCGGGCATGTGGCCGCCGCGGCTGGCTCGAATGAAGCCAATTCTACAGGTCCAATTTTCAACCACTTTTTCGAGCATATGGGGCCGTATGTTGGCAATAACGCCACGAATGTTGGCTTCCAAGTCCCCTAACGTTTCTGGTTTGTTGGCGTAGACGAGCGACTTCACATATCCCCAAAGAAAATAATCCAATGGTGTCAAATCACACGATCTTGGTGGCCAATTGACAGGTCCATTCCGCGAAATTATGCGCTCATCGAATGTTTCCTTCAATAAATCGATTGTGACGTGCGCTGTGTGGCATGTAGCGCCGTCTTGTTGGAACCACAACTCATCCACATTCATGCCATCCAATTCGGGAACAAAATAGTCGGTTATCAGCTCCAATTGCTGTGCACGGTGGCGAATCGATTCATTCGGGTCCTCTTCAACACTTTGCTCTACAGCGGCAATTGTTTCTTCGGTGCGCACTGTTCGACGTCTCTGCGGATGCGTATTATCACATAGAGTAAACGTAGTGCGAAAACGATCCATGGTTAACCGAATTAATTGCTCTGATGGACGATTATGTCGACCATAAAATGGACGGAGCTTGCGGTAAACTTCGCGAACTGAACCATTATTTTCGAAATAAATTTGCACGATTTGCAAGCGTTGTTCTTTTGTCAACCTGTTCATGATGAAATGGCAAACCAAACTAAATATTAATCACTTGACAGCTGACAAAATGGCCGCCAGTTAAAAAAGTGATGCCAACTTAAAGTTCTATACCTCAATAAAAAACACCCATTACGTATGTATTTTTAGTTTTTTTTTCAACAAATTTGTAATGCCCTAATTCTGTTCGACGATTGTATCGTCTTGTCTATGGACGAAAAATGGGCCGCAGTTGTGATTCTTTAAAACAATTATTATTTATTGCCTATGCTAGAAGGTTCGTGTATTTGGTTTATGATTTTGTTCCAAACATTAACACATATTTTTTTATATATTTTTCAAACTATTGTATAATATTTTAATTTAATTTTGATGTTTAAAAAAGAGGCAATAATATTTTTATTTTTATTATCACAGACAACAACCATTTTAGAAGAAACTAGTTTAGAGAATTCAAAAACAAGAACTCAGATATATTTTGAAATAAAAACGTCCTAAATCTTCTTACTGAATTAGGGTATAAGTAAAAGCAAATACTTCTTCTATTCACACTACTTATATATGCTTATAGATAAATTGTTTCTCTCACACTTTTACAGATCTAACTAAAACTATTTTTACCACTAATCGATACATTATTGTTTTGCAGTTTTTACTCCATTGTGGCCCCTGGTACCATACAGTCTAACAGCCACTATTCAGTAAGTGTTACGGTACATGAGAACTCCGAACCAGCCACAATTAAAGTATCCATAGTGGGGTCTACGTACAACAAAACTGAAACCGTCGATGTCGCACCCTCACATACAGAAGTTGTCAACTTCGAGGTACCCGCCATAAAAACTGGCGATTTCAAACTAGAAACGGAGGGTATAAAAGGTTTAATATTTCAAAACTCGACAGATTTAATTTTCAAAAATAAAGAACCCAAGGTCTATATACAAACCGATAAAGCCACCTATAAGCCAGGAGATTTAGTTAAATACCGCATTATTGTTTTGGATGAACAAACCAGACCTGCCAAACTGAATATACCTCTAAAAATTGGCTTCAAAGATGCTGCCGACAACTTCATCAAACAAATCAATGACATAAAACTAACCAAAGGTGTCTATAGCGGAGAATTTCAATTGTCGGAACAGCCAAACTTGGGCGACTGGACGATAGAGGTCACTTTGGGTCCGAACGAAGATGACAGTAAGATCGAAAAGAAATTTGAAGTAGCGAAATATGTTTTGCCGAAATTCAGTGTTGATATAGAGACTGCTAAGGATATCGCCTATGGTGATCCTATTAAAGTCACTGTACGTTCCAAGTATACTTACGGTAAACCAGTTAAAGGTCAAGCCACCATTACAGTGGATGCCAGAAATGGCCAAGCCAAGTCTGAGAAAGTCATCGATGTAGACGGCAAAGGCCATGTTGAATTTGATTTAAAGAAAGATCTTGATCTTGATTCACCCTCATCAAATAATCAGTTTTCTCGGTTTTCATATGTCTACAATCCGCCAATAAATATTTTGGCTGTAATGACAGAAGAATATACTGGCAATAAACAAAATAAAACTGCTACCGTAAATTTGCACAACTCACGCTACAACATTGAAGTTCCAAATAATATTTATGAGTTCGTTGCTAACAAATCCTTTGAATACAAAGTTTACGTTAAACATCTTGATGGTTCACCTGTTCAAAATGGTAAACATACGGCGAAGCTTACAATTGACAAACAATATAGATACTATTCCGATGTTGAAACAAAGTCAAACGAAGAAGGACAATTTGTTTTCACTGGCGAGCTGGATAAAAATGGTATGGCGGCATTTAAAGTGACCTTACCAACTGCCGACTACTACTACAATGTTAGAGTGACATATGAAGATCAGGTAAAATATCTACCCAGCCTATCGGGACGCGAAGATAAAACTGATTCAAAGGATGATAAGCCCAAGGGCGATGAAGATGTCGGTCCCCTGAAGTTGGTGCAAAAGACAGATAAGTAAGTAAAAAATTAAATTACATATTTTTAAAATATCTCGCTATTTAATATTTGGTTTCCTGGTAAGGAACTTGAACTTTGATATTAAGACTCTCTAAAAGGGTGATTCTTAAGAACTAACCGAGAAAGTCTTCTACACTTCGTTCGATAAAAGTAATATACAACTAAAATCTACCGAATTAAATTTGTTCCTCAATAAAATGTCTTAACAAACTTTACTTTGGAGAGAACTGGTCAGCACTGCCTTCAATCGGTCCCGATGTATGTTTTTTTATAGGTTAGGTTGAGGAAGATAGCGAGCAACTTCTTTGTGCTTTGTGCCAGTAGAAGAAAAGAATATAATATAATATAATATAAATAAAAAAGGAAGGAAATGAAAGATAATTAAGGGGAAATATTACAAAGGAAAGGAAAAGCAAAAAAGGATATTAGAAGAGAAAATAGAGGAAAAGGGAAGAGAAGAGAAGAAAAGAAAAGAGAAGAGAAGAGAAGAGAAGAGAAGAGAAGAGAAGAGAAGAGAAGAGAAGAGAAGAGAAGAGAAGAGAAGAGAAGAGAAGAGAAGAAAAAGTAATACACGAGAAAAGAACAGCAAAATGAACAGAAGGAAATAACAGATCAGAAAAGTAAACTTAAAAGAAAAGAATGAAATAAACCGGAGAGAAGATATTAGAAGAGATGAGAAGAGAAGAAAAACAAAGTCCCTCCAGATAATCGTATTTTCATATTAGTTTGATGATCAAAAATAATTTTTGAATTGATTTAAAACTAGACTCATTTCCACAATTTGGTTATTTTATGAATTATTTGAATACTGGAAAAATAGGTGTTAATGTATTATATACCATCTTCTGTTTCAGACTCCAACTACATGAAAATGTTGTTGTGGAAGTGAAATCAAACGAAAATATACCCTGCCTCGTCTATGCAATTGTTGCTCGTGGTAATATAATTAAACACAAGCATGTCAATCTATCGGAAAATGTCAAATCACATGAAATTAAATTTAAGCCTTCATTTAAAATGGTACCCGAGGCACATTTATATGTCTATTTTGTGCTCAATGGCGAATTGAAATTTCAAGAAATGTCATTGAGTTTCCCTAAAGAACTTCAAAATAAGGTTAGTGGCAAAATTATTTATTTTAGAGATATGCTTGAAAAGCTCTTTACTCATTTTAAGATCGAAATTACTGCTCCCGAACAAGCCAAACCAGGAGAAGAAGTCACTTTGAATATCGAAACTGATCCGGATTCATTTGTCGGCTTGTTGGGTGTGGATCAAAGTGTGCTTTTACTGAAGTCGGGTAATGATTTCGATTCGGGTAAAATATTGGGCGATTTGAGTTCGTACGATACATCGACACCTTATATCAGAGGTTATGGCGAATATCCTGGTAGATCATCGGGTTTGGTTACGCTGACCAATGCCAACTATCCTTATAATACCGGTAAGTCTTATAAAAAAATATTCATAAGTTTTCTTTTAACATTTATTTCCTCGCGCAAATGAATTTTAATATATTATATATACATATTATATATCTATATATATAGATATATTGTATGTTGATGATGCAGCTTTCTCAGCCGAAATAGACGACGTACTATCAAATAGATTTGAAGGTGGTACGGAAACATTAACTGACACTGCAGTTAATTTAAATATACGTAAAGATTTTCGCGAAGTATGGATTTATAGTGTACTAAATAGGTTGGTTTCATTGCCCCACGCTCTTTTAGAATTCGGGTGTTGGTAATAAATATTTGCTAAAACTATTATACCAAAATATGGAATATTCCATATTTATAGCTTGTCTTTTATACTGCTTTTTTGTTATCTTTACCTTACTATTTCCCACTATCAGCAATTTGCATATGTATATTATTTCTGAAAATTCCTTAAACAAAAAAAAAACTTTTTTATTTGTATGCTTTATTTTTGTTTCACCTCTTATTGGTTTTTATTAAACATTTATTTTGGTTTAGATTTGAAAGCGGAAACTGCACATAGTTTAAAGGATGAAATAAAGTTCCTCGAATTAATCTTTATAACTTCACCATCTGTCCTCTCTTAAAGAAGGCAGTCATATTAATTGACTGAGTGTTACTTCACACAGAAATATTTCATTTAAAAAGCTACGAAATTAAGGTGAATTTAAAATGTTTCGGCAATGATTTTGCTGGATATGTGCTTCATGTCAATTCTACAAGATTTATAGTAATTTTCAAAGAAAATCTTTACTGTTGAAATAACTTTGTTTCATGTTGATTTAACGTTTCAGTACTTTTAAATCGAAATGAAGAACTATGATGAGGCCAAGTTATTGCAAGTCAAATTTTTCACACATAGAAGAAATAAATTTCAATCATAATATAACAAGAGCCGTTAACTCCATCGTTAACGTTCGTGATACTGAAGTGTAAAATTTACACTTTTTCTACAGAAGAACTAAGCAACTACATATGTACATATGTTGGTTAAATTTATTTATTTCTAGATTTCTATTTTAATTCCAGACGAAAATCTCGATATTGAATATAGAAGTTTGCTTATCAGCTACAGTCTTCCTCATCCAATGGACGGATTGAGTACTAAAAAATATAATCGAATACCAGGAAATACTAGAATGAGAATTCCACAAAATCCTGCATCAAGTAGAAAAGTTGTTGCCAAAGTTCGCAAAATATTTAATGAAAATTGGATTTTCATAGATTTAAATAAGTATGTTCACAAAAATATTTATAGATGAAATGTAATTTACATATGCATGTATGTACTCGTATGTTCGTCATGTGATTTGAGTTTATTTTTTGTTGTGTTGTTTTTCATCTTTAAGCCACATACTTATGGCCTATTTCCCACCTGCGAAAGAAACCCTTCGACTTAAAATTTATATTGAAAACAAAAATAAATTTTCATATTTTATTGTTGTTTTCAATATAAATTTTAAGTAGAACGTTTTCTTTCGCAGGTACATAAGTAAGTACACATAGGATTACCACTAAAACGAAACAATCAAACTCTACAGCATATTCCCTAGACTATTGTGTTATTTTGCGGCTCACTGTAGTTGTACTGCCGCAGCCATGGTACAATTATACCCGCTACATGCACAAGCCCAACCTGTTAATGTATACAATATAGGTCTGCACAAATGTAACTGTTTGCACCAGTTTTACGTGTGTTGGGTGTGGTATGTACAGGTACATATGTTATTCAGCGTTTCTGTTACCAGTCATAAATTATCGGTGCAAGCAAATCAGTACAAACGATTCTAAAACATGACTAGTAACAGAAACTCTGAACAACATACAGTATCTGGACATACAGTTAAATCTGTGCAGACCTATAGTAAACAATACAAGAAGCTGTCAAACTTTGTTTACAAGCTACAAAAATGTTAGTGTATGTGTTGTGAATAAAATGATTACAGTGTTGCCAATCAAATTATACACGGCTGTGTCCAAGGCGCATTTATTAGGTGGCAGCACAACACCAGGTGACTAATGTCATTATACCAAGCCAAATGTCAAATTTAAACTGTGTAGGTATAAGCCTAAAAACATGCTTTTATTTGGGTTATCCTCAAACACCTAACGAATATTCAGTTTTGTATGCTGTTTGACATTTCTTATAAGAAACATACACTGACGATGCTACCCTGTTTTGAAAAGTAAGATGGTAATTCATACCAACAAAGTACATATGGTTATTGCTGTTGTAATATTTGTTGTAGTAATGAGGTTACCTGGTTGATGTGCCTTGGCTGTGTCTCCAATTACACATTGAAGAAAATTACACTACACATCTTTTGTGTAGGTTAAAATTAAAACAAAAATAAATAAAAATAGAACACACAGATTATACATGAATCTGAGGCTCTATGCTTCTTATAGGAACAACAGAAATTAATATATATATGTATATATATATATATATATATATATATATATATATATATATATATATATATATATATATATATATATATATACATATATGATGGCGAGTATACACGTTAATATAAATCGTACGATAAATCGTACAAGTATGAAAATAGTAACGTGTATCATACTGTCGTATATAAGAAGTATACTTTGTAGGAAGAAAATCAAATATTTTTGATTTTTGTGGGCGGAGCTTCCCTAAGTACGATAATAAGTTCACTTATTATTAATAAATCCATCACATTATTCATTTATCCGCGTGTGTATTGCCTTAAAAATTTTCTTTCAAATGAATTAGTATGATTTGTAGTAACGTGTATCTGAAAACCCGTACTACAACTCATACTACGCTAAAGGTGTCTTTACATGGTAATACGATGTATTACGACATGTCAAAAAACGATGTAGAATGTACAAAATTTTATCATGTAAACGCAAAATGTATAGAGTAGGAGAGAATACGGATAGAAAATTTGACGGTAAATGTTTTGTTTTCTAAACCATTTCAGAAACTTAAGTATTCTCATCACACCAGAGGTGTATTTCGGAGTAAACATTGGCAGCACTAATTGTACCTATTGAAGGTGTAACCAAAATCAACTCAGGAAATGTTCATGTTGTTTTTGTAAACATTGTAAACTGCAACCATCAAGTAGCTGATGGACAGCAAAACCAAACAAACAATAAACAAACGTATAAAAAAATATTTTGAAATAATAAAATGTTTGCTACAAAATTCAGTTTTAATAGTTCACATCTTTTTTTTTTTGAATTTTCCAATTTTTATTATTAACTCAACAGTTCAATATCTTTGCTTGCATTTTACTTATAGTATCAGTGTAAACATGAAAAATACCTACAACAGACTCTTGTTCTCTTTTTTTTTTAAACACGCAGAGGATTTCATATTTTGATTCTACAAAGTCGTAATACTTTGTATTACCGTGTAAAGATACCGTAAGTACGAAATTAAGTATCGTGTATACCCAGCATATTAATCTAATTACATGAATGCCGCGTCTGCAATTGTATTTTAATTACCCTGTAATTGTTATTTTTAAAAACAAACGACATCTGTTTCTGACACATATTTGTTTGTTTATACATATCGTCGATTGGTTTCTGGTTGGCGGCACAAATATGTACATTATGTCTGTAGCAAACCAGAAACCAACCGACGATATGTACCCACAAGATGCATGTGTTTTTTGGTGTTGTAACTTTGTTGCGACCTTGCAGGTACCTGGTATAATTTTACCATGGCCGCAGCCTTTCATGCAAATCAATTCAATGTTGAATTATGATTTAAAATTAAGAGTGTATGGCAGGTACACATTCAAAATGTTTTCCTAACAAGGATATCAACTAAAGATACATATGTATCTACTAAATTCTTCGTTTCACTATATGAGATAATATGTATACATAAAGGTCTTCAGTCAAAACCCTGTGTTTAATAATTTTAAATTATTTGTTCTCTAAAATTTTAGCACGTCGGCGTAAGAAGCTGAGCAAACAACTCATGAAAGAACATAGAGTGAATTTCAAATCCACAAATATTTCTTCAATTTCATTTCTACAACATGTAGAAGAACCAACTCAAGCAGACAGCGATGCTTCAAATGTTATGAATTTAAAAAAAATTCGCAAACATTTTGTTGAATCTTGGATATGGGCAAATATAGAAATGTAATTAAAGAAAAGTATTTAAGAATGAATTGGATCTTGGCATGATACACAAATATTTAAGAGATGTTTTTACATAAAAATAAGCATGCAAAGTTATTTCTCAGCTGAAATGATAGTTTAAATCATGTCATCTAATTGCAGATTATCCTCGATTTCTTGCTCTCTATTCTACGCGTAGTACGGGGCCAAAGCCTTTAGGTGCAGCACGTAAAAATTTTGTTGAAAATTGGATTTTCAGCAATGTTAATAAGTATGATTTGAATTTGATTTGACTAAATTACATAATACATAGACAAAAGGCGAATTGATACCAGGTGGTCTCGATTTGCAACTCTGCATATTCGCCTTGTATATTTGTTAGTGTAAAATTTTCTGGGGGATTATTATGCAATCCGACTCGAACGGAAATGTTTTCGAATTTTAATGTTAATAACATACAAATTCGAACAGTTTTCTTTTCGAATCGAGTTACATAATAACCCTCCTGCTGTCAGAATATTTCATAACGTTTTGCATTGATTTGACAGCAGAGAAGTTATGTCAGCTGGTGAAATAAGATCACCTGATGTGAATTCGCCTTTCATACATTCATAAAGATACTCACCAAAGTGACCTACTAACTGTACTAAAGTTTATAAAACTGTTCTTGGTATACTGTCATATATGTATATATATATACATATATGTATATACAGTATGTCAAGAAAATGTTTTGACATAGTTAAAATCGTTATAAATTTTGATTTTTATCATAAATATTTTTATTTTTCTTTGCATTATGAAATTTTTGGTTATGGATTTCATTTTATTTACATTTAAGTGAACAAATAGTAGTAAGTTATACGCAAAATTAAAAAGTGAGAGCATAAAAATTACATGAAAGCTAAAAAAACTCAAAAATTTCTCTGTCAAGAAAATGTTTTTACATTCTTGTATTATAGGTATAGTAAGAAAATAGGAAAGATTTTAAGATGTACAAAAATAATTTTTTTTTTGGCTCCATTGGTATTAAATCGGCTTGTAAGACGACTTCTCATGGAAAAAAATTTTCTTTTCCAAATATTCCGCCGAAATTTCTCATATTGCCCTCGTATTACTGTTTTAAACTCCATTTACTTCTTGAAATACCCTTTGGAAATACTATTTTTCAAATAAACCCATAAATTTTGAATAGGGTATAGATCTGGAACAACTGGAAACTTGCATGTTTTCCAGCAATAAACCCAAGTTTACTCGAGCTGTCATCCAAAAAAATGCTTCAATATATTAAGGCACTGCCCCGCATTCATGGTGTTCTCAATAAAGTAAATTTATCCCACGTTTTACACCATATATATACATATGTACATATGTATGTATATATACCTCCAATCCATCAACCAACCTTTTTTAAGTTTTTTTCCAATATTTTTAAAGATTTTTTTTCCTCCATACTTTGTTAGATCCAACATTCTAATAAAGCAGAAGTTTGGTTTCGTCGCCGAAAACCACATTATCGTAGAAGCCATCAAGCTTGTAAGTATGCGTTATCACAAAAGACAATTGTTGCTGTTTGGGCTACACTCTAGAAAGCGCGGATTTCCGACCATTTATTTAAGTACAGTCGATTCTTTTGAGCAATTGCCTTTGTCTCATGGGAAACTGTGTGAGTGGTACATCAATACGTTGAAATGGTTTTTCGTTGACAGCGCGAGTAAGGTTGGCTTTATAGCTGGTAAATATGGAAGTTTTAAATTTTTAATAATGTATTGACCTCAAACATGAGGCACTTTGGGTAAGAACATGGTCTCCTTTATATTGCGGTAAGGTTGTGGATACTCCATCTCAGGGTCCAGATCTATACCCTATTAAAAATTTATGGGTTTATTTGAAAAATAGTATTTCCAAAGGGTATTTCAAGAAGTAAATCGAGTTTAAAACAGTAATACGAGGGCAATATGAAAAATTTCGGCGGAATATTTGGAAAAGAAAATTTTTTTCCATGAGAAGTCGTCTTACAAGCCGATTTAATACCAATGGAGCCAAAAAAAAAATTATTTTTGTACACCTTAAAATCTTTCCTATTTTCTTATTATATAATACAAGGATGTAAAAACATTTTCTTGACAGAGAAATTTTTGAGTTTTTTTAGCTTTCATGTAATTTTTATGCTCTCACTTTTTAATTTTGCGTATAACTTACTACTATTTGTTCACTTAAATGTAAATAAAATGAAATACATAACAAAAATTTCATAATGCAAAGAAAAATAAAAATATTTATGATAAAAATCAAAATTTATAACGATTTTAACTATGTCAAAACATTTTCTTGACATACTGTATGTCACAAAAATTAAATTCGTGCGAAAGTGAACCGAAAATTATATTCAGCTTCTTTGGAAATCGACTTCAATTTCACTTTCAAGCAAAACAAAAAAAGTAACAATCACATGCAATATTTAAAACATTTTACGCATAACTCTAGGAGATTTAAATATACATACACCCAGAGAAAAAATAGCTTAAAATCAATAAAAACCATATTGAATCAATAAGAAACATTAACGAAAGTCTAGTCTGAAATTTCTTCTTTCAATAGGGAAAAATATTGATTTACAGTATTAATTTATTAATTTTATTTGTTTTTAAGTAACTCAATATACATTTTATATTAAATTAAAAATTATTGAATTTATGTGACGCGTTCTTATTTTTAAGTTGCAGCTTTTCCCTGAGTGTACGTATATTTGCCAATTTAATTTGTGGGTCAAAATCTTAAAATGCCGCTTTAAATAATGTTAAACTATCATTCATTCCACATTTTGTATTATATTCCCCCTTATTCCAGTTGTAAGCATCGACGTCACGTCAATACAATACCAAAAAAAATTGGTGCTGGAGTAGACAACTCGCTCTCGAGAAACACTTTATGCTATTGGCAGGCTATTTTTGTTCCCTGAGATCTAGGAAATTGCCCGTCAATAGCAGTTAATTGTTTTCGACAACGGGTAGACAAGCCCCAATTTTTTGGTTTTGTATTGACGTGAAGTTGATGTTGACAAGCAGAATAAGAATGATTAGCAGCACTATATTTGCGCATTGTCGCCAAGAAAAGTATAAATTAGTGTAATTTGACTACAACGACAAAAGCATCATAGACAAAAACCTTTCGCCGTGTTGCCTTGCTGTCGTCATAATCTTAATAATATAATACTTATATAAACATGTGTAATCTATTTTTGACATATTGACAGTCTGCTGTGGTGAATCTGTTTAATTCTTTAGTTTCGTTTTTGTGATATTCTTTCTTTGAGGAATAGCAGCG
The DNA here is from genome assembly GCA_944452675.1 of Tachina lurida. NCBI lineage: Eukaryota > Metazoa > Arthropoda > Insecta > Diptera > Tachinidae > Tachina > Tachina lurida. Next base: position 127,993,646 of record OX101753.1, on the reverse strand, counting down.
GAATTAGTTTATGCTCAACTAAACAATATCAATAACAATTTTGCAAATGTAATAATTAGCTTTATTACCAATTCCAATAGAATTAAACATCACTAAAATAAAACATTATTTAAATCATATACATCACATATATTCTTTCATGATTTCATTCATTGAATTACATACATTTCTAGCCCGACGTCATGATTATGAGTTAGATTATGAAGACGCAGATGATTTCGTTTTGGAAGACGAAACCGATTCTTTTGATTATTCTTCAAAGCAGTCACAAGGCCGAACTTCAAATACTAAAGTACGAAAAAATTTCCAAGAAGTTTGGATTTGGAGTTCTGGCACAAATCTTAGGTTGGTTTTTAAGATTTTCTTTGTAGTTAAAAAATTTTAAACCAAACTTGGTATATCTTATGTATTTGAGTTTGTGTGTAGAAATTGTGGTAATTGATGTAATTTTATGTTGTGTATTTGTAAATACGTATTATGCAAGTAATTAAATTATCTGTACCTTACAACAACTTTAATTGAGGTACTGCAAGTGCCAAAACTAAACAAATTTAATTAGTTTTTGCAATAAGCACTGAATAACGAAGTACGAAAATAAACCGAGGAAACCTTTGCTATTTGCAATGAGTTAAACTAAAACAAAAAAAAAAAACAATAGTCTAATTCACAATCTTGTGCAAATGGTCTTGCATCGTACCATGTTCGAAACAATTTGCATAAGACATACTATATACAGACTAGAGTTCGACCGATTAATCGGCTTCGGATTCGGCCAAAAATTGGTAATCGGCCAACATTCGGCCTATGGCGAAAATCGGCCGATTAGCCGAAGCCGAATATTTTTCATTCCAAGCTTGAAAAATAAAATTATGTTTGGTCGTTGCTCGCCGACAGTTTCTATTGTGTTTAACGTTTTGAAAGGGTTGCTTTGAAATGCAACCATGTTGCTTTCTATTTTCTTTTACATGGACGTTCTTGTGAGTGATGATATGAAAAAGCAATCTAGAAATTGCAAAATAGTTTTATCGGTTTTGGCCGAAGTTTAGGATTTTAGCCGAAGTTCGCCCTCGGCTTCGGCTTCGGCCAAAAAAAACGCCTTCGGTCGATCTCTAATACAGACACATTCAATAAAAAGTTTACCAAACAATGGCAACCATTTAAACTGAAAAATTTCTTTCATTATTTTATTTAGCAATTGAGTACAAATATGAATTTATAAAAAATAATCGAAAAAATTATATCAGTAGGTAAAAACTGACAGATTACTTGACGTACCTCAAAAAATGTTGCGTCATTAATATTCGGTTTTTTTTTTTGAGTAAAGAAAAAATCAAGGGAGTTTGAACCGTTTTGATTATAATTAGTCCTTTTAAGGATATTTATCTCATCAGAGGACTTCAATTAAAAAATTTTACATATTTTGAAGAAAAAAAATATGCGATATTTTTTCCGAATATCACTTTACTTTTCCTCCCTGTTGTAACTAAATTTCAGAATGTGTCACAGACTTTGCGGGATGAATTTGTCACTCAAACTTTGATTAAGAATAATATCTACCAATTTGTGGGTAAGATGAACTATTTTGAAACCCCCGAATGGGGGTGTTTTATGACAAGGGTCATATCCTTCGTAATACTGAAATTATTAATTTCACACATCCGCACTAATATATTTTCATGTCGGTGTGTTTTTTGATAGTTCATCTTAGAAGATTGTTGTTACAACATTTCTTGTAACATCGATCTCATACAAATTCTTATAACATTGAGATAACACTAATTTGAAGTCAACACGTAACATAATTTTATCTGCGATTGAATTTGACAATCTCATGTTATATATTCATCGCTTGACTAACATTTTCAAAATGTTATTGACAAGACCAAAACTCGCCAAACTAGAATGGAGGAATATCTATTGAAATAACAGTCGTTAAGCAGTTCTGGGTCGGGGGAACATCTCTCGCGTCATCGTAATTATTTCTTAAGTGCGGTCAGGCTTGTGTGTGTTGTTTGGCCTTCGAGAGTTTTTCGTCTCGCTCGCACTGGTTGACTGATCTGCCACGGATAACCGTATAATCTTGCCGTTCTTTTGCGGAATTTCTTTAACAAACACGTTGCTACTTTCTATGTGAAGGCATAGGTGTTGTACAGTCAGTCACAAAATTTTTTTAAAATACTGTTAATAAGATCTTGGGCATGTGGTCTAGTTACTCCGCCCATATTTGCGCAACACCAAGGTATGCAAATTTACTTTGTATAGTGTGTTACAATAAATAAATAAAATCTATTGAAATAATATACTACTTATAAAACATTTTAAACATTTATTAAATATGAAAATATTGCATATTTACATATTAATGATTTTTTGTTATTAAAGCCGATTGAATTGTTTATTTTTTTAATAAAAGTATCTTAGGAAAATTTTACTCATTTAAGTTTGTAGTTTTCTCCCTTATACGGACACATTTCAATGGTCCCTTCGGTGTCCGCTCAAGAGAGATTCCACTGTATATATATATATTACTATTAAGATTGAAGTGGTTTGATTTCGAGCGTAAAATCTTGATTTTAGCACGTGTTTCCCCTTAGTGGAGGATTATTGACCAGTAATGGGTTAATTCATGTCAAAATCCTAGAAATATTTTCTCAAGAATCTTTTTCATTAATTAACCATATTTGAAAATTCTTAAATTATAGCACCGCTTCGGCGTTTCTACTTGCTTCGCACCACGAGTCTTGTCGCAACAACATCACATCGAATTGCCTTAGAATCCGATGAACCCGACAGCAGTATACTACTCGGTAGTCCTGGTCCAATTAGTTTATCAGCAACTTTCAACATAGAACCCAAAATACGAAAAGATTTTGTAGAAAATTGGATTTTCAGTAATTTAAATAAGTACGAATAACGAATTTTATCTTAAACATTTTAATTTGTCATCTCCCATTAGTTAATCAAAGTCATATATGTATGTTACCTGTCAAAATATTATGGAATTCTCATTTGGTTTATTTTTTTATTTTCATATCAACAGTGGGTTAAATAAACATCAGAAAAACATTTTTTTAAACATCACACAGTGGGGCGGAATCAAATTTTTTTTAAATAAATTAGTTGTTTAAGAACTATTGTTTGGTCGAATTATAATATAATTTCACTTTGAAGTCTCAATGTAGCATGATTGCAGCACACACAATTTTTTGAAATTTGAATTTTTTTCTTATGTGGTTTAAAAAAAAATTTAACTACTTTATATATAGGGTGTTTTAATAGAGGCATGAAACTTTAAGTTGGCAACACTTTTTTAACTGGTGGCCATTTTGTCAGCTGTCAGGTGTTTTCGTTTGGTTTAGTATTTAAACATAAATAGACTGACGCCTGAACAACGCTTCCAAGTTGGGCAAATTTATTTTGAAAATTATGGTTCTGTTCGAAATACATATCACGCACTATGTCCATTTTACGGTCAACATAATCGTCCATCAGAACAATTAATTCGATTAACTATGGAACGTTTTCGCACCACGTTTACTCTAAATGATAATACGCATCCAGAGAGACGTCTTCATACATGATTACTGACTTCTTCCATCAATTGAACAATTATGATTTGCAGGAGCTTTAGTTTCAACAAGACGGCATAACATGTCACACATCTCGTGCAACAATTGATTTATTGAAAAAAAATATTTGGTAACCCCATAGTTTTCAAGATCGTGTGGGCATATGTGAAGTCGCTAGACTACGCCGATAGGCCCCAAAACGTTGACCACTTGGCTGACAACAACCGCGAAGATTATCTTCGAATAAAGTAAGTTTCATGTCAACTTAAAAATTCATCTTTGTTTTCTTTCATTTCAAAGTTTTATACTTTTATAAAAACACCCTTTGTTAAATTAAAATTTGTTTACTTTTCGAGATTTTGGTGCAGCGTTGTTTCGAAAATAAAACTAATCAAAATCGAGTTTCTTGGTTCTTGGTGATAATTTCAAGGTTTTTTTTACATGTTATCGTCGTTTAGAAAGGTCGGATTTATTTCAACAATAATTTTATTTCGTCCCACTATGTATTGATCAATAACTCTCGAAACTTCTGGTATTTTTTTTATAAAGTACTGCTAATTTTTTATTTTTATTTTTTTAGTTAAAAAATATGGAGCTATCATTTAAGAAAAGCTTTAAATGAGAGCCTCCTCTTAATACGTTTTCATTTTCTTTGTAGGGGAAAAATGTTGCCCTTAATTTTTAAACTGTTATAGCTATGCTATTTATTACGCGATACAGGAGTTAGAACGTGATTTTCGTAACAAAAATAATCGACACTATTTCAATTATGAATTTATTTTTGTTTTGATTTCTTTATATTTAAAAGCAGAGTACAACACCAATTGTTTGATTTTGTTTTGTTTCGTTCTTTGAAGTAAGTGAAACAAAAACAATGAGAAAGATTGCCCAATTTATTTTTGTTTTGTTTTTGCACATCAGCACAAACAAGAGAACAAAGCCGATCAGCTAAGCCGACTAACAGCCACCGCCGGCCACAAGCAAATACATTAATTTATTCGTAAGCCGCTAGAAAAGAAAATAAATGGAAACGTTTTGAAATATTTGCAGAGAATTAGACATCATCATATAATATAATTTTACTGTATTGTTATTTCACACGTGAAATTTGTTTTATATAACTAAGGAGCATAGCTATAACCGGCTGTCCTAAGATACCTCTCTTCTTTTTTTATTACTTTAATTTCGCTAGCAAATCGTTATTGTGATTCAAAGTGTGGGTAATTTTAAATACAATTGAAACGGCTTAACTGCCGTATATAGAAAAAATAATTTTGGTTTACAAAGGTTTACAAAACAAATTTTGTATGGAAATTTGTTTGTAAACCAAAATAATTTTTTTCTGAATGAAGTTTTAAGAGTTTGAGGTTGTAATCAATTAATTAAGGTTTCTGCTGTTACCAAGTTATATAACCTATAAGCAAGCGTACTCGACTCTCCGTACGCCTTTTTTTAATTCTCTCAAAGTGCTAACTATTGACTTCAGTAGACGGTCCTCTTAATAACTATAATTTTATTGAATTTGTAATGAAATTGCTTAAATTTCTGTATTTTTTTCAGTAAAACCTTTGGCACTCATAGATAATTAAGCCTAGGACTCACTATCCTACACAATCGCACAACTTTTGTAAATATGCGATCCTGATCTAATGAATTATTGTTGTCTCCTGAACATTTCCATAAACTACACCATACCAGGGTTGTATTTTCTGAAAAGTCATGCGATTGTGTAGCATAGTGAATCTTAGCCTTTAGTATAATGAAAGCGAAGGAATTATTTGAGTGACACAAGTTCAAATCATAATGAAACAATGAAATATATTTTTAATAACAATCAAACGGTCTTTATTGGAAAGAAAATTTTATGAAGTTAACTAGCTGACCCCGGTCCGCGTTGCTGGCCCTAAGCAAACATTAGTGTTGTATATGGCATTGGTGGTACAATATGAAAATTGGATTTTGCCCACGAATAAACTAAATATTGCGCCATCTGCCGGACGAACTTCAAACTAAACAGAAACGCTCCTCACGCCCCATAGAGCATGTATATAAAGTTTGGTCTAAATCGGTGCAGTAGTTCTTGAGTTACGGTGCACAAAAATAATAAATACTGCGCCATCTGTCGGACGAACTTCAAACTACACAGAAACACTCCTCACGCCCCATAGAGCATGTATATAAAGTTTTGTCAACATCGGTGCAGTAGTTCTTGAGTTACGGTGCAAAAACACAAAAAACCTATATATGGCGCCATCTGTCGGACGAACTTCAACTACACAGAAACACTACTCACGCCCTATAGAGCATGTATATGAAGTTTGGTCAAAATCGGTTCAGTAGTTCTTGAGTTACGGTGCAAAAGCACAAAAAAACTAAAAATTGCGCCATCTGTCGGACGAATCACTATTTCTGAAAGGGGCGTAGCATTTACCGGGATAGAATATATATATAAACACGCACAGGTCTTTTACGAATATTTTGTGGGGTGGAAGGCGAAAATCTGTTGGGGCATTGAAGATTTTACCCATAACAAATAAACGTACTTTTGTATTATACATATATAATAAGATGTTTAAATATGATTTCTGCCATGTGGCTGCTATGGCTGTTGCCTAGAAGGCGCATTCTGGAACACCAATTTTCAACAATTTGCGGCCGTATTTCGCCGATAACTCTTCGAATGTTGATTTCCAAGTATTCAATTGTTTGTGGTTTATCGACACAATGGGTTTAAATCACACGATCTTGGTGGCCAATTAATTGGGCCATTACGTGATATTATTTTTTCATAAAAAGTTTCTTTGAGTAAATCAACTGTAGCGCCCGCTGTGTGTCATGTGGCTCTGTCCTGCTGGAACCACATATCAGCAAGATTAATTGAGATACGAAAAAATCTCAAAGCATGTTCCTATACCGTTCACCATTGACAGTAACATTCTGACCATCATCATTTTTGAAGACATATGGGCCAATGACTCCGCCAGACCATAAAGCGCATCAAACAGTAATTTTCTGTGGATGTAATTGTGTTTCGGCAAAAGCTTCTGGATTCTCCTCACTTAAAATGCGACGATTCTGGTTATTTACGTTGCTCTGGTGTCTGGTGTGAAATTGCAAAGCAAAGTAAACAAAAACCAACTATCAGCTGTTAAATAGGTGCTCAAATAAAGCAGTGATGCCAACTCAAAGTTGTGACACTCTAAAACAAACACCTTTTATATCATTTACAGTGCCGCTAAAAAATTATTTGCCTTCGAATGTTCTGCATATTAAATTAGGAGCAACATAGTTTTATTTTTCGAACTGTGTTCAGGTTTGATAATCATATCATGGGGTTGCATGAAATACAATTGGTCATAGTGGAGCATCAGCCATATTGGATTTAAAAAAATTTTTCTTCATATTCATACCAGAAAGTTAAAAATATATAAAAAAAATTGTCATACATCTTGGGTCATCTGTCAGTCATGATGGCTTTGGAATGACTTCAACTAAATTTTCGAATTTTTCATAACAAATCATTTAATTTAAAATTCTTATCATGAAGCTGTATAAAAAATAAAAAATAAATGAAATCATATAAAATCGTAAGATTTTGCAGACATATCGTCGGTTGGTTTCTGGTTTGCAGCACAGTTTATTCAAAATACATATTGTCTGCAGCAAACCAGATTGTCACACATCTTACATCTAAAATGCAAGGGTTTCATGGTTTACTAAGTCGAACGGCTCTCCTTTTTTTCATAATATGATTATAAAAGCGTGTGATGAATAAGATAAAATCATACGATTTTACAAACGCACATCACATTTTACATCTGCAATGCAAGCATTTAATCGTTTGCTAATGCCGTTTTCTTTTCTTGAAAAAAAGCAAAATTTTTTAAATTTTTATTAAGAAAAATTAAATTTATCGTTTACTTACAGTAAAAATATGCGCTCGTATAATAATTTTTAATAAAATCTGTTTACAAAAACCATTTTATTGCGAATTTTCATAGAAAAGTGCAATAAATGTAGCATTCTTTCCTAGAAAAGAAAACGCCATTGCTCGAATCCCTCTTCCTTCTTTTTTACAATAACTATTTCAGTTATACAGCAAACTATTTAATTGAAATCGAGTTGATCTTTTAATTTTGACTTTGGAGTAGAGATGGGAGCGTGTCGAATTTTTCCAGCACGACAAGAGACGAACACGAATACCAAGACCCTCAACACGTACGAAACTCGCACGCGAAAAATTTCGTCAACACGATACTGCACAACACGCACGAAATATTATTGGATTTTTTTCAAGAGTCGCTTTTCAAAATATGGCATCGAGATGACACCGAGTTGGTACTGCCAGCTGATATGTACTATCTGCGACCACAGCTGATACTATCGCTTTACGTACAGAACCTTAAGCTTCACGTACAGAACTTTAAGCTTCAATATCAACAAATATCCTGGTGTTGTGTGTTTGACGATACAAAATATTAAATTTTTTCTCTACTGGAAATTCATTGATACATATATTACATCTAAAATCGTTTCGTGTTTTTCGTGTCAATTTTGCTTAACACGAACTGACCCGAACACGCATGAAAGCAGAGCTTTTGTCACGAACACTTCGTGTTGAGTCGTCCGTATTCGTGTCACGCAAAAAACCCGACACACGCCCATCTCTACTTTGGAGCAATCCAAATTAATTGCCAACTTAGTGCATGTAAATTTTAAGTGCACCGTTGCAATTAGAAAATCCTGGAAAAGTTAGGAAAAGCTGGAATAATTTTGTACATATACATATATTTTTTTATGTTATAAGAACTATTTTAGAAAGGCAACTAAATTTTTCTTGGAGCAAATTTTGTACAAATCAAGTTTTAATTTTTTAGCTACACGGTTCCATAGCAAATTTAAGTGTGCGAACTATAAAGATATAACAAAAATAAATTAATTTTACAGATATATTTATACGTAGGAGACTATTTCTACTGGGACCTGGCCCTGTTATTTTAAGAAAAACAGCGATGCAGAAGTCACAAGTCGAGCCAGATGCACTTTCCGAAGCTTCAGAACGAATTGACTCTTTGAGTTCTAGTGCTGAGCCAAGAATACGCAAAGAATTTATTGAAAATTGGATTTTTCATAATATCAATAAGTATGAAGAGTTTCTGTGTTATTTGTTTGTAACTAATAAAAGTGTTCACTTATTTCGTGTGCTTATCCGGTATAATTCTCATTTGGTTAGTTAAAAAAATATGTATGTACATATGTATATGTTAATCAGTGTTTTCTGTTAAATGAAAATTGTTTATAAGGCTGAACGTTTTGTTACTGTGTTTTGGAAGCTTTTACTTTTCAATCTAAACTTCTAATTGGTAAACCCTAGAAAGGTTAAGAGTAGTAGCTGGACATACTACATATCTCATAATCTTATATTTCAAGGAATCTTTAAACACTATGAAAATCATGATATTAGTTTGCTATACTTTGCATCGAATAAATGTTTAGCAAACAAACAACGTTTTAATTTTCTCGCAACACCGTTCATCAGCAAAATCGAGTGTGCCACCAATCACGAACTTATAGAAGTACAAATTCAAGAAATTTATTATCCGACATATTTTCACAAGTTTATTTTAATTTTAATTTATTTGCTGGTGGTTAAGCATTGTCTATATATTTTATTGGTGCTTAGCCAAATCATCAGTAGACTTCAACCACATATGCGTAGACCTGCAACTGACACGACGGACGATGAAGACGTTATGCTGACTGAACTTCCTCCCTTGAATTCTGGTTTTGAGCCAAGAATACGTACAGACTTCATTGAGAATTGGATTTTTCATAATATAAACAAGTATGAAAAGCTTAAACTACAAATTGCTTTCAATTCAAGCTTTATAGCAGAAGTTTTTTGTTATTTGTTTGTAACTAATGCGATTGCTTACTTATTTTGTGTGCTTATGCGATATAATTCTCATTGGGTTGATATTAAAAATAGAATATATGTACTTGCACATGTATGTATAAACATGTTTTCAGGGTAGTGCTGAAAAGGTTGATAGAAAGCAGTTACTTGAGAAAATGTTGTTTTGCTTAAAATTTTTAATATAACTTCGAATTGAATGAATGAGCATTAAAAAAATCTTGCCATAACAATAGCCGATAGAAATAATATCAGGTGTACTGTGAAAACCACATAGTTTCAAATTGCTTATCGTTACCTTAATATAGAAAGGCCCTAACTGATTATTTTTTTGAAATCGAGATTTTTGTATATTTCGATAGAACATCGAAATATGCAAAAAAAAACTCGATTTGAAAAAAATATTGTATTATAGCCTTTCTGTATTCAAGTATCGTTATGGTTTTTAAATCACAAATGTGATTTGCTATAGTTCTTATATAGATTTTATTTTTCGGATTGATTTTACTGTTAAATAAGATAACTTTTCTTATGCCTTTAAAATTATTTAGTATTTTGGTCAATGTATTCGACCTAATTCTAAACATTAATTTTTTTCTGCAATAAAATCCTCCTATTCTAAACAGGCTGCGAGAAAAATAAAAAGTGAGAGAGAATTTCGAAGTCAGCTGTTTTGTCTCCAGCTGTTCTATTTCATCTGAAAATTCCAACAAGGAGTTGGAAAAAAATATCTCTCAAAATTATTACAACTAAAATCGGCAAAAATAAAAATATAAACAAAAACTACTTTTTTATAAAAAATTTTGGACAAATTGAAAGAAATAAAGAAACAAATTTAAATGGACTAATCATAAAGTTGCCACGATTCGCATTGAAGTTACCACAGCTCGCTATAAATTCTTGTTGCCCATTTGCTTTAACTTTATGTATAATTATTTTAAAATGTAGGCAAACGATTGATAGTTATTAACTAATTTAAATAACTTAGTTTTGCTGAAAACTGTTTGTTTATTTTTTTTTTTAATAAATGAAGTATATTTCTCGCTAATAAAAAGAAATTTCCCACTCTGGCAAGTCAGCTGGCAACAAAAAAGGAAACGAAAAATCACAAAAGCGAATAACAAGGCTTCTTGTAATAAAAAGGGTGTAACGCAGTTTTCTTTCCCAGCCGGGGTACGTTCAGTCTGTCCAGGTTCTTCAAATATCCGCTTCCTCTGTTATTGTAGCCAACAGTCCGCAGTCCTATATATACGCTTAGGTCTCAGTATCAGTATCACTCTAAGTGGAACACGATTTACACCCGACGAAACGAATACGTTGTTTCTTAGCCGTTAATGACTGCTAACGAAGGCTGATAATATACACTTCGTAACCTGGTCGCTTTATATATATTGTGATCTTCGGATATCGTTCGGCTAACTAACATGCAATATGATCAGACGATATAAATGCTTCGGATATCGTTCGGCTAACTACGATGTAATAAAAATAATTTGAACGGTATAAATGATACGGATATCGTTCGGCTAACTACGGTTTAATACAAATAATTCGGGTGCTAGAAGTGCTTTGAATTTTGTTCGGCTAACTACGTTTTAATAAAATAATTCGGACGATATAAATTCTTGCGATATCGTTCGGCTAACTACGGCTTGAGAATATACTACAAAAAATGCAATTACTAGAGGAAAGATGTTGTTACAAAACATTGATCTCTTATACTAAAGAAAACATCAATCAACTGAGAATTGTTAGATATTGTAGGTATTTGCTGCATAAAATTCCTAATTTTTCAATAAAAAAATTAAATAAAAAAATACATTTATGGCTCGATTAGAGATGGTAACCGAACTTTAGTTTCATTGCCTTTTGTCAAATTGTTATTAAGGATGACAACTGTCAAATAACAGCTGTTAATTTCTGTTGCCAAATTGCACTAATATTGGCAACCACAAATTTTGATTTGTTGATTAGTTTTTATGGCAAAAATTTTACAAAATTAGAACAATTAAATTGAATTAAATAAACAATTTGTCCTTCGGCAAGCTAAAAAATTTTGTCAAAAACTCTTTGGAAGACAAATACTCTCACTGGAGTTTAGATAAATATGTTTCAATTTTTTCAAATATGTTTTCAAGCTAAAGTTTGAACCCTATATCAAAAAAAAAAAAAAAATATTGCATAGACCAAACCATGAAAACTATTTTACAAATATGAAAACAAAAGCGCGAAGCAATTTTTTTTTTATTAGTATAATTTTAATATACCAGCAACACGGTTCAACAGCAAGCTCAGCTATAAAATTATGAAAACGAAATCAAAAATTTTTTTAGGTTTCTTTCCACTATACCATGGAAGACCACTTGTACTACTGGAATCTGGACCGGTTCCTTTCAGCGCAGCAGCGTTGGGGTCACCGCAAACAAGTCTAATGGCAGGCGGATTTGGCGGTGCTGCAGCACCAAATTTTTCCTTTAGTTCCACTATTGAGCCAAAAATACGTAAAGAGTTTATTGAAAATTGGATTTTTCATGATATAAATAAGTATGAAAAGCTTAAATTTAAAGTTAATATCAATGATTTTTGTTATTTGTGTGTGTAACTAACATTTACGGGTAGGGTATTAACTCATTTTATGTGCTTATGCGATATAATTTTCTTTTGATTAATATTATAAAAATTATAATAAATTAATATATTAACGGCCCCGACAGGAACTACGGAACTAATATACATATATGTATATATATAAAAAAATATGAATAACAGTCGCTTGACAGTTTTTTTATGACACTGAAAGTTGATGAAATGTCTGAAAAATTGTTTCATTGATCTGGTGGAAAGAATTATTTGCTTAACATCCAAACGAACACTACTGATTCCTTGGAAGCACTTCTTTAGATGCTTCCATAAGACATAATTCGCAATTCGGATGTATTTTTTTTCTCTTTTTTTAAGTGTTTTGCCTCATGACTCCGTAATTTTTAAACGGATTATAAAAATTATCTTTTTCTCTGAGAGGCTATAGTTTCCATTTAGTCCCATTGCCAAAAAAAAAGTGGCCAATTCAACTTCAGGGCCATTATGAATAAAATTCCGTGAGAAATTTTTCCCGGGGAACAATTCCAACTAATGGCAAGTGATAGGGAAAACAAAAAATTCTAATTGGAAAAGGGAATTTTATTCATAATTGCCCTGCTTATTTCTTTGATTTCATGTACTTTTATTTATCCGATTGCTACGGGACTTGGCACACAGTTTAGGCTCTCGTAAAGACATAAGATATAATTTAAAAATTGGATGGAACCCCTCTCGTTAAACTTTAATATTTAACAAATTCTTACGAAATATGATCATGCATTTAAATAAGTAGGCGAGTACACGCCCAATTAAGTGTAGTATAATATTATACATACTTGCACCCGATTCCCAGGAAACTAAGCAAGCAATTAGGAATCTTAGAATGACATAATCGCGAGCTTAAAAAGTGAGTGGGGCAATGCGCATTAAAACTCAATTTTGTACTTAACGTGCTTCTACATATTTGAGTGATTCTAACGAAACTTGACCCAAATGTATTGCATTTATAAAAGTGCGCGGCAGTGCTACTAATATTTGCGAAAGTGGGCGCAATCGTGCCCCTGAAAATATAATACAGACAGCAAAAAGTTGAGAATAAAACTTGAAAAAAATTTAACCGACTTTAAAAATAAGCACTAGAAAGATAAAAATATTTATGTGTACTACATACATACCTTAGTGCTATTCGAAGTCGTTACCAATAATACTGTTTTTATAAAGCGAAGTAGCTTAGTTTAGGTTAGGAAGAGTGGTGCTAAAACGCACATCTACTCGGAGACCCAGTTGGATCCATTGTGCTTCCCTTTTATTACCCATTAAAAGTAATAATTACTCCCTCCGCCCTTTTGTACCCAGAAGTGACCCCATTATCCGTCATTAAGCCACTGAATTCCCATGATGAAGTCCCTGATATCCTCCAGTTTACACTTTCCGATATCAGTAATGCTCACATGGAAATGTCTGCTTAGTCATTTAAGCCTATGACGTTGCATCTTTGGGCAGAGACAGATAATATATTCAATGATTTCGGGTTCATCCCCGTACATCCTACAGAAATCTGGAGTGCCAGTTTTCCAAATACGGCTTCTTCCTCTGACCGAGCAGTGACCAGTCGCATCGCCTTCCTATTCACATCCAGTAGCAGTTTGGATCTTCCTCAGTCAAGTTTTTGCCACATAGCCCTCGGGAATCTAATTCGCCATGAACTGTTTGTCCTGCTCTCTACCCAATTACTGAGTTCCCTATAGTAATGACCGATCGGTAATTTCACCGATCTGTCACACATTCCCTCATTTAACGCCGACCCTATTTTTGCCAGGTCATCGGAAATTTTATTTCCCTCAACACTTTTGTGGCCAGGAACCCAACATATATATAATTGTCCATAAGCAAGTTGAGGGCTCTGATACAGTCACTAACAAGTTTCGATTTGACATTGTATGCCTTCAAAGCTTTTAGCGCTGCCTGGCTGTCGACGCAGAAGGTTAGCTTCTCACCTTCAGCTACATACTTGGCCACCAGTTCCGTGGCCCTGAGGATCGCCAAGATCTCAGCTTGAAAACGCTGCATTCATTCGGCAGTTGGAAAGAACTACGAATGTTCGTTCCCAAGATATGTGCACCAGACTCTGTGCCTTTCCTCATTTTTGACCCGTCTGTTAAGATTGCACTACTCTCATACAGCTTATCGGATTTGACCCAATAGTCCCTATCTGGAATCACCAGTGAGGGTGTTCTACGAAAAACAATTTCAACGGCTTTATAGTCCATGAACCTAGGAGTTACAGATCCCTGATCACTAAAACTAATCCCATTTAAGATTGATGTGTGACCTGTTATTCCTGTCCTCAACAAACATATGTCTACGAGTCTAAGGAGACTTCTAGTCGCAGTTCCCACTATAGGAAGTAGATGAATAATGACTTCTAAGGCAGCGTTAGGTGTGCTCTTCTGAACACCTGTGATGCTAAGCGTGGCACACTTCTGAACCTTAGCCAGTAATCTCCTGTAAATTTCCTTCATCAATGCTTTCCACCATACCACACAACCATAGGAAATAACAAACGATGTGTAAATCCAGTTTAATATCTTCGGTTGCAGACCTCAGTTTCTTCCTATTTAGTTCCTGCATGCGTAGTAGGTACTAAGCCCTTTCTTTAGCCTTTCTTGCGTGTTCCTTTTCCAAGAAAGCTTGCTATCTAGGAAAATACCCAGGTATTTCGCTCCCTCTACTAGTCTCAGCTCTACCCCTCCCATGCTGGGCAGTACAAAGCCTTCCTCTTTGTATGTCTTTGTAAAGAGGACTAGCTCGGTTTTCTCTGGGTTGACTCCCAGTCCTCTGCTGCTGGCCCAGGAGGATAGATCGCCCAACGCCAACTGCATGACTTCACTGATAGTGGGAAGAAACTTTCCCGTTACCAGTAAAACCACGTTATCCGCATATACCACTATCTTCCGTCCGCTCCTGTCAATACGTCTAAGAATTACGTTCATTGTCAACAATCACAATAGAGGTGATAAAACTCTTCCCTGTGGTGTATCTCTTGTCATTAATCTCCTCAGTTTTCCCCTTCCTATACTCGAGTTGATGATTCTGCTAGTAATCATGAGAAATATCCCCTCCACTAGGAAGTTGTGAACCCTGAGTGTCTCCAGTGACTCTCTAATAGCCTCTATACTAATGTTGTTGAAGGCTCCCTTAATGTCTAAGAATGCAGCCAGTGTGTAATCATTGTGCTGCAGTCATCTCTCTATAACATGATGCGCACTCTCAACATACCTGCCTTTTTCATAGGCATGCTGAGCACCACTATTGACACGAGTATTAATTGTGTTATTTAGATGCAGATCAATCAGTCGTTGTAATGCTTTAAAAAAAAATGACAAAAGACTGATCGGCCTGAAATCCTTCGGCCTTAAATGCTTCCTTTGAGTGGCTTGCTTTACTCTGCTTTACCTTGCTTTAAAGATGACCCTAACCTCTCTCCAGCCTTTCGGTATAAACCTCCTGATCAAGCATATCTTAAAGATACTCACAAGAGACAGTAGTACACTCTCTGGGACATTCTGTAACATGGCCAGAAAAATACAATCTGGACCTGGTGATTAATACTGTTCAAAGGTATTTTGCTGATGTTGCTTTTTCTAACGTCACTATGTCGTCCACTGCTTCCCCTAATTCTCGTTCCGACAAGTAGTTAAAATTAACCTCCATCGTTTCCTCTTCTCTTACTTCCCTACAGCCTGGAAAGTGAGTGTCCATCAGAACAGAAAGCGTCTCAGAGTTGCATTCCGTCCATGAGCCATCCATTCTTTGAATATACCCAGAAGCCCTAAGGGTCTTTTGACAATATTCGCCAAAACCTCGATAACTCATTTAAGGAATCAATCTCCTCACAGTATTTCCTCCATGAGGATCTTTTTGCCCTTTTGATATCACCTTTGTACCTATTATACAACACTTTATAGTTGTTCCAATCCTCAATCCTTCCTGTGAGTTTTGCCTTATTGAACAACTTAAAATTTTCCAAGCACCTCCAAAATCTTGAGTTACGGATAAAAATCGATTTTTCATACCCGTATGGACTTGTCGAACTGTAATTTAGTTGAATATCAACCCAATCGAATTTTTAAACGGATTTGGAAAGAAAAGACAGAATTTTTGAACGATTTATGACTTATTTAAGTTAAAGTATATGTGTGTATTTTTCCCCAAATATATTTTTTTGTTTTTTTTTTCAATTTTTCTACTTTGGTGTATAGCAACTGAACTATTTATGATTTTATTTATAACTTTTTGAGGTATTTGGAAATTTTCAAAGACAGGTTGTTGTTGATTTCGACAATGCATACCTACCAGAAAAATAGTAGCACATCCCAAGAATTGCTACTTTATTCTTTTTCCGATTGCTATCTACTAATACTTCGTAGCCAATGGCTATGACCGTCACCAGTGAGACCTGGACCCAAACCGAATTTATATTTGTTAGTGCAAAATATCCTGCTGAAAATTTCCAAACGTTTTGCTTTGATTTGGCACAAGAGAAATCAACAGCTGGTCATCAGCTGCTGAATGAAGATCACATGATATGAATTCGCCTTGCCGGGACCTATAGTTCTAAGGAGAACAGAGTTTGCCTAGACGCAAGCAAATGTTGTTATGCATGCTGGACGGTTCTAGTTTAAATTTTTTCACTGATGGTTCAAAGATGGATGGCGGGGTGGGAGCTGCGGTTTACTGTCCGGAGCTCGGTATTGTTATGTTATGTGCTAGTAGACAAGTACATATATTTTGGTTCCGGGTCACATGGGAATTGAGGAAAATTAAATGGCCGATAGACTGGCCAAAAGGGGGAATTCAATTACCCGCTGAGGAAACGGTGTATGTCCGAAAATCAATTCAACACCTGAAAGGTATCACAGATTCTAAGATGAGAGAAGAAGTGGACAAATGTTGGCGTTCGACGAAAACTTGAAAAACTTTTAAAATTATGTGGAGCTCCTATGATTCCAATTCGATTAAATTTATTTTATCATTAACTACAAGCAACTGTAAATTTCAGAGGGGGGATATGAACTGGAGGAGGGGTATTAACTGGACACTTCTGGACAGCTTCGTATGCCGTCAAAATAGAACGAATATTTGACGGTACCTGCAGTAAATGTAAGGAACTCGGGGTAATTGAAACAATAGAACATCTAGTGTGCGAGTGTCTGGGTCTAAGCCGCGTTGGATATAACTGTCTTGGTCCTCACACTTTTCGGAATCTTGAACTGGTATCGATAGTGGAACTGTGTAGACTGCTAAGGTTTGTTAAATCTGTGTGGGAGTAATTTGATACAGGCACCACGAACTAGGCTGCAATACTTGCAGCTTCTGTTCTCATCTGCTGATATCGTTAAGGATAAATCACGGTATATGCGAGGGCTTTGACCAACCAGATTAACCTAACCTAACCTAACCACCAAATAACGCAATAAGTTCTAGTACTGAGCCAAGAATTGTATTTTTTACAATATCAACAAGTAAAAAATGAATGACAACCACATATTGACATACATATGTAAATATAAGGCGTAACCGCCTTATTCATGAAAAAAAATTTTGATTTACACACAAAACAAATGGTATTGACAAACCTGCTTTTAACAGCCAAATAATATACATAAATATGTTTGAATAAGGCCTTATATACACAATTTTTATTATTTGCTTGTGACTAACATTTACTGATTTTGTGTACTTTAATTTATGTTCTATGTTCATTCATATGTACATACATATATTTGGGCACGGCTTTTTTATGTTTTTATAGTATCGAAATTTATAATTTTTTATATATGAATACTATTTCATGTTGATAATTTTTTTGTTTGTTAAAAATGACCCAAAAAGAAAAAATCTTTCACCAAATGAACGTAAAAAACTCACTATAATCATCATATACTATTGTCTGTCACATTTTTATGTGATAATATAATCTAAAATTAATATAAAATAAATATTAAAGAGATAATTGAAATAATTCAGTCATACCGGCGGTCGATAAACAATGACTGGTATATATGTATGTCCTACTAAAAATTATTCTACATAGAATCAGAAATTATAATAGTTCAGAACTGTTATTATCATGCGAAAATATATTATGACTGTATTTGATGATAACAAAATAATTTTGAACTAAGTTATGATTATCTATTACCATATGTATACTGCTTACATTTTTTTCATTATATTATGGTTACAAAACAATATAATTCATCGATTAGCAACCATACCAAATTAAAGCCACTACCAAGGCCTATTTATTAGGTCTATGCAACTCTACAAAAACACAGCAATACAAAAAACAACAATATGTTTAAGTTGTCAGAAACACACACACACAAACATGAACTAATTTGTATGGTGCAAACAACTTTTGACAGTTTAAACACGAAAACACAGAATATCATCAGGACGATTGCATTCACCTGATAAATAGTCATGTTTTCTATCTTGGCATGCAAAAATAACTAGATATGTATGTATAAATCAACGATAATATGAAATTAAATCTTAAGTAAAACTTTTTATCTCCAAATATGTATGTATTTATGTTAGAACGACGCCGTTCTCGAGGGCGTAGTAAATCTGGAATTTTGAAAATGGCTGTAAATGTTTATGATGTGATTCCGATACGTGAACATTTTTACGAAACTTGGCTTTATGAATGTAGGAAAATGTAATTGCATATTTACGAAAATTTCTTATGACATCCCAGCAAAAAATAAATGAACTCGTTCAAAATGAAATCTGTTTTCATAATTTCGAATGCATTCTGAATATCATCGTAAATCGTAAATAAAACTATAGTTTTTGAACTCGTTGCTGTGTAATAAATTGAAATAAACTTCCAGCGAAAATGGCATGCAAAAAGGGCATTAAATCATCACACATGATTATTTTCATAAAACAAGTTTTATCTCCAACAAATAATCACCCTTATCGGGAATAAAAGGCGATCATTTTATTTCACGCGAAATATTTCCCGTGAACAAAAATAATGAACAAAATTAAAAAATAGTTACTGACACAACAACAACGCAAACATTGGCGATCACAATTTTAGGGAAAGGGAAAACATTCACCTGAACTTTTATTCTTGATAAGAGTGAATAAAAAGACAAAAACTCAGTGGTAGAAAACAGTCATATCCCCTCTGCGGCAACATTTTGTTATATTTGTTTATTTTATGTTTCCCTACGAAAAAAACATAATAGAATCAGGGAACTTGTATGGATTCAATTCATTAATTTTAAAGGAGATCAAAGTATTTAAATTCCCACACAAACACATGATCTCAAATGACACACTTATGCAAAAATCATGCATGTTTCACCTAAATCGAACCAATTCGTCATCACTTGAACTCATGATTCAACACATAATTTTACATATTATTTTTTGCTGGGATATAAAATATTTTAATGCTTGCAAAGTTATAAGAATAAAAATTTAACGCTGCATGCTAATGCATGTCATTTAAACATTATTTTAAACATATTACCTACCTAGCAAATATTTTTTTTTGGATTCGTTTATATTCTATAAGAAATTTTGCAAAAGTTAAGAAATTAAAAATAAATAGTACCGTACGATTAAATTCGTAAAACTTTTACGATATATTGGACAAATGTCCTGAATGTGCAGGCTATTCCTTAAAACGTCTTTATCTTCCGACAAAATCCAGACAAGTAGTATTATACATATCGTAGGCTTAGAGTGTAAACCTGCTAAATCCACTTTTTATAACATGTGACATAGCCATTGCCATAGAAACCAATTGAATTTTGGTTTGGTTGTGGCTATGGCACGTATAATTTAAGCTTATAAGCTGGGTTAGACGAACGTTGCTGTTGCTGTACTGTACCGTACCGTACTGTTAGCACGTTTGTGCACTTATACAGGGTGTTTTTTTAGAGGTATAGAACTTCGAATTGAAATAAAACACAAGAAAATCGTTTTAATGTCCATCCTTCAATCCTTCCAATAAAGCCAATTCTACAGGTCCAATTTTCAACCACTTTTTCGAGCATATGGGGCCGTATGTTGGCAATAACGCCACGAATGTTGGCTTCCAAGTCCGCTAACGTTTCTGGTTTGTTGGCGTAGACGAGCGACTTCACATATCCCCAAAGAAAATAATCCAATGGTGTCAAATCACACGATCTTGGTGGCCAATTGACAGGTCCATTCCGCGAAATTATGCGCTCATCGAATGTTTTCTTCAATAAATCGATTGTGACGTGCGCTGTGCGGCATGTAGCGCCGTCTTGTTGGAACCACAACTCATCCACATTCATGCCATCCAATTCGGGAACAAAATAGTCGGTTATCAGCTCCAATTGCTGTGCACGGTGGCGAATCGATTCATTCGGGTCCTCTTCAACACTTTGCTCTACAGCGGCAATTGTTTCTTCGGTGCGCACTGTTCGACGTCTCTGCGGATGCGTATTATCACATAGAGTAAACGTAGTGCGAAAACGATCCATGGTTAACCGAATTAATTGCTCTGATGGACGATTATGTCGACCATAAAATGGACGGAGCTTGCGGTAAACTTCGCGAACTGAACCATTATTTTCGAAATAAATTTGCACGATTTGCAAGCGTTGTTCTTTTGTCAACCTGTTCATGATGAAATGGCAAACCAAACTAAATATTAATCACTTGACAGCTGACAAAATGGCCGCCAGTTAAAAAAAGTGATGCCAACTTAAAGTTCTATACCTCAATAAAAAACACCCATTAGAACATTTAAAAACGTGCGTAGGCTTTACTTTGTTTTGTTTTTTAATATGAAAAAGGAACAGCTGTTCACAAAACAGCGATGGGAATGAATAAAAGTTCAAATGGTGACTGTAGCGAAGAAAAAATACCTAAAATATGCATATAACTCACGGAAGGAAAATGACTTCTTGGATTTTGTACCAACTGTGAAAACAAAATGTACTTCTTGGACCATGACGGTACCATTTTTTTAATATTTATTAATAAGAACGGAAACGTAAAAAAATGTGTAAAAAATTCAGAAGTAAACAAAAATTAAAAATTTTAAAAACCCCCGATATATCTAGAAAAGATCTGACATCTTCTAAACGGGTGGACCGATTTTCTTCAAACATAGTTAAGAACCATCTCGATCAAGTCACCTTTCAAACAGAGAAAACTAAATCAAAATCGGTCCAGCCGTTTGGGCTGTACATGGACACGGACAGACACACAAATACACAGACACACACTACAAACTTATAACACCCTTTTTTTTGGTCTTAACAAAAAATATATAAAAAATTCTATAAAAAAATATTACATTCATGAGGGTACATTCGTAGATTAGACTTGTTAGACATAGGTTATTTTACAAATATTAATATTATTATTATTATTATATTATTTTCATGCACTATAAAATCTAAGTTATGCGCAAAAAAAAGCGCGATAAAACCTAAAACACACTATTGAAGTAAAGGAGCAATATGTAGTTAACAAAAATAAATATAACCACAGCCAAGGCGAGTTCATGTACGAGGTGCTGTCAAGTTAACAGGTGCAGTTAAATTGCTAGACAGATTTTTTGTTGCAGAATTGACACCAGCTGGTACATGAATTTTCCTTAACAACAGCATTGCAACAAAAACAGGGAAACACAACCAAAAAAAATTAAATACAACATAGGTAAAATTAATGTTATCATATAGTGGAACATTGGCATTTTTAAATTGTACCAAGTAACTCGCGGTAGTATCACGGTACCGACGAGGTCAAAAATGTACCATAAAAAGTACAATTGTACCATGATTTCCATCCGTGATATAAATGCTACTTGAACTGTATTGGTGTATGTAGATAAAAATATATATTTATATATATGTATATATACATATGTATGTTATATATTTATAATAAATAAATATGTATATATCTGTGCATACACACATACATATGTATGTAGCAAATGAAATAATTTGTTTACCAAAATATGTGCATTCATAATAATAGGTTTTGATACCATTTAAATGTATATCGTCGGTTGGTTTCTGGTTTGCGGCACAGTATATTCAAAATACATTATGTCTGCAGCAAACCAGAAACCAACCGACGATATGTCACCATACGTATTTATATATTTCTTTATTAAATATATACACATAAATATGTATATATTTATGTACATAAGTATGTACATACATATTATTATTATATATTATTTTTATGTATTATAAGTTGTATTTTTATGCGCTTATTATTATTAAAAAAAGTAACGAAAAACAGACCCAAAATACCCACATTTCATTTAAAATACAATTGCACCATCACTGGTTTAAAACGTCACTTAACAACGTTAGGAAATTCTATTTTATACAGATTGAGACGCACCGTCAACGTTACAGCAAATTTCGGTAAGCGTTTGCATTGTTTTCAATCAACAAAAACGATCAGCTGTTTCGTTAGGGGACGTGGACGCTCGGCTATTTCTACCTTATATGTGACTCGCCATAACGCCATAGCCATTACCATAGAAAAAAATTTAATTTTGGTTTGGTTATGGCTATGGCATTATGGCTATGGCACGTCTAATTTAAGCTTTAAGCCGAGTCACCCATAACCAAATACAGCTGTTGTTTCGAACAGCTGTTTTGTATGGTTATGTTTATGGCAGATTTAATTGAACATTAACGTGATTAGCTCACTTAGACTGAATGCAACATTAGCACATTAGAACCTTCTGTTGCGTATTGCCTTCCTCGCTGTCTTCCGTTTCTCTGTGAGAACAGCAAAAGGTGATTTGGCTTTCGCAATGCTGAATATGTATATTTTCCTGTTGACGGCATTCCGTTATATCAGGACTAAAGGATTGTTGTATGCGTCCACCATATATCTCTTGTTTGATATATATTCTTTCCGACATGACCCAGATATGTGTCGACATCTGAGGGTGCAAGGCAATGAGAGAAATAGAAATTATAAGCGACGAAAACAGTCTCCTGCCCTGTCGATACCACCTGGTGTGAATTCGCCTTGGACATGATTAACCTGGAGGTTCGCATTTGCATATCATTGAATGCATATTACAAATAATGACGTTTCTCAGAAGTTGCTGGAAACAAATTGTACTTTAGGATTATGAAAATGAAACTTAAAAATAGTTATTATGAACAGCAAATAGGATAAAATAAAACAACAGCAAAATTTTACAAATAAGAGAAAATTTTTGTGCATCAACTGCAAATATATACATATGTAAGTAAATAAAGTTATTTTTCCAGACATTCCAATATATTATAACACGCCGATGTTTTTGCCACTTGGGGCACTTGACGGACCTGTCGATTTCAGAGTATCAGGGTTCGGAGCAGTAGATCAAATGCTTGTACTGCAAGAAGCTGCACCAGCCGTATTCTTAAGTGCTTCTTCTGCTGAAGTGGGTCACTCGATTATAGAGCCAAAAATACGTAAAGAATTCATTGAGAATTGGATTTTTAATAACATAAATAAGTACGCAACGCAAAAATTCCATATTCATATACATAAATTAAGTGTTGGATATCAATCACTTTTATTAATTACAACTAATAAGCCATTTTATATACATACATATCCATACTTACATCGATGCTTCCCACTTAGTTCGACTTAAACCGCTTTTAACTTTTATTAAATTAAAAAAAAAATACTTATGATTTGAACAGGCTACAGTTTGTATCGCTTTGTAAGCCAAATTACATGTGATAATTATTAATGAACAAATAACACCAAAGTTTTTTGCAAATATTCGGACTAACAACACATAGTTGAACGGAACAACAGCTGTTTTCGAAGGCCACTAAACCTGCATCGTCAGCGTTCTTTTATGTTTGGTCCACTTTGTGTGTAGTGTCAGTTGATGTAGATTTCAGCTTTATATGCGCAGCCATCATTGCAAATGAAATATGTGAATTGTTTTGATTCATCTTATTTCAATTTGCTGAAATCGTTTTTGTAATGAAAACTCAATTTTACCATCTCTAAGTTTACAACAGTCTTGCCATTGTCGTTGGATGCAGTTCCTTAAAAAAGTATTTTTCAAATTTAGAACAGTGGGGGCAGGGCATCACGTTTTCCATACTCTGACATGGATGCGCAAACATATGACTGTCAACAATGTTCGCCATGAGATTCTCAGCCCGCCAACCATTTACAATACGAGTAGAAAGAAAAGAGATAGAACAAAATGAGTAAATATTTCATCTCAATTGTACTTCCGCAAAATACTTTGATATGCCTGAACATGGACATAGCACGTATTCGCTACAACAGAGAAGTTGATGAATTTTGCACAGTTGCTCTGCCGGCATCATTTTCATGTCATGTTTAAGTCGAGGGCTCGTGAATACGTATATTCAATTAGCATCTCTGATCTCACCTAATTCAGCTGGTATTATGAAGCATTTTCAATAGCCAGACGCAGATTTTCGGTTCGTGACACACTCAGAGAGTGTACCCTGGCCAGACAAATAATGTTCACTTAGCGAAGTCCAGTCCGATGCCCGAATTCCTAGTGCAAATATGTACAAAAAAAATTTGCTTTTATATTAGAAATGATTCAATAAAAAAATTTGCAACATTTCAGATTTTAGGAAGTCAATGAAAATAATGGAAAATCCAGCTTTGTGTGAGCTGGAAATGAGAAATGTTACACACCGGTTTTGAGTTTGTGAAAGGATATTTCCTATGCAAAAACGAAAGGCCCTCTTGCATTTTAAAATCATTAGTTACGACACATGTAATCTCTCAGGCAATACAAAGAGTTACAAATTATTCTATCAACATAATTTTAATATTTATTAAAATTACGAGTACATATCTAAAACAAAAACCATTGACTGAAATTCGTTCCTAAACTACAACTAAACAACTGCAATATAGCTCATTCACAGACCTTTTTTAAATATAAGGGCATTTACACTCTTGCTCCGACCGAGCAGTGACCTGTCAACGCGTCTATCATGATTCGCATCGCCTTCCCATTCATGTCCAGTAGCAGTTTGGATCTTCCTGAATCAAGTTTTGGCCAAAAACCCCTCGAAACTCTACAATCCTCCCTACTTCGCCATGAACTGTTGGTCCTGCTTTCTACCCAATTACTGAGTTCCCTACAGTAATGACCTATCGGTAATTTCACTGATCTGTCCGTCGTTCCCTCATCTAATGCCGACCCTAATTTTGCCAGCTCATCGACAATTTCATTTCCCTCAACACTGCTGTGGCCAATTTTTTTCAACGTCATTTGTGTTATGTGACATTATGCCAAGCTTCAATCAGTAATACTGGTATTATTAGAACTTCGAACTTCGGTAAGTTGCTGGCTCAAAGCTGTGAGAACGACATGCCAGAAAACTAAATTGTTAAATCATAAACTTCGTAAAAATTATCCTAGATACATACATATATTTTTTGGTGTTTACTTACAGATATTGATTACTACGATTACAGTTATACTGTAGCTTTCGAGGCAGAATTGGATGGATTTTCATCAGCAACATTTCCTGAAATTGGTGCCGAAACTACCGAAGCAATTATTGTAACTGAAGAAAAATCTTCAGATATATATATTCGTAAAATGTTTTCAATGAAATTTGGATTTATGAAACTTTTAACAAGTAATTTTATGATATGTACATATATTCGACTTCTTAGACGTGCACCAAGTTTATCAAAAACAGTCAAGTCAATTTGGAAAAGTAGTGTTAACCAGAGTACGAAAATAAACAAGACGTATGGAAAGTGATCTCTCTCACACACACTTTTTACAATAAATACTCATTTGTATTAGGGTGGGTCATTAACTGAGTGTTTTTTTGAATTTCCAGCCTCTTAATTGAAATGGCAACATTGCTCCTGCGTCATTTAATTTGTGTTTGGTAGCCGTTAATAGCAGACTACCGCGCGTTTTGAGAAGAAAATGGAAACAAGTTAATTTCTGGGACTCTTCACCATCAATTTCAATGGAAAAAAGTGGTTTACTGAATCTCGTTGTGGCCGTACAAGCTGAACGTTTTGGACACCCAGTTGAGGTATCTACATCAGAAACAATTAAAAAAATTCACGATTTGGTTTTAGCCGATCGGAGATTGAAAGTGAGAGAGATTGTGCAAGCCACAGACATCTCACATGCCTCAGTGGTTTCAATTTTGAATGACCCCTTGGGTATGAGAAAGCTTTCCGCAAGATGAGTGTCGCGTTTGCTGACAATCAACCCCCAAGCGCAACGATGTGACAATTTCGCAGAAATGTTTGGAGTTGTGCAACCTCAAAATATGCATGAGCTTTTGCAACGTTTTGTAACTGTGGACGAAACGTGGATCCACGACAACACATCGACTACCAAACAACAGTCAAAATAGTGGCTTTCTAGGGGTAAATCGAGAGCAAAGGGTGGTTTGTCAGATAATAAAGTCCTGGCAACCGTTTTTTTGAATGCACAAGGTATAATACACATTGACTACCTTTAAAAAGGGGAGCACAATGAATGGCGAATATTATTCCAAACTTATTGGGTCGATACAATGAGGAATTGAAAAAACAAGCTCATTTGGCCAAGAAAAAATTTATTTTCCACCAAGGCAATGTAAAGGTGCATACATGTGCAGTTTTCAGGGCTACGAATTTCTCCCTCATCCGCCCTATTCTCCATATTTAAATCCCAAGTGACTATTTCTTGTTCCGAAACTTGAACAAATGTCTCAGCAGAAAGAGATTTGACTCCAATGACAAATAATCTCACAAACAAATGACTATTTTGATGACCTCGACAAATCATATTTTTCGGAAGGGATAAGAAAATTGGAGAAACGTCCGCTAAGATCCAAATTCGCAGTCTATAGTTAACTTACAACCGTGGTTTAACTAACGATTTTTCTTATCAATTTCATTGGTTAAACCACCTTCATTAGTTAACTAAAGACTGTGAATTTCAGCCTAAGTGTATACAATTCAAAGGAGACTATGTTAAAAAATAAAATAGCTTTTTTTGTATAAAAACCCGTGTTTCTTCAAAAAGTCACTGAGTATTGATCCACCCTCGTATTCTATGATGACGTAGATGTATAGCAGACATTTTTTGTCTGTACGGCTGAGTGCACAACCTTGTTTTTTTGATTCATGGAAAATAAACGTTTCTTTAGTAGTGACAAAGAAAAATAATGCGAACAATTGCGAAATTTTGTTTTGTTAGTCCTCATGAAAAGAAAAATTAGAACAAAAACTGTTTTCTGATAAAACGTTTGGCGAACGTATTAGCACAATATAAATTAACAAGTCTGTCACAGAAATCGATCGAAATTGTCTTGATTACGAAATTTAGATCGATTTTATTTTACCTTATCCATATTTCGATCAAATTTTTCCATTCCGAAAAAGCTGCAAAACAATCGATTTAATTTAAATGTGGCAATATTGGGCAACACAAAACAAAAACATATGGTTGTTAGAAGAGCAAAACAAAACGCCAAAGACTCAAACATTTTTTTTATTGAAGTGCGAAGATTTTTAAACTAGTAAACGAAATGTCTGGAATTGCAACAACTGCAGTTTTGGATGCCCAAACACGTCAATACTTTGCCGGAAAATTGCGACAATGAGGATTGAAGGTTGGTTCAGATCCAAATTTAGTGAATACTGAATAAAATATTTCAGTTTTTATGATGCTGCACTTTTTTACCTTCTCCAGACTTCGATTGATTTTGATCATTCTTCAAAAGATGCAATGCAATTATCTGCAATTTAAGTGTGGCAATTCTGTGCTACGCAAAACAAAAACATATGTTTGGTATTCAGCGTTTAGTGCAAATGGTCTTGGGTAAAGGCTCAGTTAGCCGACTGCAATGGAATGTAACTGCAACGGTAGGAAACAGCTGATTGGTATTGTTATGTGAAAATTGATGAAAATGGTTATAGAGATGTAACTGGAATGTAAGAATCTGTACATTAGTGTTCACATAACAATATCGATCAGCTGTTTCCTACCGTTGCAGTTGCATTCTATTATATTCGGCTAACTGAGCCTTAAGTGAAAATGCTAAATATCGTAGCTTTTTTTTTAAGTCCAACAACAAAATTCACCCCCAATTCAAAGCTAGGATATTTTGCATTTACACTTGCGCAAGATCATTAGCATCAAACACCGAATACCGTCACGGTACTTTCGCCTACAGAAAGTGATAATTCCGAGCATTAAATTTAAAATGATTTTATTTTCATCAAGTTCCTACTTTTCGTTTTATAGAGAACCTAATTACGGAATTCAAATCAATTTCGATTGAATTTGATATTTGTGGCAGGCCTGTGTGCGACTATTTGGACTACAATAGTAACCAGAACTAAACAAATCATTCTAAGGGCCATTATTATGGCTTTACGATAAAGCTCCGGATAGTTAATCGTAACTTTAGAAAAACTCAACTATAAAGTGACCTTAAAAATCTTTCCATTATTACAACTGTCAGATAAAATAAATAATACAATTTTTGTTTGGTGGCAACATTTATGTGGATACTGTGGATATTGATTGTTAAAAATACTTAGGGGCAACTTGCTTTTGTTTTTTTTTCCAAATTACAAACATGATGACACCATTTTTGTCAATTCTTTTTGTTTTTTTTTTGTATTGTTATGTGTTTTATGTTGTATTGTTATTGTTTTATGCCATATTTTGACCAAATAAATTTGGCTGTAACTTATAAAGTATAAAGTGTGGCAACGGATGAAAATGTGGCAACATCTAATGACTATACCTCGCGATAAAAGTTACAGGTAGGATGTATTTGTCTTTAACTTATCGCTCACTTTTGGTTAAAGTGAAGTTGTAATAATGAAAAAATTCTACCTTTAACTAACGACAAGTTATAATAATGGCTCTAAAATATTTTTCATCTTTTGTTTTGTTCAGAATTGTGATATTGTAATGGTATATCAAAGCAAGCAGATGAGTGAAAGCCAACAGTTTTATTGTTCTGTTTTGCTCTTGCTTATGAGCAAAATGATTTAGAAATCATGAAAACTTCGACACATATTCATAGTGAAAACAAAGTATACTTTAAGAATTTAAAACCAATATTAGGTTATAAAATACTGGTCCTAAACTGTTAGAGTATACTTTGCCTTGATTATGAATATACGCCTTTGACTTTGCTGGAAACGTACTGCGAAATGTTTTGTTTATTTTTGTACACTGATGTTAAGATAAATTATTGTATCTGCACACATTGTTATTAACAACGCCGGTACCTCACTCTTTAGCATTCGAACATTTTCCATAACATTTTTTTTATACTTACTACTATTATTACTTTAACTACAAGTATTTTCTAAAGTGATTTCATTGAAAAATAATTCCTCAATTGGTAAAATTACGAGTACATAAATTCAGATTTGAAATAAAATCACTTACAATTTTATTTACAATATTTTCCTGCTAGAACTTGTATCAAATGAATCCTATATATTTATAAAGAAAAACCTGGTGCAGATAGTGAGACTATATCCTCTTTAGTCGTTCTTAACTCAACTCAAATTGGTTGTCTGAGAGTCAACACAACTTTCACGTATGCATTGTCATTCCGAACTTAAATAACGTTTAAATTTGTAATTGTCTTGCGCTATAACATTTTTGTGAATGACAGTACCAAAGTAGAGTTGGATTGACTCTCAGTTGACCAAACTTAGTTGAGGTGAGAACAACAATAGCGGCATAGAGTTAACTTCTGCAGTATTATCAAATTATAACAGTTCTACCCAAAATCTATTATTTTCTGGAGAAAGGGGTATGTAAAAAATTGATTTTGATATTGAATAATTTTTTACTCCCATATTCGTGAAATTTGAAACGAATTTGAAATGTATTTTACTAGGTGGCAGCGTTACTTCAGCTGATAATTTTTGCTCTATGTGCTTTGTAGTTGAAGAATGTCAATGTTTTGGTTTTAGTACAATTATTTTTATGCTTTTGACATTCTTCGGTTCTTTACATAGCTATGGTTGCCGTATTTTTGTATAAAAAATCCTTCCGCAGTCACCTGTATAATTACACCATGGTATTTTATTTAAAATTTTTCATACAAAATTTTCCTAAAACGAACTTTAAATTAATTTTATTTTTTTATGAATACGGCGGTTAGTATTTAATTTTCAATTTTAGGGATTTTTATTTTGAATTATATTTTATCATTTGCATTTAAAATTACTGTAACCTAACTCTATGTCTCCACCTGACATAAAATTTTGTTGTAACTTGAAGCTATAACTTGAAGTTATGACTAAGGGACCTAATGAAGGTTATAACCTGTCTACGATGTCATGATACTTCTAAGGGGCCAGTATTTTAACCAACTTTACAGGGAAACGGAAAGAACTCTCAACATTGAGTTAAACTGGGCTCGACCGAGAGAACTGAATATTAACCAAGAAAAAACAGAGATATATCTTTTTACCAGCAAGACAAAGATCATGCAGTATATTGATTGTGGTTTATCCAATAGGATTAACTATTTAGTGGTGATCTTAGATCGGAAACTGTTGTGGAGACACCACATAGAGTAAAGAGTCAAGAAAACTAACTCGTGATGGTCTCTCTGTAGAAAAGCCATTGGGCGCAGATGAGGACTTAGCCCTATTGCGACACACAGGCTCCATAGCAGTGCGATCAGACCAATTCTAGCATAGGCATAGGTAGTATGGTTGAGGTCAATGGGTAGAAATGCAACACTAAAATTTTGCAGAAGTTTCAACGAATGTGCTGCCTATGTATAAATGGTGCTATGGAACTACATCCACCAGAGCATTGGAGACATTTCTTTATGTCCAACCTACAGACATTCGTATTAGATACAAAGCTGCTCTTGCAACAAAACGTCTAAAAGTGATGGAGGAATACATGGAACAACACAACATAGCACACCATCAGAACATATGGACATCACTAGACGGATACGACCAGTCTTGGGAAATGTTGGACCGAGTACATAAGACTAGGGTTATAGCTGAATGCAAGACATTGATACCAGAAACACACTCTTGAATCAGTCGAACCCTAGAACAAACACCAGTGGCAATTTGCTACTGCACGAATAGCTCGAAGCTAGGGGGAAGAACGGCCCTAGATTTCTTCATAGAAAAACCTGAGACCGAAATTTACTTCCGCTTACCTGACCATTCAGTTTTCCAGGCAAAAGTTCATGCGATCACGCACGTTTTAAAATGTATCACTGTGAATATTAGGGACATATATGTCCGTATATTTACTGACAGCAAGTCGACTATTAGGGCAATAACAACCGACAGAGTAAACTCTAGAACCGTTTTAGATTGCAAGAGCATTATAAACGATTACGCAGAATATGGCTACAGGACACGATGGAATAGTGATACTGTGGGTAATCTAACCAAAGTTCTATGAGGCGACCCGGACCAAACAAGGGGTTTGTTGAAACTAAACAAACCCGAGCTAGGAAAGTTGAACGGCATCTTAACGGCACACTCTAATTTACTAGGGCACTTGTACTGAATTGGGGCCACGGACGACAATGAATGCAGAGCTTGCATGTAGGACATCTAGACAATGGGGACTTCATTTGCCATTGTCCAGGTTTCATCAAGCCAAGATCCCATTATTTTGGGGATGGCACCTTACCGGACATTACCCACTTTAGGGATATTAACTGAAAAAGTTTGAGGGGCTACGTGAACGATACTAAGTTCCTACAAAGGCTGAGTTCGTTTGCTTATTTACATGAGAGCGCACAACAGGCCTATATTGGGTTATGTGTATTTCTCCGGACCTGGTAAGTTTTCTCGTGTTGTCGGCAGCCAAGCAGCGCTTCTATTCCTAAGATCACATATCACTTCGTCTATTCTAGTCGGTCAGTGTAAAAGTTTTCTATCTAGACTGGCTGGTCAAGGTGACTACCTACACGCTCATCTGGGTTCCAGCACATAGCAATTTTTTAGGTAACGAATGGGCGGACGATCTGGCTAGAGCTGGCTCTGCTATGAATGCCTCCAATGCCGAATCGGTAGCCACGCCGTTTGGTGCTATTAGCAGCGGTATATTCAAGCACTATCTCTACAAGGCCGAAGGTAGATGGCACAACATAGTCACGTGCAAGTTTGCTAAGAAGATGTGGCCTTGCTACAATGATAGACGCTGAATACAATTAACAAATAGGAACCGTAGGGACATCTCGAGGCTCGTTGCAGTCATGACGGGGCACTGGACGTTCGGCAGACATGCTAGTAGGATAGGTCTGTCCTATAATTATTTCTGCCGAGGTCGTTGAGAAGAAAGCAAAGAA
This sequence comes from Tachina lurida, assembly GCA_944452675.1. Taxonomy (NCBI): domain Eukaryota; kingdom Metazoa; phylum Arthropoda; class Insecta; order Diptera; family Tachinidae; genus Tachina; species Tachina lurida. The sequence continues at coordinate 127,961,208 of OX101753.1, read as the reverse complement.
GAAACAATCTTCCACATTCTCTGCGAATGTCCAGCTTTACATCTCTCGAGACACAAATTTTTAGGAAGTCATGTACTAGACGATCTTTCAGATTCATCTGAGATTGGGTTGAGTGACCTTATCCGATATCTCAACGCGACGGGTTGGATCTAGTAACGATCACCGCATCAGAATACTTAGATAAGGTTCTACATAGGTTGACACAGGTGAGTGTAGTGGTCCTTTCAAAAAGGAATCATCTAGATTCTACTTTAATGTCTGCGTGTAGTAGGCAGCTACGTAAACCAACCAACCAACGATTTCTCCGGAAATGAGCCTAATGGCTCCTCTTTTCAACCTAACCTAACCTAAAACAAATGCACAAAGCATTGTGTTATAACTTATACACTTAACATTAACTTGAAGTTAATGTTAAAGTTAGTCATTTTCACTTATTCTTCGTTTTGTATTAAAAAAATTTTATTGCCTTAAATGAAGTGGGGAAAAATCTGCATTTTTTTTTTGTAGATACCAAAAACTTGAATAAAATGTATACATTAGCATTTTTGGGGGATTCAAACGGGGTGTTCATAAGTGTCATAGTGCCATAATGTTTTAAAATTTTTGTTTGAAATAAAATACAAAAGCCAAAAGCAATTATATTAAAATAGTTTAAAACATTATTGAACTCATTTATAATTGTAAACATGGAGAAAATTATTTAATATCATCACACTTAGATTTTCTGGACGACATTGTGGACATTAGATTAGCAGAAGAATTTATTTACGATGGAGTTTCTGAAATTTTGGAAAAGACTGCCGAAATAATACCAGCAACCACTTCTGAAGTACGAGTATCTACTTATATTCGTAGTAACTTTGACGAGATTTGGATTTTTAAAAATTTAGCTAAGTAATGCGGTTTAGTATTTAAACATTTTTGTAATGGTACTCGTACATAATTATAATTAACATTTATTTCTATGATAGATCCATAAACTGTAATTAATACTAAGAAAACGTAATTAAAAACACTAATTTCGCAATTATTGGAATAGAAGCAGCCGTCGTGTAAGAAAGAGAACCCATAACAACAGATATGACAACCATGTGAACTAACAATTTTTTCAGATGAATTTATTGTCATACATAAATTATAAGATTCTCCGACAAGTATGATACAACCGTGTGAACTGTCAATCTACCTTCTGCTCGCAATTTTTGATTGCAAGTACATTGTCAGTACGTTGCTTTAGTTTTGAATAAACGAGTTTATGATTTTATTGTCACATTCCGATAGCCTTGTCCTGTTTTAGGGCATGGAACTTTCAATGGAAACGCTGTTCAACAGTTTCTTCCTCCTTGTCTTCATCTCGACGCCTTCTGCAGAAGTCTTTGTACTCGAGCATATTTAACCCACGCACTAACGGTATTGCAAATAATACTAATAGCTTCCGAAGTTATTAAAAAAATTTACTGAAAAACGTGTGTTAATATCTGAGGAATATTCATATTACAAACGTCGAAAATAGTCATCTAAGCAATTGAGACTGCCTCTTATAGATTCGCCGTGATCAACAAATTGTCGCCATATCAAACAACTTAAAAAGTTTTTGGTTATTATTCTGCTGACGCACAGTGGGGCCAAATGCCCTTTTTTCGCGAATCAATTCATGTCTCCACAACTAAAATAGTAAGAGTCACTAAATTTCATATGAGTGGGTCTTCGAACAAACTGCATGTTCGAATAAAATCTTGAGGGTACTGGAGTAAAGAGACGGGTAACCCCCATACAAATTAATTATTATTTTTCCTATATCTTCAGAACTACAATAGTGAGGCTCATTAAATTTGCTGTGGGTAACTCTTAGAACAAACCACAAGTTCCACTTAAACCTTGGGGTTATAGGAGGAGGAAACGGGTACCCGCAATGCAACATAATTATTAATTAATTAATAAACATAATTTTTTTTATATAAGAAATACCGAAGCAGGGATAAAATGCATATGAACGGTGCTTAACTAACAAATCAAGCAAAAATTTATGATTTTCTTATTCATGCACGCTCCTGCCATTGTATGACTTTGGATACGAATTCTACAAAAATAGATTTTTTCACGAGTGTAAGAAAGTCCCACACTTTATTTTTTTAAATCACATATGTAAACATACATATGTAAATAAATACAACGACGATCACGCGTGACTTACACGTGACTAATGCGTGACTCACGAGTAATAAATTATGACATTTGTACTTCTCTAGTGAAAGCACATAAAACAGTCACAAAAACAACAGCATTAAAAGTGTTAGCAAGAGTCGTTAAGCGCTTAGTCCTAGTTTACACAATGCAAGTTTTAAGCTGATTAGTTTAAGGGTGAGCTTAGCAATAAGACTTGCATAGTGTAAACTAAGACTTATTATTGGTAAACTTATCGCGTGAGGCTATTACTAATTCCTACATAACTTCTGAGGCCTACTGATGCGCTCATTTGGTCAACCTTTAAAATTCAATTAAAATCTCGGCATAATTGAGCCCAATTTATAACTTTTTGCCCACTTAAACTGAGAAAATCCATTTATTTTAGTGCATTGCCAATATAAAAATTAAAAACAGAAACACTTCCACAAATAATTTGTATTAGAAATTTAAGCAAAACATTTTAAGGAATACCTGATCTTTATGGTTGCTCCTGAGGAATTGCCTGCCATTGAATTACTTGGGATACGAATTCTCCAAAAATGGATTTTTTCACAAGCTTAAGAAAGTCATACACTTTTATATATAAATACAACGACTATCACGAGTGACTCATGCGTGACCTACACGTGACTAGTGCATGACTCACGCGTAAAATTTTATGACATTGATACATTCCTAGTGAAACGCACCGTTACGTATTTGACATTTATTTTTTCCCAAGTGGTGTAGAATTTTATGCTCTTTAAGCACGTATTCTCACTTTTCACGGTACTTGAAATTTATTTATTTTTGATTAATCCGTGAAATCACCGCCTTTGGCCGATATGTGCGACGTTTTAGTTCGTTGTAAGAAAAAAAAATTCGACTTGTCAAGATGTAGGGTTAGGTATGATATCGCTAGATGTCTGGAGAAAGTGATATCAACAGAGATACTAAAAATAGGGACCTTGAGGCCGTGTACTGCTCACGCAACATAACTCCCATTTTAATAATATTATTACTGATTCGAATTTTCTCTACTACTGGATGATCTTGATCTCAATCAAATGCATCCCAGTCATTTGCATGACAAAGAAAACAATATCAGCTATGTATATTGTGTTGAGAAGTATGCTTATCTTCCTTCTTTCACTTATTTTATAATTATAGGATTTTTGTATGCGGAGTTTCTATTTAAGTGAATTGACAATAAAAAAAAGAACTTGCCTTTGAAAAGACTAAAAATCTTCAATTTATTTTATTATTTTTTAAAGTGCCGCTTTATGAAAAACAAAAGAAAATTTTTAAAATTATGTCTTGTTTTCCATAGAAATTATAGCGCTGCATTGCATGATCCTTAATTAGAAGAGAAGTGAAGCTATAATTTAATTCGTATTTTGACAACGTTTTTCTTTATTTTAGATTATAATTTTGATCTAAAGACTCTTAAGAGACCCCAAAGTATAGGGGTACGTTTTGGTTCAAATATTTTGTCAACAATAATGGCCTTTGATATCAAAATGCAAAACGATGTTCGAAATATAAAAATACGCAAAAGCTTTACACATAATTGGATTTTTCAAAATTTTCAAAAGTAACTACATACAACAATAAAATATTACACAATCTTATTCATTTTCCTTTAAATTTAACTAAGATCTTATGAAACATAGAATTAGTAGCAAATTTGGTTTTAATTACAAAATAGTTATTAAATAATGTACTTTTGTTTTTTTTACTTCTTTGTGAGTTTTTTTTTTTTAACCAATAAGAAATTCATCTCGGAGTTTTACTATATCTATGTATGTATATAAAAGATGCAAGCTTACAATCTAAGACACAATCAACCACAACTTTGGACCTGTCCGTAAATGTATCACTGCGCTTCAAAAAGAAATTTAAATGTCCTAAAACCATTGATGTCAGTTCCATAGCAAAATTGTACTAGCTAAAATCACACTCATTCTCAATTCCCCTTATCGTGTTTGGCGTATTTCGACTTCGACTTCGACTACGACGATTTTGTAATAGGTTAAAGAAGACTTCAACACTTTTTCTTTAATCTAGTATTAAACTGTCGTAGTCTTATTTGAAATACGCCAACCACGAAAAGGCAGATTATCTTACATTTAGTCGTCAATGAGAAGGCGACGATACCGATATATACAGAAGTGTAGAAAGTGACAGGTAAAAAAAGCTCCAATTAGGTTTTTTTTTTAAATTCGTGTAAAAAAAGTGAAAAATATAATGTATTTACCAATTAACACAGTTAACAAGGTTAAGTTAGGTTAGGAAGGGTGGTGCTATACCGCACCTCCACTCGTAGACCCAATTGGGTCCATTGTGATTCCATTCTATTGCCCATTACTAGTAATATTTACCCCTCCCATTTATAGCCAGAAGTGACCCTATTATCCGTCATTAAGCCACCGAATCCCCATGATGAAGCCCCTGATGACGTCATGGAAACCTCTGCTCAGCCATCTAAGCCTATGACGTTGCAGCTTCGGGCAGTGACAGATAATATGTTCAATGGTTTCTGGTTCCTCTTCATCCCCGCACATCCTACAAAAATCTGACAGCTTCCCAATTGCTGGTTCTTGCTCTGACCGAGCAGTGACCTGTCCACGCGCCTATCATGATTCGCATCGCCTTTCTATTCATGTCCAGTAGCAGTTTGGATGTTCCTTAGTCAAGTTTTGGCCAAAAATCCCTCGAGACTCTACAATCCTCCCTACTTCGCCATGAACTGTTGGTCCTACTTTCTACCTAATTACTGAGTTCCCTGTAGTAATGACCTATCGGCGATTTCACCGATCTGTCCGTCATTCCCTCATCTAATGCCGACCCTATTTTTGCCAGCTCATCGGCAGTTTCATTTCCCTCAACACTGCTGTGGCCACTAACCCAACATAGTCTGACACTATATTTATCCATAAGCAAGTTGAGACCTTTCCTACAGTCACTAACATGTTTAGATTTGACATTGTGTTCCTTCAAAGCTTTTAACGCTGCCTGGCTGTCTCACCTTCAGCTACATTCCTGGCAACCAGCTCCGTTGCCCTGAGGATCGCCAAGATCTCAGCCTGGAAAACACTGTATTCATTCGACAGTCTGAAAGAACTACAAATGTTCGTTTCCAAGATATAGACACCAGCCCCTGCGCCTTCCCTTATTTTCGATCCGTATGTAAAGACTGCACTACCCTCATATAGCCTATCGGATTTCACCCAATAGTCCCTATCCTGAATTACCATTAAGGGTGTTTTACTAAAATTTATTTCAGCGACCTTATAGTTCGTGAACCCAGGGGTTACGGATTCCTGAACACCAAAACCGATCTTATTTAAGATTGATGTGTGACCTGTTGTTCCAGCCCTCACCAAACCTGTTTCTAAGAGTCTAAGGAGACTTTTGAATTACGTCCAAGGCAGCCTAAGGTGTACTCCTCTGAGCACCTCTGGCTCCCATCGAGGCACATCTCTGAACCTTAGCTAGTAGCCTCCTGTGACTTTGCTTCCTCAATGCCTCCCACCATACCACACAGCCATAGGAAATAACCGGCCTGACAACCTATGTGTAAATCCAGTTTACTACCTTCGGTTGCAGACCCCAGTTCCTTCCAATGGAGTTCCTGCATGCGTAGTAGACTGAACGAGTTGGACCCAGCTATATCAGGTAAACAGCTTTAAAAGCTCTTAACTTTGCTCTTGTTTCATTGCAAAGTAAGAGCAAGCATTGTTGTCGCAAAGATCTGATTGGCTGTTGTGCTCTCTTGTGCTTTTTTTTTAAAGTTTGCACATTGTGCATACGGCTTTTACGCAGAGCTGGGTTCAACTCGTTCATTTTAGGCACAAACCTATGATCAAACCCATTTAAATTACATGGGCTGGATCATAGGTTTGTGAGTAAAATGAAGGAATGAACGAGTTAGACACAGGTCTACTGGTATGTAGCTGTCCTAAAGTGTTTCGCTGCAACAAATAAGTCACAAATAAATCAGCAAACTTATACATATTTTAAATTAAAGTTTGCTCGTTTGATGCAGAGCAGTGATGCGTTTCCGGACAGGCCCTTCGATGTTGACATCTGCCGAAAAGTTTGCCAAGAATTTTGGTAACTCGTATTTATGAATCGTAATAAGTTACGTGTCTCAATTTACTTAGGCATATGTATATATATGTATGTCGTTTTCTGCTGTAGACGTTAAATATCTTTCGTATTTTAATATGTTTTGACATCACTATCATATTTTCGACTTAAGCCAAATCAAATAAATGCCCTTATATATAATTATATTTTATAATACGCTTCAGAGGTTGATGTCTTAGCTGAACTTAAAAGCTTTGCTGAAACTGTTTCTTTTATGTACTTTGAAATTTTCTAGTAGCTTTCCTCTTCCTCTAAGCTTTTTAACGGAAAGCTTAGTTTGTAAATATGTATATTTCTTAAGAGCGTTTCACACTATAAAACAAGTGCATAATAATACTTTCGAGGAAAATGCCTTTTCCCCACATCAGAAATGTATTTTCGTCAGATGTATTAATACAAATGTACTTGCTTTATAGTGGGACCGAATACTAAAGGAAATTTATTTGCAGTCCATCATTATGCATGTACATATGTATTAAAAATTTATCGTTATAACTGCTGCATGTTTAAATTCATAAATCATATTAATTTTTATATCTATGTATGTATATTTGTGTATGTATGTATGTAACTCTAAAGGTTTTTGTGTTGTGCTTGTATATTATTAATCTTACCACTGACTATTAAACTAAAATTTAATAAATTCCTTTCAATCTTTTCGTCTAAATTATGAAAATGAAAATAGCACGGATGAAAATGGTTTGGCTAATTTAACTAAAGCCATACCCGACACGATTACCTCCTGGGTGGTAACTGGATTTTCTTTGAATGAAAAATCCGGCTTTGGTATGTCGGCAAACCCCACCAATATTGAAGTATTCCAGCCCTTCTTTATAAGCACCAATTTGCCATATTCCGTTAAACGTGGTGAAGTTATCTCCATACCCGTAGTTGTCTTCAATTACATGGAGAAATCTTTGCATGCTGAAGTAACCATGGAAAATACTGATGATGAATATGACTTTACCGAGGTGTCGAATGATATAGAGGAATTGGTGCTGGAAGACAAACAAAGAGTGAAGAGAGAGACGGTTCCTTCGAATAGCGGCAAAAGTTTATCATTCATGATCCGACCAAATAAGGTGGGAGATATTACGCTGAAAATTAAAGCCACTACAGCTTTGGCTGGCGATGCCATTCACCAAAAGCTCAAAGTAGAGCCGGAGGGTGTTACTCATTATGAAAATCAGGCTATATTTATAACGCCATCAGCTAATAAAAATCCTTTCGAAGCAACGCTTAAGGCGGCTATACCCAAGGACGCAGTTTTGGATTCTGAATATTTGGAATTTTCAGTGGTTGGCGATATCCTGGGTCCCACCATCAAAAATATCGACAGTTTAGTACGTATGCCTTATGGCTGCGGTGAACAGAATATGGTCAACTTTGTGCCAAATATTTTGGTCTTACATTATTTGGATGCCATGAAACGTGAAATGCCGTCAGTGGTTCAGAAAGCGAAAAGCTATATGGAAGTTGGTTATCAGCGCGAATTGACTTATAAGCATAAGAATGGAGCCTACAGTGCTTTCGGAGAGGGCAGCAGTGAGCCCAGTAGCTGGCTTACTGCCTACGTGGCGCGTTCCTTTATACAAGCTAAAAGATATATTACCATTGATCAGACAGTTATTGATGATGCTTTGGCATACGTGGTATCCAATCAGCTGGAAAGTGGCCAATTCAAACAGACCGGTCGCCTATTCCATCCCTTCCATCAAAATGATGTCGGCTTTACAGCATTTGCTTTGTTGGCGCTCTTAGAAGACATGGTAAGTTCTAGCGACAACGTACGAATATACTTATACATATCACTCATTTACTTACAGAACGTCATAACTCTAAAAATGGAATTTCATGCAAATATCTTGTTTACTCAACTCTGGAGATGAAAATAAATTTGTTTTCCATTAAGTTGTGTGTAAATTGAAAACTTGAAACTCGTTTTCTGGCAAACTGGTTTTTTTTTGGGTTATGACGTTGTTTGAGTAAATGAGCGATATATGTATGTATTAATGAACTAATCAAAAGTCTAGGGAATCGTTGATTTCAAAAGCGCCATAAGTCAAGCTTGCATAACTGTTTCTAAAAATAAAATTATTCTAAAGCAGAATTTAGGAAATTTATTATTCGACATATTGTCATAAGTTTATTTAAATTTAAATTTATTTGCTGGTGGTTAAGCATTGTCTATATATGTATTTCATTGGTGCTTAGCCAAATCATCAGTAGACTTCAAACACATACCCGTATCGGGTCTGTTCTGCAAGTCACGACATGCCAAATCACGGTGATTTGTAAAAATTAATAAAAGCTAAATCATTGCTTTTGTATATTTTACGCTTTATAGCTTTGGAAGAAAATATGCTATTATAAATGAAAAATACTTAAAACGCAATAAAATCCCATTACCAAGTCAGCTATTAACAGTTTACTTTTGAAATCACGTGATTTGTAATCACCGTGATTTTCAGAACCGGGGGGATAGTTTGTGATTTTCAAAAATATTATTATTTGCGAATCCTAAAATAGTTTTTGAAAGTCTGTGGATAAGATAAGAAGTTTGTGACTGTTCCAAATATGTGGTTGAAGTCTACTGATGATCTGGCTAAGCACCAATGAAATATATAGACAATGCTTAACCACAGATAAATTTGAATCTAAGGCAGGATAAATTTTCTAAACTAATATTTAGTTAATTTATTATTTTAATGATTGATGAGATTTCACATTGGATTGTGAGATAAGCATAGGAGAAAATTTTGACTAGTGGGGTTTCTGAAATACACGATTCATGTATGTATATGTGGCTTTTAAGTGTGTAAATGTGACCTTTGAATGAAAGATGGCAAGATTAATGTTGATCAAACATATACAAGATATGAACTCGCTATGAAGGCCTAACGTGATGCACGGTGAGATATAAACATGTAAAAAACTGCACTTTCTAAATGTGCGGTCCGATTTTTATTTTTACGCCGTTGTGGAGGAAGCGTTGAAAATTTTAAACTTAGGCTTTATATTTTTAAGGGCCTCTATATATATACGTGACGTTCAAGTAGCTTTCCAGCAACAACAGAGGCACAAAGGCAAGTCGAAAGCAACATTTTTTAAAGCAAAGATCTGAATTCCACTATTTATCAGCTGAACACAAAAGTTCATAATAAAAGACCCATCATACATTTACTATTTCGCAAAAGCTAAGACCCCAATTGGCTGTATAACCCCACCATTTCGATTTTGGCCGATATTGTGACCACCAAAAACAGTTCCCATATACATATGAAAACTATTTATCACACATTTTTAAAAGTCCTATAGCTCAAAAACTGTATTGTTTATGAATACAATCTATATCGTTCAGAAATATTTGAAGCCTTAGCTTTCTACTCCAATTGGCGGTATAAACTCATCATTTAGATTTTGGTCGATATTTTGACTATCAAAAAAGTTCCAATATGCACATTAATACTTTTGCTTGAAAATGTTATAAAATATCTACTCTGTTACGTTAACAGTGTTCAAGTGAGAGTTATTTGCTTTCCTTACAGTCTCTGAGCGAGAGATATGTAAAGTAAAACACAGGGATGCTAAAAACGAAGCTAATTGACGGAGCTATCTTCGTACACATGGAACAAAAGAGGTTCGTAACTTATCCCGTCAGACGACGTACCCAATAGATATCTGAAAGATAAAATACTCAGGATTCATGAATGCTGTTTTCTTTCAAAAGTCCTAATTTACACTAAGCAATTCTTATTGCTAAGCTGATTAGTTTTTTAGGAGAGAGAGACGAGGGGAAAATAAATATTTCTGTTCCCCTCGTCTCTCTCTCTCTCTCCATTAAACTAATCAATTTAGCAATATGACTTGATTAGTGTAAACTAGGACTAATAAGAAAAGCTCCCAAGCTCCGTTAATCGCTCATCTTTGCCGGAGATCTTAAGAATATATAAATAAGATTAAGATTAAGATCACCGGGCAATGTGGAATATGTTCTCACTCATGACAAACTCTAGACTTTGAGCAGTTTAAAAGTCGATACAACTCGCCGAGTCTTTGGCCACCACTCATGGACTCCACACGTACTCTTAATGCCCTGTTATTGGCTTTCTGCGTAACGAACTTTACGTGAAGTTTCCAAGTCAACATTCTATTAAGAGAAATACTTAAGTAGTTGTTTTTATTTCTATTTTCCATTACAGGACACTTCAAACAAATACAAGTCTGAAGTACAAAAAGGTATGAAGTACCTAGCCGAAAATATTGAGAAGGAAAACGATACCTATGCTCTTGCCATAGCAATACTAGCTTTAAAGAAGGGCCAACATCCCAGCACCTGTAATCTTATGCGAAAGCTGGAAACATTAGCGCAAGCAGAAAATGGTCTTAAATGGTGGACAAAATCGTCAACAGATACAAGCAATGACATTGAAATAACATCATATATTTTGGAAGCTTATGTTTACAGCGAACCAGCTGGAAAACTTTTACCCATCATTAAATGGTTAATAAAGAATCGTAATAGCTTGGGAGGTTTCGATTCTACACTAGACACTGTTGTAGGCCTTCAGGCACTTATTGGATTTGCTGAAAAATATATAGCAGCTGGAGATGGCAAAATGACTATTAAGTTCAAAGCACAAAACAGCAAAGGCCATGAAACAACCAAAGGTAGCTTTACAGTTGACAAAGAAAACGAAATGATTTTACAAACTCATGTGGTAAGTAATGAAACATGCTGGTAAATTAAATCAATTTTCAATTTAATTACATGTACACATATGTATCTATTATAACAGCTTCCCAAATCTTCTCGACAAATAACGTTGGAAGCCGAAGGTGGAGGCTCCTCGCTGGTCCAATTGTCCTATCGTTATAATTTAGCCAAGAAAGACAAAAAACCTAGTTTCAGTGTCAAGCATACAATCCTTAAAACACCTTTCCCTAAACTGTTAAAATTAAAAGTTTGTGCTGAATATGTTCCTGGAGCTGAGAGCGGCATTAAAGAATCCAATATGGCTCTGATGGAAATTTATCTGCCTTCTGGTTTTACCATCGATGCGGATGCATTGGACGCTATACGTCAAGGTAAACAGGTTCAGCGTGTAGAGACTAAAAATGCGGATACAGCCATTATAATCTATTTCGATTATCTTGAGGCTGGCAAGGAGGAATGTGTTGAAGTAAATGCAGAAAAGACGCACGCTGTGGCTAAACAAAAACCAGCGGCTATAACAATTTATGACTATTATAATTCGGATCAACGCGCAACAGTTTACTATGAAGTGAAATCATCATTATGCGATATCTGCGAAAAAGATGAATGCGGAAAGGGTTGTGAAGAAAATGAAGAGGATAAATAAGTTGAATAAAATTTAAGACCCTGAGTACATATTACATATATGTACATGCATATGTACATACATACATACATACATGCTTATGTACTTATACATGCATATTAATGTAGCTTTAAGCGTATTTAAATAAATTATGTGTATACATACATATGTATACTGGTTTCATACACTGCAATTTAAGTTGCGCAACTAAAGAGGTTATAGCTATGCTGCTTAGTTTTATAAAACAAATTTCATGTGTGAAATAACAATAACAATAAAATTATATTATCTGATGATGTCAAATTCTCTGCAAATATTCTAGCGGCGTACGATTAAATTAACGTATTGTTTGTCGCCGGTGGCGGATGTAAACCGGCTTACAGCCAGTCGGCTGTATTCTCCGGTTTGTGCTCATGTGCAAAAACAAAACCAAAACAAATTGAGCAATAGATCTCATTGTTTTTGTTTTTGTTTTTTGTTTCACTCACTTCAAAGAACGAAACAAAACAAAAAAAATGTATAACTGTAATATTGTCGATTATTTTTGTTACGAAAATCACATCCTAACTCCTGTATCGTTCAATAAATAGCATAGCTATAAAAATTGTCTCAATTAAAACTGCCGTGTGTGAACCGGGACTTATGCTGACTAAGCATTTTGGCATTTTGTGACATCGCAATAGTGTATACTAGAGGCAACGTTTGTCATTTCCCATATTTTTCGCTGTGGTGGCATTTCGTTGCAAACAAAAATATATAATCACCCCTATTGTGAACATTTTTTCCCTCGAAATATTTTCCCTTTTCGCCAAATTGCAATAGTGAATAATTTTTCACGAAAATTGTTTCCCTTTCACCCACCCCCCCCCCTTTCTTCAACTTTTCCCTTGGTTTTGTTCACTTTATTTTTACAAGCGAACTGAATTACTACATCGCATAATTTCGATATTTTCCTTCGGATTAAATATTAAAAGTTATAAATATTTATTTTTACGACAACATTAGTAAATAAAGTTCACGATTGTTAACAATAATTCCCAGCAACACCTTTTTTTTTCATGGAGTACAAATCTCTGGGGTATACTAAAACACAACTTTAAATTTAAAAAATTCATTTGGAATATAAAATTTGTGTAGTTCTTATTATTAAACTTAAATTTGTCTAAGAGTAATTTAAAATTAATTTTCAAACTTTACTAATCTTCTTCCCGTTTTTTAGAGATTCACGATATAATTTGGGAATACAAATTTCAGGAGGAAAAAAATTTTACTTGTTATCACGATAGGGGTGAACGTGAACGGCATTACAAAAATTTTCAAAATGACACCACAAAATTGTAACAAGAGAAATGTCAAATGTGCACTCAGCATTGCAATGTATATATGTGAAGTAATTAGTATATCGTCACCTTAAATGCAAACGGACGTAATTACACTTTTATATTTTTTACAGGAGAAACAAAAAACGTTACAAAATCAATAATAAAGTATTCTTGAAAATTATATGTTTTCAACAATTTATTTCCTGTTTACATGCAAATATTTAAGCTTTTAAGTTAGTTACGTTCTTTGCAATAAAAGATAGATGCATTCGTAATTACGTCCGTTTCAATTTCTTTAATAAAGTCGTAATTTTTGATCGCGGAGGTCTAAATATTTGTGTGAACATGTAGTTTGATAAAATTAACCATAATCAATCAAAAACTCGATTTCGAATTTGTATGTACATGGTTAGGTCCGTTTGCGTTTAAGGTGACGATATGTACATAAATAAATTAAAGTTAAATGAGCAATTATGAAAATGTCATTTCATTAATAGTATTTTATGTTATTTTTAACAAGGTCTAGCAAAAAAGCATATACAAATCGGAGGGGGAAATTTGCTCTCCTTCTGCATAACTATGTCATTTGTGAATCGATTTTCAAAATTCTTTTTTTTTTGTTTGAAAGGTATGTCCGCACAGTTAGCTCCCATAACTTTTTTCGGAGATCAAAGGGGGAAATTTGCTCTGCCATTTGTAAAGCGATTGGCAAAATCCTTTCTTTTTCGTTTTAAAGGGTTTTGTCCGCAAAGTTGGCTCCCATATTTTTTTTTTTAAATCGGAGGGGGAAATTGGCTCCCACATGCATACAATTTTCAAAATTTTTATTTCAAAGAATTTTCTTGCTGTTTGGTCCTACATTCTATTTCGAAAATTGATGGGAAATGTCCTTCCTGCCCCCTCCCCCTCAAAACGCATAACTTTTTAATTTGTAAACCGATTTTCAAAATAAATTTTTTTGTTTGAAGAGGTTTGCCTGCGGTTTGAACCCATTTCAAAATATCTTTTATTTGAATTTTTTCGAAAATTTGTGGGGTATTTTTTAATACGTTCTATAAGATCTTTGTATTGAAGTCGTTTTTTTTTTGGCAGGATTATTTTAATTCAGTATCTTGCAGATGTTTTTACATCAATTTACATTCAGCAAGTCTTATTGCAAAGTTGATTAGTTATTTAGGAGAGAGTGACGAGGGGAAAAGAAACGTTTATGTTCCCCTCGTGTCTCTCTCCGACAAACTAATCAGGTTAGCAATAAAACTTTCTGAGTGTAAATTAGGACTCAGGGAAAAGCTGCAACTCAAAAATAAGAACGCGTCACATTAATTCAACAATTTTCAATACAATAGAAAATGTATATTGAGATACTTAAAATAAATAAAATTAATAAATTAATACTGTAAATTAATATTTTTCCATGTTGAAATAAGAAATTTCAACATTTATAGACTTTCCTTAATGTTTCTTATTAATTCTATATGGTTTTTATTGATTTTAAGCTGTTTTTTCTCGCTCATTTACTTCAATACTGTCACAACTCAAAAAACCAGGGGGTCAACTCTGTAATTCGAAACGAAAGAAAATGCATTCGAATTTACATGTTATAAGCATACAAATTCGAAAGCATTTTCTTTCGTTTCGAATTACAGAGTAGACCCCCAGTTTTGCAGAAAACGTGTTTTAAGTTTTCAATTTACATACAACTCAATGGAAACATGAAAAAATATTCTTCTCTCAGGAGGTGATGGTACAATCTATTTATATGAAACTTTGACACAAGATAAAATACGAAAAGCCGCATTATTCAGCATTTTTAACTTTTTTTAATATCACAATATTGAAGTGAATGAGCGATATATATGTACATTAGATGACCGTTAGTTGTATGTAGATTTTTTTAATCTTATATTCTCTCCCCACAAATCAGTTCAGTCTTATGTAAAAAAATATATACAAAAATATTTCACAGCGATCAGTTGTGTTTTAGGGTCAAAATTGACCCTCAAGCCCATTTATTCAATGAAATATTTTTTTTTTTTTGTTTAGTTTTCTTTTGAGTATACGTAATATAAGTATGAAATAATTTAATAGATATAAGCTCTTATTGTACATGCTTAATATAAGGGTCATTTGATATAAGGAAGGGCGGCGTGATAAAAATACTTAAAATAATAACTTTTTCCATATATTTTGTATGCATGTTTAACAATAGCCAGTCAATTAATCTATTTTTACGGGTATTTTAAGTGACCAGGGGAGATACTCTATACAGGGTAGAGACATAAAGGCCACCTTACTATACAGGGGAAGATTTATTGAAAACAAACCTTATTTTCATAAAAATCACCTTTAATTCTTCACTATTTGGTGATAGTTTATAACAAAAAAAAAATCAGACTATAATTTCCATATAGTCTTTTTTTTTTAATTTGAATTAGGTATTAAACTTCGAAAGCAAAAATACTTATGGCGTTTTCTTTTCTGGAAAATGTGTACCATTTATTAACTATTTATTAAAAAAAATTCAATTTAGCGTTCGTTTAAAGAAAATATTTAAGCTATCAAGGAATAATTTCTAATAAAATGTATATTTCAGAAAATCATTTTATTGCGAATTTCCATTGAAAAGTGTAATAAGTGTAACATTTTTTTTTTCCAGAAAAGAAAATGCCATTACTATCTGCTTACAAAAATAACATAACATCTTTTTTTTAAATAACGTAAAAGTACTCGAAAGAAAGTAAATTATTTAATTGCAATGTGATAGGGCTAAAACATATAGAGCATCAATGCTCTTATAAAAACCTTAAACTTAAATAAGAAATTTTACTTATAAAAACAAACATTAGAAAATATAACGATTGAGATAACGCCTCTTCAAAAACATTAACACTTTCGTCAAAAGCATAAAAAATCCTGTCCTTACATTTTTAAATTGGTAGCTTGCATGTTGATGGTTGTTCGTTTACAAATTGGCATGCCTTCTCGGAAACTGTCGGAGAAAAAGACTGAGAAGCTGATTTGACTTTCTATAATTTATCAACAAGCGCGCCCTTACCGTGACCGGTTCCGTGGCAATTCCACGTGAAGGCATACATTTTTTATTCTCTTCACCGCTCTCTCCCATAAACTCAAGACTTGACGACTCAGACCTGACGTGTGTGAATTAGGACTAAATAACTACTAACTATTCGATACAAGCAAGTCTGTACTCTTCTCATATCCTCTCTGTGCCATAAACTAAGACTTGCTTCAAGAAAAACTGCTGTGTCTAAAACATGATTTACGCATGCGAAAACACGCTTATATACACAATAAATTCAGTAAAGTGCGACTTTGACTCGCGCACGAAGGGTTCCGTACGTTGGGATTTGAGCATTTTTTTTCTAATACAGTGTTTTTTACGCTTTTTCAGCTGAAATAATTTTGTTTTGATTATTTTTCGTTTTGTTCTCGTTTTGGGGATTTTTTGAATGTTGGCGATTTTTTTTAATTTTGGCGATTTTTTTCATTTTGGCGATTTTTTTTATTTTGGCGATTTTTTCATTTTGGCAATTTTTTTCATTTTGGCGATTTTTTTAATTTTGGCAATTTTTTTCATTTTGGCGATTTTTTTCATTTTGACGATTTTTTAATTTTGGCGATTTTTCCGGTTTTCCGCGATTTATTTTCGATTTAGAAATTTTTTTTTATTTGGTGCTTTTTTTCGTTTTGGCGATTTTTTTTTTGCTTTGGTGATTTTTTTTCGGTTTGGCGATTTTATAATTTTGAGTTTTTTTTTTGTTTTACCGTTTTTGAATATTTCAAGAAGTTTGCTCTTACGGTTTCCAAGATACAGCAAGTTATCAAAATTACATAGTCAAAATTACATTAAATGATGGTACACCCTCTAATTAAAATTTTTTAAATTTTAGTGTTAATTGTTGTAGTCTGTATAAAAATACACTAACTTTACAAATTTCAAGTGCAAAACAGAACGAAACGTTTCAAACAGAAATTTTTGTTTTATTTTTAAATTTAAATTTTGTAAAACATTTGAAAACGAAACTTGTTTCTTACGTAAAACAAATATATTTTATAAAACAGTAGCAAACGTTTTCAAACTACTTAAATGTCATATGAAAACGTTCATTAAATTGTATTCGTTTTAAAAGTTTTAACAACATTCTTACATTAGTTTTGCTGCAATGGTGAGTAAATTATTATTTTGATTATATGAAATATATATTAATCGAGATTTTTATAACAGTCCAAGAAACAAACTACTAATCCGCAATGGGAGATGATTTTAGATCACATGAGCAAACATCCTAACTTTGCTAGAGGTGTTCCCGTATTTGGAAATAATAAAAAAGAAATTGAAGACTTGTGGGAAGAATTAACAATTAAATTAAATGCAATAGGACCTCCACAACGTGAATCTAAAGATTGGAAAAAAGTAAGCATGTACATATCGCACACTAAATTATAAACAGTCACAACTCAAAATTACTAAAATGATTTTGTTTTTCCATAAGCCAGTTAACTGAATAAATCCCTACCGACCAAAAACATTTCTTTTGCAACATAGTCTTCTTGAACAATATTTAATACCGTTATACCAATTTTTATGTTATATACTTGCGTCATTTGGACGGTATCATTAACATGTGGGATTTTTGAGTTGTGTCTCTTTATGGTGCGATATATAACTTAATACTTATAAAATACGCATCAAGCCATTCTTTAGTATGTACATTAGACCGACTCACTGAAAAAAGTTTTACTTACCCCTCCCAAATTAAGGATCGGTCTTTTTATTGGTGACTCCAAAAACATTTGAGGGGTCCAGCGATGACCGTACGTGAGCAAGACCGTGTTTAAAAAAATTTACATTTTTAAAGTTTTTTGACGATGATTATGCTACACAACGAAGTAGGGCGCTCTGATGGGTCATTAGGATTAGTATCTACTGAAGTCGGTACAGTTCAGTGACCAGTGACCAGTGACTATGCCTTCAACACTTGAACTTTCCTACTACAACTGACACAAAGGGATATTGTCTGAAGGATTTTTTAAGCTGCTTCCAATGCTGTATTAAACTTTACCATGTTTTCGCAAAACTTCGCGCGAGAACTAACAACAGATATACATAAATTAACAATGACTCAAATCTAATAATCCTTAAAAATGATAGCATTTATTGTAATACAAGTAACACCTGTTATGAAAATTCTTATTAAATCGTAGTTATTATGGAATAACTTCATTGCTGATGGTACAAATGGTAAAGTTCAATACACCATTGGAAGCGGCTTCAGATTATGTACTTTTTTTTAATATGTTGTCTTGGGAGAAAATTTGAACATATGCGAAAAAGTTCAGAAATACAACTTTAGACACGGTCTTGCTCACGAACAGCGTTTGCTAAGCCCTTCAAATGTTTTGGGAGTACCCTTTAAAAAAATCAATCTTTGATTTGAAAGGGTAATAAAGTCCTGGTTTTCATCTCCATACAACGTGAGTAGGTCTAATGTACATGCATACATATGTACATATTTGAATATGAATATAAATTTTTCTACTTAACAGGTTTGGGCCGATTTAAGAGTGCGGACAAAAAAGAAAGTTGCGGAAAACAAATTAAAAATTAATGGAACCGGAGGAGGCGTAAACACACAGGTCCCATTGTCATCAATAGAACAAGCTTGCGACTTAATAGTTTTCGCATCTAAAGCTGTTTGTCCAACAGGTGAAATTTGTGGCCTAGATATTGAGCCAACTTTGAAAGCTGCTCAAAGTAGCAAGTGCGCAGACGCACAAATAACGTCTCAGGATGCCGATCAAATAAAGGGATGTCAAGAATTTCAGGAAAATAATGAATTCAAAATTCAAGTCCATGGGCCTCTAAAAAGAAAAATTTTTAGTGAAACGGGATCACAGAAGGTACAAAAAGGATTTGAATTTGATAGCTTAAATCTTTTAAAAGAACAATTAAATACGCAAAAAGAAATGATGAACGCAGTCCAAACTATTGCTAGTGCTGCTAACAGGATCGCAGATGCTTTGGAAGCGTTAGCTGATTGGGCAAAGTAATTGCTTGTATATACAAAAATTAGTTTAATGTTATATAATTTTATTAATGTGATGTATTTTTCTTGTTACGGATACATTTGAAATAAAATGGCAAATACATATGTATAATAAACATGCATAATAAACAAAACAAACTTTGTAATTTAGGACAGACTTTCTGCAATTCGACGACGAATTTCAGCAGATGCACTGGTGCTTATTTCATCTTCTTCTTCGATTACGATGTTATCGTTATTATTTGGAATCTCATCAGATAGAGTCCAATCATTTTTATAAAATATACAGGCATTATGGATAGCGCAGCACACATTTACAATTTGTGTTGCTTTTTGTGGAGTATATAATAGCCCTAAAAAGACTTTAATAATAAATAGTTTTTAAAATAATGAGCCATGTTTTTACAACCATTTAGTTTTGAAATCGCAAAGTTGCAAACACGGGAAACAGGGGGTCTATGAAAATGTTTTCGAATTTTTATGTTATAACATTGCATTTCGAAAGCATTTGCTTTCGTTTCGAATTACAGAGTAGACCCCAAGTGCTCTCTTTATCAGATAATTTAGTGCATTCGAAATTAAGTTCGGATACAAAATCTCAATCATATGAAATTTTAAAACCAAATAAAAAGCTACAATCAGTGATCTTTCTTGTTGATTTTTTTTTTGGTTTCAAAACGAAATGGTTTTCAGAACCTGGCCGAATAATTAGATCGATTATGGGCAGCAACCAAATTACAATTGAGATTCGGCTGCTATCAACAGTCGTCCTAAAAGTAACACCTCTGTCGCCAATAATACACCTAAAGCGAGCCTTAAGAACACCATTACAACGTTCAATAATATTCCTTGCTTTGCAAAACACTGTATTATAGCGCTCCTCCTGCGTGTTAGAAACAGATCGATATGGGGTCATTAGATAAGGAAGCAGCGGATAACCTGAATCTCCTAAAATATATTTCCATTAGTTACATATACTTAATTTCTTAATAACTACCCAATTGGCCATATTATCTTGCACCAACTGGATACAGCTATACTCGCATATGCATTTCTTCTCTTCATCAATGAATTTGCGTATTATTTAAATGTATAAGTGCATCAAGTAATGTTAAAAAATCAAATTCTAAATAAAAATAGCTTTGCTGATGCAGCTTAGTAATGCATTTGTGATAGTACAATATAGTACAAATATATGTATATCAAATCATGCCAACTTTTACCAATAACCCAAGTGTTAACCTTGCCCGCGCTAAAATTTCTTTTTAAGTAGTGATCTGCTGCGCTCATTTTCCAAATCAAGGAATCATGGTTAGAACCTGGATATCTTGCATCAACAAAATTTATTACCATGTTATGGTCACATATCTGAAAATAAAGCTACGTATGTGTGTTTTTACACCTTAAAAATGTAACTTCAGTACTTACCAACATCACATTTAAGCTGTAGTAGCATTTTCGGTTATAATATAAATGCTTTTCCTCCTGTTTTGGCGATTTTATTCGCACATGAGTACCATCTACTACACCAATGATTCCTGAAAACCCAAATTTTTCATAAAAATGTCGCTTGATAGTGGTCTCTTCATCAGCAGTTTTTGAAAATCGAATCCACTTTGGACAAAAATATTTTTCAAAGATATTGAGGCACTCTTTTATTGTGTTTGATATCTCTGATTGAGACATGCAAGTTAGAAAGTCATTTCCTACACAATTCTGATAACTTCCAGAACCTAAAAATCTTAAAAACGTTGCAATTTTCAATTGGGGAGAGATTGATGTTCCTCTATAATATATTGGAAAATGTGGCAACATGTCTTCATATATTATTTTGAACATTTCCTTCGATACTCGGAAGTAAGACACAAACCTAAAAATAAGTCCATGTTTGTGAGGAAAACAAACATACGTACATATGTATGTATTATAAAAGTTTACCCTACAGTGGAACTTTAAACGTACTGGGTTTCAGGAAGCTCCAATATGTTATTGTGGTCCCTTAAATAACGCCGCTGAATCCGAATTTCCTGTTTTCGTTGGTGTATAATCCATAATATAGTAAAATTTGCGTTTGAAAACATTTAGATATTAGATTTTGTTACAACGAATAATATATTTTTTACTGAAAATTACTTTTTAACAATTACACATTTTGACATGAAACGAAAACAACGTAGCGTTTTACAAAATTTAAAATATTTTTGTTTTCGCTCCAACCAGAAACGAAAACGAAAATTCGTTTAGTTTTACAAAATTAGGCCATAACTTTACAAATTTCAAGTGCATATACATACAATTGTATGTATATGTATGGCACACCCTTTAATTTCCAACTCTCATGTATTTGTTGTTGTAGCGGCCAAGGGTCTACACACTGTGTCCAAATTTCAGGTCCGTAGCTCTTACGGTTCTCGAGAAAATACCCTGTGACGGACAGACGGACAGCGTAGCGAAAACAATAGGGTTCCATTTCACCTTTGGTGTACGGAACCCTAAAAAGCGCCCCAATTACAATTCAAGCAAAAAGGGTAAAGATTCCTAAGCCCCTCAATAATCAATTTCAATGTATTTTTAATAAAAATATTTTACTTAATAAGTAAAATAATAATTTGGGATTATTAGTGCGTTTAAAAAAAATGTTAAACTTAAATTTTAACAATTCCCATAAAAAACACTAATAAAACAATTTTTTATAAAAATGTAAGTGTTTGGGTAATGCAATTTCATGAAATTTAAAATTCGGCTTCAAAAATCGCATAACTTCAAAAACGCATTAAAAACCGCATAAAAGAAGGTTTGAGTGTACATATATATATATATAACTTAAAAACCAGTTATTTTATTAACAGTTATTTTTAGTGTTTTACATAGCTTGTACATATACATACATAATATGTATACAACATATGTGTATGTATATTTACAGTCATTTGTTTAACTTATTGTATACATATATTCGCATATAATAATCTTTATATACTTATTTTTACAGAATTTGTTGCTTTTGCTTTGCACAGAAATGTTCCACATACATAGATATACTACATAAATAGTAATGTATTCATATAAGTACACGTATAAATGTATATATGCATGTACATCTGTATATATTTATTTATACATATGTATATACATATACATGAATCAGTGGCTCTATATGCTATCACTACATATGTAAATTAAAATTTTACTATTTATTTATGCATATTAGCTAATAATTCTTTGTTTTATTGCGTTCTATATGGTTGTTGTGCATCGGCGATGACCCTTGATTTTTTAGAGACATCTTACAAATAACTTGATATATATTTGGAAAGAAATGTACGACGCAGTAAACGAAGCATAAATAGCTACAAATAACAAATGTTAGGAACAGATCGAAAATTGCTGGTTTAACACGATACACGTATAGAGTAGCATCCAAGCCTTTGTATAACATAAAATCAGGATCACGTACTTCTGGTTTGTCATAAATAACTTTAACATTTTTAAGGTACTTTTCAAAGGCATTCTTCAGGTCATTATTTTGTAACGAAGATTTTAAATTTATGTACGATTTGATGAGTTTATCGGATATTTGCATTGCACCTGAAAATATTTCAAAGTCTTCGATCTCATCTAATGCGGAGTTGGTGTAGATATAACGAGCTAAAGCCTCGGCGATAATCTTGGCGTTAGTTTGTGTTTGCATCAAGATAATTTCTTCTTGATCCTTAAACATAGATGTACGCGTTGAATTCTTTGGTGATTTTAATGAAGACAGAGTAAAGGATGGCAATCGTTTAATGCTAAAGCGTTCATGATGCCATGCTAAAAGTGGTTCGGCTAAATTGATTTTTTTGTGGATCCCCTCAGTTGTTATATTTCTATATTTAATTGACACATTTTTTAAATGTTTCAAAAATGTGTTCATTGGCGTGCTTTCTTTGGGCGGTTTTGACACATGCATATAAAGATTCTTTTGATCGGCATTAAGTGACTGAGTAATGGAATCTAAACATAGTACGAATTCTACGTTCTGTAATTGTACATTTTCATCAAGCCACTTTTTAACACCTTGATAGTTCAGCAGCGGACCGGATTCAGTCAACAAAAATAAAAAGCGATACTTAATAGCCGAACTGTATGCACTATGTAACTTGCTAAACATGTCTGCGATTGTTAGTAGAACAGCTGCATCTGCATTCAATGGATAGTCGTTAAACATCCCAAACGTTTTCAAATCGGCAGCCACAATAATCACTGGCATTTTGCCAATTGGTTCTCCAGCTCCATCAGTAAACTTTGTTGCTTTCATTGGACCTATTTCTCCTTGAATAATAGGAATTTTGCAGTTTTCGTTAACTGAATGGCTGGATCCAGATACAATGATTTGATAACCATTTGCTGATATAGAATTGAAAACTTCACTTAAAGCAGACTCACGTTTTTTTAATTGGTTTTTAAATGTGTTCGATTGTTCGTCACTATCTTTAGCAGAACTTTGCGTGATATCAAATATAATGTTTTCTAATTTGATATTATAGTACGCAAAGTACACCGGAATTGTGACAGGCTGTTCCATGATAGCCTGCTCCAGCTCGCTTAAGTGCTCCTTTTCTTCGATACTCAAGGATGCAACATTTTTCGGTAAAAGAAGTACAAGACCACCAGATTTTTGTCGAAGTTCTCTGAATTGATCAGCTGTCATATCCTGGAATCTTGCAACAACACAATGCCGGTTCGTACTCCAAGAAAACAACGACCTGGCCTCCAAGGATAAGGAAGACGAACGACATCCAAAATTAACACCATTGACATCATATTGCGACATACGTTGCACAGAAAATTCACTTGAAGCGAGCACCGGTTTCGATGAGCAGATTATCAGTATTGGTATGGCCAACAATACATAATACGGCAGACCACCACGAAATATGTCCGTAATATTATCGGCATCTTCAAACATGGCTGCACAACTTTGAAAATAAGTATATTTCTATCAGCAAAAATATAGAAATAAACTAATTTAATTACAAATTTTCTAAATGAGCAAAGGTTATTAAACGAGGTTGTCATAGACTTGTAATTTGACGTTTATTTAATCCCCGTGCAGAAAATTTTTTCACATGTTGTCAAATTTTTGTCAGAGTTGCATTTAAAAGTACTAATGTTGGAATAGGGATGAGCACATGCGTTTTTTTATGAGTGAATTTGTGTCACGAATTATATCAAGAAATTTACTTCTATTATTCATATAACAATATACATATGTATGTATGTATATAAGCTGGGCGCCATTATTACATATATATGTACATATACAAATCGAAACCGGACAGAAATATATTTGAGAAATGCAATCTCATTTTCGGAAATACTTGTTTTGAGAATATATTTCCCCGTTAAACTTGTGCAAACACAAAACTTACGGCAAAAAAAAATATTTCCGGCTTACTTAAGCGCATTATTCACGGTCAAAATGCATGACCTGCATTATAATAATATTAGTAAAATTTTGTTTGTATGAGTCACACCGACGATGCTTGAAGCAAAATCTAAATTTTTTGATTTTTGCACATGCATGTAAGCAGTGGGTTGTATAAAGAACTGTCAAATTCCAGACGAAAAAAGTTTTTGACAATTACGTTGCAATTAGCTTGTAACAAGATGCTATTAATTTATCGTGCAATGCATGCACGTATATGCTGAGACCTTCATGCACACGTATGCGATGCTTGTTTCATGCATTTTGACCGTAAATACTGCGCTTTACTTACTTATTAAACTCAAAAATATTTTGAGTTGAAGTCTACTGATGAGTTCCAAAAGCGGGAACGAAATGCATATAGACAATAAATTAACCACAAAAACAAACAAAATTTTCAACTTATTAAGAAGGTACTGCCATTTTAGGGAAAAGTTTTAAGGCTATAAAATTAAAACTTTATAAGCCTAAAAATATGCATGTATTTGCGTTATCTCCGAATACCCTACAAATATTCACGTGTTTGACATTTTTTAGTAGCGTAAATGATCAAACAGAATTGCGGCATAAACACATTTTCCATACAAATTGACACAAAAAATCAGCACCAGAAAGCAGTCGATAGATAGAATTTATTTTATTTTGACAACTTTTTTTCGTATGCTCTCATGTATAAATACTTATTCTCTCAAGAATGCTACCATACTTTCAATAAATTTCATACATTTTGTGAACAAAACTACAAAGAAAAATAAGCACAAAAGAAAATAAAAGTAAAATTATAGAGCATTTGAAGTTACTGCCGTAGATTTTATTATGGGCTTTGTTAATTTGACAAAGATTTTTCCTGAAGTTGCGGAAATATTCTGTTTGATCATTAAATTCATAAATTTCGTTTCTATAATATATGCAATTAATTAATTAATTTTGTATTTATTGATTTAATAAACAGTTTCCAATCATGTTGGATTCTATAGAATTGTCTATTAGTTATGTATGGAACTATTTAACTTAACTAGGATTAGACCACTTACTTGACACGTATATAAACATGTGTGTACAAAATAAAAATAAAAAAGGTTTTCTCATGCAAATCTAAATCGCTTTTTTAGCACTTTTATGCTCAGAATTTTGAAAGTCCATTTATATTGTGAATATCTACACAAAAATACCTTTTAAACCATATATGTTTCATCCATGTTCGTGGACGATAAGATACTTAAAAGTGTACGACAAAAAATGTGTGCCTTATTTATATATAAGATAAATACATGTCTTAATCAAACAGTTTTTCATTAGTAATTAGTGGTTACGCTTTTTTTATGCTTGTGTTGCACATGGCACACATATGTAAGCCCGGCGTAAAGGCTCAGTTACCCGACCGTTACTTTTCACATAACAATATCTATCAGCTGTTTCCAACTGTTGCAGTTACTTTACATTACAGTCGGGTAACTGATCCTTTAAGTAGTATATAGGCACAACAACAACCCAAACATAGGCGATCACAATTTTAGAGAAAATGAACACATTTCACGTGAATATGACTTAACTTTAACATTAACTTCAAGTTAATATTAAGTGTAGACTGCTCAAGTTAACGCTTTTTTTAAGTTATAACATTATTGTTAGTAAATTTGTTTTAACAACTCAGTTATAACTTCAAGTACAGCAAAATTTCATGTCAGGTGGAGACGTAGAGTTACAAGACAATGTTGCCCTGCATTGGAAAGTTTCATGGAAAATAAAAATGTTTACCAACACAGAAGCTTGTAAGCATATTAGATTATAAAAAAATACTTAAAGTATTAAAATATGCCGTAAAATCGTAAATTATGCTCCAAAAATATGTGTGTAAAGCCTGGATCCCACTATCGGCACAATGTACAATGAAATAAAGTCAGAAGTAATAAGCAAAATTTGCCTTATTTCTAAACTAATTGAAATATAAGGACATAATTTCCCCAAAATGCATTGGTAGTAAAGCATATACACTTATTCTAGAATTAATTGAGTAATACTGCCATTTTGGCTTATTACTTATGACTTTATTTCAGTGAGCCGACGAAAATCGGTACATTGTGCCGATAGTGGGATCCAGGCTTAAGACTGATATATGCAATAATATGCTTTAAATGTTAAAATATTCAAATATGTATATGCACTAAAATAACAATGCCAAAGTTCATTAAAAGTTCTGAAACGGATAAACATCTTGTCCCCGCTTTAATACGTCACACAAGAAAAAACATGCAATTTCATATTTGCGGTTTCCCTGCTCATCAGTTTTGACTGATAAAGTTGACTGTTCAGACTATCGATCATGTTTGACACTCCAACCTTCATTCAAGAAACAAATAGGACAAGCAAAAACGAAAAAATCGAAAATTGCATGTTCATTATTGATAACAAACATTTTTTATAATGAATTACTGTAATTTTTTCTTATCTCTACAACTTTTCGTACGATTTTGTCCTTAACAGCTTATTATATAAAGCGCATAAAAATAATTTGCCGAGTTTAACTTCTGCTGTTTATCCCAAATAATATGTCTTGACCGACACTTTTTTCTACACACTTTCAGTCAAAAACCCAATAAGGCCGCTGACTGTCACTCAACTAACGAAATTGGTGTTCATACTATCGCTCAATGTAAAATTTATGCAAAACTGTTGCTCGTTTTATATAGTGTGTACTAGACTTGGGTCGAACTCGTTCACTAGTTCATTTTTGCCACAAACCATGTAATTTAAATGGGTTTGATCATTGGTTTGTGGCAAAAATTAACTAGTGAACGAGTTCGACCCAAGTCTAGTGTGTACTATACTTTAAAAATTTGTCCAATATGTGAAGCAGTGATGCCAACTCTGGGGTCATTAAAAGCACTGTGAGCATATAAAAATAGGGTAAAAAAGGCTAAAAATTAAAAAAATTGCGGGTAAAAAAGCACTATGCTAAATATTCTCTGTTATTTATATTTTTGTAACTAAATATTCTCTGTTATTTATGTTTTATATAAATAAGTCGTATCACGACTTCGACTACGACAATTTGGTACTAGAGTAAAGAACATTGCAACATTTTTCTCTAACTAGTACAAAGTCCTCGTAGTCGAAATACGACACTCGTGATAAAAAATTTCTTATAAGGAATTAATAAAATTGATTGAGAAAAGCATTTATTTCTTTGTTGGAAAAATTTTCATTATTGAATAGCTCTAAAAAGCAATGCGATAAATTTAAAAAACACTATAAATACCCGCTTTTCCGAAACGGGTATTTAATAAAGTTTTGGGTACGTAGAAAGGAAAAATGCACCAAACAATACCCGAAAAGCACCAAAATGGCAACGCTGATGTGAAGGCTCAATTATCAGTGATGCCAACTTTTTTGGCTCTGAAAGCACATCAAATTAAAAAAAAAGCAATAAAAAGCGTAATTTTAGGAGCTAAAAAGCGTAAAACACACTAAAGTGAAAAAGGAGTGAAGTTTAATAATGTTGAATATTTTCTAAGCTATTCTCCATTACGGCAATAGTATCCATCATCTTTAATGAAATATATTAGATGAAAAAGTAAATACACCAAGTTTTTATTAAAGTAATTTTAAGAAATACACAAATTTTTTATAATCACTACTTAGTGCTTTTTCTTATTTTGGCACTAACGCTCTAAATTTGGAGTTTTGAGTCTTCAAAAAGCACTTAAAATAGTGCCAAGAGCACCAAGTTGGCATCGCTGTCAATTATACCAACCAAGGCCTATTTATTAGGTGCAACTCTACAAAAACACAGCAATACAAAAAACAACTTCATGCTTAAGTTGTCAGAAACACACACAAACATGAACAAAATTGTATGGTGCAAACAGCTTTTGACAGTTTAAGCCCGAAAACACAGAATATCATCAGGACGATTGTATTGATCTGATAAATAGGCCTTGATACTACAAAATGCATTGGTTACTTTTTGTCGGATTTGGTTACTTTTTCTCATATATATTTTGGTTACGAAAATATTTTGGTTGTGGCAACGCTGGTTGTAATATTTATTGTAGAACTAGGGCTACCTTATTTATGTGCCATGTTTGGATGTAAAATTATAAATTTTAATATTTAAATCAATATCTTAAAAGAAAAAGTGTTAAAGTACGATGATTTCTGAAAGGATAATAAAAGCAAATACAATATGAATGTAGCACAGCCAAAAACTTAAATATCAAAATTGCCTAAACCGAAAATTTTTAAATAATTTTGTTGTAAATACAAAATGAAATCAGTTACAAAAATCAATTTTTAACCTTGCTCTAACTTTTATGAAACTTGGAGTTTTTGCAAGAAAGTTAGAGGAATGAAAATGCGACCAATAGATAAGGTTTTTCAGAATCCAATATGTGCGTTAATAAATATTCAAATTTGTTACATGATATGTATTACATTGCCATCAGTTGATAATTTATTAATTTGCTTATAAAGAATCACACGCTAGATGACGACTCGCAGCACGTTGAGTGGATTTGACAATGTATTTGTTTAGTTATTGCTTTGTTAAACACTCGAATGTGATGCTATCAAAAAGTTCTAACCAGTTCTAATGAATAGATTCTCTAAGTGATAATGGAATTTTTTAAACTATTGCTGTGCTGTGTATTAATTTGTTTTGGATTCATACAAGTAGAAGCAAAACGTATTCTGGGAATATTTCCCCATCATGGATACAGTCACTTTAAAGTATTCTTTCCTATATTACATAACTTATCGCAAAGAGGTCATAATCTTACAGTGATAACGCATATTAAAAGTGACAGTTTGGCAAAGGGAAATTATCAAGAATTGATTTTGAAAGGCAAGGAAGTCGTCAATGTAGTGCCACTTGACGAAATGAAGGCTAGAACCTGGAAAGGTATATTCGATGAATACATTGCTTTGCATAATGAAGGACAAATATCATGCCGAGTACTTTATGAAAGTGGACACGTTGCGGAGGTTTTAAAGAGGCATCTGCAGCAACCTTATGATTTGGTTTTGACAGAATATTTTAATTCCGATTGTCAATTGGCTTTGCCGTATTTGATGAAAGTACCAGTGGTAGCTTTAAGCAGCTGCCTTTTAATGCCTTGGTACTATGAACGTATATTAATGCCCGATACACCCTCATTTATACAATCGGAGTTTGTGGGTTTTCATACACCTCTTAATTGGCAGGAACGTCTAATGAATTTTGTTCAGGCGAAAGGTTTATCTTTGCTTTATCTGTAAGTATCAACAATATACATACATACATACATATACATATGTACGTAATAATTTTTGTAAAAAACTATTTTTCAAGATATTACACAAACTATCATGATAATAAATTAATTAAAGAGTACCTTAATATCGACGTCGACGTCAATGAAATCGCCAAACATAGTACACGCTTAATATTCGGAAATCAGCATTATTCTTTAGTGAGTATTAGACCATTTACCCAACAATTTGTGGAAATTGGTGGAATACATATCAATAAAGAGGAACTGAGTAAAGATTTGCCACCGAAAATTGATTGGTTTTTGAGAAACAGCCGCAAAGATATTCTTTTCATTAGTTGGGGTTCAATGATAAAAGGTTCATCTTTAGAACAATCGAAACTGCAGGCAATTTTGAATGTTGTCAAGAAGTTGAACTTAAACGTGATTTGGAAATGGGAATCCGAAGAAGTTCCGATACAAAGCGATCAATTTCTATTTTTAAAATGGGCTCCACAACTTGCATTGATATGTGAGTATAAACTTTTTTAACATTTTAAATTTTTCTGGTCTCGATACATATGATACATATGATTTTTTGGTTCACAAAATACATTGAAAGCATTCCTCTCGTAATTGGCGGATTTTGACTTCGACTACAACTTTGAAGTCGAAATACGTCAACTTCAATTAGACGGCATGTTTTATTAAATATGCTTTGTAAAATAAAAGTTTATGGGAGCATAAATTAACGGCCTGGCTCATGAATTTTTTTATTTTGTTTTCGTTTTCAATACAAATAAGCGAAAGAAAATTTATTGCCGACATCGTGAGCCAAGCAGTAATTTTATAAATAATTTGAATTAGTTAAAGGCTTTCAAATTAAATTACAGCTTTTGGAATATTAAAAAAAACACTTTAAAGGGACCTTATGCACTAATGGGTTAACGAATAATTCTGTGGCAATAAGGAAAAAGAGCTTGGGCCATATTTTACTGTTTTGCAGGAGACCACTTCTAAGCGTTCAAGTCAATTTTCAAAAATTTATTTCGTTTACAGTTAAATTGGGAAATTCTCCGTTAACTTTTACTTGTTTAAGCAAACATCGTTCTACACACTGTAAATAATACATTCAAGTTAAAATATACCAAAGTATAACCTTTATTAAGCTATTATTCCAAATGAGATTATAAGTCTAAAAAAGATAAGTCGCAAGTCATAGCACTGTAACTTCCTGAAAAACTACACAAATTAATTGAGAGTTTGATCAGGGGTATTTTCGAATATGTAGATTACGGAGGTACTATTAACTCAAAATTAGCTTATCTCGACTTAAGCACTTTTTCCTTTTTGCCACAGAATTCATCCAGATATTCCCTCTTATTGTGAATGGCGTCGTCGACGTCACATCAAGATGACAGTAAATATTGTCACTTGTCTACTGTTGTTTAAAGGGGACTATATTATTATTCGAAGATATTTTTAAATAATCCGCTTTATTTTACAATATTTAAAAATCCGTTTACAGGTCATCCAAAAGTCACTCTATTCTGGGGTCATGGTGGACTTTTGAGTACAATGGAAGCAGTTTATTGCGGCAAGCAAATGCTCTTAACTCCCATTTACGGTGACCAATTTGTAAATGGATTTGCCGTGGAAAACAGAAAAATTGGTCGTGTTATAAGCTTCAATGATATCGTTGAAGAGACATTGGAAAAGGAAATAAAACAATTATTAAATTCTAAGTAAGTAAAACAACACTTTTCTTTTTAAAATTACCATTAAACAAAAATTATTTTTTAAAGCTATTCAAACAAAGCCTTGGAAATATCACACATATTTCGTGAACGCGAATCGACACCTCTGACTACTGCCACCTGGTGGGTTGAACATATACTGCAGCATAATATAACAGCAGAAATTTTACACTCATATGCTGTTGATTTGAATTGGTTTGTATATTATTCCTTAGATGTAATTGCAATAATAGTGGCAATTTTAGTATTTTTCGTTTTATTAATAAAAATCTTCTTAAGATTCATTCTGTTTGGACGCATTCAAACAATATTTGATACTCGTAAATTGAAGGAAAATTAAAACTAATTGTGATATAGAAAGCATTTCTAATTTGAAACCATTAATGTGATTTAATTATGGAATATTTTAGTGCCTTATAATTTTATTTTAATGAAACTTATGAAGTGCTATGAAATCTTACTGCTGTATTTTTATAAGAAACTTAATAATAACTTAATAACCTCAAATGTAAGATTAAATATTATTGAATAATTATGGAAAATGAAAATAAAATAAAAAAAACTAATCATTGTTATATGATTAACATCAGTCTAGCAAACAATATTTTGAAAAGCTGGGGTAACATACACGCAGTTAAAAAATCCAGGAAAATATACAAATAAAATTGGAAAAAAAAATTAAAATTATTTATTATTCATGCTCAGTTTGTTGTGTTCTTTTAACACGAATATGTAGGCTGAAACCAGAACAATGGTTATAGCGGATGTTAATTTCGAAAATCTTAGTTTAGTCCGGAAATGTCAACTCACTATTTTCTCACAGTATTCTGTTCAGTGATAATGAACGTGGGCACGTCAATTCCGAATTGCTGCTTTCATTCATAAAGAGGCCGAAAATGGAAGGAATGGACAAAGTGCATGCCTTTAGATAGAAAATTTAAAATTTATAATTTAATTATAAAAATTTAAATGTTCGTTATTTCTAAATGTCTTATTATTTGTTTTTGGAACTTATACCTCACTATTGTACATGTACATACTTCTACTCAACCAATTCTCATGAAACTTGGCACTAACATAATCTTGTGCCTAAAAAAATTATCGTATCCAATCTCATTAAAATTTAGTATTATGTTTCACATCCTTCCCTGAAAGTGACACGATCTGACATTTAGAAAAGCAGGCGGCCCACACCCATTACATTTCAGTGTTATGTTATATGTACTTCAACTCCACCGATTCCCACCAAACTTGGCTCTTGCAATGATGGAATCTGATGCTTTCAAAAGCGATAACTAAACTCATAGTTATGTAAATGTAGAATTAGCGAATCTGGAAAAATCTATATTTCTTTGCATAAGAGTTACACGATATTGTACTTCGAAAAGTGGCCCTGTGGTGCGATTCAGTAACTTTTAACGATACGAAAATCGTAATTTTTGTCTATACATTTTGTCGCTTGTAATAACGATTGTGTG
Source organism: Tachina lurida (assembly GCA_944452675.1). NCBI lineage: Eukaryota > Metazoa > Arthropoda > Insecta > Diptera > Tachinidae > Tachina > Tachina lurida. Next base: position 127,928,228 of record OX101753.1, on the reverse strand, counting down.
ATGCTGTAAATTCGCTTAAATAACGCCACAGCTGACATTAACCTAGAGCGAATATCGTGAAAAGTGTTACTGAATAACAAATTCGATAAATTTTCGTTACAATTATTTTAAAGATGCGATTATCGTAAGAAAAAGTTAATGAATCGCACTACTGGTCACATATAAAAATATTGAATTCGAAACGTTGCTCTAGTGCAAGTACATTTGAGATAATTTCCAAATCAAACTTATTGCAAAACAATAAACGAGAACTTTAAAGTAAGATGTTACCGAAAAGGGTATTTTGACTTTACCAAAACACTACAATAAGGCCTTTTATATTAAAACTTAAATCAATACAAAGTGTTCTGTTCCAAAGTTCGTATTAAAGTTGGTCTTACAAATTCACATTCGCTTATTTATGTACATACTTGTATATTTTTAAGCAGATTCAACAATCTTTTGCTGAATTTGGAGTCAAGCTTTTCTTATTTTTTTTTTTTAGCTGAACAAGTTTACCAAACTTAAGTATCTAAAGTCTCTTAAGCTGCTTAATAACTAAATATAAACAGAAAAATCAGTTTCAATTCAATACTACGACGGTCAACAACTGAAAGCGGAAATATTTAAAAGTTTTAAATGACGTCGACCTAAAAACGCGCACAATTGGGAAATAAATAAAAAAGCAAAAAAAAGAGAGCGAATTTAATCGGCGTATACTGAGATAAAACAAAAGATCTACATATGTATTAGATGTCTAGCTAAACAAATGCAAAATACCTAATATAATAAATAAAACCTGCCCACACATCTAGTTGGAAGAAACTATTTGCAATATACACTAGCATTGTTAAAAGTGACGATTATTTCTTTTATATGTAGAAAAAAATTCTTTATAACATATGTATATGTATGTATTAGTCAAAATTCAAAAGTGATTTCATAAATTTGATTTTGCCAAATAAATAAAAGAGCTTGTAAGAATAGTTTTTAAACACATGTTAGCAAGAGCGTTAAAAAAATAATGCCAAGCAATAAAAACGATAACAAGATGTATAAAACATTTTATTTAAAGTGCTTAATAATTTTATCACTGCTGGTGCATTTGAATTCTGGTCAAGGGTTTGTACTTAACTTTAATTTCTTTTTAAATTTATGTTTACTTATATGTTTTACGTTTGCATGAGATGTGTTTCGTTTGGTTGAAAAAAAAAATATTTATATATAAATGATCTCATAAGCGAAAAGATTATAAGAGAAGAAAAAAAAATCCAGTTTATATTGTTTAGCTTTTAATAAATCATTTCACGAAAAGTAAAAAAAAAATAAACAAATAAATAATAAAACTGAAATAAATAAATTTCTTGCGTTGTACGTTTGCAAAAACATAAAAAAGCTCAAAAAATTGGTTTTGCTGCAACAAAACAACAAAATAAAACAAAACACATTAAAGACTTAAGACACATACTGCGTCACTCTCGCTCTCTCATTTTTTTTAGAGAACATATAAACAAAACAAAAGACTTAAGACACAAACCAAAAATATAGTGTAAGATTTAATGGCACCGTGGCTCTGAATTGCCAAAAAATCAGCATTTCAAATATTGTTTAAATAAAATTATTTTTTATGTGTTGAAAAATTTTCTCTCCTTTACTATTCTTCTTTCCGTTTATTTAGAATAAAAATTTATTCTCGGAAAAATAAATTTCCCGGCTACTATTTGTGTTTCGGGAATAGCAAATAATAACAAACATTTTTAAATGAAAAAGGCTTTACTATTTTTCGAAATATTCATGATCAATGCACTTTTGAATTCGTTCAAACCATTTGTCATAGCAGCTTTTCCATTCCTCTTGAGACACCTCCAAAACATGGTTTTTGAACGCTTCAACTGCTTCTTCGGCGCTCATAAATCGTTGACCACGCAGTTTACTTTTGATATTCGGGAACAAGAAGAAGTCATTGGGTGCCAAGTCAGGACTGTACAGAGGATGAGTCATCAATTCCATGTTTTGACTGCTCAAAAGTCCACTTATTTGACAAGATGTGTGAGAGCTCGCATTGTCATGCTGAAGAATGATTCTTCTTCGGGGGTCAGTTTTACGAATTTCTCTAAAGACTTCCGGCATACAAATGGTCGTATAATACTCAGAATTGACAGTTCTACATTGCTCAATCGGAACAGTGGCATGGAACATGACCCATTCGATTGAAGAAACTGGTGAACATTTGCTTCGCTGTGCTTTTTCCACAAACAACTTTTTTTGGATTTAGCTCGTCTTGGAATACCCACACGGTCGATTGCTGTTTTGTTTCCGGTTCATGAGCATATATATACATGATTCGTTACCTGTTACGATCTTATACACGTTTTTTGAAACACCACGGTTGAACTTTTTAATTTCCTTACACCACTTAATGTGAGCCTTAATTTTGAGCGTTTGATAAATTATGGGGTATACAATTTTTTTTACAACTAATTGTTCTTGCAAAATCGAATGTATTGAAGTGGAACTAATGTGCAAAGATGCCTCTATCTCACAATATGTCACATGACGATCTTGTATTATAAGTTCACGCATTGCATCGATGTTTTGTGGCACAACAACCGAGTTTGGACGACCTTCATGGAATTGGTCGACGACGGAACTACAATCACGATTGAATTCACTGTACCAGCGATGTACTGTGGTTTTGATGCTGCTTTATCGCCATACAAAGAACTAAGTTCATCGATGCATTCTTATTGAGTTAATCCACGTCGAAAGCTGTGAAGAATAATCCAAAGAAAACCTTCTGTTGCAAAAATCTTGAGGACTGTTTATCTATATCTATATACATATATGTTTTTATTTTATCTCCCCATATTTATAGCGTATTGATCGTATAAAAATTCACTGAGCTACGGCCCCTTAGATTAAAAAAAATTAAAATTTTTAGTGAAAACATCCGGATATTTTCAGTAAATATGTCGTAACTTTAATTTATTTTTTTGCCCGATGATAATAATTTAACCCTTAATAAGTTGGCTACAAAATTTAATTTAAGATACAGGTTTAAAAGAAATTTTAGAATTTATTTCTGGCTTAAGAACGCAACTTAAAATACTGAATTTGAAAAATAAAACCCAAAAACTTAAATTTTTTTTAATCTAAAGGGCCGTAACTCAATGAATTTTTATCCGATCAACACACTATAAGTATGGGGAGATAAAAGAAAAACATATATTTTTGACGATGTAAAATTGGCTCAATTTAGCTAAACAGTCCTCAAGATTTTTAGAAATATCTTAGTAAACTACAAAAACACGTTTTTCGCGAATATCTCGAAAACGCTTCTTAAGAAAAATAAATTAATGCCATATTCGTGTTCAGCGACTTTAAATTAGCTAAGAAAACAACTCATTTTGGAGGTTCATTTTTTTTTGTTGCATAGTGTTATGGTTCATTTGATCAAACTATATGTTCACGCAAATATTTAGGCCTCTGCGATCAAAAATTACGACCTTACTAAAGAAATTCAAACTGACGTAAGTACGAATGCATATATTTTTTATTGGAAAAAGCTTAAATATATATATAAAGGAAATAAATGGCTAAAAGCATATACATAAGTATTCATAATACAAGTAAATTTCGATGAAAATTTTCAAGAACACTTTATTATTATTGATTTTGAAACGTTTTTTGTTTCTCCTGTAAAAAATATAAAAATGTAGTTACGTCCGTTTGCATTTAAGCTGACGATATGTACTTGAAGTACATACGAACCAATAAATTTATCTTAAATACAAACAATACAACGGCAAGACAGTTGTAAGTTACGGATGGTAAAATTGAGCCTGCATTAGATAAATTTTTTTTTCAAGAAATTGGAGTACGATGCATCAAAACAATTCACATATTCCATTTGCATTGAAAATTATGTATATAGAGCTGAAGTTTGCACCAAGTGACACCACACACAGTGGATCAAACTCAAGAACGTTGAAAATTTAAAAAAGAAAAAAAAATTCTTGATTGGTTGAAAATTAATTAATTCTTTAATCGATTTTTCGTTTTTATTAACTAAAAGCATATTTCACCAACTTATTTAAATATCAGTTCATATTTTAAAAATGACTTTTCCATACAAAAATGAATGAAATTCAACATTTAAATATCAATTTATATATAAATAGAGTTGGTGAAATTGGCGCTTAAACATGCATTGATATTTAAATAGCGTGGTGAAATTGGCCCTTAACATTGTTTTTCCTTTTTATTGGTGTATATCTAAAACGAAATGAATCTCATACATGCATTAACTTTTCATCAGTCCCACTGTGCTTCACTTTATGTGTGCTATTTAGCAATTAAAAACTATACGACGACCTGTCCGCCAGTGACCGACCCTGTGTGGTTAGTGCGCTGGATTTGTAATGGCTTTCTGAACACGTTTATAATTTTCCATTGTCTTTCTATGAACAATTGTTTGTCAATTTGTCTTTTAGCTTTCATTTTTGTTTCTTTTAACTACTAACTATTTTCTCTTAACATTTTTTTTATTTTCCTGTCATTGTGGCAGATGTTGTTTATTATTTTTTTTTATATATAAAATTTAATAATTGTATATAAAACCTACGCATTGATTCGATATTTCTGCTCTTATGTATTTTTATTGCTTGTTTGCTGTTTTATTTCATATTGCTTACTTCCTTTAATTTACCTTGAATTGTCGGTTTTTTTAAATCATTATAAGCATTTTTACAATATATTCTTATTCATACAATTATTTATTTGTTCTTTATTCAACTTTCAATATTTTTTTTATCTATGTAGTTGTACAACAAGTACATACATAAATTGTGCAATTTTTTTTCTACGAATAAATGAATAATAAAACAACAAACTTTGTGAGTCAAGTTAAAACTATTTATAGGTTTTTTTTAACAGAATTGATAATTATATTGTTTAAATAACTTTACAAATAAAATAAAGTAACATTGCGCTAATTAGATGTTGTTAGAGTGACAAATTATATGTAATCGAATTTTTATGTAATCGAATTTTTAGCTATAGGCAAGTTGCAATCAGTCACCTTATTATGCAACTCGCTAAAGCTAAATCTCTATCGATTTTCGGCTACGAGTTCGATTTATAAATGTGTATTACTAAATAAGGCCCTATGCTGCTAAAATGAACCTATACTATATTAAACTAAATCAGGCAATGGCCTAAAAATAAAACCCCCAAAATTTTACTGTTTTATGTCATAATAATGAACCTAAATCAATTTTCATTCGATTATAATGCTAATGAATGCTTATAGTATGTTTCCACCGGCATGATTTATACAAATCATGATGATTTGTGCAAATCATGTTAACTTACACATGATTTACCATACATTTTGCATATGGATAAATCACCTCAAAGTGGTTGATTTATTTTAAATAATAGGTTTGATGCCGTACTCCACATTGGGCGCCCGCGGGATCCCAATTTTACCGAAAACTGTTCCCGTACTCAAAGTTTGGGCAAGTAAGGGAGCTTTTGAGAGAGTAATGTTCTTCTGCTTCTTGACCGAAACAGCCCGTAATTTTTCTTTGGGCTAGTTTGGGCAAGCCCAAGGCGAATTCAGTATCAGGTGACCTTATCGCTACAACAATTTTACAACACAAAAAACAACACGTAGTTTTCTATGCTACAAAACCAATCTGTCAGAAGATTTCTAAGAAAATTTTGACGTTTTGGTTCAAAATGCTCAATTTGGTAGCAACAGCTGATAATCAGCTGGGCTGATAAGGTCACCTGATACTGAATTCGCCTTGGGCAAGCCGATAAACGATCAGCTGTTTGAAAAATAACCAATTACAAAGTAAAATTAAATTGTCCTAAACACTAAAAACATTGAAAATTTTTATCAAAAAGGTTTATAAACAAGTGGTGAACTAAGTTTTATCAGTTTTTATGTAAAATTAAGAAACAAAACGTTCTAGATATGCCACAACATGTAAGTAAACGCATGGATGTGTATGTGTGTAAGTATGTATTTACTTGTGCTTTTGGTAAACATTTTTGGTTTTTCTTGTTCCCGTACTTTTGTAAATTTTTTGTATTATTGAGAGAAATTATAGCTTGTTCTCATTTTACCGAACTTTGCCCAAAAAGTACGGGATCAAACCTAATGTCGAAAATACTATTTTTCGAACTCGATTTATGTTTGCAATAGTGACTGACAATTTCGCAAAAATGACATTAAGGAATATTTAATCAATTTTAAACGTCAACCGCTTGTGAATAAAATTCACATTAGAGCTGCTGCGCTCTCCTTATAAAGCATGTGCATAAATTGAGTCCGAAAATTCGAACAACAAATCACTCATAAGCTCGGTGGAAACACTTTGAAGTGATTTACTTAAACCTACTTGATTTATAGTCGGTGGAAACATACTATTAGTCATGTTTTAAGGCTCAATTGGCCGTCTCTAATGTAAAGTAATTGCAACAGTAGAAAACAGCTGATCGATATTGTTATGTGAAAAGTAATGAAAATGGTTAAAGGCCCGATGGTAATGTAATGTAACTGCAACGTGGGAAACAGCTGATCGATATTTTTATATGAAAAGTAGGTTACGTTTCATTACATATCTCCACAAGTCAGGCATACGACTCGTCTAGAAAATTTTTATGTAAATCACTAAGAAAAATTACTTCTTTCAATATGAATTGTATACTCAAGTCGACCGTCTGCCTTGTAGAAACAGGGTGTTAGTATAGTCGTATCATCAGCAAATATTGAAGGTATACATCTGAGAAGTAATGGAATATCAGCGATTTAGATGTTTTATAGTCTTGGAGAAAGACAAGCACCTAATGGGCATCCTGCCGTAATTTTAACTTCCCACGATTTAATTTTTCCAATCGAAATTTGGAACATTTTTAGGTAATGCCTTTTACAAGCTCTAGCATTTTTACATTTTATATATTTTTGTAATTTTGTAACAAAATAATGTTAATTTTTTTTTTTTGTAAAATACAAAATAAATACAAACTCCATTCATTATACTACACCAACTGCTTATGTATGTATGTGATTTTGCTTACTGCAATAATTAAAAATTAAATAAAAAGTTAAACAAACTTTTAAGCAATACAAATTGTTAAAATGAACTGAATGCGGTCATACAACTCACAATCACTTGTCCATATGTGGCAGACATCAAGCCAGAAAAATCACCAACAACAAACACAAAACACAAGCTACAATTAAAGTATGATCACCTAATTGGGAACTAGCTTGAAAAAAGTAAGAAGCACTCACTCAATCAGTTACAAAACCCGTACAAAGTCTTGTAAAAATGTGGAAAATTGTTTTTCAAAATAGTTTCATATGGTATAAATATGACTGTAAGTGCAGATTATGATGGCAATCAACGATGCATGAAATACAGAGAAAAACACTTTTAATTTTTGTGAGAAAATTTTATTCTAATCAGGCAAAGTATTTAATATATCAATCAAAATGTTGTGATATTCCAGTGGCACACATAAATTTTAGTTTAATTATAATTAATAATTATTAAAGTTCAATCAACGACAAGAATCTTACACTCACCCTCTGTTTCCACAAAACGGGCGTTGCGGTTGACTTGAGTAGCAAATTTATATGAAAAGCACTAATTTTCATATAAAGTTTCTAGACGAGTCGTTTACCTGACTTTTGGTAGGAGGGTGTATCAATTTTATTTAAAAATTTTTTTTACATCACAGAAGTAATACTTACGAGTAGATGCAAAAGTTACTGGTTTGTAAAATTGTCTGTAATAATTTTCTACTTTGTTAAAGAGCCCGCCTAACTCTACGTCTCCACCTGACATGAAATTTTGTTGTAACTTGAAGTTATAACCGAGTTGTTAAAACAAATGCACTAATAATAATGTTATAACTTGAAAAAAAAAACCATTAACTTGAGCAGACCACACTTAACATTAACTTGAAGTTAATGTTAAAGTTAGTCATTTTCACCCTTATCGGGAATAAAAATTCACGTGAAATGTGTTCCCTTTTCATAAAATTGTGATTGCCAATGTTTTCGTTGTTGTTGTGTCTGTATACTATTTTCTAGTTTTGTTCTTAATTTTTTATTCACAGGAAATATTTCACGTGAAAAAAGTGTTCGCCTTTATTCCCGATAAGGATGTTTATATCAGGCGGAGACCGCAAGTTATGTTAGTGCTTTCCACAAGCATTTTTCGAAGCTTTTGTTATCAAGTAGGCAATGCATTGCTACCCTCAGTTGTTTATTGCTTCCAAATCGGATTTTTTTTTGCTGGGACTCTTCAGTACACAGAAAAAATTATGAAAGTTTTTTTAACAAACATGTTTTTGAATTGACAGTTACATCCAATCATAGCTGTTAAGTAATGATTACTAATCGTAATGATTACTAATTTGATTACTTTTTTTTTAAAGGTGAAGTAATGATTAAATTACGATTATATTCAGTTTCGTACTTAGTAATCGTGATTACGATTACTAATAATGGAAAAGTAATCTGAATTACTTAAAATTACTAAAAATAATCAAAAAGAATCAAAAGTAATCCAACTACTTTCAAAGATTACTTTTGATCCTTAATAAATAATCAAAAAGAATCAAAAGTAATCCTTAGAAGTAATCGGATTATTTTTTTACTACTTTTGATTCTTTTTGATTATTTTTAGTAATTTTAAGTAATTCAGATTACTTTTCGATTATTAGTAATCGTAATCAATTATTTATCAGCAATTCTTTTAAAGGCAATTATATAATCATTACGATTCTTTTTAAAATGTAATCTACTTGATTACTAATCGTAAACGAAATTTAACAGCTCTGCATCCAATATAAGTCATATTATCAAAAAAGAAGTTACTTTAACAAAAACTTTTGATAATGTTTTATCACTTTTTAGAAATAGTTATTCTATATTTTGTAATTAATTCTCCGCTTGGAATCCATTCTTCCAGGTCCGATTCGGGTGAATTGAGAGAGGAAAGCAGGGACTCACAAATTTGTAATTTAAGTTTATTTGTAAGTTTATTTTAAATCTGTGATAGTTTTGAAAAAATTCGTTCATTAGAAGCACTACTATGAGGCAAAGTAAATATATACGAGGGCGGTTCGGAAACTTCTTAGCCCAGCACAAAAAGCGCGGTATAAACAGAAAAAAGTTAAGTGTTTTGGAAACTTCCATCTCTGCTATGAACACATGTTAAATTTTGTTTCGATCTGGCAACTCCTTCATATAGAAACAGGTGTTCACAAAAGACGCATCCGCGATTTTTTAACAATGGAAAATTTAGAAATGCGTGGTGTCATTAAATATTTACATAAAAAAGGTTTATCGGGACAAGAAATTCATAATGATATGGTGAATGTGTTAGGTGAAAGTGCTCCTTCATATGCAACAGTAAAAAATTGGGTTGCTGAATTTAAACGTGGTCGTACAAGCATTGAAGATGAACCACGTAGTGGACGTCCAAAAACAGCAACAACAACAGAAATTGTAGCCAAAGTGCATGATATGGTATTAAATGATCGACGAATAAAAGTGCGTGAAATAGCTAATGTCATGGGCATCTCAAATGATCGAGTCCATTTAATTTTGCATGAAGAACTACAGATGAAAAAGCTTTCTGCAAGATGGGTGCCGCATTTGTTAACAGTCGACCAAAAACGCATAAGAATGAACATTTCTCAAGCTTGTTTGGATCGTTTTAAGCGAAATAAAATGGATTTTAAGCGTCGTTTCATAACTGTTGATGAGACATGGATCCACCACTATACTCCAGAGACAAAATAACAATCCAAACAATGGACTGAAGCTGGAGGAAGTGCCCCAAATGCAAAAACAATTCAATCGGCTGGTAAGGTTATGGCAACGATTTTTTGGGACTTCAATGGTATTTTATTGATTGACTATCTGCAAAAGGGTAAAACAATAAATTCAGAGTACTATTGCAACCTTTTGGATCAATTAAATGTACAAATTCGAGAAAAACGTCCTGGCTTACAACACAAAAAAATTATTTTTCATCAAGACAACGCACCAGCGCACAAGAGTGTTTTAACAATGGCTAAAATCAACGAATTAACGTACGAGTTGCTTGACCACCCACCTTATTCTCCTGATTTGGCTCCCAGTGACTTTTACCTGTTCCCAAATCTAAAAAAATTCCTTGCTGGCAAGCGTTTTACCTCAAATGAAGATGCAATTACAGTTGTAAACCACTATTTTGAAGACCTTGAGGAAAACAATTTTAATCAAGGGATAGAATTGCTAGAAAAGCGTTGGACTAAGTGTATTGAAGTTTCAGGAGATTATATTGAAAAATAAAAATATTTTTGAAAAACTAACTATTCTCTTTCATTGATAGGCTAAGAAGTTTCCAAACCGCCCTCGTATATATATATATATATGTAACGAATTCATATAAATTTGAATACATATATATTTTCATCAAATCTATTTTTCAAATTTCCATTCTCGAACCAAAACTTTTCTGCATTAGTGATCTTACGTAAATCTTCAAATGTTTTGGTGTTTACATTACTTTCTAGCAGTTTAAACTCATGGACGAAAGTCTCTGGTTCGACAATTATGTTTTTGAACTCAGAAACAGTTTCAAAATAATTTATGTCTTGTTTGGAGTTTACGAAAACCGGGTCAAAATATTTCAAAATATTAAGTTTTTTATATTAAGTTGATAAGTTCATTTTAAGGGCTTTGGACACGATCAAAATGCTTTCTGTCAAGTTCGTGTACGTGTGCTTGTCGGCTTGATGTTACCATGCTTGATGGCCCATCAAGCATTCATTTTGATTTTGATTTTGTGCTGGTCGTTTGGCTAAAAAATTTTATAAAATGTCTCTAAATAAAGAAATGTTAATAACAATAATGTATTTTTTTGTATTTTGTATTTTTTGTATTAGTAACTTTTCTGTTTTCTCTTAAATTTCGATTTTTTTTACAACTGTTCACAATGAAAATATAATTATAATGAAAATTTGTTCGTGCTTGACGGGTTAACACATACACGTATATAAAAAGTGACAGCAAGCATGCCAAAAATCAAAATTTTTTAATTTTCCATCAAGCATCGTTGGTGTCACACATACTAACATATTTTCACTCATACTATAACCAATCTCATCAAGCATTTTGACCGTGTCTAGACCCCACAAACTTTATATGAAAAAATTAGGTATGCATGGAATATGAAAGTTGCACAAAAGTCAGTTGTTGTAATAATAATATCGCAGGCAATTTTTATGTGCACGTTCACAAAACTTATGTATGGAAATATGTACATATACAACACACATGCATAAAAGTGTACTGAGAACTTTTGTGAGGAATATTGGAACCAAGGCACTAGCATCGCTAGATTGTAGGTTTATTATAGGAAATGTCAAACACTATACAAAACTGAATATTCGTTAGTTATTTATGGATCCCCAAATAAAAGCATGTTTTTAGGCTTATACCTACACAATCCAAATTTGACATTTGGCTTCTTCTTCTTCTTCTTCCTGTTGTGCTGACATACTATGTAGTATGTCAAAAAAGGTGACTTCGGACACTTAGTCCATGGTGTCACCTTTGTGGTGATAATTTTTTGTTGTTGTTTAGGAGCTTCCTTCGGTTGCTGCGAACGACCTACTATACCTTCGTATAGGAAGTAGGAGTTTCCAAGATCCACTCCTTTGTGGTGATTGTTTTTATAATTGTTTTTGTTTTTGCATGTGGTTAATGGAAACCAACGGGATATCGCGGTGATACCGTTAACCGACGCCAACCATTAATCACATGCGGTGAGACGCAAAACTCTCGAAGGCCAATAAACAACAGTGGCCTGGTTGCATTTAAGAAATAATTGCCAACGACGCGTGATGTTGACTCGCCCAGAGCTGCTTTACGAATCCCCGACATTTGGCTTGGTATAATGACATTAGTCACCTGGTGTAGTGCTGCCACCTAATAAATGCGCCTTGATTGGAACTTGATTGGAAATTTTCATTGAAATGATACAAAGGGATAAATTAAAAAAAAGGATCATAAAAAGTGTCATTCGCATGAAAAAGGGCTCAAAAGTGATATTTTAGTGTCACAACGGCAACGCTGAACCTAGCCTTTATAGTTGTGAGTTAAAACTACTTAATGCACCAATTTTTAATATCAAATTGTACGGAGTTACTCGTTAACACCTAATACAATTTCGTTCTTATTATAAGAGTAACTTCCTGCCAAATCTTTCTTATGCATAAGGCCGTGAGGTCCTAAGAGTTTAGAATTTTTCTTTTACTTTTTATAGAAAATAATAATTTTACTTTTTTTTTAATTAACTTCCTTAAAAACATGAAAGCATATGTATGTAGAAAAAGCATTATTACCAACATTTTAAAATTTGTTTCAATTGTTAAAACCTTTTATTTAAAAGAAAACGAACTGTAATTTTAGATCTTGTAAAAGCATCGTTCGTTATTACCAGGGAAACCAAAAATATGATCTAAAAAAAGAGTTTTATGCGCATTGAATATGCACTAAAAACTTGTAAATATGCACTTAAAAGTAAAAACATATGCTCTTAAAAATAGAATAAATTGGTTTATTTGTAAATGAAAATATATTTTTAAATCAAAAATTCAACAACATTTGCATATAAAATAAGAAAATAAAAAATAAACAAACAAAAAAATGAAACATAATTAACAAAGAAGTTTGAAGTGCAGGTTAAGAGTCTGAACACAATGCAACGATAATTTATTGCGGTGCGGTTTTTCATACGATTTTGAAGTAAAAAACCGCAGTGCGGAACAGTATAAAATTAAAATCTATTTTATTTTCTCTGCGGACTTTCTTATTCTCTCAATTTTTGACACTCTTTCTCTTTCTGATGTTGCCACATTTTTTGAATAATTGGCGGTGTTCACGACATTGTTGTAACAAAAAACATGATTTTTTTTGTCATAAAATGTAAAAGTTGAAAAAATATATCAAATATATCTATGAATGTATAAAATGTTAATAATTTTTTGTTTTTAGTTACTGCCATTATAAAATATTTAACACAAAGAGTAATTTTTTTTATAAAAATGTATGCACAAAATAAATTAATAAAAATTTAAACAAACAATGACAAGTACTGCCGTCGCCGTCTTCCGTTGTATTATGTTTATTTTTCTCTCCCGCAACGAGAAATCGCACCGCACCGCAAACATTGTGTTTAGACTCTAAAAAAATTTTGACCAAAACAAATAATACAAATTAATTTTTATTGGATGCATAAGAATTTAACTTTAATTTCAAAAGATCACGATATCAGAATTAAGGCTTTGGAAGTGTATTTTGGATAAATAAGACAAGATTTTAATTTATAATTTTTATTTCAATAAATAACAAAATATTGGCCTAGAATTTGAAATAAAAATCGTTTCTGCCTCATCTTAATGAGTTTTCATACATTTATACTGTTCCTTCAAGGTCTTCTCGAGGCAGAGTAAATCACACATAGCTAAGCTGAATTTGTATTGCAACTAACGTCCGTAAAACTGCGTTATAAATAAAAAAAAATGTATACACTACATGGAACATTGGAACAGTGATTTAGATGGCGAAAAATGTGGACCAACCGCTTAATTTGTAAGCATATTAACCCAGATAGGGCAGGGAAAAGTTTTTCTTAAAAACTGAAATTTTTATTTCGAAAATAAAATTTTAATGAGTTGCTAGAAAAAAAATTTCATATAATTTTTTTTGGAATGGGGTGTTTAAAAAAAAGTTGGTGGTGCCAAGCGGCTTGAAATAAAATAAATTCTATAAAGTTGGCGTTGGCCGAAGTAGTTAGCACGTTGACTACAAAACCGAAGGTCCTGGGTTCAATCCCTGTATCCGACAGTCATTAAAAATAACAACACCACGCATTTTTCTGATGTGCATTAGTGTCCCTTTGTGTCAGTTGTTGTAGGGAAGTTCAAGTGATGAAGGCATAGTCACTGGTCACTGAACTATACCGACTTCAGTAGATACTAATCCTAATGTAAGATCAGAGCGCCCTCCTTCGTTGTGTAGCAAAATCATCGGCGAAGTAAAATAATCAATAAAATGGCTACAAGACACAGCTTCAAAAAATTAATACGCCCCATTTAACATCAGAGAGGCACTGCAACACTGCATTATTAAAAACGTGCGAAAAGCAGAGTTGTAAAAGAATGAAGCTTTCCTCTATCTCTTCTTTCACCACCTGTCTTCTCTCTCACTATCCCTTTCCTAAAGAAGGTAACACCTAGTATTAGCAGTAGGCATTAATTGCCTGAGTGTTACTTCTCTTTAAAAAAAAAAAAAAAATTCTATAAATTCTATATAAAATATGCGTGTAAGACTGATATATGCATAAACATGCTTTAAAGGGTAAAATATGCAAAAATATGCACTAACAAATCGATGCCAAAATTCATTAAAAGTTCTGAAACGGATAAATATCTTGTCCCCGCATTAATACGTGATACAAGAAAAAGCGTGGAATTGCATATTTGCGGTTTCCCTGGTTAGTACAATAACCAACATTAACTTAAACTAGGGACACACTTGACAAACATTTGCCCAAAAAGCGTAACCAGTAAATACTAATGAAAATTTTTTTGCTTCAGACACGTGTTTATTAAGTTAATTAGTTTTATATTTAACAAATAGGCAAAGTTATAGAATACGATATTATTGGAAACTATTGAACTTAATTAACTCTTTTCTGAATCAAAAGATTTGTCATTAGTATTTACTGGTTACACTTTTTTGGGCAAATGTTTGTCAAGTGTGACCGTACCTTTAGTCATCCTCATCATTTGCTATTGTGGTAATACGAGTATCAAAAAAAAGTTTAATAACCTCCACTTACCAATGTAATGCAATTTTTACAAATACTTGTATAAATAATATAAATAAAAAAAATATGTGCACAAGTTTCTTGTTCACCCACATCTTGTAACTTTTTGTCGGTTTCGCTAAAAAAATATGTAGCTTTGACTTTGTTTCTCTATTAAATACTCTTATAATAAAATTATACAACGACTTTTTGGGGCAGCAATATTGAACTTAATTAACTTTTTCTATGTTTTAATAAACACTTGTCTGTTTATTTTAATTTTCTTCAACGTTTTGTATTGGCGTGAATTTTTTATACAACAATTTTTTGATGATTTTTGATTTCTTTTGTTTCTCTAACATGACTTTGCATGTTAGTCGCCAGTTACGAACGAGTTTAAATTATGAAATTAAGTGTGGGAATAAATGGTTTTAAAAAATACTGTATTATCTCTCTATAGCATAAAGTCGTTCCCTTTTTGGGCAAAAATCCTACACTTAATGTTTGAAATTATTTTGAAACAAGATACTATTTAAAACATTTTTTTAAAAGCTTATCAATTCTTTAGATATACTATTCATTTGTTCTCTTTTCGATGATAAGCTTCATTTAGCTTTTACAGGAGACATTGAAGCCAACATTGTTGTTTAAATCACCCTCAAAAATGTTCCGTGATTATTAAAGCTAGTCAGGATCATGCATGCATGAAAATAGCTTAAGTTAGTTGGAATTGGCAGCCGCCATCCATCAATTCCATCAAAAATTATCGGCTACTGGAAACAGGTCTGTAAGAAGGAGAGAGCGTGCTCTCGCTTTCCAAACTGCTTCCGCATTACATGATTTTTGTATGTGATAGTGGGACATCACATAGGTCCCGGACTATCAGCTAATTTTTAAGTTGAATGAAATTTTTTTGGTTGTTTGATTGTATGGAACTTTCGCTAGTTTACGTAAGCGAGAGAGAATGCAGTTTGTATAAAAATAGTATATAGATCAGTGATTCGCAAGACAAAATATGTTTGTATTGGTGAGAATAATGAGAGTACACTTGGAGAAAAGTTTTGTAATTTCAAATATGTACATGCTGTGGATATTAATTGTTTGAATATTTTTTGTAAATAAGCGTATTAATAAAAACTTAAGTAAAAATTAAAAAAATTAATAATCCATTTAACAATGTAGTGTATAAACTCCAAATTAAATTTATTCACAGCTCTGTGAAAACTATTAAAATATCTTTCTAAACTATCTTCCCTATTATTTTTAAATGTTTCATAGAATAAAATGCATTGCATATTGCCAAAAGCATTTATCAGAAAATATTTCTTAGCTTCCATAATTATTATTTTTTGCTGTATAAATTTATTAAATTTGAACTTTAATTTTGTTCGGTGTGCTCAAAAAAAAACTAAACAAAAAACTAGGAAAAAATTCGTACATACGTGCACAACTTCATTCGGTCGCATTCCCAGTGACGACTAAATGAAAGAGCATAAGCATGTGTGTGATTTTCTTGTCCACAATTGTGGTATGGCGTACTGTTCACTGATATAGAATGTATATTATAGATACTTCATACAAATGTTTGGATTCCATTAAAAACATGCACGGCTGCTCTTCCGCAAATCTCATTTACATGATATTTTTATACTGTTTGTTACCGTTTTTCCTTTTTTTAGTAGGTCCAATTATTATATGTATAAGGTATTTAAATTACCAATTTATTCTAAACATCCTGGCTGTCTAATTCTCTATAAAATAATAGTGAAATTATGCTTCTCACAGACATTTTTATTCTCCTCGAAGGGAAAAATTCTATAGTGAAGCAAACGTGAAATTTTTTTCCGCTGTCAGTTCTCAATGAATGGAAAAACACGAATAGGCTTAAAAATTAATAGAAAATCAAACAAGTTTAAGTTTTATAATAAGAAATACTAAAATAATAATCTATAATAATATTAAGATGAAAAGTTTGTATGTTTATATGTTTGTAAGAGGTAATCTCCGGTACGGTACGGCTAGTCCGATTAAAAAAATGTTTTCAACAAAATAAATACAGAAAACTGTTAACGGACATAGGTTATATAAGGTTCCACCAAAGTGCTTAGGGAAGGGTTCAGGGATGCTAAGCTCCCTATACTTATAAAATATTAATTATCGTTTTAGAAGAGATCTATTAAAGCAATAGTTTCCGTACTCAAAACAAAAACAAAACCATTTTGATGTGAGTACGCTGTTCTCTCTCTTAATTGCGCCTCCGGTTTATCTGACATCTCGACAGGGATGTTATTGTGAATTTTAAAATTGTACCAATAACTTTCAAGAATAGTACTTTTTTTACCTTAATTGTACTAAAAAAAACTTTTTAGTTCAAATTACATATTTTAGAGCTATGCTTTTTATGCCACGACACAGGAGCTGGGACGAGACTATACATTTATTTTTGTTTTGATTTCTTTGAAAATAAACGAAACAAAACGTTTGATTTTGTTTTGTTTCGTTCTTTGAAGCGAGTGAAACAAAAACAATTTGCTCAATTTGTTTTTGAATTCTTTTTGCACATTAGCACAAACAATACATTAATTTTATCGTACGCAGCTAGAAAAGAATACAATGGAGACCAAAAGGAAACGTTTTGAAATATAATATAATAGAATTTTATTGCATTATTTAACATATGAAATTTGTTTTATATAGCTAATGCCGGACATACACTACACAAGTTCAGTGCTCAAGTCTGGCACTGTGTAAACTAAGCTTGTGACACACATTATACAAGTAAACAGTGCATTTTTTATTTTAATTCGCCATAATGCTGGTGATTATTTGTATATTTCTAGGAACTCTGTCCAGAATATTTGTTCTGCGCTCATATCTCGTTGTGAACTCTTAAAACATTACGAAACAACTGAGCGTTTGCAACATACACTACACAAGTTCACTGTACAGTTTTCAAACTTGAGTAAATATCAAAATCATTTTGATATTTGCTCAGTTCAGTGCGTAAATAGCACAACCACCCCCATACACTACACAAACGCACTGTACAGTGCCAGACTTGTGCAGTGAACTTGTGTAGTGTATAGCCGGCATAAGCAGCATAGCTCTAACCGAGTGTCCTAAGACACCTCTCTTCTTTTTTATTTATTTTAATTAAAATAATCGTATATTTCCCGGCTACCAAATCGTTTTTACAAATTTGCTACACCTGCTTAAGTTAAAATTTAGGATGTACAAATTAATAGCATATGCTCTAGCATCCAAATTCAGGAGGAAAATAATTTGGAAATAGACGAGTTCAAATTTGTTTATTTTTTCGTTATGTTTTACTTCCACAATGCTGTTTATAATTCTTTGAAAATAAATTCAGTGTAAGACTGGGGATTTTCCTTAAACGTACTAATTGTACTTTTCTAGTTTGAATTTCGTCAAACCTGCCTCTCGACATAGCGAGAATCACTGTCTCTCCGCAAACATCTAATTAATTTTGATTGATAAAATAAATAAATTTACCCACAACGTTTTCTGGATTCAGATCAGTGATGTCAAAAATAAAATTATAGTTGTATGTGTGAGAAACGTTGTCTCGTTGCTCTCGAAAGTACACAGGAAAAATAATTATTTTGAATAAATTATGTTTATTGAAGTAGCTAAAAATAAATAAAAAGGAGCCTATGTGATAGAAAATTAAAAAATAAGACGAAAAAATTAAATAAAAAAGTTGGCGGCGATTCATATTTTTCAAGTTATCGGGCTCCGAACTTTTCATAGGAAACTCTGAAAAATCTAAAAAAAAATTTAAATGGCTTATCAGATAATAATGTGAAAAATAAGAAAAAAAACTTAAACAAACAAATTTGCAGCAGCCCATATTTCCCGAGTTATTGGTCTCTAAAGTTTAAATGGAAAGTGCAGTTTAGTGAAAATGTTCCAAAAAAAAGTCAAAATGTTTTCTAAATACATATTAATTTCTTTCCTTAAACGTCTTACAACATCAAACACATTAAATATCGCGAAAAGCATTGGTGATCATAGAATATTTTTCCCATACCACTTCTTTTCTTTCACTGTATCTATAAACAAATTAATACACCCGCTACGCATGTGTTCTCGTCGCTGTCTCATCGACGACTAAATGGAAGAGAATAAGAATGTGTGTGATTTTAGTTTGCACAATTGTGCCATGAAACTGACATCAATGATTCAGATAGTAAATAATGGGCCTTGTTACGAGTGTCGTATTTCGACTACGACTACGACATTTCGTACTAGATTAAAGAAAAAATGTTGCAATGTTCTTTAGTCTTATACAAAATCGTCGTAGTTGAAGTCGTAATACGACACTCGTAATAAGGCCCAGTATAATGACATGTCAATGTCCTTGTCGAAGGACAAAACTCTGATACTTATATTAGCTACGTTTATAGTAATAAGTTAACAATGGGCTTTATCGTGGTTGGCGTATTTCGACTTCAACTATGACAATTTGGTAACAGATTAAAAAAAACTTGTTCCATTGTTCTTTAATCTATTACAAAAACGTCGTATTCGAAGTCGAAATACGCCAACCACGATAAAAGTTAATGACTCCAATAAAATGATCCTTAAAAAAATAGTTTAATTTATTTTAATATAAAAACGCTTAAAAGATCGTGGTTTTATAGAATAAGTTTAATGCACCATTTGAAGCGGCTTGACAAAATCTTTCAGATGATGTCAATAAAACTAAAAAATATTCACCTTTTTAGACATGGTCCAGTTTAACAATAGTCACTTTAGACCCCTCAAATGTTTTGAAAATCCTCATTAAAAATATCGATCTTAATTGTAAGAAAGGCAACAATTTTTTTGAGTGAGTCGCTCTAATGTACATACATATGTACATGTTTAACATTTTTATTACAATTTTTCCCAAAATTGACCCACTGTTTCCGCAAGTCTGGCAGTCGACTCGTCTAGAAAATCACTAAAAAAATTTACTGCGTCTGGCTTGTAGAAACAGGGAGTAATATTTTACTTGTTCAGTAGAACATTATGGTTTTAGTGAAATTTTAAACATAAAACTTTATTAAGGGCCTTATTTTGTAAAACGCAACGCTGAACGTTAGCAAATTTTATATGGAAAAAATTTAAATTACATAAACAAAATACATATAAGATTTTTAAACACTTGGCGTTGCGTTTTACAAAATAAGGCCCTGAGTAATGTGGAAGTG
The DNA here is from genome assembly GCA_944452675.1 of Tachina lurida. Lineage (NCBI taxonomy): Eukaryota > Metazoa > Arthropoda > Insecta > Diptera > Tachinidae > Tachina > Tachina lurida. The sequence goes on along the minus strand of OX101753.1, from coordinate 127,908,145 downwards.
AAAGAAGTAAAAACAGGGTGTGTCTGTTTTCAAAAAATTTAATATTAAGAACACAACTGGGACCCAACACGACAAATTTGTGGGTGTAAATTCGTCGTATGAATCACAATAATGACGCAAAAATAATGTAATTATAATTGAATAAGTTGTTTACTGTTTGTGTAAAAAAAGAAAAAAAAATTAGTTAAAGAATTTTAAATTTTGTGACTCGTCTCAGTATGAAATTTTATATTAATAATATTAATTTATAGAAGATTATGCTTTCTTCAAACTACATAATTCAAATAATTTGAATTCAATTTGAAGCACTAAAAGATCCGAATGTGAACCAAATAATAGGTTATGTGTTTCAATAAAAATAGGATGCATTAAGAGCGATGGAGAGGAGTAGAGGGGGAAAATTGTGCGTCTCTGACATTAGAAACATGGAAAATGATAATCTGAAGAGAACAATAAGCTGTTAGTAGGTCAACTGTACGGAAAACATTAAGCTACGAACACTCGATGATATTGATTCCAACATTGCCAACCTTAGCGAAAAGATTAACAGGCTGCTGAACATGCCACTACCTCCCATACGCAGACTGTGTTTAATAGAATTTATTCTACGGATATTGAACGTCTCGTATATGAAAAAAAAAAGAGTTAGAAGAGAATGAGAACAGCACAGGTCACCCCAACATAAAATCACACTTAAAGATAGCACTAAACGACAACCAGAGTTGCTGGCAATTAGAATCCTGTTATTAATTTTAATTGTCATTTTACGACTGGAGTATTATCCACACAGCTGGAAGCTTGCCAAGGTAAAAATGATTCCAAGGCTGGGCAAAAATCTTACCAAGGCCAATAAGTTTACTGTCAACAATGTCAAGAGGCCAATAAGTTTACTGTCAACAATGTCAAAATCTTCCAAATGCTACTCATGACGAAATTGTCCCCAATGAAGCATGAAGGCTTAATTTTAAAATTTAAGAAATATGTACCATTAAACATTCTAAAGCTTTTGGAAAGTTATATTCTAGCCCGGAAGTTCATTTTTGTGGAAGGAGACTTCATGGTGCGCCCGAATTTATCTCATCCGGTGTAACACAGGGGAGTCTACTGGGGCCAGTTTTGTATTTGATTTATACTTGTGATATGCCTGTGAGCAGTAATATATACAGTTCTACGTTTGCTTTGGTCCATTGTGACTCTGCTTATGCGGAGACCACATCGTCGAACCAACCAGAGCTCAATATAAAGCTACAGATACGTTGCAATTCAACACTGGGAACGCCAGAAAGTTCCCGGAATTGCAGAGCGCCCATTGTGTCCATTCTCTTTCTTGCAAGTCCACGACAGTGACACAGAAAATGTTCTACACTTTCCTCTTCATCGATATCTTGGCAACTGTGGCAAAAATCATTGTGTTCGACCTTTAACCTTTCTGCATGCCTACCTATGAGACGGTGTCCGATAAGCACATCGAGATCTGTTTTCTATTGTTTAAAATCAAAGAAGCTATATTTTTCCTACTTAGATGAGTCCATAACTGCTTGGTGACCATGCAGTCATTTCTTGTGAACCACCTTCTATTTTCTTCTGTCTTGCGGCTAAGTCTGAGTTTGCAAGAGAGTAGGATTAAACCCACACATTTTAAATCCGATGGAACCTATAAGGTTGTCCCAGTTCTAGCAAGCTCATCAGCCCCAGAGCTCCTCTGAAAGCCTCTATGCACACGGGATCCAGATGATCCTCTGCCATCTCGTTTATAGATGATCGGTAGTCGGGGGCTGTGGTTGTTCTTAGAAGAGAGGATTCAACGATCATAATAGCTGCTCGACTATCAGTGTATATGTTAATCAAAGTCGTTGAAGTGACATTCACTTTCAACCAATCCGCAACTTCTTTTATAGCAAGGATGTCTGCCTGGAAGACCCTACAGTGATCCGGAAGTCGCTTTGCAATACAAAGACCAAAAGCCTTCTTGTTTTTTGGAGCCTTCCGTATAAAAATTAACACTTTTTCTTCTGCTTGGTGTTCCATTCATCCACAATTTTATGTACGGCATCCAGGTTTTGGTAATTCCTGCAAACCCAAGTTTCATCGTCTAGTATTCTACAGTGGCCGGTACCATTTCCGTCCACAGAGAGTTACAACGAAGACGGATTGCTGAGGTTTTTGCTATCTTTTTCCCTACTAGGTCTAATGACAGTATGTGCAGGAGCATCCCCAATGCATCCGTAGGAGTAGTTCGAAGAGCAATGGTTATATACAAGGATGCAAGTCTTTGTACCTTGTGTAAGATATGTATATGTATTTTGCATTTTGCAGTGTTGGACATTTTTATCTCTGTATTATTAAGAGTGATAGGTTGGAAAACAGGTACATATCTTATACTTGTTGGAAAAGGGGACTAGTTCCGTTTTATTAGGATTAACGACAACCCCACGTTTCTCCGTGCATCTTTTTAAATGTGAAAGACCATCTTATAGGACATCCCCTAGAAAAATGAGCAATTTTCCTTTGACAGTTATTGCCATATCATCAGCATAAGCCACGATTTTGCATACCCGCTATTCTAGAGATAGCAGCGCGGGGCTTAGAGCTGGACAGTGGCAAAAGAACTCCTCCCTGTGGTACACCTCTGTTTACAAATCAGTTTTGCCTAGAAGCTCTTGGAGCTGAAGTTATCCTGCGGTAAGTTAGAGATTCTGAATCCATCTACAAAGTCCTGCATTTACCCCCAAATTCGAGAAGGCAACAATTATCGCATCTAAATGTTATTAAAAGCCAACTCAAAATCTACGAAAGCTACGAAGGTATATTCATGGAGAATAAAATTAAACGAATAGAAGTGTGTTCAGGTAACATTTGCCCCACGAAGAGATATTTCTTCCTCCATTCGATTCAACAATCAAGTTCTTCCCCAACATTCACAGGTGAAATACTTTGGTATACACATCGATCGACGGCTTACATGGAAACACCACATTGATTCTAAGCTAACACAAATGAAACTCAAACTAACCCAGATACATTGGCTGGTTGGTAGAAATTCAACCCTCAGTCTAGATTATAAACTTTTGATATACAAGTCGCTTTTGAAACCTATATGATGTTATGGAATTCACCTATGAGGCAATGCTTCAGCTTCAAATGTAGACAAAATCCAACGAAGGCAAAACAAAATTTTGCGAATAATAACATCGGATCCATGGTACATAAAAACATCAAATTTACATTATGATTTAAATATGCCACAAGTGGCTGAAGAAACTGCAAAATATGCATGCAAATGCTTAACAAAACTGGAGCACATCCGAATATGCTTGCTCGTAATATCTTGAACTTTACTGGAGGATATCCGCTTAAAAAAGAGGGACACAAGGGCTCCAATACGCAACACTTCAGATGAAACTGATTGAAAATATTTTATTTTGCTTAGCACGACTCATGTATTATTAATTTATTAATTAAGTTTATGTCCGACACTGGTCCGGCCTAATAATTATATTTAGATTTAAGATTTGACTACTTATTGTTAGTTCATAGGATTACAAGAACAACATTTGGCACTGATCGGAAGAGAACATATACTGCATAGGGCAAGAATCGAAAGTGAAACATATATATATATATATACCAGAACTATTTTAGCTTCTTTTCTAAGATTCGATTAAGCTCCTCTCTGTTGTCTTTAAACATAAAAGCATGTTTAACAATACTTTTTTTTATTTTCAGATTATATTCCATAATTGCACCGAACACCTTAAGACCAAATTCGCAGTATCATGTAGCCGTAAGTATACATAAAGCGCCAGAGGCAGCTAAAGTCAAGGTCGGCATAATCGGCAGTGCGTACAGTGACTTTAAAACTGTCGAAGTCAGACCGTTCTCTACGGAAACGATACATTTTGAGGTAAGATTGTCATTCTCATTATTCTGTAGCTATTTGTCGTTGTCACGTTAATACAATACAAAGAAAAAAATTGGCGCTTGTGTACTCGCTGTCTAAAGCAATTGACCTTAGAAATTGTAGACCTTAGAAAATAGCAAAATATATTGTCAATAGCACACTACCCCAGGAGGATCTATAGTAGATCACGGGTGTGGCAATCCCGGGGCCCCAGCTGTGGTAATGAGGCTTTTTCCGTTGACGTAGCTTTGGTGCTTTACCCATAGAACTTATGTGTTACTACCCAATTTCTGGCAACAGAGCAACGGATGTGCATATATTTATAAAAGGAAACAGGTCTGTTATGTCAATCAAGTGCAGCGTCACCTGGAACTTCCCTGAGTTCAAAAGACGATAGAGGTGAAGACTTTCGGGGTGGAGCTTCGAGGTATGACCAGATGCTTGTTTTTGGTGCCACGTGTGTCGGTTGGCCGACAGCAAGGCTGCTCTAGGAGTTTGGGTGTGTGTAGCGGTCGTCAGGATCCTCTGCTAAAAGATCGATTTCGTCCTACCCCACGGGGTTAAAGGGATGATGTTGAGCGGTGTGAAGTAGGCACTGGATTGTTCGTGACATAGGCATAAGTCTGGCTCTGATGAGTGGTTGAGCAGTGCCGGCAATGGCGAGGAATTCTCCTGGAAACCTCGCTGTGAGTGTGTGGACTGTACGCGCGGCGTGAGAACTTGGAGAATCGTACGTTGTGGCTGTTGGTTGCTACCCAAATCGCTGGGAGAATAGTTTTGGCTTTCTGGTGTTAGATCAATGCTAGTGGTTGGTTTGACGCGATCAGCCAGATACTATTCCAGACGCTGTCGCCATACAACAGGTGGAACTCTTTTGACAAAGTCATTACGGCAAAGAGTTTAGATAGCTCTAAGTACCTCAGCAAGGAAGGTACTTGAGGTAGGTCAGGAATAACTACTATAATCGAAGATTGCACATAGGTGTGCTCGTGGAGTGCGTCATATCGGTGCATTCTAAGGGTGCATGGAGGCGATGGTAAGCATCTAACCGTCACCCGGTGTTTAGACCACCATGAGATTAGGCCGTAATGGCAAGTGCTCACGATAATCTGAAACACATCTGTCAGCAGCACACTGCCACACTTGAATTTTTAAATTCGATGAGAAAAAAATGGCAACCGATAATCAATTTTACATGGCATAAGTATCCTGCCATGAAGCTTCATGCGTCCTTGAAAAAATTTCGGTTCTACCCCAATGTGCAACATATAATTATTTCCGGGAGGGAGTATTGCATTGGCGTGACGTCGAGTACACAGAAGAAGTGAGAATATTAAACTAAGACAATAATAAAATGATTGCATTCTTTCAGATACCATCGCTGAAAAGAGATCGTTATAATCTCACTGCCGAGGGCCTTTCGGGAATACGTTTTACCAATGAGACCCAATTAAATTTTGATGCTAAGCAGTTTACGGTTATGGTGCAGTCGGACAAGGCCATTTATAAACCACAAGATATTGTGCATTATCGCATCTTAATAATGGATGCAAATTTAAAACCAATCTTAAATTATGGAAATGTTCATATTACCATTAAGGATGGCGGTAATAATGTCATACGAAAATACCGCGACGTAAGATTAACAAGCGGTGTTTATGCCAATGACTTGCAGCTGTCAGATTATCCGAAATTCGGCGAGTGGTCAGTAGAAGTAGAGGTTATGGATGAAATCTATAAGAGAACTTTTGAAGTTGTTGAATATATCCTGCCCAAGTTTGTGGTAGACATAAATACGGACAAGCATGTCATCTATAAAGATGGAAAAATCAAGGCCTTAGTCAAAGCTTAGTAAGTTTTACATTTTGCCTTTTCAAGGTAATGGAGATTGTTACAAGTTTTTTTCTTTGTTTGCTTGTTATTTCAGTTATGACTTTGGTAAACCTATTGTAGGTGAAGCTACTTTATCCATTTATCCCACCTTTTTTGGTTCTTTGCAACCATTTGTTAACGATTTAATAACCCGTAAAGTTGTGCCCATTGATGGCAGTGCCTTTTTTGAATTTGACATAAGAGACGAATTGAAATTGAAGGAAGATTACGAACGTGAATATTTGTTAGATGCTTTAGTTGAGGAGACATCCACCAGTTCAGTACAAAATTTTTCAACTGTGATAACAGTACATCTGGATGCATATCGCGTGGAGGCAATAAAGTTGCCCAGCAACTATATACCAGGTGTACCATTCGAAGTTTCGGTAAGTAAGACTTGAGGATGTTGTACTTTTACATTTTTTTTATTTTTAATAATGTCTGCCGTTTTAAGGCCAAAGTATTGCGTAATGATGGTGCTATGATGAAAGAATTTAAACCCGATTTGACTGCTTATTTAACGAATGCTTACGGCAGCAGTGAAATGTACAACAAAACAGTTTACACTTTGGATACTCGCTCTGAGGTTAAAATGAAATTTACAGTTCCCGTGGGAGACAAAGATGAATATCATTCAGTTATTGTTAGTTTTAATAATTTTTTGTTTTATAAATTTTTATTTATTTATTTGCAATTACAATTTCAGGTGGACTATCAGGGCATTGTAACGGATATTGGAAAAATCCCGCGCAAACACTTGCACAGTAAAAATTACATTACGGCCAAAGTTGTAAATGACAAGTAAGGATTGATTAAAAATTAATTTAAAAAATACTTTCGGACAAATTTTTTTTTGTAGTTTCACGCCTCTTTTAAAAAGACTTCGTAAACATATCTTCACAATGTTTAAATACAGTATTAATATAAATACGAGTAGTATTCTTTGTGGATATGTTATATAAGCTTTGCAGCAAAAATGTTTCATAATGCGTTTTAATAGAATTACTCTATTAACGATTCGAAGGTCTTTCAAATTGATTTAAATGCAAATATAAAAAAATTATTTAATATATTCATATCCGACGTTATTTTAGATCTTTAATTTGCTTCTATTTAAGAATCGAAAACGATTATGATACATTTGGGAACAAAATACGTTATCAAAATTTTGGGGTTTACATTTAGGAACAAGATGTGATGTGTTACTAGGAAGTACAGAGTCCATTTAGGAGGTTAGGTTAGGTTTACAAGTCGCAGTTGCCATATTCTTGTTATGAATTACAACTTTTGTCAACGTGAGACAATTGATCTTTGTCAGTTGTGTTTTGGTTTTTATTACAAATATTGTGCTACTTAAGCTTCCTTATTCCAAACGCCAAGCTATCCCATTTGTCCACAAATATTGTTGCCATGTTCATAAAACATAAGATCCTAAGAAAAAATAATAATGCCAAAGCTAAAAATATTTAAAATATTTTGTAATGGCTACTGTGGCTTCAAAAAACGTAGCACAGATAAGAACCTGTGCTTTTCGAGAATTGTTTCGAAGACAACTAAAATTAGTTGAAATTCATAATACCAAAAAAAAGTTAAGTTGTTTTAAAGTTAAATTGTTTCAGTTTCCATTCAACTAAGTTGAGTTGTAAACCGTAATAGGCGCATAAGTCAGTAGGGGTTGAAGAGAGGAATATATTGGCTTATATATGTGACAGATGGAATGACGCCAGCGAGTGTGTACATAATTCGATAAGGAGAGGTCGTGTGGTAGAACCGCAGCTCATGATGGCAAAGAAAAGGTATCTTAGATCTACCTTCAATATTTCCGAAAAAGTCTACAATACTTATTATCTAAAGAGCGAAGGCGGAGATTTTCCAATGCAGGACAGAGACAGAAGTGGTGCGATAAGTCTTCTTCTGGGAAAGTTCCGTTGGTTTGGCATGGGATCCGAAAGAACAGTGATCCCTATTATTATCTATTATTTGTATATGCAAAAACCGAAAGAGTTGAATTGTTCTTATATCAATGCAAGGTTTTTCGCTATGGAATCTGGTTCGCTCTTTCTTTGAAAATTTATCATCGAGTGAATCTACACATCTTTGAATATCTCTTGCCAGATTATTCCCAATTAAGTATCCAGTATTAGACTCATGGCCTCGCACACAATTCAGGGTGATCGAATAATCCGCGGTCCTATCAAGATAAATGGGGCATTCTCGGCTGAAGTTCGATGTGGTATATATACATTTAGGAAGTCAGGCAGAGGAATGATAGAGAAAAATCACATACAATAAAAAAAGTTTCCCAGACTTCACGGAAGTGGATTTACCTGAAATAATTTGTTAAAACTTAAGGTATTGCTAGAATCCCAGTTAGAGGATGACGTTAGCTGAATTAGTTAGCACGTTGACTACAAGACCGAAGGTCCTTGATTCGATTCCGGTCTCCGACAGTCATTAAAATAACAACACCACGCATTTTCCTGATGTGCATTAGTGTCGTTTTTATCAGTTGTTGTAGGAAAAGTTCTAGTGATGCAGGCATATGCACTGGTCTAAGCTACACCGGCTTTAGTGGATGCTAATCCTAATATAATGTAACATCAGATCGCCCTCCTTCGTCGGTATTGTGTATAGCCAAATCATCAGCGAAGTAAAATAACCAATAAAATGACTACTAAACACAGTTTCAAAATTTAATTTAATACGACTCATTGACACCAGAGGCGCTGCAATACTACATTATTAAGAACGTGCAATAAAGCAGAGTTGTAAAAAGAATGAAGCTTTCCTCTATATCTTCTTTTACCACCTGTTTTATCTATCACTATCCCTTGCCTACCACCCTCTCTCACTATCTTCTCTTCAACTCACAGCTAGCACAAAGCTTTCATTGTATAGGTCATCTAGTACAAAACCTTTTCGCAATTCTATTACTATTTATACTAATATTTTTGATGAACTTTATCGTTAGCAGACTAATGGTTTCGTTGGTCAAATCGTATCGTACTGTTGCGTATCAGCAGAGAAATTTCGTATCATTTAATAGACAAGTTAATGCTTATTGAAAATATAATGACAAAATCTAAAATTGGGAAAAATCTACATAAAATAGATTTTTACGTTGCAAACGTCAACTTCTGGATTACGTACATACACACTTATACATCAAGGAGAAATACAATAACAACTGACACATTCGTTGACAGCCTCACGTTTTCGGCAACTAACATCCAGACTTAAACGATATGACAACTTCAAAAGTATACGATACGATTTGACTAACGAAACCATAACGTCAGTGCCTCGTTTCTGAAACGAATGTGTAAACTTTTTGAGTCCAAAAAAAATTGTTATCATAGGATAGTGAAACACAGGATTAGTAAGAAAAAACTATATTTGTTTATGTTAATTTTAATTATTATTGTTTGAACTTCATTTGTTTCTATATTTATGATTTTATCAGGCTAAAGTTCGTACCGCTCTGAAACCCAAATTACATGTGATAATTATTAATGAACAAATAACACCATAGTTAGTTGTAAATATTCTGACAAACACGTAGTCGAACGGAACAACTAGCTGTTTTCGAAGGCCACTACACCTTCATCATCAGCGTTCTTTTGTGGTTGGTCCACTGCGTGTGGTGTCAGTTGATGCAGATTTCTGCTTTATATACGCAACTTTTATTGCAAATAGAATATGTGAATTATTTTGATTCATGGTATTTCAATTTGCTGCAAGCTTTTATTATATTTATTTATATTTCTTGTAAGTTTATTTAAGTCTTTATAAGCATAGCGCTGTGTAAGATAGGACAACCAATATAATTATTTAAATTTTTCTCGATGCGCAACTTCCTAACAAAAACGAGACACAGAACGCTTGGAGGTACCCCATAACTTATCACCGTATGAGTAAGGTATCCTTATTCCAGTTGTCGACATCGACGTCACTTTAATATAAAATATAGTTTTAAGATTGAAGACATACCTACCAATAAACATACAAAAGCTTTTGGAAAGTTATATTGTTGATAGAAAATTTACCGTTGTGGAAGGAGACTTCATGAGTGTACCCGAGTCTATATCTTCTGGTGTGCCACAGGGTAGTATTCTGGGGCCAGTCTTGTATTTAATATATACTTGTGATATGCCTGTGAGCAATAACATACACACTTCTACATTTGCCGATGATACAGCCTGTTTGAGTATTCACAAAAACCCTGATGAGGCAATCCCGCAATCTCCAAGCACACATTACCCAGCTTGAAATATGGTTGAATTTATGGAGAATAAAAGTAAATGAACAAAAGTGTGTTCATATAACGTTTACCCTAAGAAAATATACCTGTTCCCCCATTCGAATCAACAATCATTCCTCAACATTCTCAAGTGAAATACCTTGGAATACACCTTGATCGAAGGCTTACATGGAAATATCATATTGACTCTAAGTTAATCCAAATGAAACTTAAATTAACTCAAATATATTGGTTAATTGGCAGAAATTCAACACTCAGCCTAGACTGCAAACTTTTGATATACAAGTAGGGTTTGGGAAACGGGAATTCCCGGGCGGGAAATCCCGGGAAATGTCAGTCTAATATTCCAGGGAAATTTTTGAGATTTTCCCGGGAAAACGGGATATTAAAAGTGCATGTTATTTCATAAATATATAGAATTTATAATCCAATTTTACTTTAATATAAAAACTTATTATTTTTTTAAATATTACAAAAAATCGTTTGAATGATTGTATGACTAAATTTACACGAACGTTGACACGTTTTTCATCGTCTGTTTTAACACTTACATATACCTTGTTCGAAGGAAATTTTTTAATCTTAAAATTTAAATTGAGTTTTTGTTTTAAATGTAACTGTAAGAAAGAAAGAATTCTTTCGACGCCGATAAACAAGCAGTAAAATGTGTATATATTTTTAATGTAAAATAAAAATGTGAGGTATTCAAATCTAGTCTGAAATTTCATAAAAATTCCATTAAATTGAGGTCATACCTTATCTCCTAAAAAAATGGAATAACTTGTATAAGTATCAATGATTGCAATGATATAATCATTTCCTAAAGTAAATAATTCGATGCTAAGCGAACTTGAAGTGATTTTTCGCCGAATTAGTGAACAAATTTTGAAAAGTGTAGTGAAAATTTTAAGCTGTAAGAACTCTGAGTTGACAAAACTTAAATTTATTACAAGTAGACGCTATTATGGAAACACTGAAGAAAATATTTTAGGAGAAATAAAATGAAAAATTAAAGACACTTAGACATACTGTGGCTCAGGGTATTCAAAATTCGGCGCAGCGCAGTATGGTACTGTAACCTGCTTGTACTTAACGATAAGAAACCGCCTGGAACTTTTTCAAAAAGAATGAGAAACAAGCAAGGCAAATTCTTATTAAAATGAAGGTAGCTCTTATTAGAAAATTGTCTACTAAATGTGGTAACAGTCGTCAATTGGTTTTTATATGATCTTTTGCTGTGTAATAACTTTATTCCATTTGCTTAAATTCAATTAAAAATTCTTAAAAATTTGTCTTAGAACTGCTTTTTTATTAACTTTTATTTCAAAAGAATGCTTACATTAATAAAACAATCGAAATTTCACCAACTTTCATTTAATAAATGTATTTAATTTAGAAAATTAGCTTTTCCCGGGAATCCCCGGGAACTTGATTTTTTAATTCCCGTTTCCCGGGAAGTGCAAAAGTCCGGGAAATCCCAAACCCTATATACAAGTCGCTTTTGAAGCCACTATGGTGCTATGGAATTCAGCTATGGGGCACTGCTTCAGCTTCAAATATTGAGAAAATCCAACGAAGGCAAAACAAAATTTTACGTTTGATAACATCTGCTCCATGGTACATTGAAAATTCAAATATTCATCGTGATTTAAATATGCCACTAGTGAGTGAAGAAATTGAAAAATACGCAGGCAAATATTTAACAAAACTCGAGTCACATCCTAATCCGCTTGCCCGTCATATTTTGACCTTTTTTCAAAACATTTCAGCCACGTAACTGTTCTCCGTATGGGACTTTTTAGTCCATTTCTTAAAAGGTTGAAGGAGGGCTTTCTTGTGGTTTGAAACAATAGGTAATTAGTGGTGAAGGATCCGCGATATCAGAAGCTAAGACTAAAATTTACCTTCGATTAAAACATTAAATTTAACCTGAATAAAAATTAAATCTGATCAAATTTTCCGATCGGCTTAAAATGACTATACAAAAAAATTAGTAGGTTGCATTTGTCACAGGTTATGAAATATCTTTCAGTCTAAGTAAATGCCCTTAGACTCGACATAGACGAATTTAGTTCTCTTGTTTTTTTTTCTTATAATTTTCATTCTCCCATTTCTTACAGACCCATGGTTAATCAAGAAATTAACATCGCCGTACGCTGCAGTGAACCCATGAAATACTTTATTTATCAAATAGTCGGACGTGGTGATATTTTGCTGTCACGTGCTGTTGATGTAAGTAAAATAAGATACATTTTTTAATTCATAGATTTCGATTTATTTATCTGTACTACTTTAGGTGGCCGACAGTTCCTATCACGTCTTTAAATTTCTAGCTACTTTTGCCATGATGCCTAGAGCAAAACTTTTGGTTTACATGGTCATCAATGGTGAATTTGTTTACGATGAACAGGTTATACAATTTGAGGAGAATCTTTTGAATAATGTGCAAGTTGAGGCACCTTTAAAGGCTCCGCCGGGACAAGATATAGATATTACAATTAGCTCTAAGCCATATAATTATATTGGTATTATGGTGGTCGATCAAAATGCTTTAAATATTCGAAAAGGTGCAGAAAAGTTGGATATCTTTAATTAAAAAAATTATTTAATTGTTTTATTTTCTACAACTTTAAGGAAATGATCTTTCTACTTCGAATCTAATGAGAGCGCTTAATCAATATGAGCTCAACGATGTCAATACACCCGTTGGGTCACCTGGCAAAGAATCTGGCGTTATAACAATGTCCAATACGGATTTTATAATCGAAAAAGAACCACAAACAACACCAGCTCTGGGAAGAGCAATCAATGAAGATGAACATAAGCTGACCACTATACGTAAAACGGATATTGGGCCAGCTCATGCCATAGAGACGAATACTTTGGCGCCTGGCAAAGGTCGTTATGCATTTTCCTATACCCCAAAACCATTTTGGCATAATCCACGCATACACGTCATGCATCCACCAGCGGATACCTGGTTGTTTATGAATGTTTCAGCCGGTCCTGAAGGAAAGGCTACCATTCACAGAAGACTGCCTAGTTCGATGACATCATGGGTGGTATCAGCGTTTGCCTTGGATCCAGTGCAGGGCATTGGTCTAACATCACCTTCGAAATTAATGCAAACATTTAAAGAGTTTTATATCACAACGGAATTGCCTTATTCCATAAGGATTGGTAAGACAAGACAAATATTGTTTCAACATTGTATGTATATTTAAACCTTTACAATTATTACCTTAAGGGGAGACAATTGCCGTGCCTTTTGTGGTATTCAATAACAAGAATAGTGACTTGAATGTTGATGTTACTTTATACAATACGGCGCAAGAATTTGAGTTTCCTCAAATCGATGGCAAGACTCAACCTAAACCTAGTAAGTTTCTTCCTTCCATTGTTCAGTTATGTCTGGCAATAATTTTAAAATTTTCTTCTAATTCTAATATTGCAGAAGTAGAACTTTATAGCCGGCGCTCAGTGCAAGTTCCAGCAAAATCTTCCAAATCGGTGTCGTTCATTGTTACACCCAAACGTGTGGGTCCCATAACAATAAAAGCAGTAGCTGCGAATCAATTGGCTGGCGATTCAATAGAATCTACTCTTTTAGTGGAACATCCTGGTGCTACCGAAATAGTCAACAAAGGCTTTCTATTCGAAATGAGTTCAAGTGTTCAACGCAAGGCCAACGTTTCCATACGTATTCCCCGTAACTCGATAGCTGATTCGGCTAAAATTGAAATATCAGCAGTGGGTGATGTGGTTGGTAGTATTTTGGGTAATTTGGAGAATTTGATCCAACTGCCATCGGGTTGCGGTGAACAAACTATGATACAATTTATGCCCAACTTAATGGTGCTTAAATATTTACAGGTAATTGTAAAAATTAGTCAAAAAATACATATAATTTTACTGATTCTGGTAGAGGAGACAAAAATACTTGTTTTCAAGCTTCACGTCTAAGCCTATTATAAAAGGGGAACTGGCATAGCAAATCATGCAATCCTTAAATTTTAGATACAGGATGCGTTCAGCGGTTTTATTTAAAATCCTGCGAGAAACATGTTGTCACATATTTTACTCTATGTGAGCCTTTTTGGTTCGTTCTGTAAAAAGGCTGCAAAAGTACCCTCAAATGAATTTTAACAGATAAAAGTTTTTGAAAAAGCTTGAAAAGAGAATAACAGAAAGTAATATAAGCCAATCTTCAAAATATAAGCAATATAAGAGCTAAAAAGTTATCAAGTAAAAGTGCTTAAAAAATTCCATATCATAAAAATAAAATTATTTTTCGATGAAGAGAAGGAAGTACAAAATGGTTTCCAAATAGTAATAATTTGGCAACTTAAATTAACAGCTGTTACCATATATAATAATATTTCGGCTCTAGCAATGCAAGTAAAGTTCGGTTGCCAATCTTAATCGAGCCATTAATTGGCCTCCATGAACTTTTTACTGTGGAGTTATCTCAAATATAAGAAGACGTCCATAAATTTACCTCGCTTAGAGCTTTGAAAAGAAAATATGTATAAAAAAAATTGCTTACATTACAGAGCCTACCTGCCTGTTGGCTACCGCTGCAGCGATTGGTTCTAATTTTTTTTTTTGGCACAGAAGGCTGCAAGATCTACAGCATTCATCTTGAGCTTTGTAATAAAATTAACTACATTTTGTGTTTAAGATCTATCGTATTCATCTTGAATTTTAGTTTATTTTTTATTTCAAGATCTGCAGAATTCATCTTGAAATTATTTTATATTTTTGTTCAAGATCTCTTGCATTCATCTTGAATTTCGTTTGCTTACTGTATTTAAGATCCCCCGAAGTTATCTTAAATTTATTTTGTTCCAGATCTACCGTATTCATCTTGAACTTCTCGTTTTATATTCAAGATCCTCCGAATTCATCTCGAATTTCGTTCGCCACTTTATTTTTCAAGATCCATCGAATTCATCTTGAAAACTCGTTCAAGATCCACCGCATTCATCTTGGAATTCTTGTTTTATATTCAAGATCCTCCGAATTCATCTTGAATCTCTTTTGCTATTTTGTCCAAGATCTACTTTATTCATCTTGAACTTCTTTTGCTGTTTTATCAAGATCTACCGAATTCATCTTGAAAACTCGTTTATATTCAAGATCATCCCCCGAATCTATCTTTTTTTTCTTTTGTCTATTACGAGAGCCACCGAATTTCTCTCGCCGGAATTAAATCGGTATCAGAGCTCATCAAATGTAACATGAACATATTTTATTATGAAAGCCACCGAATTCCTCTCATTTACTAAAGAGCCTCAAGGCCCACCGAATACTCACATAATAACTTGGTATTAATTATAGCTGTCACCGCCTCTAATTCACTGACAATATACCCTGTAGTTATAAGATATCCTAGTAGCATAAATTTCGTAAAATAAAGGAAAGCTTTGTATATTCCCTTAACATCCAAGAAAATTAATCTTTTATTTCAAAGGAAGTGGATCTTTGAGTTCGAACCTGGACAGATTGAGTCATACCCCAGATAAATTGGATAAATTGCTAACCTATTTTTTTACCCGATTCACTAAATATAAATTTTCTTTGGAGACACTTTCTCCAAAAAAAAAATCATTAAAACCATTATAATGGCTTAAAGCAGAAACACACAAAAATCAATTTACTTGAGATTTTTAAAGAATTGATTAAAGTTTGCCATAAATATTTAATACAGACTTAAATTTCAGCGCACAAATCAACTGTCACCGTCCATAGAAATGCGTGCTAAAAAGAATCTGGATCTGGGTTATCAACGTCTTTTGTATTATCGTCATAAAAACGGCGGTTTTAGTGCTTTCGGTTTGAGTGAAGAGAAAAGCTCAACATGGTTAACGGCCTATGTGGCGAAAGCTTTTCGCATAGCCAGCGAATTTATACAAATCGACGACGAGGTTATAACTACGGCATTGAATTATGTCGCCGGCAACCAAGGAGCTAATGGTGGTTTCGAAGAAGAAGGCGATTTTTTCGAACAATTGGATGATAGTGGATTAATTTTGAGTGCATTTGTAACATTGGCTTTAATGGAAAATTTGGTAAATTCATATTAAAAATTAAACTAGCAATTAATTTATAGATTAACTAATGTTAATGTGTTTTTCTTAGAATTATTTGCCAGAATATAGAAATCAAATAAATAAAGCTTTGGACTTTATAACAAAAGGTTTAGATGGCTCGGATAACATGCAGGCCATGGCTATAGGAACGTATGTGCTAGCCAAGGCAAATCACAATGCTAAGGTGGCATTTATACAAAGATTGGATGCAATGGCAGTAAATGAAGGTGTTTTAAGTATTTTTTATTACACTGCAAAGAATCATTCTAATGTTTGAGCTTTATTATTAAATTATTAATTTTTTTTCAGATGGCTTGAAGTGGTGGAATAAAACTGCTCCTGCCACAGAGGCCTTGTCGCCCTGGTATAATTTAACACGCAGCGTTAATATTGAAATTTCCTCGTATGCAGTTTTATCACTTTTGGAGAATAATTTAATCGGTGATGCTTTGCCTGTCCTCAAGTGGTTAATGGATCAACGCAATAGCTTGGGTGGTTTTGTCAGTTCGCAAGATTCTGTGGTTGGCTTGCAGGCTTTAGTGGCTTTTGCCGAAAGATTTTCAAGTCAAGCCAATAATTTACAATTGTTGTTTAATTATGGGCAAAATATTGAGACCATATTCAATGTTAATGCACAAAATTCTTTGGTTTTGCAAACTACTGAGGTAATTCATTCGTTGTATTCGTTGCAAATAATTGAAAGTTTAACGATATTTGTTTCTTTATAGTTGCCCAATAATTTGAAAAATCTTACGATTTCTGCCACCGGTAGTGGCTTGGCTTTAGCTCAAGTAACTTACCGTTACAATACGAATGTCACCAGTGCTTGGCCCCGTTTTGTATTGGATCCAACAGTGAATAGAAATTCTCATTCAGACTATTTACACCTATCGGCGTGTGTCAGGTAAATGAAATAACAATCATGTGTTTTTATAAAACATTTAAAAAAAACTTAAAACGAGTTTGTATAATGTGGCTCGATTATTTATGGCATCCGGACTTCAGTTGCCAAAAAGTTATCGAAAATTGCACCCTAATACCATTTTGGCAAATGAAAAGGCAACTAAAGTTTTTTTTGCCATCCATAATAGATCCAGATACAAAGTTGCTACCATGGGCATCAAACACTACGACGCTTTATTCGTAGAGAAAGCAATTGACATATTACAAGTCAACCAATTGCACAATTATTATTATTATTATTATTATTATTATAAAAGTGAAAGTGTGAAAGGTTTTGGTTTGCATATATCTTATGTGAACATATGTAGATTTGAAATAAAGTTCCCCCAATCATCTCTTTCAATTGCCTATAAGGTTTATTTGTCATTCGGACCTGTTCTGAAAATCACGGTGATTTCAAAAACAAACTATTAATAACTGACTTGTTAGTGGATTTTTATTGCATTTTAAGTTTTTGTCATATATAATAGAATATTTTATTCCAACTTCCACCGCTATAAATGGTGAAATTTACAATATCTGTGATTTAACTTTTATCAATTTGTTTAAATCACCGATTATGTTTTAAACTTTTTTAAGTTTATTTGGACAATTTTCGTTCTCTATTTGCAGATAGAGATGAGCGATAAATAAATTTCCTTATATATATATTTTATTTCGAGAAAGCCTGTCATTTTAAAAAAATATATGTACATAAGCTCTGAACTTCAATTTAGCATTTCAAAAAATGTTAATAAATTTGTAACAACATATCTTGAAGAAGTACGCGCCAAATTACCTTTCATTTTTAACAATATAAGCAAAATAGGCATAGTTAATGTAAAAAGTGTTTTGCCATACAACAAAGAAGACAATGCCATTGGCTATACAAATATAGTCTAATAGCGAAATTTTGTCTAGTACAATAATAATTCAGTTAATGCAATGGATAAAAATTGAGTCCACTATCGAGTTTGCGGCAGAAGTAAAATCTTATAAAGATTCAGTTGTTATAAATTTATTTGAGGCATTTGCTAATTGCCATCCAACTTTTGTCACCTCCATTTTCAAGCGCAGAAGTTTTTCTATAAACATTGGGGTTTTGTAATTTTTGAAGGCTACTGAAGTGTTGCTTACCAGCAACGAAATGCATCTAGACGTTATAAACCAACAACAAATAAATTTGTTAACATTGCTATTATTTTTTATATGTATGTTCTTTTATATTTAAATTTTTTATATGCATATAGGTTAGGAAGGTGCTATACCGCACCTCCACTCGGAGACCCAATTGGGTCCATTGTGATTATATAACAATTGTATAATGTACACAATTAAACATTTTTAAATTTAGGGCTTTTTTATTTAAATTACGCGCTTTTTTCTTGGTTGCAGTGCTTTTTGAAGTTTAAGAGTTGACAGCATTGTATCCAACGCTGCCGTTGTGACACTAAAGTATCACTTTTGACCCTTTATCATGCCAATGAAACTTTTTATGACCCTTTGTATCATCTTAACAAAATGTATGCCGTAAGGCAATCATATGCTCAAAAATTGGACGAAGCAGACCTGCTCGTCCAGTTGGCCATACTAGGTTCATGGTGTCGATCATTTTACTGTTTTGGTCGATAGAAAAGCCAATAAATGGTGAAAATATTACACAAAATCTGACACACAAACCCGTGATTCCAAATGCAAATTATTGCTGGGAGTATCACAATTAAAAAAACTATGTATTTTAACTTACTTTCGTCTTTAATCTTAATAAAACTTTTTATAAATAAAATTTAAGTGTGATTTTTCATTACTTGCGAACCGTTATGCATATGATGTCCACTATTCTTTACCTGGCGTTCGTTCCTAATGTTTTTTTTTAATTTTAACTTTTTCTAAATTAAAACTTACGGTTCGTTTGCCTATATAAACTTAAAGAAAATTATTAGCTTCATCTGTTTCGTGTTTGAAATAAATTTAATTTTTTTGTTCAAAAAAAACTTGACACTATTTTTCTTTAAAATACCCTTTTTATTATACTTTTTCGAAATTTTCAACGGCAACCCTGGCTGTATCTTCTGTTTTTTCTTGTTACTCTTAAAGGCGAATTCATACGAGATCAACTGGTGTCAATTCGCCTGGCGCTGTAACTTTGTCAACAGCGTTACCGTTATGCGACTAAAGTCGCATTTTGCCCCTTTTTCGACTGCCTTGCCACTTTTTCTGCCCCTTAGTCTTAAATCCCCTTTTAGTATCATTTGAATTATTTTGTGCTACTTTTTGCCCCTTTTTATTCAAAGTCAACTTTAATTTTTATTTTTACAATAAATGTACGCAAATTTGTACAGATTCTATCACATTCGACAAGATTTTATTTCCCATGTGTATATATGAAAAAATAATTTTTTTTTTGGGAAATTGACAATATGGCGCAATATTATATTCTGTGGGAGTATATGGTGTTCAAACGCCTTGGTATGAATCTTTTCATTTGTGTAAGATTTTTAAATATGAAATAACATACACTCATTCATATATAATTCTAACTGTATTTTCCGCAGCAATTGTGAAAGCCAAATTTGATAAAAGTACATAATTCTAAAATGTGCAAAGCTTTATGATAATTGAAATAATATTGTATGCAAATAACACACTGAATTGGTGTCATCAAGTAATAGTTTTCATTTAAGTTCCGATGAAATTTGTTCATCATGTGAGCCTATTATCTCGAAAAAAAAACCAGTAAAAAAGAAAACTCAACACAAAAGTATTCCAAAGATTAGGAGAGACGGCATTTGTGTTTTTCGCAATCAGTTGCTCATCTGCCGAATTAATCATTTGGAATGTCATGTTAAAACAGCCACACACGTGGCCAATTTCCAAAACTAATGATGTAAAAATATTCGAGCTTTTACCACAAAAAATACCGGTTTTCGGAAAAAAGTGGATATTGCTGAAATTAAGCTTGTTTTAAGGATAAGTTGCAACTAGAGATGCTAAACAGGAAATCCCTAGCCCAGGTATCTATGACCCAGAAATGATAAGAAATTTATTTATGTTTTCTTTAATATTTAGAAAATTTTAAGAACTAGGGCAAATTGCCGCATTCGATATCGAACGAATTTTCCATTTATTTACGTTTATACTGGTCTTATTTGAAAATAGAAGTATATATGTAGGCTGTGAGTCAAATAAGCAATTATAAAACTAAAAATGTATTTTTCTGTATGCATACATCTCATCCCCAGCAATAAGTAATTGTTCTCGTGAATTAGAAAGTTAGAGTTTTTACTTGCAAATAACGCGTGCGTATAAACGTAGTACATGAGTTTTCATAAAATAAATGTTTTTGAACTTCTTATACAAGAGACATTTTTTAATATTGTTTGTTTTAAATAAAAATAACTTAATAAATATGCTTGTTTCTTTAATTTTTCTTGATTTAGAAGTTACCCTTTTTTTCTTTGAAATCACCTTTTTGTGCCACTTTTTTTTGGAAAATCCCCTTTTTGTGCCCCTTTTCGAAATTTTTCAACGGTAACGCGGTTTGTCATTATGCATATTAAAGGTAAATTGATACCAGTGAATTCGCCTTGTGTATATTATTCGCTCTCGCTTTCTTTCTAAACCCCAGCAAACACATACATATGTACATGAAAAGTTAGGAAATGCTATTTAACATTATATCTGTGGCCACAATGAAAAAGTTATATTTTACTGTTTTTCATGAGAGAACTTTTAAGCTTTTCAGATAATTATTTGTTTTGCAGTTAAATAGGGAAATGGCATGTACACATTTATCTTATTTAGGAACACATCCCACTAAAACTATTACATTTACAGACAGCATTATTCTAGTAATTTTGTAATAATAAATTTGTATTCGAATTTTTGTTACCTTGTTGTACCTTTTATTTGTTCCGGTATTCCGGCAAAAAGGTAATAAAAAAATAATTAAATATATTTTGTAATAAAATTTAAGATAAAAAATAGATTGCTGAATGAAAATTGTAACCCCTCAATAATCAATTTCAATGTATTTTTAATAAAAAAGTTAATTTACTAATTAAGTAAAATAATAATTTCAGATTATTAGTGCGTTAATAAACGTTAAGCATAAATTTATTTATTAATGCAAAATTTTACATTAAGAATAGCGAAAAATTGCGCAAGTGAAGACTAACCCAAAAATTGTTTTAAGATAGCCAAAATTGTTAAAAATGCAAAAAGGGCAGAAAAAATCAGGAAAATTACAAAAATTCGCAAAAAATTTTTAGCATTAAAAGGATGGACTAGTCTGATATTGATAGAAAGTCGGCAAAACTGCACAAAAGCCAAGAATTTGCTTAAAAACGCGAAAATAGTATTAAATTGCCAAAAAATTTTATATTGAAAAGGAGCTTAAAAATTGCTTAACAATAGCTAATATTATAAAGAACACCAAAAATTTTGAACAAATCCAGAAAATTTTAGTCTAATCAAATCATAGATATAGAAACAAATGAATATCGAACAATAATAATTAAACTAACTACAATAAATATCTTAGGTTTTAATGAGAAGTCAATTTCACCTTAGGGGGGTGGGGGTCTCCAAGCGTAATAAACTTGGAAATAATTATGTTCTCATTTATCAAATTCTATTTCCAACACAATATGTTCACGTGTGAACCGCAAAAACATTTATTTTTACATATATGGAGAAATAATTGTTCAAAGTTATTTTCAAGCAATTATGTTGGAACTAGTTAAATAAAAAAATATTTAACTTTTTTTTCTAAAATCAACAAAAAAATATGTATGTATGCATGCATATTTTTGCCTAAACTTATTAGCATTCGGCAAATTTTAAATAAAAATAAATGAAACAAGCACAAAAACGCTAAAATTAATGTATTTATGCACAGCGAAATTTTTATATTTACATATGTTCAATATGCAGTAAATGTTCTCCACCTAAACACATATGGCCTGTTTCACAATAACGAAACGAAACTTTCGACTGAAAATTTATATTGAAAACAATAAAATATGAAAATTTGTTTTTGTTTTCAATATAAATTTTCAGTCGAAAGTTTTGTTTCGTTATTGTGAAACAGGCCAATAAGCTTGCACATGAACATATTTGTGACGTCACGCTGCCGACGTTATTGCTTATGTTCGGATATAAATATTGCGTGTGTAGACGAGGTGTTACATTTTTTTTAATTTATCCAGGTATATTAAACTGCGGATATTTTTAATTTTTGGATAATATATTAATTGGGTTTTACCGGTTTAATTAAGCAACGTAATTGTAATTGTAGTCATATATAACGAAATGTTTGAACTTGTATGGACAGTGGGTGTGCCAACTGCTAAATTACTCCCAAATTTTCAAGAAAGTTGGTCTAGTTAGTTTTGTTTGCATTAGTTGATGAGCTTTATGGAAAGTGGCCTGTTGGCATAATTAATATTTTTTATACTATATTGTTTTTACAGATTTCCTTAAATTTAATATTCCAGGAATTTCTCATAGAAAATTTGATTAATTTGTTTAACTACTATTTTCGGAATGTCTGCAGAAATTCCTTTATATATTGGCATTTCTAATATTTTTATTATTAATACACACGAAATCGTATAAAATTTCATTTTATCACACTCACTGATTTACTACCAAAGCATAGAACGCATTATTATACAACTTTAAATGGCTCTCATAACGGTATTTCACAAAAATAGCTTTAATACGTGTATTAAATGGTACTTATGTAACATTGAATGGAGACACTTTAAAGGGGTTTCGATGGCTTTTAATCGAGGCTCAGGGAAACTTATATATACTGCTGTTACCTATACCATGCATATGTATATATAATTCTTATATATTTCTTTAGTTCTTTCATCTTTGATAGAAGTTAATATATAAGCAATAGATATTCTCAGTGAAAATCTGAAGAGATTATATATTATATATACATATATTATACGTATACTTTAGTAAGTTTGTAATATAAGTATATCAAAACAATTTAAAATTTGAAATACATAAAGGTGTACATAATAAGTAAAATTGCTTTGTAAAAACTTACCATCTTAAAAGCGAACCTTCTTTGAACGTACATATGTATGTATGAATGTACATACTCCGATGAGATTGCATATTTATGTTAAACCGAGGAATGTCTTATTCTTAAAATTGTCAGAATGCACTAATAAAACTAAAACTATCGGGCCTGTTCTGCAAATCACGACATGCCAAATCACGGTGATTTGTAAAAATTAATAAAAGCTAAATCATTGCTTTTGTATATTTTACGCTTTATAGCTTTGGAAGTTTGAAGAAAATATGCTATTATAAATGAAAAATACTTAAAACGCAATAAAATCCCATTACCAAATCAGCTATTAATAGTTTACTTTTGAAATCACGTGATTTAAAATCACCGTGATTTTCGGAACAGTGGGATATAACAAAAATAATATACTTTTTTCATTTTTATTTTTTTTATTCCACTTTAACTTTTTTTTTATCAAAACTAGAAAATTTGCATTTGCTCTTAAATTTACAGAGATAAAGAAACATTTTTTTATTTCTATTAATCAAATAAAAAAAAAACCGCGCAATTCAAAATCAAGCACCTGTGTTTGCTGGGCATACGGTTAAAAACATAAACAAAGCAAATGCACAGCCACTGAAACTTTTTTAAGGCATTTCATTTTGCTATTTATGATGAAATTACAACTTTTCTCTGAATTGTGTTGTTATTTGATTGAATATTAAGCACTTATTTTAATATTTAACCACTTTTATTTACAATTTAACACGTTTCTAAAGTTTAATTTATACAATTGAAACGGACGCCACTTGAAACCGACAGACGTTAAAGAAAAGCTGAAGAAAGACTGATGAAGTTCTTAAGGCGAATTGATAATTTTGCTTACATCAGAGCTACCAGATTTGCGAATTGACGGCATTTGCCGATTTTTATCCAAAATAACTACAAAGTGCGATTTGATGATTTTTGGTAGTAAAATTACGATTTTCTTAATCGCCGACGCTTACACAACTAGACTATTCTGTGGAGTGCGGTAAAATAATTTTGCTTGAATTGGAAAATTGGGGAAAAATATTTCTGCGCAAGGGTATTTGCGTGCGTATTTAGCACTCAAAGAAAAGAAGAAATTATCAAGAGTTTTTTGATTTTTATTTAAAGTTGTTGATATTTGAAGACAAGAGCATTTAAATTATAATTGAAATGTTAAGATATTTAAACCGGCTTAGAGATGTATTTCGTATTTCAAATTTTCTGGACAAGTCGCTTGCTTGCTTGTGGAAACTACACAAATGTTCGAATTATTTGTAATAATTTTTATCTACATATATGTTAATTAATTTCCATGAACAGTTTTGCACTGCTTCTCTTTAGCCAAACATGTATAGCTTCAACAGAAGTCAAAGTACTATTGCAGAAAATAGCTGAAAAGTTAAATAACTTCCATCTTGTAGGAATACTTAGTCCTAATTTACACTAAGCAAGTTTTATGGCAAGCTGATTACTTTTTTAGGAAAGAGAGACGAGGGGAAAAGAAACGATTCTGTTCCCCTCGTCTCTCTCTCTCTCTCTCCTAAAAAAACGAATCAGCTTAGCAATTAGACTTGCTTAGTGTAAACTCGGACTTATGTTAATTTTAACATTAATCAAACGAGAGTTCTGGCGTGTATTACTTAATACAAGCAGTACATGCAGTACGCGAAGGGTAACATGCTTCCTTTTTAAATTTTTTAGAGAACTTTTTTTACATCATGAGGAAATATACATATGTACATTTATATGTCGTAGCTTAAGAATAGCTCCCATTTTCTCGCTGGCATCGATTTTCATCATATAGCTGACATTGAAAAATTATGTCTTTTTTAAAATGAATTATGACCTTATTTTCAGTTCTCAAATCTTAAGTTAAATATCCTATGTTTTTTTAAGCTTTGTACCAGCCGAAGGTGATGCGAATCGTTCCAATATGGCCGTAATGGAAATTTATTTACCAAGCGGCTTTGTAGTTGATACCGACACCCTGCCTACCCTGGAATCAAGTGAAAGAATCAAGGTGAGAGTTTTTTGAAACTATGGTAGAATTTTTAATATGATTGACCCTTTAATGCAGAAAGTGGAAACTCAAAAACGCAACACAGTCGTTATAATATACTTCGATTATTTGGATCGTCGAGAAGTATGTCCCACTTTACATGCGTACAAAGTGGTCAAGGTAACAAATCACAAGCCAGTGCCGGTAATAATGTATGATTATTATGACAATGGTGAGTTAAAGATAAAATTACAATAAAGTTCAATAAAAATATATTTAATTAACATACATACTTACAGTGCGAAGAGCTAGACAATTCTATAGAGCTCCAAAATCCAACATATGCGACATTTGTGAGCACGCCAATTGTGGCGAGTTGTGTGAAAAGGCTGAAAAGCGTGAATCACGTAGACTCGATACCAATGAGTTACTAGAGGCAAACAGTGCAAGTGGATATACTGTTGTAAATACAATATTAATATTATTAGTTTTTGTATTGTTTAATATAATGAATTAAATAGTAACAGGGCCCAAAATGTTTGCTAAAAATATTAATTTATACTCACGCAATTCAAAGTGTAACCGTCCAGTACCGTCCCGTCCCGTCCCCCTTCATAAAGCTTTAACAATTAACAATTAATTAACTAATTTAATATTATTAATAAGTAATTTTATGTATAATTTAAAACGTGTAATTATGTATTATTTTTGTACAGTTAAAAAAAAAATTTAATGTAAAATATGTCGAAAAATGTTCAATCTTATAAAAAAAAAATTTATTAAATTTTATGTGTGTAAAATACTTAATTTGTATTAACTTAATTATAGTTTGAAGAAGTAAAATAATTAAACTAATAAACAAACAAAAATAGTTTGTAAGTGTTAAAAAGTTCTTAATTTTCTAACGAATAAAAATGTAACAAGACTAAAACTTAAATTATTCAAACTTGTTTATTTAATTGATTAAATTTCATTTGCGTTTCGGCTTTTTGCTCTCCATCAGGCTCATTATAGTTTTACGCAACTCTTCTGTTTCGCTTAGTTCCAGTTCGTAGTTGCGTATTTGTTCATTTTTCTCTTGGAGTTGTGACTCTAGCACCGTTATAACGCCATCGGACTTCTTTTTCGCGTCCTTTTGTTCCTCCAACGCCTTTTGCGTTTTAGCCAGATCGCGCTCTTTTTCTTCAATGTGCCGCACTTTATCCTTAATGTCCATTTCAAAGGCTGCTATAGTCTTTTTGAGTTTTTCTATTCGGGAGCTCTGGAAATAGGAAAAGTAAGAAATGCAAATTATATATTAATGGATATATTTTTATATATAAATAATAAATTTTTTAGTAAAATATTAAATTAAAAATACTTCGCATTTTACTTTCTAAATATTATTGATATACTTTTGAGCTCTCCACTCAATACTATATACGCTAGTAGTAAACTTTTTCATGTACATATACAAATTTCAAAAGTTATGGCCTGCCTAATAAAAAATTGTATGTGGGTCTAATCACTTGAACAAGAGTGTATATATTACCTACAGTGCTGTTCGAAATATTATATAGAAAATGTTGCTGTTTTTAACTTTTTTTACAGCCAAATTTTTAAGTTATTTCTGCTTTAATTTTATTTTAAACTTTGTAGAGCATATTTTTAAAGTCTGGCAACAATGAGGAAGTTCCTCAGACCCTGTGATATCCACTTTTCGTATCTCAAGATTATTTTAGGCTAGGTTTGGTTTACAGGTCGCTGTGAAAAGAAAATTAGGGTATTCGATTCAGTTGGGACCATCTACTGAAGTTTCTTTTATGGTACCTGCAAGTGATAGGAAGAGCTTGGCAAGAGAAAAAGAAACAGAACTTTTGGAAGTTAGAGTGGGAATAGTGGGAGGCGAAAGGGAAAAAGAATTTTTGTCGTATGAGGACATGCTAACTTCCTAGCAGGGTCAAGAGGCAAAGTTATCCGCTATTGGCAAAAAAGGAATGCAGGTTTTTAATTTTTAGCATTGGTAGTTCCGAAAGACAACTGTAATATATATTACCAAAAAAAGCGAAGTCTTCGATTTCCCAGTGCAGGACAGAGGCACAGAAGATATGTTAGTGTCTCTTCTTCCAGACAACCGAATAAGGAGACAGTGTTACATAATACTAGCCACAGGTCTTGCATTTGTTTTCACGATAACTTAAAAGTTGAAAAGTTCTTCCATAGAACCGGATTGCCTTTTCAGCAGAATAAGATATAAATACAAGAGATTGTACAGATTTTCATATCACCAGCGATGCCAATTTAGCGCGTTTCGCGCTAGATTTAGCGCGTTTTAACTATGCTAAACGCGCTTTGTTCGTCTTAGCGCTTTTAATAAAAAACGCTAATTTAGCGCGTTTTGATTAAAGTCAATAATATCATATCAGTTCAATATTTTTTTTACTTTTTGTATAAATTTAACAATTTTTTAATATCCAAAACTCAGATAATTTTTTTTTAAATTGGTTAATGATTCAGGTGTTGCAAAAAAAGTACCCTTGACTGTGGTTAGAATACGCATTTTAATACTGTTAATTTCAAATATTTTGAAATTTCACAACTTAAGATATGTACTCGTACTCGCGACCCAAAAAATTTATATAACTTATTAAGCATCTATTCTAGCTGAACTACAAAAATCATTTGAATCGCAACACTATTCGACAATTTATATAACTTATTACAAAGTTTGACAAAAAAAATTAAAACAAAAACTAAGAATTTCGAATATTTGGAAGGCGAGTCTGATTCTGTATTAAATGATTTTAGTTATTTAAGATATAATTTCGAAGAAGCAATAATGCAAAATTTGGAAAAGAGTTACAAAAAAAAGTAATTGTATTTACTAATACATACACCGACTTTTATTAAAATTTAATTTAGCGCGTAGAAAAATAGCGCGTTTTGACTATAAATAGTTGATAATGCTATAACTTGGCGCGTTCTAGCGCGTTTTGAGAAGGGAAATAGCGCGTTTGGGTTATAAATAGTTGGCATCGCTGACTTGAGCACTTCTGCTTTAAAAGTATTCTGTTTGTAACAGAGTTCTGTTATTTTGAGAAATACTATGTAAATGTTGAAACAGAATAAAGTCTGCAACTACAGGAAAATCGCTGTCAAATTAATAAAGCCCATAATAACATCGATGTCAGTAACTTCAAATGCTCTCTTTTGTTTTATTTTCTTTTGTTTTTATTTTTCTTTGTAGTTTTGTTTACAAAATGTATGAAATTTATTGAAAGTATGGTAAAATTTTTAGAGAATTTGTACAGGCAATCCTCCTATAACGCGTTTTCGCTTCAACGCTGTTCCCTAAATGCGGTGTAACCCTCCTATAACGCGTGTTATTTTAACGTGTTTTTGCTCCAACGCGTTTTGATTGAACAAGTACGATCTAAACGTTTGAGAGAAATCATAACAAGTGATGAGGAAGCTCTAAATATTTTGGTTTTAATTTATTATGTATCTTTCTTGAATATGTTACGTAGAAATTAAATTTTTTGGGCCGTATCCAAAACACATTAATTTGAACTTCAAGTGTTCTTTTGTCAAAATTTGTATGGAAATTTTGTTTTAACGTAACTTTAGGCTCAAATAATTTTTTTTTTTTGGATACGACCATTTTTGTTTTTGTTTTGTTTAAATAAATAGAGTGTTATCAAATTACATAATCGGTCATGTCACAGAGTTCAATTCCGTTCGTAAACGGAATGAAATCCACCCCCTTTGTGGAAGATGTTGTCTAAAAAAGAAAAATAAAATATTTAAATTTGTCGGGGGTGTTCAGACTGTTGGGGAGGCGCTGGTATGCTGGGGTATGCTCCGGCTAGGGCTTGACATCTTGAGGTGGCTTGAATTCCGTTTCCGAACGGAATTGAGCTGTGTGACATGACCGAATGTTGTTATAACTCAATAAATAAATACAAAAATAAAATATTCAATTTATCACTTTGGAACCAAACTCTGCTTTTTGTATGTAGTTCATATCTACTACAACGCAATTTCTTACAATGCGGCATTTCTTAGGAACTTAACTCCCGCGCTGTAGGAGGGTTACCTGTACTTATATGTGAGAGCGTTAGAAAAACGTCTCTCAAAATAAAATATATTCTATCTCGCGACTGCTTTTTGGGGCTGCTTTTTTGTGCCAATTTGTATGGAAAATGTGTTTATGCCGGTATTCCCTTTAATCATTAAATCATATTAAAGGTGAAAAGGAGCCCTATTCTTTTCGCTACGATGTCCGTCTGTCGGTATGTCTCTCACAGGTTGTTTTCTCGAGAACAGTAAAAGCTACGGACCTGAAATTTCTACAGAATATGTAAAACTTTAGCCGCTACAACAAGAAATATATGACAGTTACAAAACTTAAGGGTGTTCCAAAGCGAGCAACTAAAAATTTTTAAATCCTGATGTAATATACAAACAATTATATTGAGCTTCATTTTCATTCATAAAACAAATTTGAATATTATAAAAAAAACCTTCTCCTGGAAACTTTCAATATTTTTCGCTTACGAATAAATCGATAACAAAAATTAAAAATTTAAAAAACCCCCGAATTATCTAGAAAAGATGTGACATCTTCTAAACGGCTGGACCGATTTTCTTCAAACATGGTTAAGAACCATGGCGATCAAGTCACCTTTCCAACAGAGAAAACGGTCCAGCCGTTTGGTCTGTACGTGGACACGGACAGACCGTAGTGAAATTTTCAAAAACGCTTAAATTAAAAAATCTCAATGTTAAAAATATGCCTAAACAAAAGCTCGTCAAAATAAAATACAAACGCAGATGCCAAAAAAAATCACCAAAAGTATAGAGGTCGCCAAAAAAAAACTAAAAGAATCGCAAAAACCCGAAAAAATCTCCGAACAAAAAAAACCGCCAGACTTAAAAAATCGCTAAAACTACGAAATCGCTAAAACAAAATAAAATTAAGAAATGTCTACAACAGGTAAGATTATATAAGCTAAGGTTCGTATGGTGTTACGTACATATGTATGTATGTACTCCTCGCTCATTTGCTCAAAGAACGTCACAACTCAAAAAATGGAATTTTCTAGTTAATGGCGCAGAATTAATCCTCATATCGTTCTTCATATTGTGTAAAAATTTCATACTAATATCTTGGTTGCCCAACTCTTCAAAGTAAAATAAAATTTTCTTTTTTCTCTTAAACTCGTTTTTTTTTTGAGTTACTACGTTGTTTGAGTAAAGGAGCGATATGTAATGACAGTACGGAACCCTTCGTTTTCGAGTAAATTTCGCACTTTACTGAATTTATTTTTTCTAACTTTGGAATTGAAAAATAAAATATAATTTGTAAACATTTACAAAAAGAATACAAAACTAAATGGCGCATTAGGTTAGGTTAGGTAGAGGTGGCAGTCAGAAAGCCGGACTCACTTAGACCGTTTTGGTCCATTGTGATGCCACGGATACTCTGCTTATGCGAAGTCCCCACCGTCGAACCATCCAGAGCTCAGTATAAAGCTACTAATACGTTGAAGTTCAACACTAGCAACGTCAGAAAGTTCCCTGAATTCAAGAGCGCCCATTGTGGCCATTCTCTTTCCTGCAAGTCCAGGACAGTGACAAAGAAAATGTTCTATGCTTTCCTCTTCATCGATGTCTTGGCAGCTGCGGCAAAAGTCGTTGTGTTCAACCCTAAGCCTTTGTGCATGCCTACCTATGAGACAGTGTCCGGTTAACACGGATACTAGAACCGATATTTGTTTCCTATTCTTCGAAATTAGGTAATCCGTACCTTCTCTATTTAGGTGAGTCCATAACTGCCTTGTGATCACGCAATCATTTCTAGTGACCCACCTTCTATTCGTTTCGTCCTCTGTTTTGCGCCTAAGTCTGAGTTTGCAAGAGAGTAGGGGTAGATCTACACATTCCAAATCCGGTGGAACCTGTAAGGTTGTCCCAATTCTAGCAAGCTCGTCAGCCCTAGAGTTCCCCTGCAAGCCTCTATGCCCCGGGATCCAGATGATCCTAATATCAAACTGCTCTGCCATCTCATTTAGAGATGATCGGCAGTCGAGGGCTGTTTATGGCGCATTCGTTATCATAGTTTTTAATTTGTTTTTCCCCAGTGAGTAACATTGGGAAGAACAAAATGAAGCGCCCGAAAACGTTTCTATTTATTTATTTTCCTACTCTGATTTCGAGATTTTCTTCCAATTTAATAACACTGAAAAAAAAGTTGTGTAGTTGATGGTGGAAACATCATCGAATCTAAGAAATGTAATTATTATTTTTATTTTAATTAACAGCCATTTTCAAAGCTAATAAAAATGCAATTTATTATAAAAAAATTTTAATACACACAATATTTTCACGGTAAATGTAAATCAAGAACTAAAAATTTCCATTTAACATATGATCATCGTATATGTTTGCGTATTTGATACCCGAAGTCGGTTTACGAAATTCCAAAATCGTAGAAGGCGGCATATTTGCGGAAGCTTTTGATGCCTGACCCAAACGTCGTTTATGCAAAATGTATAAAATGACGAGCAACAATAAAACTAAGACAAATATTAGTGGAATAATGTAAGTGAGAGGCGACGAGGCCTTCCGTACAACATCTTTATTAGAACGAGGCAATTGTATTTTAGTAACCGCAGCAGTTGTATAAGTTAATGGGAGCTTTGTAGGAGTAGGAGTAGGAGTTGTTTTGGCCACTGCTTTGGCTCTTGTCGAGTTTGAGGTAAGTGCAGTAAATATGGGCAAGGAACTTGCTGTCGTTGCTAGAACTTCATTATATATTGTGGACTTTACAGTAGTGGTGGGAGGCATATTCACGTGTGCTGTTTTAAGAAAGCCGGTCTGTGAACAGGAACATCTTAAGAACCTGCCCATAACATGAGATATGCAGGGTTCGGGCGACCACGATGCCGTGTAGACAGTTTTCATTAAGCATTTGTTGACTTGCTGCTCCAACGGATAAATATCCAGTTGCACTTTCGATGGGGGCTTATGCTTAGAGTCGCTAAGCTGTATTTCTTGGAGTTGTGTAGCGCTGGCAATTTCATATATATTGTATTCGATTAATGAAACGTCGTTTTGTAGATTTCCCTTAAAGTTGTATGACTTGATGACTAGACAATAATTTGCTAGTGGTTTTATGGAATTCCTGTTAATGCTTTTGAGTTGCAAAATCATTTTGTCAAAGGCATTTTCGTTTATTTGTGTAGTGTGTTGCTGTAAAAGATCTCCCTGAATTTTTCTCAAAGTCATTGAAACTAAAGAGGATTTAAGAGTTTCTTGGTTGAATTTTTCATTCAAACACATCTTTTTGCCCAAATTTGTTATTTTTTGCATAAAAGTTTGCAAGGCCTGAGCAGAATACTCATCAGATTTTAAGAGATCTTCTAATAAATTTAACTGTGTTTTGGTGTATAACTGCTGGGAATGATTGACAATTCGTCTCATTCTGCTCGAACGCTTGAAACGTGCTTGCATTTGCAAGTCCTCTTTTGGTTCCATAAACTCCATTAGATTCTCCAAAATCTCTAACAGTTTTTCCAAGACATCTTTTCTCATTTGCTGTGTATAATCCAAGATTTCTTTGCACTTGACTACAAATATTAGCTTTGAGTCGAAAGTGATGTAAATTTTATTTTCCGGCTGCTCTAGCAGTTTATCTATTTCTTTGTTAATAGAGAGTTGCACAAAATCAAGCCATTTATCGTAGTGCTGTGACTGGGCAGTTTTGAGAGTTAAAGTGACCATAATAAGATGATTGAAGGCATCTTGAAAATCAGTTCTCCTAAAGAGACCTTTAACTTTATCTTCATTCTCCACATAATCTTCATGCGTAAGCTCTTCATAAGCTATGGACAATTTGGTATCATTCCTTATCGTACTGCAGGCCTGACGAATATCGCAAATTTCCACTATTATTACGGGCGGTTCGAGCGCATAAGGCAATATGGTTTCCCAAGTCTTGTACTGGAAATATTTACCAAAAGATAGTTCAAATGTATCTACAATTATCTTCAGCTCATAACTAACGGGCGAATCCAAGAGTAGATCTTTAGCTTCTTGTGAATTTAGATTGAAAATTGTCTTCAGCGCCAGGCCTTTTAAAGGTTCCACTGAAACCATTGAAGCCTGGGGCGGAGCATTAGTGTGAATGTCTATGATAAAGTAACTAGTGACCACTTTAATCCAGGGTTCATCTGCTGCATTATTTTCCTGTTGCGCACTTTCGCTGTGCAGCTTGGGACAAGTGACATCCAAACGAAATTTGTACATGGAATCTCCCTCAAAGCCCGGCCACATTATATCTTCGGTTATATGTTTTGTGGGTATGTTTAAGGTAATTTCACGATTAACTGTAGAGTTTGAAAGATCTACAATCTCCCCCAGATAATACTTTTCCAAATTGGACACTTTTGTATAGCCATAGTGCTCCTTTTCTAGCACACCACTCTGAATGAACTTGAAACCTTCTTCCTGGGCACTTAACCAACTGGCTTCACAATTAGCCACCATATTCACCACCATTACAGAAAATTCGAATTGTTCATAAGCTGAAGGATTTAAATTCGGCACATCCAGGAACTCATAACTAATGAATACCGAGTTGATGACTTCTATTTCAGCCTTTACTTTGGTAATTATGTCATTGATTTTGACTTGGGCGAAAACTTCAAAAGCGCCTGCCCTCTCAAACAAGACTTTAAAGTAATTCTGATCATCGTCTTTTGCTTGCAAGGCATCGCTGGTAGCAGCATCTTCCAACCACCATTTGATTTCAAACTGCTGTACTTGATCGTAGTTGCGTAGAAATAAACGAAAAGTCAAGTGAGTACCCTCCCCAATTCTGGCCGCACAAGGTATAATCATGGCCTGGAAGCCTTTGTTCAAAACCTCTACCCATATGCTATCTTTAGCTAAAAGTTTGTTGCTCTCACTCTCCCTGACTTCAGCTGCTATGGATGTCTTTCGGTCAGCGCCTAAGGCATTTGGTGGCAGCAATAAAGTACTTGAAATAGTGTTTGCTATCATTTGATATTTCTCATCTAAATCGGAAATTTTCCACTGAATGTAGAAATCATTTTTAGGTTTACAAAAGCTGACTTTTGCCTTAACACTATATTCAATGCTGGCCACTATTTCCTCTGAGCCAATGAGTAAGAAGTTAATACCCTCTGGCACATTGCTGTTCTGCAAAATGCCCTCTCCATAGTCTATGGTAAAGACTTGCTCCCTGCTGGTTTCCCCTGCATCTGTTATGCCGACCACATGGAAAATATAACTTACACCCGGCACCACATCCGACTTCTTTATCAAAGCCATGTTATTCTTCATAATTTGCAATCTTTCTTTGCTGTTTAAATGCTGTTCCAGCGCCCTCACTGCTTTCCATACCAATAAGGTTTCGCGTTGCGAGAATGCTTCTGGTCCAATGATTTTGAAAAATATTTTGAATTTATAGGATAGTTTAATGCCGTCCTTGGGTTGAAAGGCTATCGTTACACCCTCATGTTGCTTTGTAGCACCGGACTCGCTGTCATTCTGTTTGCATAGATTTTGTGGTGCCACAATGCGGAAAGATGGAACTTCCTCTGCTGTTTCAAGTTTCGACGTTTGCAAGAAAATGATTAAAAATGTGCAAAGTAAACTAAATAATTTCTTCATTTTATTTTCTGCTGGTGTGTTTAATTGGAAAAGTGGCGTTAATGAATGTTAAAAAGTTTTAAGGATACGAGTAGTTAAAAAATTTGTTGTGGTTTTTGGTTGTTGCCATGGCAACATTAATGCCGGTTGCAATTTAAACGCGATTAGTGTGGCATTCATTAATGGTGGAGACGTTAGAAAAACGCAAATTAGCAAATATTTTTTTTTGTTGCTATGGATGAGGCAAATACAGCATTAAGAAAAAGAAGTAGGCGACATGGGCGACACCCATGCAAATTTGATATTCTACTAACGGCCGCCCAGTGGACTATACTATGGAAATTCCATCATTTTCCCAATTATTTACAAAAACTTTTAAACTTTGTAATGCAGCTAGAGCTAGAACTTTTTTAGTTTCAGTATAATTCATTAAAATGTTAAGATTTTATTTGAGCATAAACAAAGAAGTTGGAAACAAATGATGTCAAACACCCAGCGGTAAGAAGGAGTAATGATGTCTTCTAGACGGCCTCTGTACTCTTTATTTTGAATGTACAAGGTCTGTTCGTTCCATTCTATACTCATATCTTTTTTACACTCAATGTCATTGCAGAGTATGCCTTCCGCTCTCGCATTTTTCGCCAGCCATTCTGAAAGGCCTTCATATTAATGGATTTTGCTTTGGTGAAAAACAAAGCAAAAAACGTTACTCCTTCTCTCTCCCTTCTCATAGAAGGGAATTTGGAATGTTTATGTTATCTTTTATGCGAAAGAGTCGAGGCCTTCTATAAGGCATTATTTAGCAGTTAGATAAGAATAGTAATTGAATCAAAAAAAATCCTAAGTAGGCCTTTAATAATGACTGAAGTAAGAAGAAGGCCTTCTGAGTTTTCCTTCTGGGAATAATTAAAAAAGTTTCACCTTACTTTTCATGTGGTTGGTGATGATTCCTAATATATTTTTGCACGCCCACAACAGGAATTATATTTTTATTTATTTATTTATTTATTGAATCCCTTACATAACAAGACATAGTCTTATAATTATAATGCAGGGTTGTATTGTGTACAATAAATTCGCCAATAAAGATTAATATTTAATAAATTAAAAAACAAACAAAAATAAAAAAATGAACAAAAAACTAATAAATAAAATAATTTATATAAATAATTTTTAAATTTACATATAAAATTTACATACAATATAAAATTTTCAAGCAATGTAAAATTTTCAAACAAACAGACATTTATATTAACATATCTATTAAACCTTTAGTGATCTACTCAAAGTAATTAAAAAGAAAGTTTTTAAAATTTGTTGCATTGCTGTTAATTTGTTGATGATGTGGAAGAGTGTTCCAAAGGCGAACAGCATGTAAAAAAAATGCCATGTAGAGACCTGACATTGATATTTTGGGATTATTATATTTTTGCCTCTTAAAGATCTCGCAAATCTAATCTTTTGAAATAAATATTCCGTCTTTTGGGTGTATATAATTTTGTGGAGGAAAATCAATGTTCTTATCTTTAAGAGATTTTCAAATAATACACCATATAAAGTCTTGACATACAGTGACACATGATCTCGCCTCTTGAGATTATAGACATATCTTACTATATTATTATATAACACCTCAAGTTTCCTCTTACTGACACTATCACAGCTAGAAAATAATTCGCAACCATAAATAAGACTTGGAACCAAATATGTTTTAGCAAGTAACATTCTTACTCTCAGAGGTGTGAAACTTTGAACAGTCCATAGTGTTCTTACTTTGGCATATAATTTAGCTACCAATGCATTTATATGACTTGACCATGACAGATTGTTATTAAATACAACTCCCAGATTTTTAGCTGAATTTACTAATTCAATTTTTTGTTGATTAATTACAATGCCATCTTCTATAAATGGATGTACAGTTTTCTTATGAATCACCAGACATTTAGATTTTTTTGGATTCAACTGTAGACGATTTTTAGATGCCCAAATATAAATGTTATGTAAATCATGATTAAGCTTAATTATATTCTCAGTGACTGCTTGGGCTGGGCTGCTGAGCCATAATTGCACATCATCTGCATACATGTGGACATTGCAATGGGATAAATTACTTGGCAAGTCATTAACATAAATTGAGAAGAGCAGTGGCCCTAAAATAGACCCCTGAGGAACACCTCTTGTTAGCTTAAGTGGTCTGGAAACCGTATTGTTTACACATACTGATTGTGTACGATTTGAAAGATACGATGATATAAGTTGTGCAGCAGTTGAGGAAAAGTTAAACGTGAATCGAAGTTTGCTACATAATATTGCATGGTTAACTGTGTCAAACGTTTTCGAATGATCGAGAAGCACCAAAAAATTAATTTTTCCATCATCTAGATCACGCCTAATACTCTTCGTGACATCCACTAAAGCAGTTACACAACTGTGTCCTGGTCGAAATCCTGATTGTTTTTCAGACAACAATTTATTGTCATAAATGTAATTGCTTATTTGGCTATGCAAAATTTTTTCTAGGGCTTTCGAAAAGAAGCTTAATATAGCTATTGGACGATATTCATTGTTTGATTTAGAAGCTGGAATTATTTTTGCATGTTTCCATTTCAGAGGGAAACAACTTGTGGTAATTATGGTATTAAAGAAATATGTTATATATGGCAGAAGAGAAGGTAATATTACTTTTATAAACTTGGGGTGCATATTGTCAAACCCTGTTGCATTTGATTTTATTTGTGCAAAACTTAAGAAAACGTCACGCTGATTGACACATGAGAAACCGAACATGTTGAAATTGAAATTAAAGTTATTTATAACTGAACTAGTGTCAGAGCCTGTTGCAACATCCGTCTCCGGTATATTATTAACAAATATATTGTTAAGATCATTAACATCAGAGGAACAGTCAAATCCAGTATTTGAGCCATCAATTCCAATATCCCTAATAGTTTTCCAAGTGCGCTTGGATTCGAGAGCAGAACCAAATCTTCTAGAATAATTCTCAGATTTTGCCATTTTTATTAATTTATTTGTATCTCTTCTAGTAGAACGGTAAAGAATCATTAATTCAGTTGTCCGGAAACGCTTCCATCGCGAATACGCTAAGTCCCTACACCTAATAGACTCACGTATATTAGAATTAAACCATGGCTTTTCTTTTGCTGTAACAGTTTTCGTTCTAATGGGTACTGCATCATCATAGAGCTTCAATATATTGTATTCAAGAAACGAAAGCTGATCATCAACTGAAATCATGTTGTAGATACAGCCCCAATTTACTTGTAGAAAACTTTCATTAAGAATGTCAAAGTTTAAATTCCTAAAATCTCGAAAAGAAAAAGTTTGGTCCCTACTTCCAAGCTGAAAATCATATGCCGTAAAGACTATGTCATGTTTGGAAAAACATGATGCAGAAATTTGGTCATAAAGTAATATTTTTGTAGTGTCACTCACAAAAATAAGGTCTAATAGGGTGCTATTATATTCAGTAAAGTGCGTAGGAAACATAGTGTTTGTGGGAATGAGACCGATAGTAGCCATTTCATCCCTAAAAGTTGATTCTGCAAACAGATTAGAATTAAAATCCCCAGCAATTAGCACATCATTGTACCGTGTAACATAGGTTTCAATATTAGTGATGAAGTTGTTATAATCAACAGAATTATTGGGCCTATACACACAACCTACGAGCATTTTCCTGCCATAAGAGGATATTTCAATGAAAATGCACTCAATTTTATCATTTTCAGTACTTTTTGTACAGAACTTGCAGGTTATGTGATTTTTTACATAAATGGCAACACCTCTTTATCTTTGTATAAAGCTTTAAGGATGTGTGCTGAATATCCATATGTTATAATTTCATGCCGCTCTTTAATATTTGTTGCATTTCTTTCTCGTTTATTCTCGTTGATTTTCTATCTGTTTCAATACAATTTTAAATATTTTATATTATTTTTGACTAAAAACTAAAATTTATTTAAGACTATCGGGCAAATGTCTCTTTTTCCAAAAATAAATAATGGCCCCATTGATGTGTTTTAAATCATACATACTAAATTTCAGATATGATATTTCAAGCTCTAAAAAATAGAAAACTACAAAAATATCCGAAAAAAATCGCTATAAGCGGATTTAATTTTTCTAAATCGAGCGTTTTTAAATCGACTAGATTTACAGAACAGGCAAGTATATTTCAATGATAAGAAATTAAATATTTATGAATAGGTATAATTAGTTTAAGCCCAATAAAATTCAAAAAACCCACTGGGCTGGGCTTATTTCCACGCACAATATATTTTTGAAATAAGACAATAATGCATTAGTCTCCGTTCGCACTATGCAAGTCTTATTGCTAAGCTGATTAGTTTGTACTACGAGAGAGAAAATGGTAATCAGCTTCATGTACTGTCAATACGTTTTGCTTTCCAATTCGTGATATTAAAAAAGCATTGCGGGTACACAGACGAAAGTTCAAAGAAGAATAACAAAAATTAAAAATTTTAAAAACCCCCGATATATCTAGAAAAGATGTGATATCTTCTTCAAACATAGTTAAGAACCTTCTCGATCAAGTCACCTTTCAAACAGAAAAAACTAAATCGAAATCGGTCCAGGCGTTTGGTCTGTACGTGGACACGGACAGACACACAGATACACAGACACACACTACAAACTTATAACACTTATAACAAAAATTAATTAAGCTTCCTCTATCCTTGCTTCCCTATCACCATCTCTCACTATCTTCTATTCACCACACAGGTACCACAAAGGGATCATTGTATTGGACCCAAGTGAGCTGGACTCTAAATTTCACCCTTCCTTACCAGCAGCCTGCTAACCTAACTTTCCTCTCTCTCTATCTATCTGTCACTTTAACAACTTTAGTTGCACTATCCCTTTCCTACACTCAGCTAACACCGAATGACCTGTTATTTGGGCCCAAGTGAGCTTAAAACTTGCTTTCATTTCTCAGCAACCTGCCAACCTAATCTACCCTTCTAAAGGGTGTCTCAAAATTAAGGCTGTATTGGAATTTGTCGCCATTTGTGCAGTAAAATGTTGGCACAACCCTAAAAAAACAATTCGACAGCTGACAGTTTAGGGTTAGCAAAAATGGAGCCAAAACATTTGATTAGCTCAAATAAAATATCATATGAGTAAATTATCTCAAATTAATTTATTTGCTGCAAATTAAATCGAAGTTGTCAGTGCAACACTGCGCGCCTGCTATTATTACAAATGCAACTTTCGGTCATCCATTATTGGTACTTACAAATCCAAAAAAGTGACATTTAAGTACGAATAAAAATGGCCGATTTTATTTGTTGATAAAAAGGAAAAAGATTAATTTAAAAAGGAAAGTTGGTGTTGGAGTTTTTTTTCGCCCAAAATAATTCTCTGTTATTATTAATACAGGGTAACAAAATTTTTTTTCTTTTATGTTATAAAAATAAATTAACTTTCACTTCGCAAATTCGACCTCAAAAACACTTACAACACATAATAGAAACACTTCGACATGATTTTCTCAAATCAACTTGATTTCCCCACGTACTCTTACACGATAGAACAATGTGTCTTCATTATTGAACAGCATTTCCAAAATAATGAAAGCTTGGTGGCCGCAGTTCGAAAATTGCATACAAAATATGGTCGGAATAGTGTTTTAACTTCTTCAATTGTGAAGAGATTAATTGAAAAATTCAGGTGGACTGGATCCGTTAAAGATGCCAAACCCACTGGTCGATCAAAAATAATGCATGAGAGTGTCAGTGACAATCTCTTTTCACATAACAATATCGATCAGCTGTTTCCTACCGTTACAGTTGCATTCCATTACAGTCGGCTAACTAAGCCGTAACTGAACCTTTATGAGTTGTTTACATCTCTACGCGCATATGTACATACACACACATACATACATCTA
Organism: Tachina lurida; assembly: GCA_944452675.1. Lineage (NCBI taxonomy): Eukaryota > Metazoa > Arthropoda > Insecta > Diptera > Tachinidae > Tachina > Tachina lurida. The sequence continues at coordinate 127,867,422 of OX101753.1, read as the reverse complement.
TACGGACATCATCGTGAAAATAGTAAAGGCTCAGTTACCCGACTGTAATGTAATGTAACTGCAAACGGTAGGAAACAGCTGATCGATATTTCTATATGAAAGGTAGATTACGTTACATTACATCTCTTTTTCCTACTGTGCAGTTACATTACATTACAGTCGGCTAACTGAGCCTTTATAGAGATTGAATTTAACGTAACCTACTTTTCATATAAAAATATCGATCAGCTGTTTCCTACGTTGTAGTTACATTACATTACAGTCGGGTAACTGAGCCTTAAGAATCGACTCTAAGGACCACAAAACGTCGAAATTAATGATGAAAACCCGATTTTCGAAAATTGGTTTTAAATCAGTAACTTTCTATAGCGGGAAGTAAAAAATATTCACACTTACAAAGCTGAAAAGCATTAAATCTTAACCTTCCACGTCTTTATAACGGACTAAAAATTAGAATATACGGCATTGTTCTGTAAACCGATCGACTTGAAATCGCAAAATTTTAGAAAACTAACTCCGACAATAGAAATATTTTCTTAGATTTTTTCCAATTTTTTTATTATATAGATTCTCAAACATCATATCTGAAAGAAAATTATCGTATATGATTTCAAACACGTCTGCAGCACTATTACTAATTTTTTGAAAAAGAGAAATTTACTCGGATTCGGTTTACAGAACAGGGCCAATAATAAACGGACTCTCCCTAATTCTAGGTTAATTTTTTTTTCAATAAATAAATAAAAATAAAATAAAAATAATAAAAATATACAACAAAATTATTTAATAACACATATAAAACGGTCGCTTACATTTTCTTTGGCTGCCGTATGAAGTTTTTCCAACTCTTCCGTTTTAGTACGGAGTTCTTCCTTAACTTCATTAAATTGCTTCTGTAAAACTGTAAGCAAAACATTTTTTTTAGCTATATTTTACAAAACAAACATCAAACAAAAACCTACCGATCATTTCTGATACTTTAACCGCCAAACGTTTTTCATTAATTTTCAAAGTTTCCGACTGTTCGGAGAGCTTTTTCATTAAATCGGTCATATTTCGTTTTAAATTATCCTTCTGTTGTTTAAAATCTTTGCACTGAGTCTGCAAAGTTTCTTGACTGATGTGCAGCTCAAAGTTCATAGTGTGATATTTATCTAATTCAGCATTTTGGAGATTAATGCGTTGTGTCAGACGGGTGATCTACGTAAGAAATTTAATTAATTAATTAAAATGTTTTCAAGTAAAATATTTCATTTACTTAAGTACCTCTTGGCTGGCTTCTTCTAGTCTTTTTTGCATTGAGCTTTCAACCGAATTGAATTTTTCAAGTTTATAATTGAAAAGTTCTATAATTTGAGATGTGGTAACATTATTCAGTTGATTATTGTTATGGGCCTGTGATATAACTTCAATAAGGGCTTGCAGGCGTTCTTCCAACTCTTTGCTGACAAATGTTTTATGGCTCTTTAAAATTGCATTCAAATTTCTCCACTGATCTCCAGTGGGAGCTGCAGGTGTCACTTGATTTGAGCAGGTGTTCAATTTCGAAATAAGCTAAAAACAAATTTAATACAAAGACTGAAATAAGTTTTTAAATAAGACTAACTAACTTTTGCCACTTCCATCTGCGGAAAATGTTCGAATTTCGATATTTGAAAAACAGCTGAAGACAACATCTCGTTACCGCTTGTCATGGCCCTGGCCAAGGCCTTTTGTATTTGTGTCGTTTGCAATAGTGAGCAGCATTTTTCAAAGTATGCCTTTTTGGCTATTTCCGCAAAGTTGATAAGCAGCAGCAGACAATAAATAAATTTCTCAATTTCCGCCATAGTTAGGCAGTTTTCGGGTAATTCGGACTTGACATTCAAAAGAGGTGAAAGTATTTTATCAAAATATGACTCCGTTATTTTAGATAAAACTAATTTCTCCGTTTTTGTTTGATGCAACAGTGATACTAAAAGTTGTAAAACTGCTGCTGTGTGCAGAGCAGAGCTGTCTGCTCTCTCTGAGATTGCTATAAGTTGGGTTATTGTTGACGGATCTCTGGCTATACGTGGAGCTATACTTTCCTTCTTAGCTGTATGTATATGCAAAAGAGTTTTATCACTTTTATTCTCTAGAGTTTTTATATGAAAATTTACCTAGTCTTACTAAGGAGTCTAATAAATTTACTGTTTGTACGCCACATATTTCCGATTCCAACCAATTACTTAACAAGTCAAATATTCTTGGTATATTTGAGTCTAAGCTTATTGCTGCATTTTCATTACCCTCCATGTCTGTTTGTGCTGAGAGATCCATTATATACTCAATTAACTGAAAGAATAAGCCCATGCATATTTGCTGCTGTTTCCGAGTTTCCTCGTTCGAGTCGTCCATGTTGGAACGAGCGTCTAGATGCTAAAAGAAATCAAATTGATTAGATAAATGTTTTGCCAGATGTTAAAATTTGTTTAAATTCCCTCACAAATGAAAATTGAAATTTGAGAAAAAAAACTGTTATGTACAAAACTCCCCGAAAATTTATATTTACGGAGTTACGGACAAAAGGGGAACAAATACAACTTGATTTTCTTTGAAAATGTTAAGTTTTGATAATCTTTCATATGATACTCATATTTTAATACAAAATCAAAAATTTAGAAAGAAAATTCCAAAATACGTTCAAGACTTTGGAGATCCGTAACTCCATAAAAATGCCTTCCCGAGGATTTTTTTTTTAAATTCATCTATATACATCTATATATAAAAGAGTAAAGTTATTGAGTCACTGACTGACTGATTCATCATCGCCCACTCCAAACGGCTATAGCTAGGGAGGAGAAATTTGTTCTTCTTTCGATTTATAGATCCACTAAGAAGAAATTTTTGGAAATTCTAATGCGAAGGGGTAAAAATATTTAAAATCGGTATCTTTATATCTCGGAAACTACGATAGTCCAAAAGCACACGAATGCTGCTGAAAAATAAGTCGAAACTTGTTTGGTACTTTTTCGATATCTGTATCTTAAAAAAACTGAATTTTGTATTAAACATATCAGAAAGCTCTTTGGCGCGTTCTTTTCATTTGGACAGAATTTCGAAAAAGTGTTGGCATTTTTTGAAACTTCGCACTTACAAAGGGTAAACTTATACCTGTTTTCGGTACTTTTTTGTTTTTAAGGTTCATATGTATTATATACATGCGTGTAAAAATAATTCGCTTTGACTTCGTGCAGCTCAGAAGAAGCTAAGTCATGTTTTAGACTAGTCAGTTTTCCTTGAAGCAAATCTGAGTTTATGAGAGAGAGAGAGATAGGAAAAAAGAGGGGTACAGTTTTGCTTGTATCGAAAAGTTACTTCAAACGATCAGTTTTAAAAGACAATTAAAGAGAACTGCTTCAAGAAAAACTGCCGAGTCTAACACATAACTAACATAATTATGTGTATTTTTTCCGATTGTCCTAAAAAAGAAAAATACCATAAAGGGTAAATACGGGAAACGGTGTTAAAAATGTTAAATACGGTAGAATTCATATATGTAATTGTATAGAAATTTTGTTTGTTAAACGTCTTGAAAACCAAAATAATTTTTTTTTAATAAGGCCTATAGTGTATTCCTGAACATTGGCATTAAAAGGGTACTTTTAATATTAATTTGTTACCATTGCAAAAATATTTTTGAATATTAATTTGGTACCTTTGAAAAAATATTTTTCGGAAAAGGTAATTTTTGGAAAAAATACTTTTTGGAAACTGTTCTTTTTGAAGGAGCTTTTTGGAAAAATTACACTTTGAATTGGGTACCTTTTGGAACAGATACTGTTTGAAAAAGTACTTATTGAACAAGGTACTTTTTGGTAAAAGTACTTTTTAAAAAAATGTAATTTTTGGAAAGAGTTCTTTATGAAAAATATACTTTTTGGAAAAAGTATTTTTTTGAAAGAGGTACTTTCGGAACATTTTTTTAGAAAAAGTATTTTGTCATATACCAAGGTTGGCAAACGGTATCGTAAAAATACCGATACCGATTCAAATACCGCTAAAATTAGATACCGGTATCGTTACCGATACCGAAATCCATTTCGATTAGAAAATACCGGTATCCAGACTACCGTTTACGTCTATACCGGTACGTACCGGTATACCGATTCCGGCCAAAAAATAAATGATAGTTGATTTTTTTTTACCATGAGACAAATGCTTTTTATCAGTTGTATTTTGGTTTTTATTTCGACCATTGTGTTGGTTTTGCTTTACTATTCCAGACGCCAATCAATCCCATTTGTCAACCAATATTATTGCCATTTTCATAAAACATAGAATCTCAAGAAAAAATACCAAGGCCAAAACTAAAAATATTTAAAATGTTTTGTAATGGATATTATGGTTTCAAAACATACATATGTATATCATATATAAGAACCTTTGTTTTTCGTGCATTGTTTCGAAGCCAACTAAAATTAGTTGTTATTCAGAAAAAACAGTTGTTTAAAAGTTAAGTTGTTTCAGTTTCAATCCAACTTGGTTGAGCTGCAAACCGTAATATGTGCAAAAATTGCAAAAATATATTTCAATTAACTTTCTTTCTTTGGTGTTGGTCTTGTTTACACATTTCACAGTAATATATAAGGTTGGTAGAGAAAAAACTTCTAAACTTTTATATTTGAAGTTAAATATTCCTCTCTTGAGGTGAAGAAAAGTACTTTTAAAATGAAGGAAAAATTTTGGCGACCACTGTTGTACCAATTTTGTACTCTGTGTTTATATACATCTATTAAATTGTACTTTCATCATCCTGGAAGTTTATTTACCCCGAAAGCGTATAATTAAAACGCGAAATACATCATACAGGTAGTTTTTAAAAAAAGTCTTCTAACAAAATATTTAAAACAGTCCTGTGAATTACTCTTATTCAATTATGTTTTATAAACAAAGTTATAAACAAAAATATTGCCTAAGAACGTGTCCAAAGTAGAAAAATGTCGGAAAAACCGAAGAAATCATATTTGGTGAAAAAATAAAGACTTATTTGAAATTTACTGAAACAAGGTCTTAGTCTCTTCTTTCTGTATCCTTTTATAAATTTAAAATCGGTAGATATTTAACTTAGTTAGAGGTTGATAAGTGTCTACGGGTACGAAAAAAAGGTTTTTTACCCGTAACTAAGATTTTGGAGGTGTCTGGAATATTTCAAATACAATTTCTATTGTTATACTCGACAATACCTAGCAGAAAAATAGTAACACGTCCCAGGTATTTCGATTTTATCAAAATTTGTCACTCAGTGTGATATATCAGTATAGACAAAACTTTTATTTTTACTATTTGGTTTAATTAACCAAAATGTATACTTTATATGTATATGCACAGTTTTGGACTGCAGTCTCATTGTTTCACTTTTTTAATAAATTATTTTTTAATAATAGTATAAAAACATACATATGTATATAGAAACAAATAAGTTAATATGCTTTTATACGAGTACATATGTATGTTAATGTAAAAATACTCCCTTTTTGAAGTAATTTAATAAAAAAAGATTTTTTGTAATGTCCACTGCCTGAAATAATAAATTTATCAGTAATATCGGTATACCGGTATTATAAACTCGATAACGGTATGTACCGGTAATACCGATACCGAAATAAAAAAAATACCGATACCGCTACCGATACCGAAATTTAAAAAATAATTGTACCGGTATCAATACCGATACCGTTATTTTTTTCGGTTTCCAACCTTGTTATATACATATGAATGAAAAAATTAATATATCGCTCATTTACTTCAATAGTGGCATAACTCAAAAATGGGTTTTTTGAGTTAATAATGCAGAAAGAGTCGGCATTTCGTATTTTATCTTGTGTAAAAATTTCATACAAATAGCTTGTACCATCACCTCCTGAGAGAAGATTTTTTTTCACATCTCCATTGAGTTGTATGCAAATTGAAAACTTAAAACGCGTTTTCTGCAAAACTGGTTTTTTCGAGTTGTGCCACTATTGAAGCAAATGAGCGATATGTATATGTATGTATAAAAAATTAAACCAAGTCTGCATAATTACGTAATTATTATTATTATATATTTACGAAAGAGTAACCTGACTGGGTGACCGTCTCCTAGCCCAAATTTATGGAGGTAGAGCTTGTGTGCATCCACTAAGAACGGGTTTTTGGAAATTCATATGGGTAAAATCGGTAACTTTATATCTCCGAAACTAAAGCAGATAGAAAAAAATTTAAGAAACATACAAATCCTGCTAAAAAAAATTAGTGAACAGGCGTGAGGCATGTTTTCGATATTTGTTCTTTTTAGCACCCCACATACATACATACATATATCTCCAAAAAGTATTTCACATAAAAGCAAAGTTTTTCCCAAATCATAGACTAAAATTTTATTATACAAGAGTTAAATAAAGTTGTACCCGCTTTTGGTACCTTTACGAAGTACTTAATACGAACATAAATATGTATATTTTTTATTATTTTAGCCCTCCCCAATATTATGAGGATTAAAGAGAATTTCCAGAAGATTTAAAAAAATAATGACACCGTGCTAAACACACTAGGACGGACGCCTTAAAAAGGCGGACTACTCATTTTTATATATTCCCATGATATGGGTATAAAACAATAGACTTTTTTGAGAAGGTAACGTAAAATACACGGGGTAGTTCTGTATTCCACGTGAAATTAAATCATTCGGAATTGCCATAGAATTGTTATTATAAAAAATGTTTCCAACAACAATTCTATGGTAATTCCGCATGTTTTAATTCCACGTTAAATACAGAACATATTCGATAGTGAAACTGGTACAAATAAAATGTGGCGAGCCTACCAAGACGACGGACCACTACTTTTGACCCAGTCCCATTATATGGGTGTCAAAAATGAAGGAGATTTTTGAGAAGAAAACTCAAAATATACTGAAAATATTTGGGAAAATTTATATTTTCAGGTATGAAAAACATGTGGGTTTAAGGAATTAATACGAAACGTGTCATAGTTGATCACAATATGAAAATAATAGGTGGAGCATCTTTTTTATACTTGAACCCCATCTATGTATGTGGGTTTCAAATCAAAGAGCTCTTGGTTATTACATTTTAAATAATCTAGATTTAAGCAGAAATTTTAAACTTTATTGCATATAATCTGCATAATTTTTGGTCTACCGAAATCATTGAAACCCAGAACTAACACTATAAGCATGATCATATTTATTATCAATTAATTTTGATTTAATTTTTTTTAACTTTAATAATTCTATACTAGTAGATCTATAATATATACTTACATCCAATAGCCTTTCAATGTCTTCAAAGTAATATTTATAGCTCAGCATAGCACGATGAAGACCACTGTGGGCACGTGAATCTCTAAGGAAATCAACAATATGTCTTAAATGTGGCACGTTCCAATGTTTGATACAATCACCAACAGCAGCAAAACTGGAGCGTAAAAATAGATGCAGTTCCTTTTCGTCGGGAGAATGTATATCTTCAGATAATATAATTAGCATTTTGTTTGCCAACATGCCATAGTTTTGTATACGTTTGCTAAAGCTGGATATATTAACGGACCGAAGGAATAAAAACAACACTACGAAATTTTTATAACAAAGATTTATCAATATCGACAGGGATAATTGCGCATGTATTTCCTCGCCTTCCTCGGCGGCCTGATAGACAAATTGCACTAATTCTTCTAAAAGCACCACAATATAAGGCTCTTCCCAGGTGATACTAATGCCAAACGTTAGTTCTTGCAAAAGGGTCAGTAAACGTTGACGTCTATCTCCAGCTTGTGTGCGCTTCAATATAAATGTTAAGAGCGGTATAAAACGATAATCATCCACTATGGCCTTGCGTGCTTCCAGGTTTTTAGTGCAATGCTGCAATATACCAACACATGTCCACAAAGCATCGGCATCTATTGATAAAGTTCCCATGACTGCATGTAAATCTATAAAAAACTTTGATATTTCCAAATTATCAGGAATAAAATTGTGCGGATGTACTGTCGTACTAAGCAGGGAAGCAATACGATTTAAAAGCACCAAAGATTCTTCAGACTTATTATTGCGATAGCGTGTTGCCTGGGCACTAAAGTCCCTTACGTAGCTAAAGGCACTAGACGTTTCATGGCTGTTACTATTTTTGCGTGGCATTTTACGATAATATTTTGAAAATTGCTAAGGTTTTATTTGTGATCTTTTTCAATATTTAAAACAAACAGGGGAAACAAAGAAAAATTTACTTTTCGTTTTAGCGGCACAATAGTCTTTTGAAAATTTTATGGTTTATTGAGTGAAGTACGTTCAGTGCATAAATACAGAGTTGTACAATAACAACAGGGCTGTTGGTCGCAGTGACATCTATATGTGAAACATCAACAGAAAAATTAACCAAGGGCACATGACACATATTATTTAGTGTGACGTTATTTATTTAATTATACATTTAAATAAATTTTTTATTTGTATTTTTTCTGTTATGCAAGAAGCATCAAGGGAAAAAAGTGTTCAAACATTTATTTGGCATACCGAGCCATAACCGCTGAAATAGCTTAAGCGACACATTTTTTGGACTTCGTTTTTTTGACGAAAATCAACTATTTAAGTTAAATATTAAATTTAATGTACTTCTACACTTACCCAATCCGCACGAACATTGGCAAGTAGTTGGGGCTCTTGGATTGGCATAATCTTGTGCTTACAAAAGTTGGCGGTGTCATGCCCGGTAAAAAGTTTATATTATATACCTATCACATTTTTATATTTGAACGATGCTTACGAAACTTGACACACACATGAAGCTCTAAGGATGGGCGCGACTACGCCACTGAAAATTTTAAATTTGCACTAAAGACCTAAAACCTTAAAAATAATTTCGATTCAAGGCGAATTCAGTATCAGATGACCTTTTGCGCCCGGCTGATTATCAGCCAAATGTCAAAATTTGCTCAGAAATCTTCTGGCAGATAGGTTTTGTAGCACAGCTAATTACATGTTGTTTTTTGTGTAGTTGTATTGTTGTAGGGAAGAGGCCACCTAATACTGAATTCACCATGGGTATTACCTATATTCAAAGTCATACCCAAATAAGAGCGTCAAGCTCTGTACTGAAAATACGTACCCTGGGGCAAATTACGGCACTCGTTATCGAACGAAATTACAAAATTTTTCAATAGAGTTTTTATATGGAAATATTTTAAAATTTCGAATCGTATTGAATGCCGTAATTTGCCCCCCGATGCTAATGCAACGATTGACGCTCTTATTTAGATATGACTCTAAACCATCCAGGGCGCCACCCAAACGCATACAAATTGGTGCTGCCGTTTAGGAGAACTTCAGTGACATACACACGTACAGTAGAATTATATATGTATATAAAGATAATAAAAAGAAATACATAAAAAAATTATTTCTGATATACAATTTCATTGAAAATTGTTGTTAAGTAGCTGATGTTAGCAATCACTCTTTGTCCAAGTATGTGGATATGGTTGCTGTTAAAGTGCGTGGTCTAATTTTTTAACTTTTAACTTTCTTTAACCTAATTTAGAAAAGGATATTAATTAAAAAAATATTTCATTTTATAAAAATATATTAAAAGTGCTGAACTTGAGCTTGATTAAGAAATTACGAGTATATCATGATTAAAAATTCATTACAGTTCAGATAAAATAATAAATACATATGTACTCATATCTATTTAAAAATGAAATCTTTAAATTAAAGCGTTACAAAATAAATTTAAGTGTGCATTAATAGCCAGAGCAATAAAAATCAGTCCATATAATAAAACTAAAGTTTTGTGTGATTGTATATACATATGTACATACGTAGTGGCTTGGACAGAAATTAAGGGGCTGTTTGTCTAAATGCTAACGAACGTTTCTGTCGAATATTAGTATTGGAAACAAAAACAAATTTAAGTTTTTTGTTTTTGTTTTTAATACAAATGTTCGAAAGAAACGTTCGTTCGCATTTAGACAAACAGGCCATAAGTGTTTGATTAGTTAAAGAGTATATGCAACAGCGCACAGTGGGACAGAATCAAAATATTTTGGAAATAAATCAGCCCATTTCTAAATGGAAAGTCAATGCGGAACTATGAATTTTCAAAGTAGGCTACTCAGTGAACTTATTTCGTTCTCGAAATTCAATTATGTATGTGTGAGCCGAAAAATATTTCACTTTTTATTTGACAAACTTAAAAAATTTTGAGTTTTTGATATCTTTTATCCAAAAAAGCACCAATACTGTTTTATACGAAGGTGGATCAATAAGTCCGTAACTTTTCGAACACTCCTCGTATTTATAGGAAATGCAATACTGTTCCCATCAAGTACCACTTGTTAATAGACTACTGTCAAACTTTGAGCAAGTGTCATCATTTACTTTGCGTTTAACAGCTGTTCAAAGCATACAACCTCGTGTATTTTTATTTTTCCATAAAAATGGAAAAAAGTGAATTTCGAGTGCTCAGTAGACATTATTTTTTGCGAAAAAAAACCGTCAATCAAACCAAGAAAAAGCTCGATAAATACTATGGGAGCCCTGCACCATCGATTTCAATGGTAAATAAATTCAGTAAAGTGCGACTTTGACGCGCGCACGAAGAGTTCCGTACATTCGGTTTTAAGCATTTTTAATGAGGCTTTTTTGCTTTTTTGAAGTTAATTTCAGTTTAAACGATGTTTTTTAGTTTTGTCGTTGTTTCTCGATTATTTTCTGTTTTTGGGCTTTTTTTCATTTTGGCGATTTCTTTCAATTTGGTAATTTTGGCGATTTTTTTCATTTTGGTGATTTTTTCCCTGTTTTTGGGGTTTTTTCCCTTCGGCGATTTTTTTCTGTTTTTCAGGGTTTTTTTCGTTTTCGCGATTTTTTTTCATTTTGGCGATTTTTTTTCATTTTGGCGATTTTTCCCCTGTTTTTGGAGTTTTTTCACTTTGGCGATTTTTTTCTGTTTTTGAGGGTTTTTTTCGTTTTGGCGATTTTTTTTCATTTTGGCGATTTTTTTTCATTTTGGCGATTTTTATCATTTTGGTGATTTTTCCGGTTTTTTGTGATTTATTTTAGTCTTAGAATTTTTTTTTAATTTGTTGCTTTTTTTTCGTTTTGGCGATTTTTTTTTGTTTTTGGTGATTTTTGTCGGTTTAGCGATTTTATAGTTTTTTGAATTTTTAGTTTTACCGTTTTTGGAAATTTCAAGAAATTTGTTCTTACGGTTTCCAAGAAACAGCAAGTTGTCAAAATTACATAGTCAAAATTGCATTAACTGATGGAACACCCTTTAATTTAAATTTGTTTAAATTCTAGTGTTAATTGTTGTAGCCTGTATAAAAATACACTAACCTTACAAATTTCATGCGCATATACATACAATTGTAAGTATATTACATGGGATTTTAACATTTTTCCTTGCTCGTTTTGGAACACCCTTTAATTTCTAACTCTCATGTATTTGTTGTTGTAGCGGCCAAAGGTCTAAGCACTGTTTACAAATTTCAGGTCCATAGCTCTTACGGTTCTTGAGAAAATACCCTGAGACGGACAGACGGACAGCGTAGCGAAAACAATAGGGTTTCTTTTCACCTTTGGTGTACGGAACCCTAAAAAGTGGTTAACTGACTTTCGTTGTGGTTGCACAAGTACAAAAATCCTTGAGTTGGGCTTCAAATTGCTTCCTCATCCGCCCTATTCTCCAGATTTAGCCCCTATATCCTATATCCAAACCTAAAGAAATGGCTCGTTGGAAAGAGATTTAGCTCCAAGGATGAAACTTTTGACCAAACAAATGCTCATTTTAAGGACCTTGAAAAATCCTATTTTTTGGAAGGGATACAAAAACTGGAAATAAGTGTACTAAGTGTATTGAGTTAAAATGAGATTATATTGAAAAATAAATTTTTGTTTTGCAAGAAAACTGTGTTTCATTCAAAACGTCACGGACTTATTGATCCACCCTCGTATTTACATTTATTTCTGAACATTTATCAAATTTATACTTATCTAAAATGTATCTATCTACTCCGGTATTAATCACCTGTAAAAACTCAGTTTTATATTTTTGTTTAGAACCAGGCTGAGCCTTTCCGAAAATTTTTTGTAACTCGGATGAGAAACAAAAAATTACATGGCAATTTGGAAAACTTGTGTTTAAGAACATACGGGAATACTCTTTTTTATATGTGGCAAATTTATTTCCAAAATATTTAGATTATGGCCCACTGTGCAATGTAGTTGCATTAGGGAAGTAACGACTATTCGCATTCGCCTATTATTCGCTTACATTTGCTATTTGCATTCCCTAAAATGTATGCGAATATTTCAAGCGAATACTAAACAAAAAAAATGTACACAATTAACAAACGTCAGAAACAGGAAAATTATTTTAAAGCAGAATTAAAACAAGTAAGAGTGCTATATTCGGCTGTGCCGAATCTTATATACCCTTTACCAACGTACGTACATATATATAGTATACAGACACGTACATACATATTTGTTTTGTGAAAAAATTTATCATTTTTTTAAAGTTTCCATCTTTGGAGCTATAATTTTCATTTTTCAAATTTCATACACCAAACTTTTCTTTCAGAAGCATAAAATATATTCAATTTATAAAGAAAAAAAAACAAAAAGTGTAAGTTTTCCAACCCTGGAGTCATAATTTTGGATTGTTCTGATTATTGTTACCAATCTAGTTCTTTAAAAAATGCATAAAATATGTTAAGTGAAAAAAGCAAGAACGAAATAAGCAAAAACTTAGTTTCATTTAATTCCTTTAATACTAAAAAATCAGTTAAGTGCGACTTTGAATCGCGCACGAAAGGAAGGTTTTTTGCTTTTTTTGAAGTTTTTTTCAGTTAAAACGATTTTTTCAGTTTTGTCGCTTTTTTCTCGTTTTGGCGATTTTGTCTGTTTTTGGAGGTTTTTTTCATTTTGGCGATTTTTTTCTGTTGTTGGGCTTTTCTTCATTTTGGAGATTTTTCTCATTTTGACGATTTTTTCTGTTTTTTTTTTGGGTTTTTTTCGCGTTTTTTTTTTTGGCGATTTTTTGTTTTTTTTTCGTTTTGGTGATTTTTTTCATTTTGGCGATTTTTTTTTTCATTTTGGCAATTTTTTTCTTTTTTTTCTGTTTTTTTTCGTTTTGGTGATTTTTTTAATTTTGGCGATTTTTTTTTTCATTTTGGCGATTTTTTTCATTTTGGCGATTTTTTTCTGTTTTTTAGGTTTTTTTTCGTTTTGGCGATTTTTTTTCTTTTTTTGGCGATTTTTTTTCATTTTGGCGATTTTTTTCTGTTTTTTAGGTTTTTTTTTCGTTTTAGCGATATTTTTCATTTTGGCGATTTTTTTTTCATTTTAGCAATTTTTTCGTTTTTTTGCGATTTATTTTAGTCTTAGAAATTTTCTTTTAATTTAGTGCTTTTTTCATTTTGGCGGTTTTTTCTGTTTTTTTGGGTTTTTTTTCGTTTTGGTAATTTTTTTCATTTTGGCGATTTTTTTTTATCATTTTGGCGATTTTTTTCTGTTTTTAGGTTTTTTTTTCGTTTTGGTGATTTTTTTCATTTTGGCGATTTTTTTTTCATTTTGGCGATTTTCTTTCATTTTGGCGATTTTTTATATCATTTTAGCAATTTTTCAATTTTTTTGCGATTTATTTTAGTCTTAGAATTTTTTTTTTAATTTGGTGCTTTTTCTTCGTTTTGGCGATTTTTTTTCTGTTATTTATGTTGTTTTCTTTTTTTGGCGATTTTTTTCATTTCGGCGATTTTTTTCTGTTTTTTAGGGTTTTTTTCGTTTTGGCGATTTTTTTTCATTTTGACGATTTTTTTCTGTTTTTTAGGGTTTTTTTTCTGTTTTTTAGGGTTTTTTTCGTTTTGGCGATTTTTTTTCATTTTGACGATTTTTTTCTGTTTTTTAGGGTTTTTTTTCGTTTTGGTGATTTTTTTCATTTTGGCGATTTTTTTTTTCATTTTAGCGATTTTTTTCTGTTTTTTTTTCGTTTTGGCGATTTTTTTTTCATTTTAGCATTTTTCCGTTTTTTTTGCGATTTATTTTAGTTTTATAATTTTTTTTTTAATTTGGTGCTTTTTTTCGTTTTGGCGATTTTTTCTTGTTTTTGGCGATTTTTTTCGGTTTGGCGATTTTATAATTTTTTATTTTTTCAGTTTTACCGTTTTTGAAAATTTCAAGAGTTTTGTTCTTACGGTTTCCAAGATACAGCAAATTGTCAAAATTACATAGTCAAAATTGCATTAACTGATGGAACACCCTTTAATTTAAATTTTTTTAAATTTTTGTGTTAATTTTTGTAGTCTGTATAAAAATACACTAACCTTACAAATTTCAAGTATATATACATACAATTGTATATATACTACATGGGATTTTAAAATTTTTCGTTACTCGTTTTGGAACACCCTTTAATTTCCAATTATCATGTATTTGTTGTTGTAGCGGCCAAAGGTCTACATACTGTGTCAAAATTTCAGGTCTGTAGCTCTTACGGTTCTCGAGAAAATACTAATATAGTTTTAGACATAGTTAATTTTACATAACACAAAAAGTTAAAGTTTTCCAACCCTGGAAACGTCTTTTTAATTTTTTTGTATTTTTTTAATTTAAAATTCCAATTTTAGTCGTACTGAAGTGTAAAATATGTACATTTATTAAAAAAAAATAAAAATTTGTTTTCGGGAGTTACTTTTATATGGCAAAATGAAGTTTAAGTTTTCCAGCTCTGCAATCGTCTGCCCGATTTTGCTGAATTTCAATACCAATCTACTTTGGAAAATTTCTGACACACCAGTCCAAGAACGAAGTCTCTAGCTCTTCTGGGAGCTTCGGAAAACCGATTTCACGTACAGACAGACGGACAGACGGACAGACGGACAGACGGACAGACGGACAGACGGACATCGCTTATTCGTCTTCCCTATGCATAAGGATCCAGAATATATATATTATATGGGTCGCTTATTGATATTATAGAAATTACAAACGGAATGACAAACCTATATATACCCTTTTACCATTTTTGTTGGTAAAGGGTATAATAAGCAAATTAACAAACATGTGTATAGTTAGTAAGGAACAAAACGACAATGGTAAGACTGTTGTAATATATATAAGATGGTAATATATATAACAGATGGTATATATTCATAGATGGTAACTTGCGTATACATTACGAAACACATTAGCAAATTGAAATGAAATGAATCAAACCAATTCACATATTCCATTTGCAATAAAGTTACGTATATAAGGCAGACATCTACATCAACTGACACCACACACAGTGGACCAAAACACAGAAGAACGCTGATGAGGAAGGTTTAGTGGCCTTCGAAAACGGCTGGCTGTTCCGTTCAACTATGTGTTGTTGTCAGAATATTTACAACTAACTTTAATGTTATTTGTTCATTAATAATTATCACATGTAATTTGGCTTAAAAAGCGTTACGAACTTTAGCCTATTCAATTCATAAGAATATAGAAACAAATACAGTTCGAAAAATAATAATTAAATTAACTAATTAATAGTCATTGGCTTGTGGCAAAAATTAAAAATAAAAATATACTTAATAGTAACAAACCAAAAAAGTTTGTCTTAAGTAGAACAAAAATAAGCAAATTAACAAACATGTGTATAGTTAGTAAGGAACAAAACGACAATGGTAAGACTGTTGTAATATATATAAGATGGTAATATATATAACAGATGGTATATATTCATAGATGGTAACTTGCGTATACATTACGAAACACATTAGCAAATTGAAATGAAATGAATCAAACCAATTCACATATTCCATTTGCAATAAAGTTACGTATATAAGGCAGACATCTACATCAACTGACACCACACACAGTGGACCAAAACACAGAAGAACGCTGATGAGGAAGGTTTAGTGGCCTTCGAAAACGGCTGGCTGTTCCGTTCAACTATGTGTTGTTGTCAGAATATTTACAACTAACTTTAATGTTATTTGTTCATTAATAATTATCACATGTAATTTGGCTTAAAAAGCGTTACGAACTTTAGCCTATTCAATTCATAAGAATAAGAAAAAACTTAGTTTCATTTAATTTAATATTAAAAAATTCAGTAAAGTGCGACTTTGACTCGCGCAGTTTTTTTCAGTTTTGTCGCTTTTTTCTCATTTTGGCGATTTTGTTTTCTGTTTTTGGGGGTTTATTTTCATTTTGGAGATTTTTTTCCTTATGGCGATTTTTTTTAATTTTTGCGATTTTTTTTATTTTGGGTTTTTTTTCATTTTGGCGATGTTTTTTCATTTTTGCGATTTTTTTGGCGATTCTTTTTCCATTTTGGCGAGTTTTTCCTATTTTGGGAGTTTTTTTCATTTTTGGCGATTTTTTTTTTCATTTTGGAGATTTTTTTCTGTTTATGGGGCTTGTTTTATTTTGGAGATTTTTTTCATATTAGCAATTTTTTTTTCATTTTGGCGATTTTTTCCTGTTTTTGGGGTTTTTTTTAATTTTGGCTATTTTTTCTGTTTTTTGGGGTTTTTTTCCTTTTGGCGATTTTTTTTTCATTTTGGCAATTTTTTTAATTTGGCGATTTTTTTCTCTTTTTGGGGTTTATTTTCATTTTGGAGATTTTTTTCCTTTTGGCGATTTTTTTTAATTTTTGCGATTTTTTTTTATTTTGGGGTTTTTTTCATTTTGGCGATGTTTTTTCATTTTGGCGTTTTTTTTCATTTTGACGATTTTTTTTCTGTTTTTTGGGGCTTTTTTTCATTTTGGAGATTTTTTTAATTTTGGCGATTTTTTTTTATTTTGGCGATTTTTTCCTGTTTTTGGGTTTTTTTACATTTTGGCGAATTTTTTCATCTTGGCCACTTTTTCCCATTTTGGCGATTTTTTCCTGTTTTTGAGTTTTTTTATTTTGGCGATTTTTTTTCTGTTTTTTGGGGTTTTTTTTCGTTTTGGCGATTTTTTCCTATTTTGGGAGTTTTTTTCATTTTGGCGATTTTTTTTCATTTGGAGATTTTTTTTCTGTTTATGGGGATTTTTTTTTTATTTTGGAGATTTTTTTCATATTAGCGATTTTTTTTTCATTTTGCGATTTTTTCCTGTTTTTGGGGTTTTTTTTCATTTTGGCGATTTTTTTCTGTTTTGGCGATTTTTTTTCCATTTTGGCAATTTTTTTTCATTTTGGTTTTTTTTCTCTTTTTGGGGGCTTATTTTCATTTTGGAAATTTTTTTCCTTTTGGCGATTTTTTTTTAATTTTTGCGATTTATTTTTTATTTTGGGGTTTTTTTCATTTTGAAAATTTTTTTAATTTTGGCGATTTTTTTTACTGTTTTGGGGTTTTTTTTTAATTTTGGCGATTTTTTTCTGTTTTTGGGGCTTTTTTTAATTTTGGAGATTTTTTTAATTTTGAAGATTTTTTTTTATTTTGGCGATTTTTTCCTGTTTTTGGGTTTTTTTCATTTTGGCGATTTTTTTCATCTTGGCTACTTTTTTCATTTTGGCGATTTTTTCCTGTTTTTGGGTTTTTTTATTTTGGCGATTTTTTTCTGTTTTTTGGGTTTTTTTTCGTTTTGGCCATTTTTTTCATTTTGGCGATTTTTTTACTGTTTTGGGTTTTTTTTTAATTTTTGGCGATTTTTTTCTGTTTTTGGGGTTTTTTTTCATTTTGGTGATTTTATTTCATTTTAGCGATTTTTTTTTATTTTAGCTATTTTTCCGGTTATTCGCGATTTATTTTAGTCTTAGAAAATTTTTTTGTAATTTGGTGCTTTTTTTCGTTTTGGCGATTTTTTTTTGTTTTTGGCGATTTTTTTCGGTTTGGCGATTTTATAATTTTTTGTTTTTTTAGTTTTACCGTTTTTGAAAATTTCAAGAGGTTTGCTCTCACGGTTTCCAAGATACAGCAAGTTGTCAAAATTGCATAGTCAAAATTACATTAACTGATGGTACACCCTTTAATTAAATTTTTTGAAATTTTAGTGTTAATTTTTGTAGTCTGTATAAAAATACACTAACCTTACATATTTCAAGTGTATATACCATACATACATACAATTGTATGTATATTACATGGGATTTTAACATTTTTCGTTGCTCGTTTTGGAACACCCTATAATTTCTAACTCTCATGTATTTGTTGTTGTAGCGGCCGAAGGTCTACACACTGTGTCCAAATTTCAGGCCTGTAGCTCTTACGGTTCTCGAGAAAATACTAATATAGTTTTAGACATAGTTAATTTTACATAACACAAAAAGTAAAAGTTTTCCAACCCTGGAAACGTCTTTTTAATTTTTTTATATTTTTTTAATTTAAAATTCCAATTTTAGTCGTACTGAAGTGTAAAATAAGTTCATTTATTAAAAAAAAATAAAAATTTGTTGTCGGTAGTTACTTTTATATGGCAAAATGAAGTTTACGTTTTCCAGCTCTGCAATCGTCTGGTCGATTTTGCTGAATTTCAATACCAATCTATTTTGGAAAATTTCTGACACACCAGTCCAAGAACGAAGTCTCTAGCTTTTCTGTGAGCTTCGGAAAACCGATTTCACGTACAGACAGACGGACAGACGGACAGACGGACAGACGGACAGACGGACAGACGGACATCGCTTATTCGTCTTCCCTATGCATAAGGATCCAGAATATATATATTATATGGGTCGCTTATTGATATTATAGAAATTACAAACGGAATGACAAACCTATATATACCCTTTTACCATTTTTGTTGGTAAAGGGTATAAAAATCAGTTAAGTGCGACTTTGAATCGCGCACGAAAGGAAGGTTTTTTGCTTTTTTGAAGTTTTTTTCAGTTAAAACGATTTTTTCAGTTTTGTCGCTTTTTTCTCGTTTTGGCGATTTTGTCTGTTTTTGGAGGTTTTTTTCATTTTGGCGATTTTTTTCTGTTGTTGGGCTTTTCTTCATTTTGGAGATTTTTCTCATTTTGACGATTTTTTCTGTTTTTTGGGTTTTTTCGCGATTTTTTTGGCGATTTTTTTGTTTTTTTTTTCGTTTTGGTGATTTTTTTCATTTTGGCGATTTTTTTTCATTTTGGCAATTTTTTTCTTTTTTTTATGTTTTTTTTCATTTTGGCGATTTTTTTTTCATTTTGGCGATTTTTTTTCATTTTCGCGATTTTTTTCTGTTTTTAATTTTTTTTTTCGTTTTGGCGATTTTTTTTCTTTTTTTGGCGATTTTTTTTCATTTTGGCGATTTTTTTCTGTTTTTTAGGTTTTTTTTCGTTTTGGCGATATTTTTCATTTTGGCGATTTTTTTCATTTTAGCAATTTTTTCGTTTTTTTGCGATTTATTTTAGTCTTAGAAATTTTCTTTTAATTTAGTGCTTTTTTTCATTTTGGCGATTTTTTCTGTTTTTTGGGGTTTTTTTCGTTTTGGTGATTTTTTTTCATTTTGGCGATTTTTTTTATCATTTTGGCGATTTTTTTCTGTTTTTTAGGTTTTTTTTTCGTTTTGGTGATTTTTTTCATTTTGGCGATTTTTTTTTCATTTTGGCGATTTTCTTTCATTTTGGCGATTTTTGTTTTCATTTTAGCAATTTTTCCGTTTTTTTGCGATTTATTTTAGTCTTAGAAATTTTTTTTAATTTGGTGCTTTTTTTCGTTTTGGCGATTTTTTTTCTGTTATTTAGGTTTTTTCTTTTTTTTGGCGATTTTTTTCATTTTGGCGATTTTTTTCTGTTTTTAAGGGGTTTTTTCGTTTTGGCGATTTTTTTTTCATTTTGACGATTTTTTTCTGTTTTTTAGGGTTTTTTTCGTTTTGGTGATTTTTTCATTTTGGCGATTTTTTTTCATTTTGGCGAATTTTTTTCTGTTTTTTAGGTTTTTTTTCGTTTTGGCGATTTTTTTTCATTTTAGCAATTTTTCCGTTTTTTGCGATTTATTTTAGTTTTAAAATTTTTTTTTAATTTGGTGCTTTTTTTCGTTTTGGCGATTTTTTTTTCTGTTTTTGGCTTTTTTTCATTTTGGCGATTTTTTGTTTTTTGGGTTTTTTTTCGTTTTGGCGATTTTTTTCATTTTGGCGATTTTTTTTTTCATTTTGGCGATTTTTTCTGTTTTTTAGGGTTTTTTTAGTTTTGGTGATTTTTTTCATTATGGCGATTTTCATTTTGGCGATATTCTTTCATTTTGGCGATTTTCGTTTTCATTTTAGCAATTTTTCCGTTTGTTTTTGCGATTTATTTTAGTCTTAGAATTTTTTTTTAATTTGGTGCTTTTTTTCGTTTTGGCGATTTTTTCTTGTTTTTGGCGATTTTTTTCGGTTTGGCGATTTTATAATTTTTTATTTTTTCAGTTTTACCGTTTTTGAAAATTTCAAGAGTTTTGCTCTTACGGTTTCCAAGATACAGCAAATAGTCAAAATTACATAGTCAAAATTGCATTAACTGATGGAACACCCTTTAATTTAAATTTTTTTAAATTTTAGTGTTAATTTTTGTAGTCTGAATAAAAATATACTAACCTTACACATTTCAAGTGTATATACATACATACATACAATTGTATGTATATTACATGGGATTTTAACATTTTTCGTTGCTCGTTTTGGAACACCCTTTAATTTCCAATTCTCATGTATTTGTTGTTGTAGCGGCCAAAGGTCTACATACTGTGTCCAAATTTCAGGTCTGTAGCTCTTACGGTTCTCGAGAAAATACTAATATAGTTTTAGACATAGTTAATTTTACATAACACAAAAAGTTAAAGTTTTCCAACCCTGGAAACGTCTTTTTAATTTTTTTGTATTTTTTTAATCTAAAATTCCAATTTTAGTCGTACTGAAGTGTAAAATATGTACATTTATTAAAAAAAATAAAAATTTGTTTTCGGGAGTTACTTTTATATGGCAAAATGAAGTTTAAGTTTTCCAGCTCTGCAATCGTCTGCCCGATTTTGCTGAATTTCAATACCAATCTATTTTGGAAAATTTCTGACACACCAGTCCAAGAACGAAGTCTCTAGCTCTTCTGGGAGCTTCGGAAAACCGATTTCACGTACAGACAGACGGACAGACGGACAGACGGACAGACGGACAGACGGACAGACGGACAGACGGACAGACGGACAGACGGACATCGCTTATTCGTCTTCCCTATGCATAAGGATCCAGAATATATATATTTTATGGATCGCTTATTGATATTATAGAAATTACAAACGGAATGACAAACCTATATATACCCTTTTACCATTTTTTTGGTAAAGGGTATAATAAAAAGATACACACACATACTCACAAGTAAGCATTCTAAACAACCCAGCTGGCATTTGGCTGATCATTTTTTGCATAAATCTCTTTTTGATTCTCCTGAGATCACTTTTGATGATTAAAAACTGATTTATCACTTAGGTGATTGAAAAAGGATTCACTTATGATTCATCTATATGATCAAACAATGATTTCTTGAAAATAGAGGAACAAAATGGAAAGAAACCGCCAAAAGTTTATTTCATGATTTAATACTACCAGAAAATTGCTCAAAAATTAATCAGCAAATCGTATCATAAATGATTCATTAGTATGATTCATCTGTAGGGTACCATTTTCTCACAACGGGAGTATCATTTATGATCGAAAAATGAGCTCATATGCGGTTATTTTTCCCGTCAAGCTGATTCGGAAAAGATTCGGTTATGATACAAAATGCTAGCTGGGAAAGCTTTAAAATGTTGACGGAAAACTTTTAAATCAATTTGTGTGTATTTTGCATTCACTTTAGCAAAAATTAATATTTATTATTCTCTTTGCCATTTGCATTCGCTTAACTGACATTCGCTACATCCCTAATTCTCATATTTCGACAATTTATGTAGTAAAAATGGAAAAATTTCAAAACATTCTAGGTGGATATGTTGGTTTCCATAACACGTGCGGCACCTTTCTTATTTACATATGTACATACTAGTATACTTAGATACATAATGTGTTGCAAATCCATTTTACTGATTTATTTTTTTGGTTCCTGATACTTAAATTGACTATGCTTAAGCACTTAAATTAACTACACCAAGAAAGATACGCTCAGAGTTTAAATAAAAATTCACACAAATTTAGATAAAATTTCACTTTAGAATGAGAAAATAACAATTGCCATGTACGTAGTTGAATCATTTACGTGACAGGGCGTATAGCAATCATTCTCAAAACAACTGAAATGAAAAAAATACTCGTAGTAAAAGAATAGGAGACGCTTTTTTCGATGCCTGGTATACAGCTTCGAACGAAACGTGAACCCTAATGAATGTCAAGCAATGGGTGAAGGGATATTTAAGCAATTTATCATTGGCCCCTTAGAGGAAGCTGTGCCAAAGCTGCTGAAGTTTCTGGGAGCAAAACATTAATACTCGTATTTCACTGGCAGAAGTAGAAATACTTGAAATGGTTGTGCCTTCAATGGGCTCTAAATTTAAATCAGAAATAAAAAACATTTTTAATATTTAATGAAATTTTTGTTAAAAAATAACAAACAAACCACGCAGCTGATTCAAATATTTTGAGATGTGCCTTATGGTAGGTACTCACTTTGCGACGTGCTTACCCAACACGTTTATATTGCATATTTTGCATATTTTGACACGGACACTGCAACAGACAATGCAACCTATAAACGTCATAAAAATTTTAATATTTTTGAAACTTGGCATGCAACTTCAAACGCAACCATAAACACGACTACACACTATGCGACTATGCGACTGACAATGCAATCTGCCTGGTTGCATAAACACATCACAAAGTCTGTACCTACCATTAGCCGCCAAAAAAGCTTAAGCGACAATATTTTCGAACTTAGGGCCAAAGCCACGATAATGACAACGTTCAACTTGTCGTAGCACACTTACATTCAAAACCAAAACAACTTTTAAAATTTTGTTGTTGTTTCAAATGTAAAAGTGCGACAAGTCGAACGTTGTCGATATCGTGTGTCACGCCCCTTAATTTTTTTTATCAATATCGATTATTAGCGATCGTAAATAATCGATTTTCGTAAAAAAACGAGGTTCAAAAATATGCGTTTATGGCTCGATATGTTGATATAAACGATAAATAGTAAACGTCATAGCACGTCTGGTTATACAGGGTGTTTTTTTTAGCTGCGTGAGAACCATCGATATCGATAATTATGACAGCTGACATTTCCGTTCAGTAAAGTTTGGAAAGTCATCATGAATCGTTTAACGCCAAAACAATGCTTATGAATTGTGGAAATTTACTTAAAAAAAATATATCAGTTCGCGAAGTTCATAGAACACTTCGCCCATTTTACGGTCAACATAATCCGCCTCGTGAGCAAGAAATTAGTACAGATATTGATCTTGATTTAACACTATCAATAAAGGTTCAATTAAACGTCTCACAAACATAACCATACAAAACAGCTGTTCCAACCAAATTTATGGGCAACACTGTAGTTGATCATGAAAACATTCTTTTTCTGCGCATCTACGTCATATCAGCCGATAACAATAAACACAATCACACAAACACGTGTATTTGGTATAGGGCAATTTTGTTTACATTTCGACTTCTACTTCACTTTGACGTCACACCAGCAAACTCAAGTTAACAGACATGCGCAATGCGATATCTTGTATTCTTTGACTCATGGTATTTGATTATAGGTGACTTGTCATAGCCATAACCATAACCAAAGAAACCAATTGAATTATGATTTTTCGCCATAACCATAAACAGCTGCTTGCTGGTTGCACATATTTGTTGTTGCACTTTTGAAATGAAACAAGTGAGAACATAAACAGCTGTTTATGGTTATGGCACCACTAAATATAATGAAGCAAATATATTTATGATTATGGCCATGGTTATAGCTACAACATTATGGTATGGCGCGTCTGCTTGCACCTTAAAGGCTCAATTATCAGACTGTAATGGAATGTAACTGCAACGATAGGAAACAGCTGATTGGTATTGTTATGTGAATAATAATATAATAAATAATGAAAATGGTTATAGAGATGTAACTGGAATATAAGAATCTGTGCATTACTTTCCACAAGTCAATATTGATCAGCTGTTTCCTGCGGTTGCATTTACATTCCATTACAGTCGGCTAACTGAGCCTTAAGACAAAGAAATGTGCATACCGAATAGAGCAAGAGTGCTCTTTCGGAATGAATGACGAGCGCTATCGAGCCATGCTGACTGAATTTTTGTTTTCAAAAATTAATCAGCTAAACATCCACGATATTTGGTGCCAACAAGTTCCCATACAGCTCGCTAAACAATAGATTTATTCACGGAGAAAGCACTGCCTACTAAAAACCTCATAAAATAGAACAAAATTAATAAGAAATCTCTATGGTTTTTTTTCAATAAGGAAATCTTATTAATTTCATAGGGAAAACCTTTTTGAAAAAATCAAGAAGAAATCTTCTAGTTTTTATTAGGTTATCTTATTGATTTTTTCAATACGGGTTTCTTCTTGCTTTTATTAGCCGACCTCATAAAAAATAAAAAAAAAATTGCGTCTTTATTGTCTGTACTTATGTATTTTCATTTATACATACATACACATTAGCCCAATTCACAAACTTGTGCAAATGGTCTTGCATCGTAGCATTTTCAAAATGGTTAATATATTGATACTCACCACTTAATAATTCTTAGTGGTGAGTATCAATATACTCTACAATTTTGCACATGCTACGATGCAAGAGCATTTGCACAAGATTGTGAATTGGGCTATTATGTTATATTCTTTACTAACTTACTCACCAAATATTGAACCAGCAAACTTCTGACTGATAGACAAGCATTGAAATTATTGTGCAAACATTCTTATACCAAAATGAAAAAGATTATGAAAAAAATTGTCTCAATGTCTATTTATAGATATGAAATAACAAGACACCTCACAAAATCAAGAAGATTTCCTTATTAAAAAAATCAATACGATGTTTAACACATAATCATATAGGAACCTAATAAAATCAAGAAGAAAACCTTATTGAAAAATTCAATAATACAGTCTAATAAAATCAAGAAGAAAACCTTTTTAAAAAAATCTATAAGGCAACCTAATAAAATCAATAAGAAATCCCTATAGTTTACAATTTATAAGGAAACCTAATAGAATCAAGAAGTTTTTCTTTATGAATTGTTTTTTTTTGAGTAAAAAAAGCTGTGCATAATAAGATTTCTTCTTGATTTTATGTGGTTTTCTTCTTGATAAAATTAATAAGATTTATCACATAAAAACAATAAGGAATCTCTATGAAAAAATCTTCGCTTCTTTCTGCTGGGATACCCCTTAACCTAAAAACGGTTCATAGAGAAAATATTCTTGATTCTATGAGGCAGTTTTTTGTATGTGTTGCAAAACCAATTTTATGACAACTTAATTTTCAGAAGTTGTCCGGTTCACTGGCCCCCCGTTAGAGCAATTTAACGCCTCTGCATTGAAGACCTATATTCAAGCCATAAGGCCATATTTAATGGAAAAACTAGGCAAAAATTCCAGAGATCGAATGGATCATATGCCGGAAATTATATTTGAAAAATAAATTCCATTATCTAACAGATTACAAATAAATAATTCTACCGTCTTCAATGCAAAGATTTGTTAGAACATTTTCGAAAAAAATTCATGGAACCAAACTAGAAGTAAACTCTTAAAAAAAAACAAAAAATTTTTTTTTTTAATCAGTTGGTTAAGACGGAGGTATGCGATATATAAAATTAAATTTTAATGGGCGTGCGTCCACCCATTTTTTAAAATGAAAGATTGTGTGTTAATTTCAGAGCTCAGGGTGTGTGTTAAGTTTTGTAAAAAGCTGTAAAGTAGAACGAACCACTTATAATAAAAAATATTAAATTTTAATGGGCGTAGCCCCGCCCATTTTTTCAACTATAAGATTGTGTAATTACGAGAATCAAAGGTGTTTGCTAGGTTTCGCAGCAATCAAGGAAGTATATTATCATAAAATCAAATAGACAAAATTTGTGGGCGTGTCCCGTTCAATGGGACCAATTACAAGCTATACCCTCTCGGAGAAAAAAAATGTTTACAATCGGTCTAAAATGTACCGAGTTATGAAATAACAATGCAAAAAAAAATAGAAATCCAGACGAACTGATAACCTCCTCCTTTTTTTTAAAGTTGGTTAAAAAATTCAAATAAATTAAATAAAATAATCAAAAATATTTATGTCTAATATTATCACTTAAAGTTCTCATGCAGCTAAAAAAACCACCCTATAGAATGCTAAATTGTTATTGAAATGATATTGACGTTGAAATAACGTGATGTCGACGTTGACAACGATGATTGGAATAAGGGTATGATAGACTCGCGTGGACTAGATAAACTTAAATATTATTATCATATTAATTTTATTAATTTATTAAAATTTTATGGCTTTTCGACTGAAAATTTATATTGAAAACAAAAACAAATTTTCATATTTTATTGTTGTTTTCAATATAAATTTTCAGTTCAAAGTTTCGTTTCGTTATTGTGAAAGAGGCCATTAATTTTGCGGAGAGAAGTTTAAACTTCCCCTCAGCCTGGGTTATTTAACTACGCCGGTGATTTCAGCTGTAGCAGCCTTAACTGCAGCATCATCTAATAACGTATTAAGACAAACGTAATTTGGTGATTGACAGCAATGAGGGCGCTGAAAGTATAATAAAAAAAAAATCTTAAAATATGAAAAAGTTCACAAATTCAAATTAGTTGACATCGAGTTTTTGAACGGTTAGTTAGTTGCTATGTGAAAGTTCTAAATAAAAAAGGAGAGGCTATACGGGGAAAAAAATTAAATTTATATTATATTTAATTTTTTATATACAAAAAAAAAAAACAAATCTCTAAAAGAAAATATGCTAAAACCGCTTATTTTGAAGTGAGAATTTAGAACATATTTTACAATTTAGTTTTTAATGTTTCTTTTTAAGTTGAGAACTTCCTTTTGCTTTTTATTTTAAATAGTGACTGAAATTGTAAATATTTTCACGTGAATGTGGGATTTTATTTCATAATGTGTAGTGCTAAATTAGTGGTTGAAAATAATGATGGCGAAAATTGTAGCAGTGACATTAAGAAACTTCATAATAAATATACTCCCGATGATGATCGCGGACGCTGGGCTTCAAAGACCGAATTTATATTGTCCTGTCTAGGTTATGCCATTGGCCTGGGTAATGTTTGGCGCTTCCCTTATCTGTGTTATCGCAGTGGAGGAGGTAAGATAAAATATGATATGATATTGGTAGATAGAGAACAAATTCATAATATTTTTTTTTAAAGATATTAAGGCTCTAACTACTGATTCTGCATTAGGAGACCAAAAAAAAAAAATTGGTGCTAAGCTTAGTTCTAATTTCGACTCATTTGAATTTCAAGGTTGAATATATTAAAAGATTACAATGTACATAAATTTTTGGTGAATATTTTTGTGTAACGTTTTGTTCGTTACTCTGTTTTGAACTATAGTATGCAAAGCTGATATTCATAAAAAAACATTAAGGATCCATCTGTTAATCATTTACCGTCGTATTTATATATATTATTGAAGGTTTATTACAAGTTTATTAGATAAATTTCCCATATAAATATGTCAAATAAGCCCTTAATAAACCTAAAATATTTTTTAAAGTAAAGCTGAATCTATTATTAAAAAAATAAAATTCATATTGGTACAGGAAAATTTAATTTTACATAAAAAATTAACGTAATAACAATTATTAAAAACTATTTCAGCTGCAAACATGTGTACATTAGGGATATAACTTTTTAACGATTTTTTAAAATATCAAAATTTGCATAGCACAGTCCGATAGAGTAAAAAAAAAAACTATAAGGGAACGTATATTTATTTTTTCGCTAAGGTCAAACAAATTCACACACCAACCGCAATGGAGTTTTGAAAATTTGTAACTTTCTTTTTGGTTAATAATATGTTTATTTAAAACAAAAAATAAATAAAAAACACCTCATAAAATTATGAATATATTCAATATTGCATTAAGGAGGCCTCGAAAAAAATTTAGATGATGTAAAATAATATTTTTATTAGTTCAAGTCCGTGCTTTAAGTGTTCCAAAATGTCTTTCAAGATAGGTTTCCAATCCAAAGAAAAATTACAAAAGATTATGATTTTCGTGACCTTATGGTACTATGCCAAAAAAAATTGTTTATACCCCTAATGTACATACATATATTACAAAAATTTACGAATAAATCGTTAGTACTCTTTTTACATAAAAAGATGATTCGGGGCTTATAAAAAAAGATGATGCAGACGTTGGAGATACGGCAAAGAAATTTTTTTTTGTGATTTTGTCACAAAGATCTAGGGCTTGTGCATTGGGAGTTCCAGGGAAAAGTTGGCCTAACATCTGGGAAAAAGCGAAATTAAAAATACAGGTTATTTCATAAGTATATAGGCTTTTGTGATATACATACATATTTATAAAATGGCGTAAGTGGCAGTTAAATTTATTATGATTCAAATAAGGAAAACTTAGCGATAAATAGCTAAAAATCAAATTTATTTTTGGGTTGTTTCAAAAATTTTACGTTAACTTGTTAACTTCTTTCATACTTCGCAAATTTCCCTACAAATTTTATAGAATACCAAATAATATTATATGTTACATATTCATTATATATTTATGTATATATGTTTATAAAAAAATTATGAGCGATATTATTTTTAACTAAAAAATTTAAGCCAATCTTCAACATTAGTATTATCGTAGGTAGAATCAATACCCAATTTGCTTAGTACTGAATTCGTGACTTACCCAGTAAAAACAAATGCTTCAACAAATAAAGCAGGATTCTGCTATTATAGAGTAAAAGTAGCGCTGACAAACCTGCCGATTTTTGTATGGCGAGTTCCTGGTTTGGAGTACTACATTTTTGCTCACAAAAGACCTTTTTTTGAATCTAATAAAACAGGCATACATAGCAGTTATCTAAAGCGTTCTTTAAAGGATAGACTATTAATCCTTTAAAGAACGCTTTACATACATATGTATAAAAGCGCATTAGTTAACTTTATGGTTTTAAAACCAGGGGTCTAATCGGCGCTTTCGTTAACGAGCTGATCCGATCACGTTTTCTCAGTTTGAGATTATGGCATTAGCTGTCGAACAATGTAATAATATGGTTCGATATCGAATGCCAAAATCTCAAACTGAAAAAACGTGATCGAATCAGCTCGTTATCGAAAGCGACGATTAGACCCCTGCATTGTTATGGCGCTATTCAATCACATTTTTTCTATAGTTTGCTTCATATACATTTACCGCTTCTAAACACGTTCACAGTTTAAAGTGAATTTTGATGCACAAAATATCTCTAGAATTCCCCCTATGGCTAAATCATAATGTTTCCCGCTAAATTTATTTAAAAATCGCTAGATTTTATGAGAAAATAGCTGAATTAGCAACAGTGTTTAGAGCAGTGAACCGCAAAATAAAATATGTTTGCATCGGTGAGAAAAATGAGAGTAAAATAAAGTTACACTTGACGAAAAGTTTTGTAATTTAAAATATGTACATGCAATTTAATAAAAATTTAAGTAACAAGTAAAAAATCTAATAATCCATTCAGCAATGTAGTATATAAGTTCCAAATAAAATTTATTCACAGCGCTGTGAAAACTATTAAAATGTCTTTTTAATAGAGAAGATCTATTATTTTTAAATGTTTCATAACATAAAATGCATTGCATATGGCCAAGAGCATTTTTCATCGCGAATTATTTTTTATTTTTTTGCTGCACAAATTTATTAAATTTGAACTTTAATTTCGTTAAACAAGAAACCAGGAAAAAATTCGTGCATGCGTGCCAGGGATGATAAATGAGAAAACTAATTTCGTACCAATTATTATTTAAAATTGTACTTTTTCGACCCCAATAAAGTACTAAACTCTGTTTTGATGTGTAAACGTCTATACGCTAGGGGGTAAAAATATTTTTCACAATACAACCACAAATTTTGAGTAAAATGTTATCAAATCGGTGTGAGCGAATTTTAAAGCATACCTTCAGGAGCATATATTAATTAATTTTAATAGAAATTGCTTGTGAAGTGTAATAGTGTTGCCAGTGGGGATAATTTGGTTAAAAAGTTGAAAAAATAATAAATAAAATATATATAAACTTTTAAATAAAAGAACGTTTTAAATGTCAAATATTTGTTTAAAAGATATATAGCAGTCTTTATAAAGAATTTATAATATTATATTATAACATATCTTCATTACGTACTGTTGCCTTACACTGAAGCTGGTGCACGACAATTGGGTAACAATCTACATCTCATGCCAATTATTATGGATGAAGATTTTAATACAAATTTCGCAAACCCACAGTCGCAAGCTTTATCAAAATTTTTATTTGTCGTTTTCCACTTGCATATGATTTCGTTATGAAAAGTAACTTTATTTAGTTTTGCAAAAGGTTATATAGAACTGTTTAACATTTCTTTCAAAATCCGTAACTATACAACTTTCAATTTTATTTCTAGACATTTATGAGGGAAATTATGAATAATATTCCGTGAGAAATTTTTCCCGGGGAACAATTCCAACTAATGGCAAGTGATAGGGAAAACAAAAAATTCTAATTGGAAAAGGGAGAAATTTCCCTCGCAATTTTATTCATAGTTGCTCTGTATATGTGTTTTATTTCAAAGTAAATTTAAGTTGTTTACATACATATGTACATATGTATTTACATAGCTTCATTTAATTTCATCACTTAAACGATTGATACATATGCTATTAATATATCCAGTTTTGTATTTCTTATAAATTTTAAATTAATACGAAAAATAAAATAAATGAAGACGACGCTATCATATTGAAAACGAAACACCGGTGAAGTTATATGTTGTTCTTTATAGTAAATCAAACAAGTGTAATGCATATCCAACAATGTAGTCGCCCTCAACAACAAATCAAGTTCGCCACTTTTTTGTCAAACTGGATATGCTTTAAATGATCGCTATTTATTTTTTGAGATAGTCTTGCAATTTTTTCAAATAGTACCAAGTGAGTCATGGGAGCACCAACATACTTTTAAAGTTTGAATTGTACCAAAAAAAGTAAAATTTTACCAACCTTATCATCCCTGATGCGTGCACAACTTCATTCATCGCTTTCTCAGTGAAAGAGCATAAGCATGCGTGTGGTCCACAATTGTGGTATGGCGTGCGGGTTACTGATTTAAGGTAGAATTAGTCAAATCGTATCGTGAAGTTGCGTGTCAGCAGTCAGTGTCTTTTAGAGCAAAAGCAAATTCTAAAATTTTGTTTTTGTTTCAAATAAGCAAATTGTTACAAATAAGCATCTAAAATGCAAGTATTAATAAGTTAAAAATTAAACCTTAATGATCAAACAGAATTGCGACATAAACACATTTTCCATACAAATTGACACAAAAAATCAGCACCAGAAAGCAGTCGATAGATAGAATCTATTTTATTTTGACAACGTTTTTTCTTATGCTCTTTTATATAAATACTCATTCTCTCAAAAATGCTACCATACTTTCAATAAATTTCATACATTTTGTGAACAAAACTACAAAGAAAAATAAGCACAAAAGAAAATAAAACTAAAATTATAGAGTATTTGAAGTTACTGTCGTAGTTTTTATTATGGGCTTTGTTAATTTGGCAACGATTTTTCATGAAGCTGCGGACATATTCTGTTTGATCATTTAAACGCACTTTGAGTTTTAACGGATTCCAGGTGTTAAAATTAAATTTCGGGCTTAGCTGAACTTAGAGGCTTCTCTTAAAATTTTATGCCAAATAGTTTTGTAAAATATATTAACATTTTATAAAATCGTTTAGGTATACTTTTTGCCAAAAGAATGAATCCTTACGGGGATTTTACACAAACTTTCTGAATACATTCTATAACTAAAATGCAGCATTTCGCAACAAAGTTCCAAAGAGCAGAAGGAGAGAAACTTCAACCATCCTTTTATCATAACTTAAGATGTTACTCGTACCTATGAAAAGACCAACTGTTCTTCTCTGCCAGAATCAGTCCTTAGAATTTAGTTATTTAGGAAAAACTTTGATTTGGTTGTAGTACACTTACTCCTGTCTTTCCCTTATCTTGCAGGTGCATTTTTAGTTCCTTATCTTCTAATGTTACTTTTATGTGGCATTCCATTATTTTTCATGGAGATTTGCATGGGCCAATTTTCAAGTTTAGGATGTCTGGGAATGTTTCGTTTGACTCCCCTGTTCAAAGGTAATAATAGATTTCAATAAAACACTTCACTTTCACTTTAAGATTTTCTTTTAAATAAAATTTAGGGGCTGGATTTGCAATAGTTATAGTCAACACAATCTGTACCATTTATTATTCGGCAATCATAGCATATCCTTTATTGTTTCTTAAGCATCTCTTTTCCTCGAAATTACCATGGGAGTCTTGTGGTAATAGCTGGAATACCGAACATTGCGTTGAAGTAACGCAGGTATGGATTTATTTATTTTTTAATGAGCTGAACGTTTTGTTTCCAATTTTATTTTCAGATGTCTAATCATAATTTTACAAATCGTGGAGATTTTAACACACCGGCTGATGAATTTTTCCAGTAAGTTCCAGGAAAAAAAAAACAAACAAAAATAACAATTAAACAATTCATTCGAAAAATTGTTGGATTCAAAACTTTTCTTTCCTTTTCAAGTTTAGAAATTTTAAGAATATCCAAGGGCATTCACGAAATCGGTTCCATACAATGGCCAGTTTTTTTCGCTGTCCTGCTTGCCTGGATTTTAGTGTATTTGTGCATTATAAAGGGCATAAAGACGGTAAGTTTTTCCAACGATCTTTATATTCATAAATATATTTTTTCTGTTTATATTACAGATCGGCAAAGTGGTTTATTTTACAGCCACTTTTCCCTTCATCATACTTTTTATATTGTTTGTAAGAGGCGTCACATTGCCGGGAGCCACTAAGGGTATTTTGTTTTATATATATCCAGAATGGTCACGCCTTTTGGATCTAAAAGTTTGGGCAGATGCAGCTGCGCAAATATTTTACTCGTTGGGCCCCGGTTGGGGTGGGATCGTAAACATGGCCAGTTTTAATCATTTTCGTAACAATGCAAAGGGTGATTCCATTTTAATACCGATTGTTAATTGTTCGACAAGTATATTTGCGGGATTTGTGGTGTTTTCGGTGCTGGGGTTCCTATCACGTAAGTTTTTCGATATATGTATGTACATACATTTAAATAAAGTTCTAACGACTGTTTCTGGCAGAGGAGACCTAAAACATTTGTGGTGTTGAAAAGTGTAGATGGATCAGGGTATTTTTAATTTCCAACTTATGCCAAAGTCGTACGAGGAATATTTTTGTGGAACATTTTTATGCGGCACTCCAGGGGGTCTACTCTGTAATTCGAAACGAAAAAAAATGTTTTCGAATTTGTATGCTAATAACATGTAAATTCGAAAGCATTTTCTTTCGTTTCGAATTACAGAGTAGACCCCCAGATTTCTGTAGGATATGCGGGGATGTAGAGGAACCAGAAACCATTGAACATATTTTCTGTCACTGTCCGAAGCTGCCACGTCATAGGCTGAGATGGCTGAGTAGACGTTTCCATGAGAGCATTACTGATTTCGGGAAGTGTAAACTAGAGGAAATCAGGAGCTTCATCATGGGAATTCAGTGGCTTAATGGCGGGTAATGGGGCACTTCTGGGTACAAATGGGGAGTAAATGTTACTTTTTTAATGGGCAATAGAATTGAATCACAATGAACCCAATTGGGTCTAAGAGTGAAGGTGCGGTGTAGTACCACCCTTACTAGCCTAACCTTACCTTTCTCCGAATGAATCTTTTTTACTTTTTTTTTTAACAATTAGCAATTAGCTAGTCTGCGGAAAAACCCAGGGTCTATGGCGGGAATCGAACCCACGACCTCTGGACTGAGAGGCTAGCATCGCTACCACTCAGCCACAGTGGCATCCTCCTTCAAAAAAGGAGGTAAAAAGATATTCTTAGCCGACAACATAAAATGTTTAAGTGCTCAACTGAAGCATTCGTCATAAAATTCTACTAACCGTCTCTAAGGACATCAAAGCACTCAATTGAACTCAAAAAACCCAGAAAAAATTTAAAGGTTTATTTCTTTCTACTCATTCACAATTTTAGTATATGAGGAAAATATTTTTGTGGTGTATTTGAAGACTCTAACATTATGGCCCGTTTTGGACCTTTTCGTGGAAACGCGTCAAACAAGTACCCTTAAACGAGGATATAATGGATTAAACGCTTCTACAAGAATGTTTGCCACAACATTTTAAACGAACTCTTTGAATTCTTAATGATTAAACAGAATAAGTCCGCAACTTCAGGAAAAATCGCTGTCAAATTAACAAAGCCCATAACAAAATCTACGGCAGTAACTTCATATGCTCTCTAATTTTTGTTTCATTTTCTTTTGTGTTTATATTTCTTTATAGTTTTGTTGACAAAATCCAAGGCACATTCACAAGGTAGTAGCGGAAATTCAGCTGAGCTATTTTTTTTTCAAATTAAAGTTAATCGGAAACTTCAAAAATTTTTTACGAAAGAGAAATTAAAAGAAAATGTTAAAAAAATTCAATATGAAAAATATTTTATTAAAAAAAATTCTGTGAAAACAAATTTATAAATATGAAAAAACTATTAAAAAATTGTGAGAAGTGCTAAACGTTGCAAATGTTGTTAGTGGTAGCTGCCGCGGAGAAATATTTTCAAAGTTATGTGAATAATTTTTATTATTATTGTGTTAAACAAATTCTATTTTTGTATTGTTCATTGTTGTATTTTTTCATTGTTTTTGTAATCCTGATACTACCTGGAAATGAATCTGCCTTGACAAAATCTATGAAATTTATTAAAAGTATGGTAGCATTGTTGAGAGAACGAGTATTTATATGTGAGAGCATAAGAAAAAAAGTTCTCAAAATAAAATAGATTCTATCTCTCGACTGCTTTCTGGGGCTGGTTTTTGTGTCAATTTGTAAGGAAAATGTGTTTATGCCGCAATTCTGTTGGATCATTTAAACACCATAAATAAGTCCAAAAATATACAGGGGTTAATATAGAGGTTTGTGTTTTATCTGGTATTTAAGTTGAGTTTCAAACTTCAAACTTTTTCTCTTTCCCTTCCATTCCATTGTATACGAAATATGTGAAGTGAAAAATACTTTCTTTAATAAATCTGTAAGAAAAATTTTATAGTACGTAAAATAGGTTTTTTTTTAATTTTAATTAAAAAAATTATTTTAACAAGTCAAGGATCAGCTGTATAAAGCTTATATTAGGTGTGTTCATTTACTAAAAATCGTTAAGATATTTTTTTTTAGCAATTTTTACTGGAAAGTGTTCATTAATCCAAAAAGTTTGCAGCTGGATAGTATCAAAAGAGAGAAAAAAAATCGAGACACATAAAAATTCTTAAACATTTTTAAGGCTGCATTAGTTTGTACGTGCTGTTCTGTGATGAATCAGCTGTTTTATTTTTGTGCAATTGAAAGTCTGTATGTGTGGTTTGTTTTCCTTTTTCGTTCTGTTCTATTGCGAACGAACCTCTAGAAAATAGAACTCAACGTACACAGAAAAAAAATGTCCTGCAATAAATACGTTTAATTAAAAAAAATCAATTAAAATGTAATTGATTCAATTAAACGTTTGTTTAAAAGTTTATTTTAATTAAAAGTTTATTTGACTCAATAAAATGTGTAAATGATTTTTGTTTTTTTTTCTATCAAACGTGTTTATTGCAGGAACATGTTTTTTCTGTCTATTTGTTAGTTTTGTTGTGTTATAAAAAATTGAAATTTTTTGTTAAAACCTGGAAAAACGTGTTTTAATTTAAAAAATTATTTTAGTGGATGAAAATTGTGTTTTTTATAATAAGTTTAATATTTTCTACTGGTTGCCAGCTGATTTCTTACACGGAATAAGTAACTGCATAGTATTTTCTTCAGAATAAAACGTAACAGAACGGCAACGAATAGTAATAAATTCAGTAAAGTGCGACTTTGACTCGCGCACGAAGGGTTCCGTACGTTGGGCTTTGAGCATTTTTTTAATACAGTGTTTTTTACGTTTTTTCAGCTGAAATAATTTTTTTTTTATTATTTTTCGCTTTTTTCTCGTTTTGGCGATTTTTTTTTAATTTTGGCGATTTTTTCCTTTTTGGCGATTTTTTTTTAATTTTGGCGATTTTTTCCTTTTTGGCGATTTTATAATTTTGAGATTTTTTTGTTCTACCGTTTTTGAAAATTTCAAGAAGTTTGCTCTTACGGTTTCCA
The DNA here is from genome assembly GCA_944452675.1 of Tachina lurida. Classification (NCBI taxonomy): domain Eukaryota; kingdom Metazoa; phylum Arthropoda; class Insecta; order Diptera; family Tachinidae; genus Tachina; species Tachina lurida. Next base: position 127,831,086 of record OX101753.1, on the reverse strand, counting down.
AGATACAGCAAGTTATCAAAATTACATAGTCGAAATTACATTAACTGATGGTACACCCTTTAATTAAAATTTTTTAAATTTTAGTGTTAATTGTTGTAGTCTGTATAAAAATACACTAACTTTACAAATTTCAAGTGCATATACATACATACAATTGTATGTATGTATATTACATGGGATTATAACATTTTTCGTTGCTCGTTTTGGCACACCCTTTAATTTCCAACTCTCATGTATTTGTTGTTGTAGCGGCCAAGGGTCTTGACACTCTTTCCGTAGCTCTTACGGTTCTCGAGAAAATACCCTGTGACGGACAGACGGACAGATGGACAGACGGACAGACGGACAGCGTAGCGAAAACAATAGGGTTTCTTTTCACCTTTGGTGTACGAAACCCTAAAAACTAATGAAGTCCTTACTGTTAAAATTTCTACTTGCAAGAATTAGCCAAAGAGCTGCTCTGTGCTTTTGTTTAAAAAATTATTTTTTTTAAAAATTGTCTGAAATAAAAACTCGATAAATGTGTATTTCTCAATTAAATAAAAATATTTGTATGTAAAAAAGCATATTTTGTAACATACATAAATGAAATATTATGGTCAAGGAAGTACAATTGTTGTAGCCTGGATATTATATCTGATCAGGGATGGAAAATGGCTTTTCTATATATGTGTTAATAGAAAAACAAAAATACATATAAAAAATGCATAATAATGTTTAATAATACATGAATGAAACCATGTAAAAGTATTTCAAATTAAATATCGATTTTTCAAAATTTAAAAAATTTTCCCATTTAAAATATTATCAAAGAAAAGGCTTTAAAAGACTGTCAAAAAACATCAGAAAAATTACAATAGTATCGTTATTTTCATCCGTGTTTCTGATATAAATAAAATTTACTTGCAAATTTTTTCTAGTTCTAGTTCATTTACTTTTTCGTGTCTGGAGGAGTTAAGGCCCAGCCACATAGAGTCCGTCATACGTTCAACTTCGCCTTTTTCAATTGAGAACGGAGAAGGTTGGCGCAATGAGTACTTTATTGATGGAAATATTTGAATATTTTCAATAGGTTGCCTCTTCATTTTATTTATTAAATTGAACTTTTTTTTATTTATTTCGTTCAAAACACAAAAACCTAAATCAAAACATACCAAAAAAAAAAAAAAAGCCAACCAATATCTGTCAAGCTACTCAACGTACGCAGAAAGTTAAAAGTTGACCAAGTTTTGTACTTTGCGTTGACGGACACGTACTGAATGCAACAGACCTCATAAGAAACCATGTATTTCAACTTAGCTGTTAGTTAAAAAAACTCCAAGTATAACATATGACGGATTCTATGTGCCTGGGCCTTTATTTTGTAAATTTCTGCAGTACTCTCTCGTTGCTATTTTATGCTAGGAAAGCAAATGAGCAGACCTATTATATCAATTTTTAAAATTTTAAAACAGTCAAACTTTCTTAAAATTTATCCACCTTAATAATCTTCGAAATGTTTCCCTGATCCCAGGTGGTAAATTTGACCATCTGTATCACAGCTTTCATTATAACAAGGCGACCAAACTGCTCGGTTTCTGAAGTTTTAGTAGCTCAGGCGAAATTATTATTAGCGCTTTTATTACTTTTGAGCCGGAGCAGCTTCGTATAAAGATGCAATGCTAATATAAGTATTGTTTGTATTTAAATCATTATATTAAAATGAAAATAGGGTCTAAATAATCACTGATTAATAAAAAAATATATACTCAATATATTCTTCGTGCTAGTATGTATAAAACATTGTCCACTATTTATTATTATTATGAAACCTCTCCTAACGGACACCTCCTATAACCGGACAAGTTTTGTAGAACCAAAATTAAAATAAAAATGTGTACCATTCTCATAAGCGGACACCTCTAATAACCGGACAAAAATACGGCGACGGTGAGTGTCCGCTTATGAGAGGATTCACTGTACAATATTATATTATTGCTTTTATCTTCTTCCAGATCAAACCGGAATACCCGTGGCAACAGTAGCTACATCTGGGCCAGGTTTAGCATTTGTAACTTATCCTCAGGCCATATCTATGTTACCATTTTCTCACTTATGGGCGGGACTATTTTTCGGTATGCTCTTTTTTCTAGGCCTGGATACTATAGTAAGTAACGATAATAAGAAAATATATACACATATGTATATGTGAACTGCAATTTCTTTCATTTCATTCCAAGTTTGTACAAATCGAATCAATAATTTCATCTATATTGGATGAAATTCCTCGAGCTAGACCGCACAAATTCGCAGTAACTTTGATATCCTGTTTGATAATGTTTCTAACGTCAATTTCCTTAACAACGAATGTAAGTGAAAATTATTTAGTTCAAACTTATCAATTTATGCACGACTGGGTTCACGCACAACAAGTTTTTAGTTTTCATTATATTTTCTGCCCTCAACAGCTGATAAAAGAAATGGCTGTGTGCGAATTTTGTCCGTACTACGTTTATACGTACATCTGATTTGCAGTTAAAAGTAGAAAACGTTGCCGTAGAACTTTTTTTATTGTAGCTTAATAACTCACAAAAACAAAAAAATTATGGCATTCGATATCGTGATTTTCCCCTAGAATATGACAAAAATATAGTTTTAAGTACTCTTTGACTATTGGCCGTTAAACAACTATAAATACTTGCAGTTAAAAATAAAAACCATACTCATACGCAAACATAAAGCATAAAATGAATACGTATAACTATAAATAAGAAATGACTATGTTTCGACACATTTCTTAAATTACGCACCATGTGTATATAAATACTTTGAGTATTTGGTCGCCTACTTATGAGTATATACAGGAGTATTTTATTTGCCCACACTTCAAGCATGAGAGCTGAATTGCTAAAACGCTAAAATGGCAACGTTGTCCAAATGACTGCATGACAGGGATGGAAAGTGCGATTTAACAATTCTCGAATATGCTAAAAACGTTTCTTAATAAATATTTTCTCGAAACGAATTTATTACTTTACAAGTTACAAAATATCACTTTAATAATGAGTTTTGTTTGCAAATTTTAAAGTTATTCTAAATTTTACCTGCTAATTATCTGATTAAAGTTTTCAAATAGGCAAAGCGCATTTTGCATTAAATTTCATACACACAAATATATATGGGGGAGTGTGATGAATAAATACTCTGTGTATCATGTATATAAGTAGACTCCGACTATGAGTATAACAGAGTAGACGTACAATATGCATGTGTCTTTCTGTTTATATATGCAGAGTATTTTAGTTTTTCGCATAAATGAAGTAGAGATTCTTTTGTGTGTGTTTTGGATCGGCTATAGTCATTGTTGTTTGAAAGAAAATATGTAAACGTACGAATTGTTTGTGCTACAGTTATGTGTATAAGAATGTACTAAAATGAAGAGTATTTACTTAAGTATATTTTTTAAAGTCATTCTCTGGTATAAAGAGTGCATCAAATATTTGCTAATCAGATGTACGTACGGACGCAACAATATAATCGTAGATAAATTATTTAACAATGCACTTTTGTCTTTAGGGAGGCATGTATATTGTGCAATTGCTGGACTGGTACTCGGCTTCAATATCTGTTGTACTGATCTGCATAGTCGAAGTAATTATGGTGGGTTGGATTTATGGAGTCGATAACTTTATTGATGACATTTATTTCATGATAGGCAGAAAGCCTGAGAGCATCTGGCGCTACTGTTGGAAATACATAACGCCTCTAATATTAACTGTTAGTTGATAATATAAACGAAATCACTTTTAATTATTGTAATTAATATTTTTTTTTACTTTGCCTTCCAGTCGATTTTTTTCACCACTATAATTTTTGCTAGACCTGTCCACTACAATGATATAATTTATCCGAAATGGGCGATTGCTGTGGGCTGGTGCACTTGTGCCTTTTCAATTATATGCATTCCTTTGTATATGCTAAAGAAAGTCTTGCTGTCCAAAGGGGATTTTAAGGAGAATTGGTTGAGTTCATTGCAGCCTAAACAGTGGCTACCAGCACAGGACGATTATCGTTTGGCTTATAAAGAGTTCAAGAATTCACAAAAGATAATGAAGGAGTTAAATTTGAATAATTTTGAAACCTTGGAATTATTAAAGAGAAATAAGAAATAATAATATGTACATATGTATATATGCATTTGTTAGTTTTAATAGCAAACTGAAGTTTTTAATAAAACTTTGTCTCATATTTTAAATATTGTGCTGGTGCAAAATATATGAATAAAAGTGTTAAGTATTCGTTCGGTCAAAAAAATTTAAAACATACAAATTTGAAAATGTTATGCCAAGACTATGGAAACATTTCCTTTACAAAACTTGAACAGATGTTTAGAAAACTTTAATATTCTGACATAAGGCTGGCATATTAGTGGTCCATAAGGCAAAATATTGGTCTCCTTGAGACAAAAACATCGATAAAGTAAAGTATGATATACTTTAAGATCCGACAGTAAATGCCGTAGTTATAATGAAAACTTTAACAAGGCGACCCCTACGTTCGGCAAAAAAGTAATATTTTTTTCAAAATTAATGAAACCTCTACTAAAGGACACCTCCCATAACTGGACATCACTAATAACCGGACAAGTTTTGTAGAACCAAATTTAAAATAAAATAATGTGTATCACTCTCATAAGCGGACACCTCTAATAACCGGACAAAAATACGGCAACGGTGAGTGCCCGGTTATGAGAGGTTTCACTGTATAAATAAACTAAAGATAATCGATACATATTAGTTGTATTGTATGCCACTAGGCAAGTCTCAAAAAGCTGTCAAACCTTGAAATTAACATTAATAGCCTTGTTCATGAATCAATGTAAGCATTTACAGAAGGATAAAAAATAAATTTGTATTTCTGTTCATTGGAAGCTGTCGTAAGACTTATTAGTGCTCATGATTTACAAAGCATTAAACAAAGTTTAATGATTGTAGGGTTAAATTAAATTTTTATAAAAAAAATGTCCGAACAATTTAAATAATTAAAGGTTAGGTTAGGTTGATGAGAGCAGCCATTGCACTCATGCCAGTATAGGCCTGCTATACGCTCTCATAGAAACCTTCATAGGAATTCAGTATCATTGACATAGTCCTTTTCCATTCAATACCTGTAAGGTAGATAATGTCCGGTAAGGTGTCATCCCCGAAAAACAGGAACTCGGCTGGGTAAAAGCTGAACAATGACAAAGAAAGTGCTTCATTGTCTCAATGTCCTCCATGGATACCTTGTATTCATTGTTATCTGTGGCTCCAATCCAGTTCAAGTGCCTTCGTAAGTTAGACTGCCTCGTTAAGACGGTGGTCAACTTTCATACTTTGGGTTTGTTTAGTTTCAACAGCCCGCTGGTTTTGTCTTCTTCCGGGTCATCTTATAGAACCTTGGTTTTATTACACATAGTATCACTATTCCATTGTGTCTTGTGGACCGTCTTCCCTCAATTTCGTAACTCAATCTTCACTGCCTTGAAATACGTTGCGTTAATAAGAGTACACATGTGCCCAAAAAAGCGTAACCACTAATTACTAATGAAAAATTGTTTGAATGCTACATATACTGTGAGCGTCAAAACAAAGTAAACAGTTATTTCATCTGTATAAAAGGTTTTGTTACAGTCCAGTAATTAATAAAAATTAAAAAGTTTAATTGTAGCTTAAGAGGCTTATATAATAAGAATTTAATTCTGTATAAACAGTAAACGAAAAGAAAATAATAACAAAAATAATTCACTTTATCTTAACATAGTGATGATTTTTACGCGTCAAAAAAAGCAAACAGTTGCAGTTTTCCTTGAGAAGTCTTTAAATATTTCGGGATAAAACCTAATTTTTTTTGGAAAGCAGTTAGTAATCTAGCAAGCTTTTGCATCGGCGATGTAGTAATATCAAATTTTCTAAGAAACAGTGCAATCATATATGTATATTAAACTTTAAGAAATTGGTAAGCATTCTAGCAACGAAACTCGAGAAATCGTGAATTGCGTGAAATTGGAGAAATCGTCGGAAGGAATCACTTTACTATAACAAATTATAGCTAAATATGTGAAGCATCATAGGGAAGAGAATTTCCCACAGTCGGGACGACAAAAACGGCTTATTAGCACAGAAGTGTGAGCAGTAGTACGAGAAGTAAGGACCAATCCATCGCCAAATGCTGTTCAAATATTAAATACACATGTTGAAAAGCAGTAAGTGCCAGTATAGTTAGTAGACAACTCTACAATAACTGACAATATGGCAGAGTGGCATAGAGTAAGCCTTACATAGCTAAAGTGAATCAGCAGAAGCGCGTAAAATTCGCAAAAAAATACAAAACTAAGCCTGTAGGCTTCTTGAAAAGCATTTTATATAGTGATGAGTACAAATTTGATATATTTTGGGATAAAAAGCCTCTAAAAACATTGAAGTCAAAGAATGAAGCTTTTCTTGAAAAGTGTGTTACAAGCACCGCAAAACACGGCGGATGCTCGGTTATGAACTGAGGCTGCATGGCGCCACCTGGTGTCAGCAATCTAGTTTTTGGTGAGTCTACAATGAATAAAATTGATTTATTAAATATTCTGAAAGAAAATGTTGCGCCCATCGTTGAAAAATTGGCACTTCTAAGCAACTTGGTCTTTCAAAATGACAACGAGCCAAAACATACGACGATAAGTGTCAAGGAATGGTTGTTATATCGAACGCCTAAGACTTTAGATCATCCACCACGGTCTCCAGACCTTAATCCAATCAAAAATGCTTGGAAGCACCTTCACAGAAATATCAGGCAGAGGGCAATTTCCAACAAGAATGACTTGAAAAAGGCTCTAATTGAAGAATGGAACAAAATCTTTCCAAATATAATGAAAAACCTTGTCGAATCAATGCCTAGGAGTTTAAATGTATTGCTGATTGCAAATGAAAAGCAAACAAAATATTAAAAGTTGACAGTAATTTAGCTTGTGGACCTAATTATCTGGTGTAATGGGTTCTGTTTACTTTTTTTTGACACGTAAAAATCATTAGTATTTTAAGATAAAGTGAATTACTTTTGCTATTATTTTCTTTTCGTTTACTGTTTATACAGAATTAAACTCTTATTATATAAGCTTCTTAAACTACAATCAAATTTTTTAATTTTTATTAATTACTGGGCTGTAACAAAACCTTTTATACATGTGAAATAACTGTTTACTTTCTTTTGACGCTTACAGTAGCTTAAAACAGTGATGGGAAAGTTGGTACGATCGTACTTTTTTTGATACTATTTGACATGAAAAAGTACCGTAGTACTCCCCTAACAAATTTGATACTCTCACGGACACAATTAAATATCAACGAAAACCATATTTCACTCAATGATATTTTATGTGGCACAGAAGTTGATCTATTGAAACAACTGTTTTGAATCAGTTTAAAGAAAATTTTAAAAAGTTTATATTAAGTTCTAAGGACAAATGTGGACTTTAGTAATGAAATGTTAGTTTGGTTTAGTAAGTTTCCCCCTGAAATTATTTTATCTGGTAAAACCAACATCATTATACCACTTTTAATTAAAATGTTCCCAGGGAAAAGAAATTTTTTTAAAATATTAACAACCAATATAGAGCATTAGCTTATATCGAAGAACTGAAACCATTAACAACAGAGAATGTATGCAGTTTCTGGTCTACAGAGGCTGAAAATAAAAACGCATTAGATGAATACATGTTTCCTGATATATCGAGAGAAGCTTACGGAATTGTGTCCATACGGCACTCCTCTGTAAATGTCGGAAGGATTTTCTCTTACCAAAATCTCATGAAAACAAAATAAAGGAACTGCCATCGTATTCTGTAACTCGCTTAAGCTGAATCTCTATCGCTAAGAATCCATAAAATTAATTTGTCGATTTTCGGCTACGAATGCAATTTTCAAACGGGTATTGATAAATCAGGTAATGTCTTAAAAATGTAATTCGCCGAAATTTTATTGTTTTATGTCATCGCCAAAAATTTAGAATTTTCTATTTGTTCAGCATTTTACCGATCGAATTTAGCTTTAGCGAGCTATGGAATACGGGGGCAAGCTTTACGTTCCAACAGTAGTAAGTATAATCCAGGCTATACCTATTTGTATATTTGTACATATGTGTTGCTTTTTTTGTAAATGAATTTCTTATAATTTTTTGTTAATAAAATTTACCCCCTGTTTGTGCAAGACGTTTGAGTTAAAAATCTTGGCGTTTCTGTAATAGATTAAAGAAAAGTTGTACAAGTTTCCTTTAATCTATTACAAAAACGCCAAGATTTCTTACTCAAACGTCTTACACAAACAGGGGGTTAAATAAGAAATATTATAATTTTTAGTACTCTCGGTATCAAAAAAGTACTCAAAAAATTTGTTTTTGGTACCGAAATGCAAATCTCATTTCCCATCACTGGCTTAAAATAACAATAACATAGAAATTGTTGAAGAGTTCAATAAACGTCTCCAAAGCATGTTTATACACAAACTGCAATTGAAACATTCCACTCTCTTGTCAACAAACACTTGGCGTACACACACATTTACGGCATGTTTGCATACATTGTTGACAATTAAAAAAGCAATGCGTTTTTCTTATCTTTCTTTAATATCTCTTATTAGTTAAAGATCTTTGTCAGTTGCGTTCGGTTGTGGGTTCGTAGTTCGCGTATTTAATTGATTATTAAGAGTAGTAAAAGTGCAGTGATTTCAATAAAATTAGTTTCAAATTAAAGGCAAATGCAAATATTATTAAAGTGTAAAAAATTAAAGTGTTTGGTTTCGTACGAAAAAAGTAATGGCTGTTTAAATATTCCCATTCAATTCCCTTGCAATGATTGTGCAAAAAATGTGTAAGTATACTAATTTTGTTTTTGCTTATTTTTTATGTTGATGAGAGTGCCGAAGCGCATGCACGAATTTATACGATATACGAGTAGTTGTTGTTGTTGTTGTTGTTTTTGCATTTAATCAAAGATCTTAATGCAAGGTATACACGATACTTAATTCCGTACTTTGCGTAGTATGAGTTGTAGTACGGGTTTTCAGATACACGTTACTAAAAATCATACTAATTCATTTGACAGAAAATTTTTAAGGCAATACACACGCGGATTAATGAATAATGTGGTGGATTTATTAAAAATAAGTGAACTGCAGTTGAAAAGAATAAAAAAATAATGCAAAAACAAAAGGAGCATGTTGTAGAGAATGGTTATAATAATGTTTTATGTTCTTTTTTTAATTAAAATATCCGCTACATAAAGCTAATTTTAAAATTGAGCAGCAGAAACACTGCGTTTTCTAAATCAGCTCCTCATGAAACTAATTTCGCTGAACAACAGCATGATACACAATACTTATTATCGTACTTAGCGAAGCTCCGCCCACAGAAATCAAAAATTTTTGATTTTCATACTACAAAGTATACTTCATAAGCACGACAGCATGATACACGTTACTAATTTCATACTTGTACGATTTATCGTACGATTTGTAGTATCGTGTATACTCGCCATAAGAACAAAACAAAACAAAAATGATTACGGTTGCCTCATTTAGTTTGTTTGGTGTTTGCATATGGAGCACAAATTGTACATTATTTTAAAATTTAAGTGTACACATACATATTTTACACATACTATTTAATTATGTACATTCATACTTGTGCACATATGTATGTATGTATATATCGTCACCTTAAATACAAGCGGACGTAACTACACTTTTATATTTTTAACAAGAGAAACAAAAAAAGTTACAAAATCAATAATAATAAAGTAGGTATTCTTGAACATTTTCTTCGAAATTTGTAGCTGCTATACACATTTAACATGTGCGTGTCATTGAAAAGCAACTACTGACATCGGTACTACTGGTTTGATAGTTCTTTAGGGACCATATGGAGACATTGGAAACAAAGTCTGACAAATCTTTAACTGATGGCACAAAATCTTCCACATCCTAAAAAAAATTTCATAACGCACACTTTCATTTAAAATTGTACAATTTTCACATTATCTATTTTTATACAATATCCCTGTAGAAATCTTGGTGACAATTGAACCAAGCGTACTCGTCGTAGGACTTGAGAAAATGGTAGTGTTAAAAAAAGTAGTTAGGTGGTTTCTTTATTAAGGTAACTATGTTGTTTAATATTTTCTATACGCTGCATTACGTAAATGCTAATGCAAATTTATCAGAAAATGTCCAACCAAATTCTTGAAAAAACATTGGAATTATATAAAATCTACCATAAAGTAATTGAGAATTACTAAATATCCTAAAAGCTAAACAGCTTCAACAAACTCGTTCTAGTTTTTGGGACTCGTTCTAGTATTGTAGCTGAGTCCAGGACCTATCAAATAATATAAATATATATATATTTTTCTTTGGATTTTCTCTATATTGGAAGCTGAAAACGGGACATGATCCATCAATAACTGGGATTTAAAAATAAATATCTTTTAGAAAGCGGATGTGTAATATGCACATATACAGTTTCGTTTGTACTTAAGATACACAGTTTTCACAGTTTCTAACATTAGAAAATTTTAATACAGGTAGGGCAAATTTAAAGTGTTTTCAAGAACTACTGAAAACTTGAATTTCAAGAAACTCTGAGTATGCACGTTTTCAGAGGACCACTTGGACATAATCTATGACCAATCCTTCAGGAAATGCCAAGTTTAAAACTTGGCAATTCGAGTATCTAGTTCAAATTCATGCTTTTTAGAAATATATTCATGGGCAATAATAAAGGAGGAGCATTACTTTTTTCCGTCTGGGTTGCCTCATTTACTGGAAAAGTTCTTTAGAAATGCATTATAGCTTAACAGAGCTCTGTTAAGACACTAATAAAGCTCTGTTAATAAACAAGGTTCGTGTCAAGGCTTATAAATTTATACAAGCACAAACTTGAAATTACGCCGATTCCGACAGAAAATAACGCAGTGATAATTTTAAAACTCTTCATAACATGTTAATAATGAGAATTGTATTCTACAAATTAGCTGAACTACGAAGCACACAGGGATTTGGATAGTTAAGCAATAACTGCACTTAAAAAATATTTGGATTGAATTTGTATCAGTTACATTTTAATAAAAATCTAATAAGAGATTGAAAATTTCAATAGCGGGATGTGTGGTCAGGCTATCCGTAACTGAATTCCGTAGCACCATAAAGGTTTCAAAAGTATATTAAAAGTTTACAATCTACACTGAGGATTGAATTTTTACCAGAGCTCGTAATAATTGGTCCCTCTTGAGCTTGTTGTCAAAAAAAAAAAAAACACTCGTCCACTAACACGATGCGACGCTGTCGCGAAAAAACCCTCAAAATTCGTTCTTCTTTGGCTTACTCTTCGCTCAACCAACGACCGTTTTTGTTCGATCGGTCGGCTCATGTGTTCACTCGAGACCCTTGATTTCGTAAAATATCGCAAACGGTCTTTTGAGCATGTATGTGTGTTGCGAGTGTGGATAGGTAAACATTTACATACATGAAGATTAATTTTGTTTTTGTTGTACACATATCTGTCTTATATACATATTACAATTACACTTCGTTGACAAATAGTTTGATTTACAGCAATGATGTCAGTTTCATGGCACAATTGTGCAAACTAAAATCACACACATTCTTATTCTCTTTCATTTAGTCGTCGATGAGACAGCGACGAGATCACATGCGTAGCGGGTGTATTAATTTGTTTATAGATACAGTGAAAGAAAAGAAGTGGTATGCGAAAAATATTCTATGATCACCAATGCTTTTCGCGATATTTAATGTGTTTGATGTTGTAAAACGTTTAAGGAAAGAAATTAATATGTATTTAAAAGACATTTTTACTTTTTTTTGGAACATTTTCACTAAACTGCACTTTCTATTTAAACTTGAAAGACCAATAACTCGGGAAATATGGCCTGCAGCAAATTTTTTTTTAAAGTTTTTTTTTCTTATTTTTCACATTGCTATATGATAAGCTATTTAAAAATTATTTTTTTGAGATTTTTCAGAGTTTCCTATGAAAAGTTCAGAGCCCGATAACTTGAAAAATATGGGTCGCCGCCAACTTTTTTATTTAATTTTTTCATCTTATTTTTTAATTTTCTATCACATAGGCTCCTTTTTATTTATTTTTAACTGCTTTATTAAACTGCATTTGTTCCAAATATTTATTTTTTCCTATGTACTTCAGAGACGAATGAGACAACTTTTCTGACACATACAACTATAGTTTTATTTTTGACACCACTGATTTACAGATATTTTTATTGTTATTTATTACTATCTTCTCCCTTCCTCTTTAATGCTTTGCCAGTGACGAAATATTTAAGACAACAACATAAAGCAAACGCAACAATAAAAATAAAGACCTTTTTTGCAAACACTTTGCTTGTTTTGCTCACTTAGTCCTGATTCACACACGTCAGGTCTGAGTCGTCAAGTCTTGAGTTTTTAGGAGAGAGAGGAAAAGAGAATGGAAAGGGGTACAGACTTGACCGTACCAGTCAAGTTTGCTTTTTCGTTTTGTTTTGTCATTCGTAATACTCTATTTGATGAGACTTGATGACTTGACTTGACGGTGAGTATGAACGTAAATGCAGGTTCAAAAGAAAATTGAACAAAAACTGATCAGCAAAACCTGATGTGTGTGTGAATCAGGACTTACTGACCCTCAGTAGCTGAGCAACGAACTATTCTGTTCGTATCACAGGGAAGGAAAATGACTTCTTGGACTTTGTACCAACTGTGAAAACAAAATGTACTTCTTGGACCATGACGGTACCATTTTTTTAATATTTATTAATAAGAGCGGAAACGTAAAAAAATGTGTAAAAATTCGGAAGTAAACAATAAAAAACAGAAACTTAACAAAAATGTGTATAAAAACTCAGTATAAAAAATTAGAAATAACGTAAAAAAATAATAAATATTACATTCATAGAGATCGGTTATCCTAAATAAAACACACAAAAAAATTAAAGACAACAGGCAAAATTAATTTTACCATATCATCGGTTGGTTTCTGGTTTGCTGCAGACATAATGTATTTTGTATATAATGTGCCGCAAACCAGAAACAAACCGACGATATAGTAAAAGATTGGCATTTCTAAATTGTACCAAGTAACTCGCAGTAGTACCACGGTACCAACGAGGTCAAAAATGTACCATAAAAAGTACAATTGTACCATGATTTCCATCCGTGTCGTATCATACGGTCAGTAAGAGACCGATTCGTGTGTTACGGTCAACTCATAACCCGGGAGCGAGAACACGATTGAAAGGAAAAAGAGGGTTGCTGTTCAGACACTGAGTGATTCAATCTCATTTCTTTAGGTCTTTTGAGTGAGAAGACCGTACAAACAGCGTTACCGTTGTGCGACTAAAGTAGCATTTTGCCCCTTTTTCGAATGCCTTGCCACTTTTTATGCCCCTTAGTTTTAAATCCCCTTTTAGTATCATTTGCATTATTTTGTGCCCCTTTTTGCCCCTTTTTATTCAAAGTCAACTTTAATTTTTATCTTTACAATAAATGTACGCAAATTTGTGTATATATGAAAAAATAAAATTTTTTTTGGAAATTGACAGTATGGCGCAATATTATTTTCTGAGTATATGGTGTTAAAGGCCTTGGTATGAATTTTTTCATTTTTTTAAGATTTTTAAATATGAAATTACATACACTCATTCATAGATAATTCTATCTGTATTTTCCGCAGCCAAATTTGAATTGCAAGCCAAATTTGATAAAAGCACATAATTTTAAAAGGTAAAAAACTTTATGCTAAGGAAAATAATATTGTATGAAAATACCACACTGAATTACTATCATCAAGTAATGCTTTTGATTTAAGTTCCCATGAAATTAGTTCATCATGTGTGCCTATATATGAGAGTATTCCAATGATTAGGAGGGACAGCATAAGTGGGTTCAGATGGATGCAGATACCAAAAAACCTATTTGTGTTTTCTACATTCAGTTGCTCATCTGCCGAATGAATCATTGAATGTCATGTTAAAACAGCCACGCACGTGGCCAATTCCAAAAAACAAATGATGTAAAAATATTCGAGCTTTTACCACAAAAAAATACCGATTTTCGAAAGAAAGTTGATATTGCTGAAATGAAGCTTGTTTTAAAAATGATAAGATGAACCCGTTCAAGCAAGTGGACAAATTGGCCAAATTAAATGCAAAAATATATCCAGATTCGCCAGTTGCAAAGTCTACGAGTTACACCTTATTTCCTTATCTATATAAATTGAAATTAAAAAAAAAAAACACATAAAGCATAAATTAGTAATCGTATTACGAAAAAATATCAAGTAGACTAAAAGTAGACACTTGTCAGTCCATGCTGTCTGCTTTAAATTTATTTCGAAACGATTTGGAAGAATGGATTCCAAGTAAAAAACTTATTAATAAATACAAATGTACTATTTCAAAAGAAAGGGTATTTAAGGTATTTGATAACTATGCATAATGCCTAAAAAGAATAATATTGTTACGGAAATGGCCGTCGAGTTAACATAAGTGTTACGCAAGAATATTCGAACAGGGCCAATATAAAGAAACATCCAGAAGTATTTAAATAGATAACTAAACGTACACTCGTATTCACATACAAGCACTATAGCAAACAACTATATACACATGCGTAGCACATACATACGTGATTAAACGTAAACAAGCAACAACAACTACAAGGGTCTGCTTATTAAGAAGGTATACATAGCTACATGCATACATACATACATGCCTGACAATTCCAACTAAAGGCAGAAATAAAAGTAAACAACCACTTAATGATGTATGCATATACACACGTATGTACATAGTTACCACACCAACTTAATTACGCGCTTTGTAAACAACATTGAAGATAATGATGATTCGGTCTAGACTTTGCATGAAAATTCTAGTGGTTGTTGTGCGAAGTATAAAAAGGGGTTGACGCATCCAACAGCAGTTCAGTCGCGATCAAAAGTTAGTTGGGAATAAATCAGTTGCGAAGAAGCTCAGTTGCTAATAAGAAGTCTGTTGTTAATCAAGTGAGTTGACAATTAAGTTGTGCGCAGTCCGTGATTTGTGATACAACAGTGAGTTGATATTTGAGTCTGTGCTTTACAATACGTGAGTTGGAAATTGAAGAGACTATAGTACAGTCTATAGTGACAGTTAGAGTCTGTCGTGATTTGAGTTTATTGTGGAGTCCCTTGAGTAAAGAGTAAGGGAGCAGTGGAAGCTGATAAACGTGTGTAAGTGAAGCCAGCGAGTCCTGATTAGTGTATCAACTGTAAGAGTATGCCATAGAGTTGTTATTGGTGTATCAACTGGAAGTGTCGGCAGAGTGAGTCTTGTGTGTGACGAGCAACAGAGAAAGCAGAATTGTGTCAACACTAGCGCAGCCAGTGGTCTGAGACGTGTATATACAACAGCAAAGAAGGTGTAGTGGTAACCAGTTGTGAATATTGAAGTATCTATGTGTTTGTATTTAAGCTCTTGAATTGAATTTAGATTAGTGTTATTTATTAGTAAATAAAGATTGTATCATTCTTAACCCTAATTAGTACAATGGGGTCTTTTATTTATTGCAAATCTTCGAATCTACGGAAAAGCGTTTTTAACATAAAATAAAATCGTAACAATATTATCCTCTTCAGAATCGAATTTTCAAATTTTTATTAAAACTTTATATGGTTGCATTATGCTGGTTGTTTAGTAAATAAGTGATATGAACCATGTCCCAAAAATGTATTTATGTATGTTTTCTTTAATTTTTTGTATATCTTTAGAACTGGGGCCAATAACTGCATTCGATATCGAATGCAGCAATTTGACAACCTTTTTATTATTAACATAGATTTTATGATCTTTTTTATATAATAGCTATCTATACTACGTTTATAGTGGTCTTATTTACAAATAGAAGTATATATGAAGACTGTGAGTCAAATAAGCAATTATAAAACAAAAATTTCTTTTTCTGTATACATACATCGCATCCCCAGCAATAAGTAATTGTTCTCGTGAATTAGTAAGTTACAATTTTTACTTGCAAATAACACGTGCGTATAAACGTAGTATATGAGTTCTCATAACATTATTGTTTTTGTACTTCTTATACATGAGAAATTGTTGTTTGTTGTTTGTTTTAAATAAAAATAACTTAATAAATATGCTTGTTTCTCAAATTTTTCTAGATTTTGAAGTTGCCTCTTTTTTTCTTTGAAATCCCCTTTTTGAGTCACTTTTTTTTTTTGAAAATCCCCTTTTTGTGCCCCTTTTTAAAAATTTTCAACGGTAACGCTGCGTACAAAGAAATTTGGTTGAGCATATTTTGCGAGCTCTGATTTTTACTAATTAATCACCCAATGTATCTGAGTTAATTTAAGCTTCATTTGTGTTCGCTAGAGTCAATGTGGTGTTTCCATGTAAGCCGTCGATCAAGGTGTATGTTGAGGAACAATTTGGGAACAAGTATCTCTTTCTTCATAGAGTAAATGTTACCTAAATACATTTTTGCTCGTTTACTTTTATTCTCCATTAGTTCATCCATAGTTCAATAAGGCACTAACTATTACGAATATTATATATTATATGTACTACGAATATTTTTTTTTGCTTAGTATGTCTATATAAGAAATACTCCGCTAGGACATGTATTATGTATTACGATTTTTTTTTTTTTTGTTTAGTATATATATAAGAAAAACTTGGCTGGGAAAGAATGAATCGATATAAATGGACCGTCAAGTCACACTGGAACAAGTCCCGTAACTATACTTAAATATTAACCTAAGCTTAACAGGTATTTATACTTTTGAAATATGAGTACCTCTGTGGTCGAGTGGGTAGTGTGCAAGCCTGTCATGCACGAGGTTGTCAGTTCGAGTCCCAAAAAATATCTGCTCAAAAATAAACTATAATTGAATTTGTAACAATAAAAATAAAAATTATAAGTTTTCATTGCTACAGTTAAGTGTCGGAATGACGTTTTTTAATAATTATATTATTCTACACCGAATAGGTCCCTGTGGGATAGTTCAGTGACAAGTCAAAAGGCGTATACAAAGTATCAATTAACCCCATAAAAGTGACTGGTCCGCTTCATAGGAAGTGTTAGAACTCGGACTGGTCCCTATCACTTAAAGACCGATCACGTAATTAGTCTTGTGTTAGTTCCATTTCCTGCAGGGTATGGAATGCTATTATTATTATTTGTTTTTATAATATCTTTTTGTGTAATATTTTTAAATTATTTTTTTAACCCCCGACCAAAAAGAGGCGTGTTATAATTTTTTAGTGTGTGTCTGTGTATCTGTGTGTCTGTCCGTGTCCACGTACAGCCCAAACGGCTGTACCGATTTTGATTTAGTTTTCTCTGTTGGAAAGGTGACTTGATCGAGATGGTTCTTAACCATGTTTGAAGAAAATCCGTCCAGCCGTTTAGAATATGTCACATCTTTTCTAGATAATTCGGGGGTTTTTAAAATTTTTAATTTTTGTTATCAATACATTTATATTAACCTTTTAATTTGATTTATTAAATTAGTTTTTATAGAAACTTAAATTTTGCTTGACTCCACTTTTATTTTCAACAAACCAATAGAACATTAAGAAGAATCATGGTTGCGTGTACCTGAAAATGTGTTTTCTACGCATCAAAAACAATATTAATATATAAATTCTTCGTTGACAATGTCACTAAAAAGTAAAAAAAAAAACAGTAGACAAAAGTGGTGACTTGAGGACACTTAACCACATCTTTGCTTCAGGGATGTGCCACATATGTACTCGGCATAACTGTCTGTAACGTTCTGGGCCTTTTCGCTTATTACACCGTAGTGGGCCGTTACTAGGGTTGCCAGTTTTATTTTTCGAAAAAGCGGGACAAGTTAAAAAAAAATCCAAGATCACGGGATTTTCAAAAGTTTCGCGGTACAAAAACTTTTAAATATTTCTACTTTAAAGAATGTATTTATTAAAACAAATTAACATTTTACAAAACATATAAAAATAAACACACATCTTTCTTACATCAATTAAAAATTAACGAATTTAAATATAACAGTTGGATTTGAAAACAAAACAATATAAAAAAATTTAAAAATATATTCATACGTGGAATTCATTGGCAAGTATTTTAACAATAATTTATAGACATAAGATCGATTTACAGCACCCAGGCGAATTCGTCGTCTACGACCTATACGGCGTGAGTTATAGTCTGTGAATCTATTAAGATGCACTTACTCTTTATTAGTTGAAAGTTGCTGGTGTTAAATTAAAAATCATCAAATAAAACTTGAAAAAAGCGGAATTTAGAAATCCCGTGCGGTACGCGTGATTTAATTTAAAAAAGCCGTGACAATCCCGCGAAAAGCGATACGAACGGCAACGCTAGCCGTTACCCATACAAGACAGTCGTTTATTTTAAACACAAACCGTTGAAAACCATTTAAATTGCGTGGGTTCGATCATAGGTTCGTGTCTAGCGCCATGTGCCCAAAAAATTGTAACCAATAATTACTAATGAAAAACTGTTTGATTCAGACATGTATTTATTGACTCAAATAGTTTCCAATCATTTTGGATTCTATAAAATTGTCTATTAGTATTAGTTATGTGTGAAACTGTTTAACTTAATAAATATGTGTCTGAATGAAACAGTTTTTCATTAGTAACTAGTTACGCTTTTTTGGGCATATGGCACAAAGATGTAAACTCGGTCTAACTATTAATCATATTATTGCAATTTAAAATGGTCCTAGAGTTTACTCTTTCAGTTGTGATTGCTCTAATTGCCGATTTACTGTCGTTAAATATGTTAATATTTTTGGCTCTAATATTCACACTTATCCATTTCAAAACGTCCGAACGAGTTACCACCTGAAACACTGTATTGTGGGCTCCGTTCTGCAATGAAAACACCTAGGCCCGTTATTTTCGGTGGTCCAGTGACGTCCATGCGTTCTGATGGTGTGGTATATTGTCTTGTCGGAAAAAATTAGTTTTAGTACTCTTGGAATTACAAATGAACTGTTTGAAAAAGCCTTACAAATATACCAAAAAAAATTCATTTTCCTAACACATCCTTGGAAAATCGATTTCATGTACAAACAAATGGATATCGATTATTCGACTAACCTATCCATGAGAACACAAGGGTCGCATATGAAAATTGCAAACTGAATAATGAGCCTAAGCACTTAAGATTATTGTTGAAGGTTAAAAAAATGCATTAAACTTTTATTGTGCTAGGAAGACAACTCAAAAGAAAATCAAAGATAAAGTGAATGTGTGAGCGAGTCATATAGAAAAATACAATTATCTTTCTAATCGTGACATCAAAGGCTTTTTCATAAGGAATATGCAAGCCGAATTTACTACAACTAGCTATTTATTCGGAAAGCTATTTTTTTAAAGAAAAGTAACACTCAGACAATGATAGCCCACTACTATTGGTAGGAGTTACCTTCTTTATAAAAGGATAGTGATAGAGAAGACAAGTGGTGAAGGAAGAGATAGAGGAAAGCTTCATTCTCTTGCAACTCTTCATTTTTGCACTTTTTATAATAATGCAATATTGCAGCGCCTCTGGTGTCAAATGAGGCGTATTAAATTTTTTGAAGCTGTATTGGTTATTTTACCTCACTGATGATTCTGCTACACAATACCAACGAAGGAGGGCGCTCTGATGTTGCATTAGAATTAGTATCCGCTGAAGCCGGTGTAGTTGAGTAACCAGTGTCTATGCCTTCATCAATTGAACTTTCCGTTTGCTCGGATAGGCAGGTTGCCATTAAAGCGCTCAGCTCATAAGACTTTATCTCTAAGTTTGCATGGGAATGCCGTATCAGCTAAGAAGCATGAATAAGGTCACACTCTGCTGGTTTCCTGGTCACGCCGCGTTGGTAGGAAATCAAAATGCAGACAAAATGGCCAGAAGGGGGCTAGTACAGCCATGGTCGGACCAGAACCATTTTGTTGACTTGGATTGGACAAAATCCGGGAAGATATATCGACGGAGATCAAGAGTGATAGGGAACACCTGAACACTGAGGCATGCAAAGCTAATGATTGGAACGTATAACCAAAATCGTTTCATAGCTTTGAAGTCCCTGAGTAAAAACAATCTAAGAATGCTCACAGGCCATTGTAGACTGAGAAAATACCTCAACAGACTTTGCATTGAGAGTAACAGCCTGTGCAGATTCTGTGATTACGAAGATGAAACTCCAGAGCATATTCTGAAGGAGCGTGAAGCGTAATGTCACAGAAGACATAGCCAATTGGGCAAGTACCTATTGAAAGATTGGGAACTGCTAACTCTAGACCTACTGGCAATCCTGAGATTCATCAGGAGAGTAGATCTAGATGAGGTGCTCTAGCACCTGACAGGGGATACAATAAATCTACTTTAGTCGCAGTGTCTTGTGTTTCCCGTTTAACTTAATTCATTCATTCATTCATTCAATGACTGTTGGAGATCAAGCTCGAACCCTGGACCTTCAGTTTTATAGTCAACATGTTAACTACTTCAGCCAACGCCACCCTCAAAAACTCTATGGAATACACACTCATTATACATAATTTGACAGTGGCTTCATTGTCAGCAGGCTTGAGGCATACACATCTTTGTATTCGTCTATGATAAAGATCACGTATCGTTGGCAATTTTTTTTAAGGTCAAAGAGGCATTCACCTTGGAGAGTTTGGCGTGTCACTCACTCGCCTTGGCTTAGGAGAAGAAGGCAGTTAATAGTACTGAACTATGCTTGCTGGTATTACAATACAAAATTTATAAAATTAAAAATAGAACCTTTAGGAATAGGTAAAAGCAGGCGAGAGCTTAGGCTACTGAGCTAATTGTTGCTGGCCTTACATCCTTAAATATTGGCCAAGTAAATCTTCTATCCTTCACTTTTCGAGGAATGGAGTAACATAAATCAATCCAGTAAAATATACTTATTTTTTTATATAAATTAACATCTTTATAATCTCAATTGTGTATTAAAAAAAATAATTCATGTACATTAATTTGAAAGTTGATCTTAAGATAAGTTACTTATTATGTATCACATCCTCAACTACGTTACATATCTTCGGTAACTTCGTTAAGATGATGCGTTGCATCCGCATTGCCCATTGCTTCCTCGTAGCGCTGTCGTTCCTCAGCATCAACCGGATACCAGTCGTTCGGACGACAGCAATGCAGAAAACGTACTTTTATTGTGCCGATACCCTGGTACATGGAATGTATGGCATATAATGGTATCAAAATCCAAGGCAAAAATACAAAAGTAATTGATAACAAAATCATGCCTGGAACTGCAATGGCATGTTCCATACATGCCATTATTATTGCTGTTAGCTGTAAGATATAGAAAACAAATACATATTTTAGTAAGATTTCCTTTTCTTATTACTTGTAAAGATGGATGTGTAAGTCCTTACCAAAGCCAGGAGTATAAACAGGGGTATCACAAATCTTAAACTATTGATTTGCCAAGTGGAGAAACGTTGATTTATCATGAATTCTATATCACGTTGGAATCTAATGCGTCCATATACCCACAGAACAATTAGGATTAACAATAAATTCATGGCATTTTGTGTAATTATGGAGCCGGTTGACAGCATGCTAAAGTAAGTAACTCCATGCTAAAAAGAAATAGAAAGAAGTATTGTTTAAATAATTCTTATAAATTAATATATCAAGTGTTGTACAAATTTGCTTGCAAGTCATATCTCAGATAGATCACATTACTTAAATAAACAGAGGGAGACGCAAAAGTGAAATATTTTTCATACGAAATGTTCTCCCTCTTCCCAAAATTGCAAATGTGAATAATTTTCTTTTCCCTCTTTCTTATTTCCCTTATTGGGAATAATATTTTTCACCGGGATTTTTTTTCACGTTTTCCTTGGTTTTATTCACTTTATTTTTGCAGGAGGACTGAATAAAAACAGCGCATAGTTTCAATATTCTCCTCCCAAATATATAATAAAAGTTATAAATATTTATTTTTATAACAAGATCAGTAAGTAATGTTCACGATTGGTTAGGTTAGGTTAGGTTAGCAGGCTGCTGGTAAGGAAGGGTGAAATTTAGAGTCCAGCTCACTTGGATCCAATACAATGATCCCTTTGTGCTACCTGTGAAGATATTGAGAGAGGGTGATAGGGAAGGGATAGTGATAGAGAAGACAGGTGGTGAAGGAGGAGATAGAGGAACGCTTCATTATTTTTAAAACTCTGCTTTTTGCACATTTTTAATAATGCATTGTTGCAGCGCCTCTGGTGTCAAATGAGTCATAATAAATTTTTCGAAGCTGTGTTTAGTAGCCAGTGATTCTGCTAAACAATACCAATGAAGGAGGGCGCTCTAATGTTGCATTGGGATTATTACCCACTGAAGCCGTTGTAGTTCAGTGACTAGCGCCTTAAACCTGCATCACTAGAACTTTTCCCACAACAACTGACACAAAGGACACTAATGCACATCAGTTAAATGCGTGATTTTGTTATTTTAATGGCTGTCGGAGACCGGATTCAAACACAGGAGCTTCAGTTTTGTAGTCAACGTGCTAACTACTTCAGCCAACGCCACCCTCAATGATCACGATTTTTATCAATAATTCCCCGCAACACCTTTTTGCATAGAGTGTGCACCTGTTTGGCTCACATACATTCAATTTTATGGCGGTGGTAAAGAAGTTTGTTCCACTGTACCTAGAATATTTATTTATTTATTGTAACATACTATACAAAGTAAATTTGCATAGTATGGTGTTGCACGAATATGGGCGGAGTAACTAGACCATATGCCCAAGATGTTATTAACATTATTTTCAAAAAAAAAGGTCCGTGACTAACTGTACGACCTATGCCTTCACATAGGAAGTAGTGGTAAGTGGTTCTTAAAGAAATTCCACAAAAAACCGCAAGATTATAAAGTTATCCGTGGCAGATCAGTCAACCAGTGCGAGCGAGAATAACAACTCTGGAAGGTCAAACAACAGACATAAGCCTGACCGCACTTAAGAAATAATTACGATGACGCGAAATTATGTTCTTCGACCCAGAGCTGCTTAACGACTGTAGAATATTTAAAAATACAGCAGTTTGTACTTAAAACCGTTTCATTTATACTTAAAACCATTTCAAGAGTTTGATTTATTTAATAGGGAAAATAAATTTCTTAAATTTTCAATTAATTTTTAAGCTTTACAAGTCTTCATACGTTTTATATATTCACTGTGTACTGATAACGGAACAAAATGTCACGGCACATTCACGATAGCATTTTTCTCTTCAAGTGAAATAAAACTTTTGTGGGAACAATAATTCCACTTGTTATTCACGATAGGGGTGAATGAAAACAAATGCGTCGTCACCCAGTTTTGTCCATGAGCAGCTAAAAAAGAAAACACTGAGAACAAAATAGATTTTTTTTCTCGAGATAAAACGTTTAACAAACGTATGCTAATTGCTTTCCTAATTATAATGAAGGAGTCTAACTGTCGCTTTCGATAACGAGCTGATTCGATCACGTTTTTTTAGTTTGAGATTATATCATTCGATATCAAACCATATTATTACATTGTTCGATAGCGAAAGACATAATCTCAAACTGATTGAATCAGCTCTTGAGTTGAATTGAATTGAATTGAATTGAAAATAATTGAGTTGATTGTATTTTCTTAAATTGCAACTAAAGTTTTAATCGTATTTACTAAATAATTAATTAATTATGCCTAGAACATTTTTTTTCTGTTTACTTACATTTGAGGTAAAATAAAGGGAGCTCAATGCTAACGCCCCAGTCAGCATCATGCGAATTTCCATTTTGCGTTCTCTTAACGCAGCAAATTCATCAAATATGGCCGTCAAAGTTGAGAATAATTGTATAATCTTAAAGAAAAGAGAAATATTCAAACCTCAACCATATATAAAAATATCCCTGTCAAAAATTAATTTACAATTAATGAGAAAGCACCCAAAAACAGCATAAAATACAATAGTATGGACCACATATTGGCCCATTTCATGTTGGCCATTACGCTGCCACTGGATAAATATAAAGTATCCATACGATCGACACGCGAATAATAGTTGTCTTCAGTTATTTCTGGTGGTGAAAGAAGGCAAGGCAAGAAGTTGAAATCTATTAAATAGCAAACTAATTATGTTAAGTTACCTTTAAAGTACCTCTCGGTTAAATGGGTCAATAAGTTTAAGGCCACCATGACGAACATTTGTGCCAAGCCTATTAACCAACTGGACTTCTTGATATCCGTTCTAAACTTATTGAAGCTGGAAAGTGTTATTATGAGTCCCCAGCCCGGACCGAAGGCTGATAAACCATATATAGGCATCATGCTGAAAGCATACAAATATTCTGGCCAATGTGGCAGAAACACTGTGCGATAAACCGCACCAGCACCAGGTAGAAAACTAAAGCGTATTAAACACACAACTAATAAACTGACAAAAAGCCAAACGTTATAACGAATTAAATGACCCATCTGGAACGGAAATAAATTTAATTTAATTAAATGAGGTGTTTAGATAAATCATTAATAATAACAACCTTTTCAATATCGAAAAATTTATAAACCACAACAGCCACTAACGTCCAAACTATTATCGCGCACAATACCAACTGCCAGGACATAGTGAAGTCCGTATCTTCACGGGTAAATATCTTTTGATCATGAAACAGGTATCTAAATAGAAATGCAAAAAGAAAAAAAAGATAATAAATGAATGAATAATGCGGCAGTAAAGATTTTAAAATTTTCAATCATTGATTCAAAGTGAATACGCCGCTTGTAATTTGTATCTCCCTCAGATGTCAGCATATATTTTTTTCAGTTCATATTTTTCAATACGAATTCACACCAGCTGGTCTGGATTTGCATCTCTGCATCTTCGCTTTATATATTTCTTAATGTAAAATTTTCTACTTTAAGAAAATTTTCGAACGTTTTGTTTGATTTGACACAAGAAAAATTAACAGCTGATCACACTTTCCTAAACCGAGACTAACTAATGTCAATTCGCCTTGATTTCGAAAACATCTCAAGGATTAATTTTTTTGCAGCAAATTGAGGCCAATCTGCTCAAGTAGATATTTTGGCCGCTTGTATTTTAAATATATTTTCGATGTCTAAATACATTTTGAAGTACATTTTTTTTGACATCCAAAGTATAGAATTGAAGGTTAGCCGCGAATAACGCGTTAAGTGGCAAAATAATAGTTTTTCAGGAGAGCCAATAAACGTATTTTGAAGCAAGATTGTTTTTTTCGTTAAATTTTTTTTAGCTTATTGAAAATAATGATAACTAGTATTAGCTTTTATTTTTGTATCTCTGCTACATTTATCAACTATTTTCGACAATTTCGTTTGCATGATTTTATTAGTTACATACAAAGTTTTGCACTGACTGACCAATTTGTAATTGTATTTTGACGGTTATAAGTTGCATAATTTTGAATGGTTTTATATTTGAACAACGCAAGAGAGTTATGTTGATGGTAATCTGTGAAAAAACTGGTTTTTTAAAAATTGTCTTTTACAACGTTATTCGCGGCTGTGCTTCAATTCTCAAAGTCAATTTGCCTGAGTCTGCCTTACATGAATACTTGGTATACTTGTTATCAAGGCAAATTCATATAAGGTATACTCAGCTGAATTCGCTTTGAGAAATTTATACTTTAAATGTCAAAAAAAAATGTACTGAAAAATGTGTGTTGACATCAGGGATGGCATTGAGAATTTTCAAATTGTACCAACAACTTTAAAAAATTTTACTTTTTTGACCTTAATTGTACTAAAAGATTTTTTTTTAGACCAAATTACATATTTTTATTTGTTTTTATTGAAAAAATCAACTTTTTCTGGCTACCAACTCGTTGTCACAAATTTGCTTGTAAGTTGGCATGTTGAGGCACATGGTTACACCAGTTTAAGTTGAAATTTAAAATATACTAAGTAATAGCTCTAACATCCTAATTTAGAAGAAAAATTATTTGGAAATAGACGAGTTCGCATTTTGTCATTTTCTCGCCGCGTTTTGCTTTAACAAGACTGTTCTCAAGTGAGAAGAATATGAGTTTCATTGTTCAAAAGTGAAAATTGACATATGCAAATCTTTTGAAATGAAATGCAAAGTGAAACTGGGAGATTCCTAAAATATACTAAATTAGTCTTGGTGTACTATTGCACTTTCCGAGTTTAAATAGTAGCAAAAAAGGTACAATTGTACCAACTTTGCCATCCCTGGTTGACATCCAACGTATATTCAAATTAGAAGCGGCGAAAATAGTCACCTGATCCCTTGCGACCACCTAGTATGGATTCGCCTTGACTTGTTATAAATATGCTTTGCACTTACTTCTGTGGTTCATGTAAATTAAAATTACTGATTTGCATTGAAAAAAGCTTTAATTGGGTTTCCTTCAAGGCGAATCCATATCAGCTGGTATATTTTCGCCGCTTGTAATTTGAATATCCGTTAAATGTCAAAACACATTGTTCAGTACATCTTGTGACATCTTAAGTATGAATTTTTCAAAGCGAATTCAGTCGCCTACGTTAAATGAAAATGCCTTGCTTTTACCAAAGAATATAAATTATATAGAATGCGCATCTGAGCTAAAAAATTAAACATTTTTTGATTTCGTTACGGATGCGGGGGGAAAGTATAAAGCGCAAGCAAACACGCAGAGAGAGACCATTTGCTTCCAGGGTGACAGATGACATTTTTCAAAAAGTTGCACCAAATAGGGGAGGATTTATCAAAAAAAAAGGGGCAACATTAAAAAAATCGACACAACTACATTAAAGTTCTTATTTTTAATGTATTATTATATAATTTACTTTAGAAAAAGGGGGACAAAAAGAGGGAAGGCAATCCAAAAAGTGGCAATTTGCCACTGTAGTGGCAAACGGCCACGATCAAACGGTCACACTGTACGATACAGCGACAGAGCTTCGAGTTCTGCTACAGCTTGTCGTCACTGTTGCCAGTTTTGCAGATTTCTCTGCATTTTGCTGATTTTTCATTGAAAAAATTATAAAATGAAATTTGCAGATTTTCTGAAATGCTTGTGTAACATCAATATTTCATGTTTTTCTTTACTCCGTAACAGAAATAACCATGGTGTCACTGTCAGAAACATACACATAAGAAACACTAACAAATAAGAAGTGTTTGACGTTTAATTTTGCAGTAACCATACCACCAACATAACAATGGTAAAAAGAAACTAGCTAATCTGTGCAAAGATGCATGAATATACATACATATAAACATATCGCACTCTAAATCATCACGCATATGTGCCATTATTTTAAAGAATTTGTAATATCGGTATGTATATGTTTTTATACAGCAAGATAATTTATCTTAATTCGCAAATTAAATAAAAAATGCATACATGACAAACATATAATCTCCTCCTTAATTGAAGACGGTTAATAATTCGAAAGCAAAATGTTTATAGGTGTTTTTATTGTTGCAGATTTTTTTTCTGATTTTTTAAAATAATTTTGCAGATTTTTCAGATTTTTTAGCCAATTTTTCCAGATTTTTTGTAAAATTTTCTGGCACCAGTGCTTGACGTTATAAACATTCACCCCTATCGTGAATAAAATGTGAAATTTTTGAACCCATGAAATTTTCATTCCCCATGAGGGGAAATTTGCTATCGGGAAATTCATGGGAACGTTTGTTCCCGCCATTAATTCGTAGTGAATGTAAAAAACGGGAAGAAAATTAAACAAATTTATGTTTGATAGTGAGAAATACATACATTTTTTGTTTAGGATGCAATGTTTTTAAGCTATTACATTTAAATTTGTAATTCAGTTTCATATTTGTATTGAGCTTTATTTTCGATATTTATCGTAAGTGAGATTTAATTGAAAATAGACCATTTAATTAAAATTAAAATTTCATGGGCCTATCCATAGTTAAGAATTATCAAAATGCCAAATATTTTATAACTTGTAAGATACGAGTACGGGCTGTAAAATTTTATCGTAAGCGAAAATTAATTATGTGAAACAAATTTGAATATTATAAAAATAATCTTCTCTTCTAATTTAAATACCATATAAAAATTGTTAATTTTGTGTTAAAAAAGTAACCAAAATGGAAAAAAGTACACAAGTACACATTGGAAAAAAAGTAACCAATTTTGGTTACAAGTAACTAAAACGGCAACGCTGATCATTGCATACGCTGTCTACGCGACTGTAAAAAAGCAAAATAATAAAAATCAAACATAAATACACACATGCATACACATGCTTTCGCTCTCAGCAATGCGAGCGCAGCATACACTGCAGAAAAAAATGAGAGCACGTATGCCGACGGGTTCTACTGGAAATACCCGCAGAGAAAATTTTAGCTTGTATGAGATGTGCATTCTATATGATTTATATTCTTTGCTTTTACTCAAAACTTACTTGAAATACAAAACAGATGGTATATGATGATTTGTGAACTCATCCATGGTATCATTTCCGCTTGATTCACTTTCAAATTTTGTGTTACACAGCTTCAAAGAGAAATGATTAATATCAAAAAATTTTCTTATAACATAACAAAACAAAAGAAGTAATTAACTTACATTCACTTCTTCCTCCTCTGTTAAATTTGTGGCCCATTTTTTGAAACTTTCACAGCTCCAAGGCAAGGTAGGCTGCATGGAAGCAAACATATAAGCCAGCGGTACCACCGCAAAAACGCTGTAGAACATGATGACACATAAATTTATGGCCAATATTATGTAGCCAGCACCTTAAACGAAATCAAGGACTGCACAATTAAATACTTTAAAGGAAAAACAAAATCCTTAAGCTTACCTTTAAATAAGGGCGCCAGACGGAGCGCTGCAATGTAACTGCTGCTTGAGAATTGCCCCAAAAAAGATTGTATCACCATTATAGGGATAGAGTATACAGCCAGTGTTAATAAATAGATCGGTAAAAAGCCAACATCTGAAATTAATTCCAAAATAAAGAGTTTAAGGTATGAAAAATTGCAAAGAATTTCATTTGAATTTGAAAATATTAATTTAAAAATATCTTCCGTATGATTATTTCTGTTATTCATGAGCGATATTAGACGAGAAAAAAATTAAGTTTTAATATTAAGTATTTACTAAAACATTTCTTGAAAACTGGCAACACGGCCGGAAAGAGGGAAAAATGCAATAGAAAAAGGGTGACATCGTGTCATAAGCGACAAAAAAATTTAAGCGACATTATTTTCGAACTTAATTTTTTTAACAAAAATCAATTACCAGCGATCGCATTAAAATGATATTTGAAAATATTTTCTCTTAAGTTTTTTTGCGGTTTCAGCACAATATAGCAAATAATTATGACACCAGAATCTGCACTGATGGATCAACAATGATTTGCGGTATTGGATATAGCAGTGATCTGGGCGTACAGTTATCGTTCTTTAAAAAGATTTTCATACTTATTTTTAATAAGTTGGAACGCTGAATTCAGTAGTGAATTCCTCAGATAATTTGCAAAAAGTTTAATAAGCTGGAAATTAAGTTAGAAGTGTTCGAAGAAATTCATTTAATTTTTAAACGACTTTAAAATAGGAGGGAGTTATCAATTCGCCTGTATTTTTTTTTAATATGTGTGCTACTTTATAACTCCGCCATTTTTAGTCTGATTTTAATTTTTTTGCTGAATGTTTCTATTTGGTCCCATTGGTAAAAAAGTGGGCGGGAGCACGCCCATTATTTTTTTTATATTTTATATACATTTACTTATCACTTGGCCCTCGTAATGACATGAAAAAATGGGCAGTGCCACTCCCATTAAAATTGAATATAATATCTCACATGCTTCCACTTAAACAATTCCTACGAAACTTAGGCCACAACTGGAGTGGTATGATCTTGCATTTAAAGAAGTGGGCGGGGCTACGCGTTGATGGAGCTCAAATTTTTTTTTTTGGATGGGGGGTGGTATTAAAACTAGTGATTTTCATGAATAGTATTAAAATAGATAATGATGATTTTAAATTCAGAATGGCCTTTCTCCGCTTATGGCGCTACGGCCAATAAAAGTTTATTATTGAATTATATGTATCTACTTCTACTTATCCGATCTCCACGAAACTTGGCAAATAGTCGGGGATCTTAGAATGGCCTAATCTGGTGCTTAAAAAAAATTGGGCGAAGCCATGCCCATTACAACTTACTATTATATTTCAAGTTCTTCCAACTGAAGGAGTCTAACGAAACTTGACACATGCCTTCAGTTCTTAAGCTGTCGATATTTCGCATTTAAAAAAGTTTTTAGGACCACTAATATTTTAAAAGTGTGCTTGACCACGCCGCTGAAAATTTATATTTGGCACTAAGTAGTAAAAATAAAGATTTTTAAAACCAAAATTGAATTGAATCGAATTTGGATAACAAACTTCGTATGCTTATAGTGAGACTCTAAAGAAATGCATATAGACAATAGACAAGGTCGATGATAATACTCGTATTAATGATAACCAGGGCAACCGCAAATATACAATTGCGATTAGAATTGTTTTTGCTTGTATGACGTATAAATGCTTAGATAAGATACTTCTCCGCTTCAGAGCTTTTTATGAATTTTGGCATTAATTTGTTAGTGCATATTTTTGCATATTTTTGCATATTTTAAGCATATATTTGCATATTTCATTGCTACATGCATCTTTTTTTTTTTTAGCAGTTTTAGTTATTTTAAAGCATATTTGACGCTTCCAGAACATATTTTAATAATTTATACTTACGAACGTTGCACAGTGGGGATTTTGAAACAGAAAGTAGAAATAATTCTGTAGTTTCTAAACGAACCGACCCACAGAGGAGTATTTGACCCAAAAAGCTGGCCAAAAAGGCAAAAATTAATTTGATGAAATCCTAAGAAGTAATTACTCAGATCGATAGAGAACAAAATTCTACATCAAATCGCGCATTTTAAAGATTGTAAGTTAAGATTTGTAGTTGTGGGACACTGTTAAAGTCAGGAAAGTGAAGAAAATTTTTCGATTTCAAGATACTTATATGATATTTTGTTGTGGCTAAACGAATAGAGGTATTACAATGATTTTTTTTACCTGAAAGATATCATCAGCAGCTATTTTCAATATTTAAAAAGAAAAAATTATCTCAAAAATTTATTTCAAAAATATTTTATAAAAAACTATATATATATATGTACATATAAATTCTTACCAAAACAAAAAAGGAAAAGTTTTTTGAAAGTGAAGGTACCTGTTGTACACCACAATAAAATACGAGATCTCTAATTTAAGAAAAAAGAAAAAAAGTTTGCGCAAGTTTGCGCCATTATTTTTGGTGATTTCTTGAAAATTTTATCTTTTTTCTGTTTTTGCTCAAAAGGCACTTTTACTTATACTTTATTGTCGTCATAAACTGTTGTATTTTTCGAATTATTGATGTGAAATATTATTTACATCACTTTTAAAAACTACCAATGTGATGGAATACCTGCCCTTAAAAAAGGTATAGATATATAAAAAATGCACCCAAGTATCAGGATATTAACTAAGTAACGGAAAAATGCCCTTTGAAAAATATACATATATGGCTTATTGCGCAAAATTCTTATTATAAGAGTTTTGCAACTTTGAAAGATAACATGGAAAAAATTTACACAAGATTTGAGTTATTCCAAATAATACAGGAATCTAATGCTAGAACCATTGACGAGAAGTTGCAGTTTTTAGCTAGTAAATTGTATGCGATTTCAGAATGCCAAGGAGATGGGGATATACAAGCAGTAAAGCAGTGTGTTATAAATTTCAAAAATTGTTTCAAAAGATATTGGGGCTTAGCACAACGAAAAGAGGACAGATTTTTAAGCACGTATGCTAAATGGCTGGAAGGAACTGTGACAATACCAGTATTTGGCAGTTCATCTTCAGGGCGACCAAAAAAAGAATTTAATGAAGCAAGTGAAAGAACAAAACGAAGAAAAACGCAAAATATTCGTCAGCAATTAACAACAGAGGAGATTACATTTGCTGCATCAATGAGCCAGAGAGCAGCGGGACATAATGATGCGGCTAAATTAATAATGGATATAACACGATCTCCAAGAAAAGCAAAAATTTGCAAGCGATCGTTAACAACTTCCGAGGTCAACCCAGTTAATAAGCTTTCAGCGGAGGGTGCTTTAGCATTGTTTATAAATGCTGATCTCACGAAAAACCAATATGAAATTTTATACAATGCCAACAAAAATGTATATCCATGCTACTCATTGCTATCCTAGTGAATATGCCATAACCGTAACTGAGACATTAGCGTAAGTGAAGCTGCAATCTCTCCTCGACCACACAGCAACACGATTATGTACATACCTTGATGAGGTTTTACAGCAGGTGGATTATGAAGAACTTAAATTTCTTGAACTTATAAGCAAATGGGGCTGTGGATGGATCGCACCAATCATCTTATAAGCAAAAATTCGAAAATGAAAACGATAGTGACGCTAATATATTTCAAAGTAGTTGTGTGCCAATTAAATTAATCACAACAGCTAATGGAAAAATAAAAACGATATGGCGAAATCCAACACCATCCTCAACTAGGTTGTGTATACCAATCCGAATCCGTTTTGTGCACGAAACTACTGATATCACAAAGCAAGAAATAGAATACATAAATAACCAAATTCAATTGTTAAAGAAAAGTGAAGTACCATGTAATGGAAATATTGCACAAATTAAACACACGATGCTATTAACAATGGTCGATGCAAAGGTCTGCAATGCTGCAATGGGCACAAAATCTACAATGCGGTGTTATAGTGTTTTCACACTGACTTGGTTTTAATAAAAGTTGGATTTAATGTTAAAACCAACTGTTAAAACCTGGTTTTACCATGCAAATTGTTTTTGTTAAATCCAACTTAAAACCATTTCTGAATTGGTTTTATTTTGGTTTTATGAAATGAAACCCTGTTTTCGCTGTGTTAAATTTAGTGCTGCCAAGTTAAAATGACAGGCAGCAGCTGATAATGTTTATGCCAGTGAATAACAAGAGATGTCGCCTGAAAGATTTTCAACTTAAAAATGGATGCAGCAGCAACTATAAGTAAAAATTTATGGAAAAATAAGAGTTCTTTGGAAGGAAAGCAACAAAAATATTTTCATTGACCTCTGGAAAGTAAAAATAAACAATGTGACATATCGAACCACCGATAAAAAAGTTGTATTTTGTGATTTATTTGTAAATTTTTTATATACAATAACTTGATTTCCAAGCACCTCTTCACTTTGTATTACTAGTTCCATAATTTTAAAATATTTATTTACAAAATGTAAAATAATTTCCATTTTAGAGCGCATTGTAAAGTTTTTTAGTTTTTCATACAAACAAAAACAGTTGTACAGTTTGTCAAATAAGTGTTATAAAAAGCAGAAAAAAATACAACAACAAACACACGCATTTCAGCAGGAGATCTATTTTATTTTGAGCAAAGTTATTAGACAGTCTGTGAGTTAAAACCTGAATTTAAAAAACTTGCAGTGTGAATGCAAAATCAGCTGTTTATGGTTTTAACGTTAAAACCAGGTTTTAACTTGCAGTGTGAAAACACTATTACATTTGCGGACAATCTTCAAAAGATTTTAACACATTGCGGAAAAATCTTCCTGAAAACCCTGATGCTTTAAATTTTGTGCTACCAACTTTATACGCACGGATACGCTTTTTAGAATCGATACTTCATCTTTCATATAAACTGACACTTCAAAAGTGGCAAGTAAGGAGCAATGAAGATAAAGCACTTGTTAAAGAAAGAAAGATAATCATGCAGAAGAGGCTGAAGGAAGAGATGGGACTACTTGTAGATATTCCAAAACCGGGATATGGCAACACTAGTGATGGCAACGCATCAAGAAGATTTTTTTCGGATGCAGCAACTGTTTCGAAAATTACTGGCATAAATAAAGAACTAATCAAACGCCTGAATATAATATTGGAAACAACAACTAGCGGGCACCGCATTAATATTGAAAAATTTGATGAATATGCACATAAAACAGCCGAAATGTATGTGCAGCTCTACAATTGGCATCCCATGAGTCCAACGATGCACAAGATTCTAATTCATGGCGGTACTGTAATAAAGCAAGCAATCTTGCCCATTGGACAATTGTCAGAAGAAGCTGCCGAGGCCAGAAATAAGCACTTCAGATTATATCGTGCTAATTATTCGAGAAAATTTAGCAGAATCGATACAAATCGAGATGTTCTAAATAGGTTATTTTTGAGCAGTGACCCTTTTTTAAGCTGCAATACACAAAAAACACGAAAGATA
This sequence comes from Tachina lurida, assembly GCA_944452675.1. Lineage (NCBI taxonomy): Eukaryota > Metazoa > Arthropoda > Insecta > Diptera > Tachinidae > Tachina > Tachina lurida. The sequence goes on along the minus strand of OX101753.1, from coordinate 127,796,679 downwards.
AAAAAGCCTTTTTCATCCGATACTATCAAACTACTTCTTCCTGATACGGATGATGCCGCCCATGATGAAATATGTATGACATGATCATAATTTTGATCTTTTTAATTAGTTTAATTAAATATAAAATAAATAATAAAATAATATAAAATAAATAATAAATAAAAGTGAATATGTTTTGTTTATTTAATATTGGATAAATTACAATTTTGAGAAGGGGGACATTGTAACATCCATAATAAGCTATGTTTCATTTCCCTGTATTTACACAACTACAATAGTTCGACTATCTAAATTTAATTGGAGTTGCTCTTAGAATAAAGTACAGTTGCAAACCAAATTTTGGCCGAATGCGAGGGGGAGACCGGCACACGTAATAATAAATAATTTTTCTAAAAATACACAACAATCGTATAGCGAGGCATCCCGTGCTCGAATAGTGAATTAATATATACATATATAAAATTAAATTCTCTTCAAAATGAAAAAAAAAAAATTAAACAAACTTATAAAAGGTGGGTGGGTTCGTGGCTGGGGCGGTGTCAAAAATAACACTAACCCAATAATAATCTGCCACTAAATTTTTTCTATCAAACTAAAGCTAAAACTATCAAAAAAGTTAAACTTTTAAAACAAAAAACACACTTAATAATTTTGGCCAGCTTTTTGGGTCAAATACTCCTATGTGCGACCGATTGTTATTTCATTTCAGACAGCATTTAGAGAGATAACACAGAGCTTAAGTCTGAAATTTTAACTGTATATCTCAAGAGGGGGATGAGCCACAAAGCCCCAAATTGTACAACCTCGGGTTAATGAAAAATTCAAAGCGATAAAAAGCTGATGTTTTTGATCTGATAAAAACGTTTTTTTGCAAGTGGATTTTTATATCCAAGAGCTAAAAAAAAGTCTGCTACATTTATGCAGTTTCGCTTGCAGTTTTGGCTTTTTTTTTACCAACCTTGGTCCACTGTTCTGCTAATGGAGAAGTCAAATCTTGTTCGATTTTAAAAAAGAAACTTAGTATGAGAGAAACAACATGTTTAACATTGAAAAAAAAATTGGTATCAATAGCACAACTACATAAGTCAAAATTTATACGCAATTTAAATAAAATATTTACTTTTTCAAATATTTCATTTAAATTGCGTATAGATTTTTTGGCGATTTTTTTGCCGATTTTTGCAGAAAAAAGTGGATTAATTATTTCGCTATTATTAAAAAATATTGAAAAATATCAACCTCATATTTTTAATTATTCAAAAGGTAATAGCATAAAAAATATTGCAAAGAAATTGTTAAAAATTTTCGTTGTTAAAGGTGCCAGATCGTTTCGAAATTGACCTATTTTTATTATAAATATCAAATGTAAAGCATTTTTTTTATATTCCTAAACTGGCACCAAAAAATTTATGAAGTCACGTTAAAATATGATATGTTTTAAAAAGTTTCCAAAAATATTATCTGCGGCCGGCGAAAGATAAGCAAAATACAGCAAAAATGCCCAATAATCCAATTTATGGGATTTTATGAAATATTTTTGGGAATTGCCGGGAACTCAAAAGCAAATTCTATTGTTTTTATTTTGTGTATTAATTGCATCATTTTCCACCCAAGAGAGAATTTTCAGTCGAAAATATTGATAAAAGCAAAGTTTTAAGTATGATATAGGGGATCTGTTTTGAAGTTAAAATTAAATTTTTCATTGTTTTTTTTTAAGTTTTATTGTTGTCTTATTTACTATGCAAATGTTATTGAAGTGCTTAACACTTTTTTAGAACATATTTTTGAATTCCCTGATGATAACTAAACGCATAAATAAGTAAATATGTATATAATTCTTCGAGCTTCTATACAAAAGTAGTTTATTTAAGTGAATCTAAATTATTTTTAACTTTTGAAGTCGTTTAAAGTTTTGTTGCAAAAAGCTTAATATAATTAAAGCTCCTGGGAACAAATTACGGTATTCGATATCGAACACATTTTCATAAAATTTTAATTGTATTTGTATGGAAATTTCTATCGCTATCGAATGCTGTAATTTGTTCCCTGAATTCTAAGTCATGAATGCGTAAGAATTTGTGCTTGATTTCGATCTCAAGCGCTAAGCATGCAAGAGTTTTCATTCTAATTGACGCCCATACACTCACACACTCACGACACTTGCTCAGCTCTAGTAAAAAGCTAATCTTCTGCTATTTATTGATTCCACATTTTAGTTTTGAAATTTGCAATAATTAAAATTTTTCATGTTGTGTTTTTTTTCCCTACAAATATTTAAATTTACTTATTTAGCAAAAATACACAATAGACTCGTGTATTAAAGAAAAAAAAAACAAACAAATAACTATTAAGAGATAAGAAAATGTTTGCCAGATTTTTGCCCAAAGCTCAGTCAGCATTTCACTAGCAAGTGTTTTATTAATTTTCTATGAATAAATATTATGTTAAATTCATATCATGCAGAAAACTGATAATTCTATTTTTGCACTGTTCCATTGAATGATCAAGTGAAAACAAGTATTTCTTTTATGTCCAATGATCGTATTGTTTTAAGGAAACACAGCATAGTTGTCATGAGAAAGTTAATCGAAAGTTAAAAATTAATAAACATATGTATGTAATTAAAAACTCATCGTTTCACTGTTAAAATACTTAGGTACAGTAAGCCCCGGTTAATTACCTCATCAAAAATTTTATGATTTTTGGGGTAGTTATCCGGGCAAGGTGTTAAAGCGAAGACGTTTAATTACCTCATAGGTAGGTAATTATGAGAATACTTTTAAATACGTGTATCTTTACATTCATCACACTGTGGTATGTAGTACATAACTAATGGGTGTTTTTTATTGAGGTATAGAACTTTAAGTTGGCATCACTTTTTTAACTGGCGGCCATTTTGTCAGCTGTCAAGTGATTAATATTTAGTTTGGTTTGCCATTTCATCATGAACAGGTTGACAAAAGAACAACGCTTGCAAATCGTGCAAATTTATTTCGAAAATAATGGTTCAGTTCGCGAAGTTTACCGCAAGCTCCGTTCATTTTATGGTCGACATAATCGTCCATCAGAGCAATTAATTCGGTTAACCATGGATCGTTTTCGCACTACGTTTACTCTATGTGATAATACGCATCCGCAGAGACGTCGAACAGTGCGCACCGAAGAAACAATTGCCGCTGTAGAGCAAAGTGTTGAAGAGGACCCGAATGAATCGATTCGCCACCGTGCACAGCAATTGGAGCTTTGTCCATCAACTTTATGGAAGATTTTGAAGATTTTGAATGTGGATGAGTTGTGGTTCCAACAAGACGGCGCTACATGCCACACAGCGCACGTCACAATCGATTTATTGAAGGAAACATTCGATGAGCGCATAATTTCGCGGAATGGACCTGTCAATTGGCCACCAAGATCGTGTGATTTGACACCATTGGATTATTTTCTTTGGGGATATGTGAAGTCGCTCGTCTACGCCAACAAACCAGAAACGTTAGGGGACTTGGAAGCCAACATTCGTGGCGTTATTGCCAACATACGGCCCCATATGCTCGAAAAAGTGGTTGAAAATTGGACCTGTAGAATTGGCTTTATTCGAGCCAGCCGCGGCGGCCACATGCCCGAAATCATATTTAAACATTAACGGCATAAAATTATCCTTCCAATAAAGCCAAATTGATGGACATTAAAACGATTTTCTTGTGTTTTATTTCAATTCGAAGTTCTATACCTCTAAAAAAACACCCTGTACTTGAAATGAGATGTACATACATATATATGTATGTCTTCAAATAAAATATTTTATTACATGTGACCTTCTCCGAGAAAAGGGACCTAACTAGTGTGTGAAAATGAAGTTTTGAGAAAAACGCATTTAAAGTTTCATAACGCGTTATCACTTTCAACACACCTTCAGTTGGGAGATGCGATATGGGGTAAATAAATTTTTATCAGAAATCTAACTCATTTAATTTTACTCTACACCCTTTAGGTACCAGAATCCACTCTTAAGTCCAAACCCGTTTTTTGACACCCCAATGCCCTAATTCTGTTCGACGATTGTATCGTCTTGTCTATGAACGAAAAAAAGTAGCAGCTTTCATTCTTTAAAACAATTATTATTTATTGTCTATGCTAGAAGGTTCGTGTATTTGCTTTATGATTTTGTTCCAAACATTATAACCAACACATATTTTTTTATGTATTTTTGAAACTATTGTATAATACTTTAATTGAATTCTTATGTTTTAAAAACATGGCAATAATAATTTTATTTTTCATTATCAGAGACAACAACCATTTTTGAAGAAAATAATTTAGAGAATTCAAAGACAAGAACTCAGAAGCATTTTCAAACAAAAACGTCCTAAATCTTCTTACTGAATTAGGGTATAAGTCCCACTTCTCTGAGAAGGTCACATATAATCAAAATAAAATTAATTAAGCGTGAACTTTTGTGTGAAAATGAGTGTAAGAAACGGTGATTCAATATTTTGGGCGATAAAGGTATTTAACCCTTGGGCAATTGAACGGGGTATACTGTATATATTTTGTTTTACGAGTATTTTGAAAGCACTTACCTCCGTATTGTGCGGAAAAGAGCCATGACATAGAAAAAAAGTCCAAACGAAACACCAAGGCTATTCCAGCGTAAATAAAATCATTGGGACTGGCCCAGTGGCCGCGTTTCGTATCCGGTACAAATGGTCGGAGTCCGGTTTCATAAGAAGTTTCATAAACCATTTTCAATCCAAATATATTATTATTTTAGTCAAATAAAACTTAAAATACATTTAAACTTGACATTGAATATCTTTTGTTTATTCAATTTAGCGATTTTTTTTATTATTTATTATCTTAATGAAAATTTTTTGTTTGTTTTGTATAGGCTTTCCACCACACAAAGTCTAATTTTATAATAAAAAAAACAAAAACAATTTATAAGCAATTTAAGCAGAGTCTTAATTAAAAGATTTCCTTGTATTCATGTACTTAGTTATGACTATAGTAGTACTTGTATTTTTATTTTATTTACACTTGTTAATTATTGCACAGTAGAAATTTAAAAATTTATGTATATGTATAAATTAATTTTGTTTAGTTTTCGTTCTAATTAGGCGAAGCTTTGACACACGACTGAAAACAGTAATGAAAATTCTTAATAAATAGAATTATTTAATATGCACGAGTATGTAAATAAAATAAATAATAAAGTTTCCTTCTTTATTTATAAATTATTATGCGATTGGAATACTAACGGCCTCTCGTTCACATTTCGATTATACTGTTAGTGATTATCACAAAACACTTGTTTTTCAAACTACGACAAATTCTACTTTCATACAATTATTCGAACACATTGTTGTACATAGTTATCAAATGCATGAGTAGTATCACCGCACAGTGGCACGTAACTGAAAAAATGTGAACAAATTTAACGGCAATGTCTACAAGAATAATATTTAGAGAATCCATCGAGTACATGCTTTTGATACACAACTCCCTCGACATTCAAGTTAACAAATTGTGCAAGTAAAGGGTGTTTTTTATTGAGGTATATAACTTTAAGTTGGCATCACTTTTTTAACTGGCGGCCATTTTGTCAGCTGTCAAGTGATTAATATTTAGTTTGGTTTGCCATTTCATCATGAACAGGTTGACAAAAGAACAACGCTTGCAAATCGTGCAAATTTATTTCGAAAATAATGGTTCAGTTCGCGAAGTTTACCGCAAGCTCCGTCCATTTTATGGTCGACATAATCGTCCATCAGAGCAATTAATTCGGTTAACCATGGATCGTTTTCGCACTACGTTTACTCTAAGTGATAATACGCATCCGCAGAGACGTCGAACAGTGCGCACCGAAGAAACAATTGCCGCTGTAGAACAAAGTGTTGAAGAGGACCCGAATGAATCGATTCGCCACCGTGCATAGCAATTGGAGCTTTGTCCATCAACTTTATGGAAGATTTTGAAGAATGTGGATGAGTTGTGGTTCCAACAAGACGGCGCTACATGCCACACAGCGCACGTCACAATCGATTTATTGAAGGAAACATTCGATGAGCGCATAATTTCGCGGAATGGACCTGTCAATTGGCCACCAAGATCGTGTGATTTGACACCATTGGATTATTTTCTTTGGGGATATGTGAAGTCGCTCGTCTACGCCAACAAACCAGAAACGTTAGGGGACTTGGAAGCCAACATTCGTGGCGTTATTGCCAACATACGGTCCCATATGCTCGAAAAAGTGGTTGAAAATTGGACCTGTAGAATTGGCTTTATTCGAGCCAGCCGCGGCGGCCACATGCCCGAAATCATATTTAAACATTAATGGCATAAAATTATCCTTCCAATAAAGCCAAATTGATGGACATTAAAACGATTTTCTTGTGTTTTATTTCAATTCGAAGTTCTATACCTCTAAAAAAACACCCTTTATATTGTGTGTGTGTGTATGTGTTTTGTTTTTAGAGGCATAAAACTTTAAGTTGGCAGCAATGCTTGATATATGTATGTGTCGTTTTGAACAGCTGGTACTTGTTTGGTGTTTAGCTCAATTTGCAGTCAAAAAATATCTCAGGGTTGGAGAACAGCACTCACATCATTGTAATCAGCTGTGCCGAATCTTCGTATAAAACTTCGTTTATACGTGTAAAAATTAAACATACATATATGTATATAGAATCTTGAGTAAAAATCTTCCTAAAACATGAAATATGTTTAACTGAAAAAAAGTATTATTTTTGATATTTTATTACCAAAAATTTTTATTTTGAATTTCCAACCCTGGATCCATAATTTTGATTTTTATGGTCTTTAATACTAATTTCTTTCTTCCTAAGAAATATAATATATTTAATTACCAAAGAAATAATTAGTTTTATTTGAATGGTTTTATATACCAGAAAAAGTTCAAGTTTTCCAGGTCAATGGAGCAATGTTTTCTATTTTTCTAATTTTTTATTATTTCTTTTTAAAACATGAACTAAATTTTTAAGCATAAAGCAAACAAATTAATTTCAACTAGTTACTTTTATATAAAAAAAAATTAAATTTTTCAACCTTGGAATCATTCTTTTAGATTTTTTCGATTTCTTATACCAATATAGTTCTTATATTAAGTGAACAAAGAAAAAAGCAATTAAGAAAAAAATTAGCTTTATATAATTACTTTAGTATCCAAAAAAAAAGGGTTCAAGTTTAACAGCTCTGGAGCTGTGGTTTTTATTTTTCTAACTATCTATATCAAACTTTGCTTTCCAAAACATAAAATACACGTATATTTAAATTATAGAGAAAAAGAAACAATTAATTTTATATATCAGAAAAAGTGTAACTTTTCCCAACCCTGGAGTTATACTTTTGGAATTTTTCTGATTTCATATACCAATTCATATATTTTAAGAATAATAAATTAGTTTTAGTAGGTTATTTTTATTATAAAGCAAAAAAAGTTAAGTTTTCCCAACCCTGGTATCAGCCTTTTGAATTTTTCTTATTTGTTACATCAATCAATTACCTTATATTCTTAATAATGTATGTATGCTTAATTTATAGAGAAAAATAATACTTTTAAATAACAAAAAAAAAATTAAAGTCTTCCAACCCTGGAATATAGTTATTTTATTATCAATGCCAATTTTATTCGTACTGAAATATAAAACAAATTTATTTAACACAAAAAAAAATTGTTTTATCTGGTTATTTAAAATATAATATAATAATAATATAAAGCAAAATAAAGTTTAAGTTTTCCAGCTCTGAAAACATCTGCTTGATTTTGCTGATTTTATATACCAATCTATTTTTAACACAGCAGTCAAAAACCTAAGTCTCTAGCTTTTCTGGGAGCTTCGGAAAACGGATTTCATGTACCGACAAACGTACGGATAGAGAGACGGATATAGCTTATTTGTCGTCCATATTCATAAGGACCCAGAATACATATAATTTTTGTGGCGCATATTAATATTGTACAAAAAAATGCAGCAAGACTTAAAATAATTTTTTTTCCAATTCGTATTTAATAATATAGACAAGACGATACAATCGCCGAACAGAATTAGGTCATCAGTAATTTTCTCTTTAGATCAGAATTATATATGTTTATACTCTTAATTAATGCCCTAATTCTAGACTTGGGTCGAACTCGTTCACTAGTTCATTTTTGCCACAAACCAATGATCAAACCCATTTAAATTACATGGGTTTGATCATTGGTTTGTGGCAAAAATGAACTAGTGAACGAGTTCGACCCAAGTCTACCTAATTCGGTAAGAAGATTTAGGACGTTTTTGTTTGAAAATGCTTCTGAGTTCTTGTCTTTGAAGTCTTTAAATCATTTTCTTCAAAATGGTTGCTGTCCTTGATAATGAAAAATAAAAATATTATTGCCATGTTTTTAAAACATAAAAATTAAATTAAAGTATTTTACAATAGATTAAAAAATATATGTTGGATATAATGTTCGGAATAAAATCATAAAGCAAATACACCAACCTTCTAGCATAGACAATAAATAATAATTGTTTTAAAGAATCACAATGCGGCTTTTTTATTCGTCCATAGACAAAACTGAATTTACTGAAAAAGTTTTACTTCTCTTATATTCGATATGGTTTGAAACTTTTAAGTCAAAAATATTTTGGTGCACAGAAAATAGAATTTTTGGTCGATAGCTATTGAGTTTGAGGATATTATAGAATTTCTGATCTGGCAAAATTATTAACTCACGTAACACTGCAATCAATCTATGATAAATCGAATGAGAATTATAGGAAAATAATTTTCTGATTAAGTCCCAGTGTGCGTGGACGTCATCACATAGATTGCGAGTGAGTTTAATAATAATAATAATAATATTAATAATTTCATTAGAACAGTTAAGAAACGCCTCCATGATGAACTGAAAGGATTATCAAGATTGCTTGTTGTTCTTCACTTATTTGGGAAAGTTAAGATTAACTTAGTATTTAATAATACATATTCCAAAGATTTAAACTTCCCAATGTTGATTTGTTCATTTTGTAGCCTTTTCTATTTTCATACCCGCTCTTTGTATCATTCAATTTCTCTTGGCATCCCTAAATATTTTGCTCAGAATAATTTCTGTTATCTGCAATTATACAGGGAATTTGAAAAAGAAATTATATTAAGAATTTTATTTTAAATAAATAGTATGACATACATACACATACGCATACATAAATGCATACATATTGTACATACATACATACATATGTATGTACAATAAATCGCATTTCTTCTTAAATATCGTGCCATAACCGCCAAAAAAGCTTAAGCGACAAAATTTTCGAACTTAATTTTCTGACCAAAATCGATTATTTGTTATAGTAAATAGTCGATTTTTGTCAAAAAAAAAACGAGGTCCAAAAAATGTGTCGCTTAAGCTATTTTAGCGGTTATGGCTCGATATAATGACCAATAAAATTTTACTTATTGAAATTTACGGAATTTATTTAATGTTTTGATGCATATACGTACATCATACATGGAAAAATTCTTAATAATTATTATTATTTGTGTTTTAATAGATCTTGATAACATTACTCGTATATAAACAACTTGTATTTATATGAAAATTTCTCAGCGAGCAAAACTTGCCCCAATTTCGGTCAATAAAAATTGAAGAACTCTAATAACTTATTTCGTTTAGTGATAAATCGATTAAAATATATTACTAAAAACTCCTTTGCCTTCTTCTTTAGTCATTTGTCCAATGTTATAATTACGTAACTGCCAATTGTTTTTCAAACAAAAGTACAACCAAAAAACTTATACAGAACTTGAGCAGTTGGACTAAAGCTTAAATTAGATGTTCCAAAACCATAACCATAAAAACAGCTGTTCGAAACAAACTAATGGGCAACACTATATTTGATTATAGGTGACTCGCCATAGCCATAACGATATAAACCAGTTGAATTTTGGTTTCGATATGCCTATGGTAATATGGAATGACACGTCTAATTAAAGCTTAAGAGATTGTAACATTGGTTTTTATCAAGTGTGTGGTGGTTGTTCGAAAGATTTCCAAGTTTTGTTTTTTTGGCATGCTGTATGTACTAAACGATCGCAGTATTGGAAGGAAACATTGTTCTCAGTTATATTTGTTTGAGCGAAATAGAAGAAAATACACGATTGAAGCGAGATGTCTAATTTTATCTAGCTACGGATACCCACAATCCTCTCCTCTTTTAGTAAAGTAAAAATATTGCCAAATTAAGTAGGTTTCCTAGATATGAGATGACACCTCGACAATAAGAAATTTATATAATGCATAGCAGGTTGTAATAATCAATATGGTAGCAAAAAAGAACTTGGTCCATGTTTGGATCTCTTTTGATGGTCTAAATTTTTGATGAAAACTTGGCCTTTTTTCACATTTATGTTTTTGTGAGGATCTGACTCATTTTCTTTTTAAATTTTAAATTTCTAGAGTTACATAACATGAAGGCCAGGATACCTTGCACAATATTTGCTCAATTAACAACCTATTGTAGGAGTCGTAGTTCGTACAAACGTTGTTAGTAATTTCCATGTTAACATTTGCTTATAAACAATTGCTGAGTTCACAACAATCTTTATCGTGTATTTGTGTATCAAATACACTTTTTGTTTTTTAATTCTAACACCCTCTGTGTAGTGTATTAATGTATTTTGTATTTTTAATGAAAAAAGAAGAACAAGCTAAATACAAATTCTCTCAGAGAGCCTCTCTCTGAATACAACATTTTAAAAACATATGAAATAAAAGTGTAATAGTGTATTTCATTTTTATATGAAAATTTCATACAACAAATGTTACACTCTTGTACTTAATATGATAATACAATCGATACAGAGATACAAGAGGTTTTATGAACTAAGCAAATGTTTTGATTGAAATTACCAACAACTCATGTACGAACTACGACTCCCACAATAGGTTGTGATAGGATTCAGATCTCTAGCGCTATCTATGATTTTAATTATTATGGATGTGACCCCGGCCACTTTTGTAAGCTTATAATAATGCTATGGCCAGTGCTTACGATTCAAGTTAAGTTTTGCAGAAAACGGCTAATGAGATAAAAATAAGTTATAGACTAAAATCTGGTAATCTGCAGCAGATGAAACCGACCTTTTATTTAATGAGCGGTGCGTTGTTACATCCCCTTTTAAAAACCGAATATTTTCGCCTTGAAATTTGGCACTTTAAGGAAATCAATCGAGTTTTAACGTGGTTCCCTCGGTTAAAATTTCCGGGTTTGAAGATTTTTCCAATGAGTTACTCATCTAAGCTTATTTGTTTATTCCCTTTTAGCTCTTTAACGCAACTTGTAACTTTTAAGGGCGTGGCCCCGCCTCCATAGTTTAAAATTTATTGTTTTCAGATTTTTCTATTTTGTAACTCACCTAGGCTTAATATTATGAAAAATTTCAGCTCTCTAGCGCAAAATATATTTTAAATTTTTATGTGTACAACCCCTCCCTCTTTTTCAAAGTCATGATTTCCCTATGTCCAGTGCTTATCTTTTAAGGTTTTGTAGGAATATGTTAATGAGAAATACATAAATTATACATTCAAATCTTCTAAGCTGTGGTCATGGTTACGTCACGAAACGAAGATTTATATAATTGCATAAGAACAACGTGCATGCACAGTTTCAAATCAAATCTCTTGAGTTAAACAGTATAAATTTACGGCCTTATTCATAAAAAATATTTCAGGTTTATTAACCCCTTATTTGACATATTTCTATGGGAAATTTGTCAAATAAACTTGTAATAAACCTAAAATATTTTTTATGAATTAGACCGTTAGTCTTTAATTCTGAGCTTTATGGGCGTAGCTCTGCCCTCAGGTGTTTACTCTTAGAACTACTTGTGTACCAAATATCAGATCTTCAGCAAGTACTTCATAAAACTAATGAGTTAGTCAATGAGTCAGCGAGTATGTCTTAAAATATGCAATTTTTGCACGTCCATATCTCAGGAAGCTGATTTCTTAGATTTTAAAGTTATGAGGTGTATAAAAACAGGACGTATGCTTTCGTGTCAATATATACACTTGGCCTGATGCACTATCGTGCACCTGGATAAATAAATGAAAATAAAAGTGGAGAGGTGTCTTAGGACACCCGGTTATAGCTATGCTGCTAGTTATATAAAACAAAATTAAAATATTTCAAAACATTTGCATTTATTTACCATTATTTTCTTTTCTAACAGCGTACGATTAAATTAATATATTGTTTGCGGCCAGTGGCGGCTGTTAGCCGGCTTACAGCCAATCGGCCTTGTTCTCTGGTTTGTGCTTATGTGCAAAAACAACTTGGGCAATAGTTCTCATTGTTTTTGTTTCACTCACTTCAAAGAACGAAACAAAACAAAATCAAATACTTTGTTTCGTTTATATTCGTACTCTGCTTTTAAGTACAAAGAAATCAAAACAAAAATAAATTTATAACTATAATAGTGTCGACTATTTTTGTTACAAAATTCGCTTCCTAACTCCTGTATCACGCAATAAATAGCATAGCTATAATAGGGTTACATTTGCCAATTGTTTAGCACGTTGGAAAGCATTTCGTTGCTGCAAATTTTGTAAATTCGTATTTCTTCATTTGTTTTTAACGTTCTAACGTTGCAATAAATTGCGGAACAGTTGCAGCAACATTCGCCTAACTAGACCTTAACTTGGCAGATTTATCTTCACTTTCATATTTATTTTATTACTATTGCAAACTTTTATTTTTTAATTACCTATTTTGGTGACATCTTATCACGAAATACTATTTTGGTAAAATTTTTTAAAATTTTTCATCAGTAATAAATGCTACGTAGGCAAATAACAATAACATAGAAATTGTTGAAGAGTTCAATAAACGTCTCCAAAGCATGTTTATACACAAACTGCAATTGAAACATTCCACTCTCTTGTCAACAAACACTTGCTTTCCGCTCTCATTAACTGCATGTTTATATACATTGTTGACAATAAAAAAAGCAATGCGTTTTTCTTATCTTTCTTTAATATCTCTTATTAGTTAAAGATCTTTGTCAGTTGCGTTCGGTTGTGGGTTCGTAGTTCGCGTATTTAATTAATTATTAAAAGTAGTAAAAGTGCAGTGATTTCAATAAAATTAGTTTCAAATTAAAGGCAAATGCAAATATTATTAAAGTGTAAAAAATTAAAGTGTTTGGTTTCGTAGGAAAAAAGTAATGGCTGCTTATATATTCCCATCAGTGTGACCAGATTTTAAAATAATATTAAGCTAAATCACGTTTGAAAAAAAGCTAAAATAAGCTAAAAAGTTACATTTTAGGCTAGAAAATAAAGCTAAACTTTTTTCCAGGGACCGAAAATAACTGTTATTTTTGAATTTTTGATTAAAAAAAGCAACCTCAAGGAAATGTCGGAGAATGAAACCAAGTATACCATTTTGCAAGTATTGGACCAAATTGTCAGAAAATACGATGCTTTTTAAAAATCTGACTTTTATTTTTTCAAGCAAAAATAAAAGTTATTTTTTGACTTTTATTTTTTTGAGCAAAAATAACAGTTATTTTTGACTTTTATTTTTTCGAGCAGAAAAAAAAGTTATTTTTTGACTTTTATTTTTTCTAGCAAAAATAACAGTTATTTTTGACTTTTATTTTTTCGAGCAGAAATAAAAGTTATTTTTTGACTTTTATTTTTTCGAGTAGAAATAAAAGTTATTTTTTGACTTTTATTTTTTTGAGCAGAAATAAAAGTTATTTTTGTGTTTTCAACCCCTTTGACAAAGAAATTATTATTTAATATTCCAAATATTCTTTTCTAAATAAGTAAATTTAACGATTCACTATTGCAAAAGCGCCAAAATTTATAATAAATATAATGAATTTATCACAAAATAACTTTTATTTCTGCTCAAAAAAATAAAAGTCAAAAAATAACTTTTATTTCTACTAGAAAAAATAAAAGTCAAAAAATAACTTTTATTTCTGCTCGAAAAAATAAAAGTCAAAAATAACTGTTATTTTTGCTCAAAAAAATAAAAGTCAAAAAATAACTTTTATTTCTGCTCGAAAAAATAAAAGTCAAAAATAACTGTTATTTTTGCTCAAAAAAATAAAAGTCAAAAAATAACTTTTATTTCTGCTCGAAAAAATAAAAGTCAAAAAATAACTTTTATTTTCTGACTTTTACGATAAAAGTTATAACAGTTACGGTCCCTGCTTTTTTCCACTTCTTTGATCACTTTTCAATAGTTTCTTACTGCTAAACTAACGTTAAATATTACACAGACATATTTTATTATTATACATATAGAATATTTGCTTAATGAAATTATTTATTAATTATTATATTTTAGATTTAATGAAGAACAAAACAAAAACTTCCCCAAAATAATCTTAAAAAGTTTTTAAAAATGTAAAAACATTTATACTAAAATACGAAAGCTTTTTATGTGAATTAATGCTATTTAAGGTAAAGCATGTATCACACTATCTGCACAATGTACCGAGTTTCGTCAGATCAGTGAAATAAAGTCATAAGTAAAGACTTTGCTCTAATTTATCGACTACTTGAAATACAAGGACATAATTGAGCCACACTGCATTGGTAATAAGCCCATATAGACTTATTCCAGAATTAATTGAGTAATAATGCCATTTTGGCTTATTACTTATGACTTTATTGAGGTGGCCCCACGAAAATCGGTACATAGTGTTATCCAGGCTCAAGGCTATTTCAGGTTTTTGTTTTAAGTTAATTGATGCCGCTGAATGAACGTTCAACTCAAGTCAAATAGTTTTATAACCAAAAAAATTAAAAATTGTTTTGGCCACTAATATTTTTTTTTTTTTGTTTATAATATTTATTTAATTGCAATCTATCATTACATAATATGATAATAAGCAAATTTGATGAAACATAACAATTACAGTTTTAGTTGTACTTTACAGCAAATACAACTATAAAAATAGAAAACAAAATCTGTGGTTTACAAAATTATTAACAACAACTACTTATAACTTAGTTTAGAGTGGCTGTTAATTACAAATATTTCAAATAAATAATTTAATGCAAATATTTTTATATATATATGTTCATATAAGTACTAAAAGAAAAAAAATAAAGTAAATAATAATAAAAAAAAAATAAATAAAATAATAATAATAATAATAATAATAATAATAATAATAATAATAATAATAATAATAATAATAATAATAATAATAATAATAATAATAATAATAATAATAATAATAATAATAATAATAATAATAATAATAGTAATAATAATAATAATAATAATAATAATAATAATAATAATAATAATAATAATAATAATAATAATAATAATAATAATAATAATAATAATAATAATAATAATAATAATAATAATAATAATAATAATAATAATAATAATAATAATAATAATAATAATAAAAATAAAACTTATATAATTGACTAATTTCTAAATGGTAGATCTAAAATATGATATCTCTTAAGTCCTTTGATTTCGTAAGTATCGTCTAATAAAGTAATAGCTAATGGATTTACATGATTACTGAGTCTTTTTAAGTATTTTTCACTAAAGGAGTTAATAGTTTCTTTTACAGTATTAATTTTGAGATCATTGTGGATTGCTTCATTAGTAATATACCAAGGTTTCTGAACAATAAGTCTTAGTGTTTTTGATTGGTATCTTTGAATAATTTCAATGTTTGAATGGCTTGCAGTTCCCCATAATTGAATTCCATAGGTCCACACAGGTTTTAAAATTGCTTTATAAAGTTTCAATTTGTTTTCAATATTAAGCTGAGATTTAGGACCAATTAACCAGTAAAATTTTCTATTTGTTGTATTTAAATGCTGACGCTTTTTTTTAATATGTTGTTTCCAAGTAAGTCTACGATCCATGTTCAAGCCAAGATATTTAACGCAATCGATACCTAATATCGGGATATTATTAATAGTAAGATTGGTACAATCACCTTTTTTAAGTGTAAAAGTTACATGAGATGATTTTTCAGCATTTACTTTTATTTTCCATTTTTTTAACCACAATTCAATTAGATTTAATTCACTCTGAACTTTATTAGATGCAACAGAAGGAGAATTATCTGCTGCTAAAATCGCCGTATCATCTGCATATGTTGATACAGTAACATGTTCAGAAATTGGCATATCGGCTGTGAAAATTGTATATGTATAACACCGGACTTAGTACACTGCCCTGTGGGACACCTGCTCTAATATCAAAAATATTTGATCTTGTGTTTCTTATGAATTTATTTTTTTCCACTGGAATTCTAACCATTCTGCCATTATCTACTATTTTTCTTCTTTCCATTTCTGTTATAAAATTGTCGTATAATTTACATTTTGTATTTTTTGTAAACTATTTTACAATGCTAAAAAATTATAATTTTTATAAGTTGTTTATGTTTTTAATATATTTTTAGAGAACACGAAATTTAGACTAAAAAAAGGCTAAAAAAGCTAAATGAGTTTTTAAAAAAAGCTAAAAAATAAGCTAAGAGCTAAATGAAAATTTTAAGGCTAAATCTGAAACAAATAAGCTAAATTTAGCTCAAAATAAGCTAATATGGTCACGCTGATTCCCATTCAATTCCCTTGCAATGATTGTGCAAAAAATGTGTAAGTATACTAATTTTGTTTTTGCTTATTTTTTATGTTGATGAGAGTGCCGAAGCGCATGCACGAATTTATACGATATACGAGTTGTTGTTGTTGTTGTTGTTTTTGCATTTAATCAAAGATCTTAAGAACAAAACAAAACAAAAATTATTACGGTTGCCTAATTTAGTTTGTTTGGTGTTTGCATATGGAGCACAAATTGTATTTTATTTTAAATTTTAAATACATATGTATACACATTCTAAGGCTGAGTTTACATCTGGCATTTCTTGTGTGTCATTTGCCCAAAAAAGCGTAACCAACTAATTACTAATGAAAAACTGTTTGACTCAGACATGCATTTATTGATTTAAACAGTTTCCAATCATGTTGGATTCTATAAAATTGTATATTAGTTATGTATGGAACTATTTAACTTAATAAATACATGTCTGAATCAAACAGTTTTTCATTAGTAATTAGTGGTTACGCTTTTTTTACGCTTGTGTTGCATTTGGCACACCGATGTAAATCCGGCCTTACCCTGAAGAAGACGTGTGGTAGAGTATCCCCAAGCCACCACTTTTGTCGACTATTTTGGTGACATTGTCAACGGAACGTCCATTAATATTGTTTTTAATGCGTAGAAAGATATTTTTTCAAATACATGTAATGTTTTATTGGTTTGTTGAAAATAAAAGTGACGTCAAGCTAAATTTAAGTGTTTATCAAAATTATTTTAAGAAATCAAATTAATAGATTAATTTAAATGTATTAAACAATAATTAGAAAAATTACGCAAAAAGAATATACAAAAAAAAATTTAAAATTAAACGATTTTAAGTGACACGAGCCAATTATGGAAATTCTTGTTGACCCTATGGAAGATTTTGTACCATCAGTTTCCAATGTCTTTATATGGTCCCTAAAGAACTATCTAATCGGTAGTTCCAATGTCAGTAGTTGCTTTTCAATGACACGCACATGTTAAATGTCTATAGCAAAAAGCATTGTGTGGGGTATAATTAGTCAGTAGTACTGGCGACAAAGTCAATAGTGAATCAGTACTGATTCACTGAGGTGAAAATGCACCCTATTGTTTTCGCTACGCTGTCTGTCTGTCTGTCTGTCTGTCTGTCCGTCACAGGCTATTTTCTCGCGAAACGTAAATGCTACGGTCAGAGTAAATTTGGTCAGAGTATGCAGAACTTTGGCCGCTACAACAACAAATACATGAGAGTTAAAAATTAAAGGGTGTTCCAAAACGAGCAAGGACAAATATTAATTTCAAATGTAATATACATACAATTGTATGTATATACACTTGCAATTTGTAAAGTTAGTGTATTTTTGTACATACTACAATAATTGATAATAAAAGTTAATAAAATCTAAATTAGAGGGTGTAATTTTGCCTAGGTAATTTTGACAACTTGCTGTATCTTGGAAACCGTACACTCAGAGAAAAGCTGCAACTTAAAAATGACAACGCGAAACATTAATTCAATAATTTTAAATAATGGGTGTTTTTTATTGAGGTATAGAACTTTAAGTTGGCATCACTTTTTTAACTGGCGGCCATTTTGTCAGCTGTCAAGTGATTAATATTTAGTTTGGTTTGCCATTTCATCATGAACAGGTTGACAAAAGAACAACGCTTGCAAATCGTGCAAATTTATTTCGAAAATAATGGTTCAGTTCGCGAAGTTTACTGCAAGCTCCGTCCATTTTATGGTCGACATAATCGTCCATCAGAGCATATAATTCGGTTAACCATGGATCGTTATCGCACTACGTTTACTCTATGTGATAATACGCATCCGCAGAGACGTCGAACAGTGCGCACCGAAGAAACAATTGCCGCTGTAGAGCAAAGTGTTGAAGAGGACCCGAATGAATCGATTCGCCACCGTGCACAGCAATTGGAGCTTTGTCCATCAACTTTATGGAAGATTTTGAAGATTTTGAATATGGATGAGTTGTGGTTCCAACAAGACGGCGCTACATGCCACACAGCGCACGTCACAATCGATTTATTGAAGGAAACATTCGATGAGCGCATAATTTCGCGGAATGGATCTGTCAATTGGCGCTCGTCTACGCCAACAAACCAGAAACGTTAGGGGACTTGGAAGCCAACATTCGTGGCGTTATTGCCAACATACGGCCCCATATGCTCGAAAAAGTGTTTGAAAATTGGACCTGTAGAATTGGCTTTATTCGAGCCAGCCGCGGCGGCCACATGCCCGAAATCATATTTAAACATTAATGGCATAAAATTATCCTTCCAATAAAGCCAAATTGATGGACATTAAAACGATTTTCTTGTGTTTTATTTCAATTCGAAGTTCTATACCTCTAAAAAAAACACCCTTTATAATAGATAATGTATATTGAGATACTTAAAAATAAATAAAGTTAATAAATTAACCCCCTGTTTGTGTAAGACGTTTGAGTTAAAAATCTTGGCGTTTCTGTAATAGATTAAAGAAAAGTTGTACAAGTTTCCTTTAATCTATTACAAAAACGCCAAGATTTCCAAGTCAAATGTCTTACACAAACAGGGGGTAACATTTTTCCAAATTGAAATAAGAAATTTTAACATTAATGTTTTAACGTTAATGTTTCTTATTAATTCAATATGGTTTTTTTTTTTGATTTTAAGCTGTTTATTTCTCTGCGTGTAAGAGGCAAACTATTGAAATTTTCAAAAACGGTAAATCAAAAAAATTTCAAAGTTATAAAATCACCCAACCGAAAAAATTGACAAAAAACAAAAAAAAAAAGAAAAAATTACCAAAAACCGAAAAATCGCCAAAATGAAAGAAAACCGTCAAAATGAAAAAATCGCCAAAATGAAAAAAACGCAAAAAGCTAAAATTAAAATACAAAAACGAAAAAAAAAATCGTCAAAATTAAAAAACAACTTAAACTAAAATAATTTGCCAAAACCAAAAAAAAATGCCAAAAACGCAAAAACTGAAAAAAATGCCAAAAACCGAAAAAATCCCAAAAACGAAAAATAATGCTAAAACTATATATTATATCGTCGGTATCCTGCAAAAAAGTTCTAAGTCCACTTTTTTGCGAAATGAAGTTAATGATGCAGAAGTGTCCCAAAAGTCATATTCTATGTGCTGTAATAAACTCCCATGTCTTTTTAGAATATTTTTGTAGCTATTGTACTAAAAGAAATTATTTTATGTCTAAAACACCCAAACATGTAGAGCAAAAAAGTCCCAATTACACTTCGGAGTTTTTTGCACAATTTGTTTTCTATATTTTATTTATATTATTGCTGCAAAAAAAAGCTGAAGCTTATAAAAAACAAAAATTTAGACGAAAATAGGGCTAAAATAGACTGGTTGAAAGTAAAATCTTTTAGGTACCAAAATATTAAATCTGCACAGAGAAAACAGATTTGGTGAGACAACCGATTTTGTTGCCAATCGTAGAATTCTGGCATAACGACTGCAATTTTCTTGTGGTACCACTATATTTTAGTTATAACCCTTAACCAAATAGTTGTAGCAACAGAAAAAATTGGTTAACAGTATGTAATTTGAAATAAAAGTTATTCTTCCTACCGAAAATATGGTTAATATAACTAAAACAATACCATAATTGGTGACAGAAAAACGCATATAATTAAAACAGATTATATATGTATGTAAATGGAATTACAGGGCTCCCCATAATTAAACATCAAGCAGAAAGCGGGGGATAGGGCAAGGAGTACCTGCTGCTCTAAAAATTAGAAAAATATGATTATCTTTCTATTGCTATGACTACAAAACTTCACTTAATATTATAAATTCAATCAACTTTAACCAGCCGTGTGAAAAAACTGTACTAGCCATTTTTGATAAGTGGTATAGGTGTACCGACTTCGATACATTACATCATATGTCCAAGAGACATGCAGAAAAAATAACACTTAACACGAAAAAAAACAAGAAAATATTATATATAATTCTTTATTAAATGCTTAAAGTAGCATAGAGGCCACATTAAAACCCTCTAAGTTTATGAAACGTTTAATAGGCTGTTAAGTATTTATAAATAGCCATTTTTGATTGTTGCTTATTATGGTGTTATAAAGCGTTAGTGAATTAGACCGTAAATAAATATAAAAAAGAAGAGAGGTGTCTTAGGACACCCGGTTATAGCTATGCTTTTAGCTATATAACACAAAATTTATGTGTTAAATAACAACGCAATAAAATTATATTGT
Source organism: Tachina lurida (assembly GCA_944452675.1). Classification (NCBI taxonomy): domain Eukaryota; kingdom Metazoa; phylum Arthropoda; class Insecta; order Diptera; family Tachinidae; genus Tachina; species Tachina lurida. Next base: position 127,775,803 of record OX101753.1, on the reverse strand, counting down.
ATGATGATGTAAAATTCGCCGCAAATATTTCAAAATGTTTCCATTTATTTCCCATTATATTCTTTTCTAGCGGCGTACGATTAAATTAATATATTGTTTGTGGCCATTGGCGGTTGTTAGCCGGCTTACAGGCAATCGGCTGTGTTCTGTGGTTTGTGCTCATGTGCAAAAACAAATACAAAAACAAATTGGGCAGTCGTTCTCATTGTTTTTGTTTCACTCACTTCAAAGAACGAAACAAAATCAAAGAATTCGTTTCGTTTATTTTTGTACTCTGCTTTTAAGTACAAAGAAATCAAACCAAAAACAAATTTATAACTGTAATAGTGCCGATTATTTTAGTTATGAAAATCACTTCCTAACTCCTGTATCGCGCAATAAATAGCATAGCTATAAAAATATTTGCAAAAATTGCCACTTTCCTTTACTTTTTCATAATTATCTTTTGTAAATATATTACAATATTTTATTTACATATTTATCTTGAACAGTTATTTAATATCTAAAAATAAATATAGTATTTGTATAATTTCATCATTAAATCTCAAATATTAACAAACTTGTTGTTGTTCGTTATTTAAAATGACAAGCATTTCTGATGTGCCCATAATTTCCTCATAAAATCGGCGATTGTCTGCGTCGACGGGATGCCAATCATGTGGCGCAAAACACTGACGTATGCGCTGCCTGAAAGAACCTGTAGTTTGTCTGATCTTATACAGCATATATATCGGCACCACAATATAAACGAAACCTTGTATTAACAAAATCAGCACAGAAGGCGCATCGCTGGTGAAGAATATAATTTGTGTCTATAAAAAAAGAAGTTTATTAAAAGTAGCAGCATAGAAAACAAGGCGAATTCAGATGATGATCAGCTGTTAGTTTCGCTTTTCAGATTTTCTGACAGCAGGGAATTTTACCCTAACAAATACACATGTTTTTCCAGCAGTGTTGCATTTCATATTAAAATAAGTTCAACTTATTGAATTCGCCTTGTTAGAAATATTAAATTTTTGTAAAATAATAATTTTTTTTTGTATTGAACTCTACTTACAATACCACAGCCTATAAAGAAGGGTGTCAGGAAACGCAGCAAAATGTTTATTTTAAAATTTGATATCGTTTTGCCCAGCATAAACTGTAAGTCACATTGAAAACGTTCACGTCCATAAATCCAAGTTGTTATAATTACAAGTAGTATGGAAATAGTTAAATGTGTGACGGCCACAATGTCTGGCAGGAGATGCAGTTGTTCAAAGCCGTGCTGAAAGGACGAAGTAAATATCATTGAAAATTTTAAAGACAAGCACAGAATGTATCTATATAATTTTTAATGCGATTTTTAACGATTTTTAACCGTATTGTGAATAACAATTCCCCTGGAATTTTTTTCCTTTTAATTGCTCATGTATTTAAAAAAAATTATTTGCCAACTTTCAGGTAAAATAAAAAAAAGTAAAATAAGTGCAGACCAGGGTTGTCAGATTTTTTCGACTTGATTCACCAAATTGATTTAAAAAATCGCCAAAAAATCGCCATAAACAATTTTGTGTACTTTGTCTTAATATATATTTGATAATAAATTTGTTTTTAAATAACACTTTTTTTAATATACATTTTTATAAAAGAATGCTATAAATTTTTTAGGAAATTTATTATTCGACATATTGTCATTTTATTTAAATTGAAATTTATTTTTGAGCATTGTCTATATATTTCATTTTTTATTTTTAAAACTATTATTATTACTAATGGGTGCTCAAATAAAGCAGTAATGCGAACTCAAAGTTGTCACACTCTAAAAAAACACCCTTTATTTATACAGCATAAAATATGATTTGAAAAAGACTCGTAAGTAATATGACTGAAAAATGACTCACTAGAGATACACAATTCATTATAAGAACTACCAAAAATTCGAAATTTATCACACACGAGAGTCATAAGATACTCTTTTAGAAGAGTTGCGTTTTTCGACTCAAAAACGAGCTCATAAATTATTTTCTCAATCGCTTGGATGAGACGAAAAAGACTCGATTATCGTCATTAATTTCATAAAATGCTGACTTGATAATATGGTCTATTGAAAGAATATTATATTTATTGGTGTATATTATTTTTACACTGAATGTAAATCACTGGAAAAACTTCTTGCTTTATATAATTTACCTTAGTACAGAAATAGATGGAAATCAGTAGCATTACGAGCACTAGTCCAATTGTAATGCTCGTCTTTTTCATGCGCAGCCTTTCAAATTCATCAAATATGGCCGTTAAAACGGTCATCATTTGGATTATCTGAAATGTTAAGCAATCAATCAGTATTCCACAATCTTACAAAAATGCTTTCAACTATTAACAACATCAATTTAATTTCCATTTCTAATTTAAAACATAGAACTTACCACAGCCGAAAGTTCTGCAAAAAATAGCATAATAAAAAAGAGAAAACTCCACAAATTTGGTTGACTAACAAAACTGCCAAACAAATAGCCGTAGCAGATGTAAATGAAGCGCATATTGTGCTGCTCTTCAATTTGGTCATGTAAAATTGCCACATGATCTGAAAAGACAACAGGAAAAATTACTCTTTTCAAACGTATAAGGAAGGACGTTAGTTAAGGGAAGGATTTTATTGGACGTATTACAAATTTTTCTTTATTACAAATTTAATTTAACCTAGCAATCTTATCGCTTACTTTAGCTTAATACATTCGATAAAATACCACCTCTAACTAACGCCAATTTGTAATAATGGCCCTGAATTTTATTAAATTAGACTGCAAACTTAGGAGACCCGGTTATAGCTATGCTTCTTAGCTATATACATATATATAGCAATCTTAATGTGTTAAATAACAATGCAATAAAATTATATTATTTGAAGATGTCCAATTCACTGCAAATATTTCAAAACGTTTCCATTTATTTCCCATTATTTTCTTTCCTTACTGCATACGATTAATGTATTGTTTGTGCCCGGCGGCGGCTGTTAGCCGGCCTACACACAATCGGCTTCGTTCATTGGTTTGTGCTCATGTGCAAAAACAATACAAAAATAAATTGAGCAATCCTTCTCATTGTTTTTGTTTTCTTTTTGTTTTACTCACTTCAAAGAACGAAACAAAACAAAAACAAACAATTTGTTTCGTTTATTTTCGTACTCTGGTCTTAAGTTCAAAGGAATAAAAACAAAATTAACTTTATAACTGTAATAGTGTCGATTATTTTTGTTATGAAAATCACGAGCTAGCTTCTGTATCATGAAATAAATAGCATGGCTATAAAATTCGACAGCTTGTGAATAACAAAAAATATCTAAATTAAATTTCAAGAAGATAAAATAGAGTTGCAAGTGCATGACTGTGGAAGGAGCAACGGGGGTGGATACCTCTTATTTATGGATTGAATTTTTTTTTAAATTAATAATATTTATTATCTACTTTGTATGTCCTAAAAATTTCTTCAAATAATATTTATTTCAGGGATACTTGCGTTAAGCAAATTTTATTTGCATTTTTGAGAAAACAGTCGCATGAAATACGTTTTTCTATATTTGTATAAATTTTTTTCACAACACAAGAGAATTTTTTTCTGTTATCACGTTAAGCACATTTAGTTTTTAAGTTTGGTTTGTTCAAACAGCCATAAAATAGCATCATGTGGAAACATGGAAAAACATATTTTCTGTAAGGTTACACTTAACTCAATTTTCCAACCCTGGAATAGAGATCGACCGAAGGCGTTTTTTTTTTGGCCGAAGCCGAACTTCGGCTGAAATCCTAAACTTCGGCCAAAACCGAAGCCGAAGCCGAATGTTTTAAATTTTAAAAATGATACTTGTTTTATATGAATTAAGAAAAAAGTTTGCTTTTTTGAGATCACTGAAATAGCTGTAATATCTATTGGATACATAACAAGAAAAATAAAACTATTTTGCAATTTCTAGATTGCTTTTGCATATGATCACTCACAAGAACGTCCAAGTAAAAGAAAATAGACAGCAACAGGGTTGTATTTCAAAGCAACCCTTTCAAAACGTTAAACACAATAGAAACTGTCGGCGAGCAACGACCAAAAATAATGTTATTTTTCAAGCTTGGAATGAAAAATATTCGGCTTCGGCTAATCGGCCGATTTTTGCCATAGGCCGAATGTTGGCCGATTACCAATTTTTGGCCGAAGGCCGAAGCCGAAGCCGATTAATCGGTCGAACTCTACCCTGGAACCATATTTTATTTCTTTCTAAAATGTAAAATATGTTTCTTTAAAAATGTTAATTTTATTTCGTTACTCTTTTATATGCAAAGAAAAAGTTTAAATTTTCCAGCTCTGCAGCTGTGTATTTTTTTTTTTTTTGCTATTCTAACTTTTTATACCAACTTATTTCTTTCTTCAATATAAAATATATTTAATGTACATATAAAGAAAAATAAAAAATTTATTTGACTTTTTATATACGAAAAAAGTGTAAATTTTCCAACCCCGGAATCATCGTTTTAGATTTTTCTGAACTTTTATACAAATCTGTTTTTTTTTTTTAAATATTAAATATTAATCTATAGAGAAAAATAATTAGTAAGTTTTACTATGTTACTTTTATATTATTATAGATTTTCAATACCAATCTCCTTTTGATCATTTCTGAAACACCACTCTAAGACCGAAGTCCTAGTTTTTCTAAGAGCTTGGTAAAACTGATTTGACCTATAGACAGACAGACGCACGTGTCCTATTCGTCTTCTCTATTTAAAAGGATCCTGTAAATATATACTTTATGGGTCGCATATGAATATCTACCTCTTTTTGCACTCGGAACAGTAGTTAAAAAAAAAATTAGGGAAATACTGCGCTTGAATCAAGAGCCACTGGCAGAAGTAAATGGACAGTGTATCCAATTGAATCAAAATCAGTTCCCAGCTACGAGTATTTTTCTACACAAGGGTCACAATATTCTAAGCCCTCCTTAAGCTAGGCAATCACACGATTGCCGCAAATACATCAATCTGACCCAATTTTTATTGTGCTGAAATTGTGCAGTCACATGATTGCCCCATTTTATGAAAATTTGATTGACGCAGATTGGCGAAGAATGAATTTGTGGCAATAATTGCCGCAGCCCAGTCATACGATTGTTCTAACTTGCGGCAACACAAGCAAACAGCTGTTGTGGTAATTTTTAGTTTGTTTTGTTTTCGATGCAAATATTTTGTTTTAAGGAAATATATTTTTTTATGTTATTTTGTACGTGAAAATGGTTTATTCGTTTTAAACAAATAAAATTTCCTCTGCTTTATATATTTTTTGATCATTAAATATACAAAGCAAAGGTGATTTTCGGTATTTTAAACGAATAAAAAGTAAATATATGGGTTAAAGATTGACTCAGAGTTCCATGTTAACGTTTCAAATAATTTATAATTACATAGAAAGTAAGAAAACTTACTTACGAAAACACTTGTCGCACATGGAAAAATAAATTAATTTGAGAAATTGTCACATATTGGCTACTTTGATTGCCGCTCAAGAACACAATAAATATTGGTGCATTTTTTAAATTTTTATTAGGGCATGGTTGTCTATCAACCGTTCGCACGATTGCCGTACCAGAGTTGAATTTGATTGCGGCTAATCAGCACAATATTGTTCTCGATTGTCGTATGCGGCAATAAATTTCAAAATCAGACGATTGACATATAAAATGGACCAATAATTGGTGCATTGCTGCAATCGTGTGATCCTACCTTTAGTCTTTTCAGCTAACAAGTCTCAATTAATTAAACAAGAACTCACCCTCAAAGTGATCAAATGCTATATGAGAACATAGCGCTGCCATCTGAGTCATAATCAGGAACGTTAGCGCTACCCAGTACGTGGTCTTTTCGCTATCATATCGAAAGCGATTATGACTGGCGAGTTGTAAGACACTGCCACAGCCGGGACCCAAAAGCCACATAGGCATTATAATAGCTGCCCTCATGCCCGCCCATATGGCCGAATGATTGTCCGTATAGACGTAGGGTTTAAGGTAATTCAAAAAATTTTCCCACGTAAAACTCACATGCACCAGTAAATGTGTAAAGATGCTAAAGAAGAATATCATCATTAGGAGGCACATGCAGCGCAGGAATTTTCCTATCTAAACAATAAATATTTTTAATTTCATTATTAATAAATAAAATACATATTCGAATTAATTCTAAAACTTACGAAAGTAACTCGTTTTAATAGTACCAACGTGGTCAGTAACCAGATGGTAATAACAGCCCATAAAACCGGCCAAGAGATCGTTAAAGGATTTGGTGAATTATCATCGGAACGTATTCTGAAGCTGCAAAAATATAAAACATAAAATCAAAATCATATTGAATAAAAGACATACATATTTAAAATTTATTAGCAGTTATAAGACTTACCGAAAGAACTCCACTGTGGCATGTGGAAATACTTCATTCTCCTTTGCCGAAAACAAGAAGAGATTTTCAAAAAACCACAACTGATGCATTTTAAATATGTTTCCTACTTACATCTTCATCATAGAAGTCATGAGTTGAACAATTGACAGTATTCCAACTGTTGTTGCAACTCATCCACGGTATCACAGAATTAAAAGAATTGACTGCATAGACTAAAGGAACTGCAGCAATGATGGCATAGTAGGACAATGATGCTAAATTAAGCAGTAGAATGGAATAACCAATGCCTGAAAAATTTTGTTGTGAGTAGATGTTAGTAAGTTTCTTTGTATATTTTGGTATATGACATGTACCTTTAAAAATAGGTGCAACACGAAATACCGTTATGGTACCCGAAGATGAAAATTGACCCAAAAACGTTTGTATACCAAATATTGGTATGGCATATAAAATTATGCCCAGTATGAAGGGTATTAAGCCGTATCCTAAAAAAGTAAAAGAAATACCATCTTAAGCAACTTCATTTGATAAAAGATCCTTTTATCCTTGTAAGCTTGACTAGAGTAATTCTATAAAAAACACATTATACTTTAAATAAAAAAGGTCGAATAATTATTTATATATACATATACATGGAGATTTCTTAAATTTATAAGTGGAAAAAAATCGTACATGTGAGTTAAGGGCAAGATGAAAAAAGTTCCTTTAACCATAAAATATGCGCAACTCCGACAAGAATGTCTCATGTTTTGTATTGCAAAAGTATTAAAATAAATGAACTATTTACAAACTCATATACAGAACAACTAGAACTTTGCATTACCTATCTGTGGCAATATGGAATAATCGCTTAAGTCGACTTAAGCAAATTTAGCTTTATGATGATGTATTATGCCTAACCTGACCAGATATCCCGCCTTAGGTGAAATTATCCCGCTTCTCATAGGTCGATCCCGCCACGAATTTTTATTCCACATTATCCTGCATTTTAGAGTTTTGAACTTTTCAATCTCTTATTTGATTTTTATTGAAATATGACGGATTCATTCCAAACATTTTTTCAAGTCTTAACTAGCCAAAATCCTGTCTGCTTCGCTACACCCCATACAAGTTTTTAGATTAAAAGGAATTTTTTTTTTATATTAGAAGTGTCACGCTTGCGGTTCAATTGTCTTTATTAATATAATAAACAAAATAAAGAAGACGAGAGGTGTCTTAGGACACCTGGTTATAGCTATGCTGCTTAGCTATATAAAAAAATTTAATGTGTGAAATAACAATGCAATAAAATTTTATTGTATGATGATGTCAAACTCGCCGCAAATATTTCAAAACGTTTCCATTTGTTTACAATAATTTTCTTTTCTAGCGGCGCACGATTAAATTAATGTATTATTTGTGGCCGGTGGCGGCTGTTAGCCGGCTTACAGCCAATCGGCTATTTTCTCTGGTTTGTGCTCATGTGCAAACGCAATACAAAAACCAATTGAGCAATCGTTCTCATTGTTTTTGTTTTGTTTTTATTTCACTCACTTCAGAGAACGAATGAAAACAAAATTAAACATTTTGTTTCGTTTATTTTTATACTCTGCTTTTAAGTACAAAGAAATCAAAATAAAAATGAATTTTTAACTGTAATAGTGTCGATTATTTTTGTTACGAAAACCCCGTCCTAACTCCTGTGTCGCGCCATAAATAGCATAGCTCCAAGGAGTCATGAATAGTTTCAAAGTACCACTACATTAATTTCCATGATATTTTTTTAAGTAAACATTTTCCTTATTTGAGAGAAGATAGTCGGCAGATTCAGCAAAATTTCAAGTTGGTGTTTGCAACAGATACCAAGATATTAAAATATTAATATTTCTTAGGAAGTGACACGCTCTTTGCTCCATTATTGACTTCTTTTTATAATATTATAAAATTTTTACTATTTTGGCTTTCAATATATCTTGAAATAACCAGTCGTTAAGCAGCTCTGGGTTGGAGAACATTTCACGCGTCATCGTAATTATTTCTTAAGTGCGGTCAGGCTTGTGTGTGTTCTTTGGCCTTCGAGAGTTTTTCGTCTCACTCGCACTGGTTGACTAATCTGCAACGGATAACCGTATATTATTGCGGTTCTTTTGTGGAATTTCGTTGACAATTACGTTGCTACTTCCTATGTGAAGGCATAGGTCGGGTATAGTCAGTCACAAAAACATTTTAAGAATACTGTTAATAACATCATGGACATATGGTTTACTTTGTAGACTATGTACCAATAAATAAATAAATATCTTGAAATAAATTTTTCTTCTATGTGAGAAGCGGCATGCCAACTTTAGGCATTAAAAAAATTAATAGTGTATTGCTTGGTCTAGACTTTCAGTAACACGCTGTGGGCAAATCAGCAAGATTTTTCCTGGTATTATTTTTGAAGAGAAACAAAAATTTGCACTTTATGAGAGGCACCACGCCTAACTTTCTAAATTCTGGAATTGTTTTCGCTCTTTATGGAAGGTGCCACACCCACATGTCCAATTCGATTTATTTTTTTTATAAAAAAAGCTACTTGCACAAAATTTCAGGTTTCTTGCTGCATTAGATGCAAAGATAAAAATTTTATATGGAAGGTGCCATGCCCACTGGTTTTATTATTTTATTTTTTAACAGCTCATAAGAACAATGGAGCAACTCCTACAAAATAGCACATGTTTTGCAGTATTAGTTCCCAAGATATTTCAAAATAAATATTTGGTATACATATATGGGAGGTTCCACGTCTACTTGTCCCCTACTTAATGCTATTTATTTAAATTACTACGGATATTAAAAATAAATTTAATACAAATTTAATACACCTCATTTAACAGCAGAGGCGCTGCAATACTGCATTACTAAAAAACGTGCAAAAAACAGAGTTGTAAAAGAATGAAGCTAACCTCTTTCTTTTCCTTTTCCACCTGTCTTCTATATCACTATCCTTTTTCTAAAGAAGATAACAGCTAGTAATAGTAGTAACTAGGCATTCATTGTATAAGTGTTACTTATGCATCTTCAAAACAATAAAATAAAAAATTAGACAAATCCGTCCAGCCGTTCTCCGATTTCACACAAATTAAGAAAGTGGGCGTAGTAAATTTTTTTCTGTGGAAAAAAAGAAAGCCTGCATTAGAACCTTTTAATCTCTTAGCGGCTGCGTCAAAACTTCAGCAAAACACTTCCATGCTTAAGTCGACTCTAGTGATTATTCCATCTTGCCAGAACCCAGAAAAACCAACTTCGCATAAGACAAAAAATACTTTCAGTAAAGTGCGACTTTGACTCGCGGACGAAGGGTTCCGTACATTCGGGTTTGAGCACATTTTAATGTATCGTTTTAGTCTTGCGTTTTTTGCGTGTTTTTTCACTTTAAACGATTTTTTTTAGTTTTGTCGCTTTTTTCTCGTTTTGGCGATTTTTTTCGGTTTTTGGGGTTTTTTTCATTTTGGCGATTTTTTTAATTTTGTTCTGTTTTTGGGGTTTTTTTTATTTTGGCGATTTTTTCATTTTGGCGATTTTTTTTCATTTGAACGATTTTCCCGGTTTTTCGCGATTTATTTTAGTTTTGGAAGTCTTCTTTAGTTTGGCGCTTTTTTTTCGTTTTGGCGTTTTTTTTGGTTTTTGGCGATTCTTTTTTAGGTTTGGCGATTTTTTATTTTTTTGATTTTTTAGTTTTACCGTTTTTGAAAATTTCAAGAGTTTTGCTCTTACGGTTTCCAAGATACAGGAAGTTGTCTAAATTACATATTCAAAATTGCATTAACTGATGGAACACCCTTTAATTTAATTTTTTTTAAATTTTAGTGTTAATTGTTGTAGTCTGTGCAATCTTACAAATACAATTGTATGTATATTACATGGGATTTTAAAATTTTTTGTTTGCTTGTTTTGGAACACCCTTTATTTTTAACTCTCATGTATTTGTTGTTGTAGCGGCCAAAGGTCTACACACTCTGTCCAAATTTCAGGTCCGTAGCTCTTACGCTTTTTGAGAAATTAGCCTGTGACAGACAGACGGACAGCGCCAAAAAGTAATGAAGTTATGAGGCTGAAATTTCAGGGAATTGTTACTCATATATCTGTTAATATACTGTGAAAATTTCATCCAAATTGGACGACACGCCAAAAACCATTTTTTGCCGCGGTTACTATAGGGCTGTCTCACTGTGCAGCGTAGCGAAAACAATAGGGTTCCTTTTCACCTTTGGTGTACGGAACCCTAAAAAATGTCTGCAAGACAAGAAACTAAAAATAAACAGCACAATTTATTTATTAACACTATTTATTAAAATATTACTCAATAGCTCCATGAAACTATTTTATTAAGCTTTAGGTCAATTTATATATTTTTAGTTTTTTATTTCGATATTTCGTGTTTTAAACGAAGATTAACGAAATATCGAAATAAAAAACAAAAAATATATAAATTGGCCAATAAAGCTGAATAAAATAGTTTCATTCAACACATAAAAAAGGTCGAAAAATTAGATAAACAAACTACTTAAAGCATTATAAAGCAAAAATATATTAGGCATACTTTTAGGCGCACGAATTATGTTTGTGTGTGTGTGTATATGAATCGTGTATTTGATCACATGCATATTCTTGCATTTTTTTTTAGAAAATCCAGTGTTGCCACAAGCCAAATTTTAATTTGCACAGAAAAAAACTTCCAAATTATGCAAAATTTCATAAATTACACAAAACAACTTTTTGTACAGTTAAATGAAGAAATTCGGTGTGCACTTTTGCTTTATTTAGGAAAAAAACGTTCTACACACTATAATTAAAATGTATGTGTGTATATTCAATTTGAAATATACCAAAGTATAAAATAAATTAAATTATTATTCCAGATTATAAATTGAAGAAAGATAAGTAGTAGGCCATTGCGGTGTTATTTTCTGAAAAATCGTACAAAATAATTGAGATTTCGCCCAGGGGTACTTTGAATATGAAGACGATAGGGATTCGGGTGCCATTAACTCAAAATTAGCTTATCTACCTATAAATTTATTATGCTCATTAGAGCTTTTTGAATAATCTCAAATATTCCTCTTTCTCCTACGTACATGAATTTTTTGCTTACAGTGCAAAATTTCCAAAATGACCCAAATGAACGTTGACCTCCAAAGCGACTTCTGTTTTTTTGACGTCTGCAATGATACTTTTATGGCCTGTACCACGATGTCACCAGAACTCGTTCGATCAACAACTTGTATTGCAAACAACAACAAATTTTCTAATGTTATTGTTGTTTGCAATACAAGTTGTCGATCGAACTAATTCTGGTGACATCGTGGGACAGGCCGTTATACTTGTATCGAACAGTGATGCCAACTTTTTTTTTGGCTCTAAAGGCACATCAAAATCTAAAAAAAGCACTAAAAAGCGTATTTTTGAGATCTAAAAAGCTTAAAAGGCATTAATGGGAAAGTTAAGTTTAATAATATTAAAAAACATTTCATATTTTCTAAGCTATTCTCAATTTAATGAAATATATCAGACGAAAAAGGTATGCTTTATACTGCAAAAATAATTACCGCAAATTTTTATTTAAGTAATTTGAGGAAATAGACAAATTTCTTAAAAGCATTACTAAGTGCTTTTTATTAGTTTGGCACGAACGGTAAAAATTTGGCGTTTTGAGGCCTCAAAAATCACTAAAAATAATGTCAAAAGCACCAAATTGGCACCGCTGGTATTGAACTCATTCAGTAGCTCGTTGTTGACACCAACCAATGATCAAATATGTACATGTAATTTAAATTGTTTTGATCACAGGTTTGAGTCAAAAAAGATTTCGATTGGGAAACCGCAAATATGCAATTGCATGTTTTTTCTTGTGTGACGTATTAATGCGGTGACAAGATATTTATCCGTTTCGGAACTGTTATGAATTTTGGCATCGATTTGTTAGTGTATATTTTTCCATATTTTACACTTTAAATCATGTTTTTGCATATTTTTAGTATATTTTCTAATTATTATAGCATAATTTCCGTTTTGGGTGCATATTTTGATACTTTATAGAATTTTTTTTATATTAATATGCTTACAAGCTTAAGTGTTGAAAAAAAATTTTTATTTTTATTTTTCGCCATCTAAATCTCATTTTCAATGTTCCATGTAGTGTATAAATTTTTCTTACATACTACGTATGTATTTATTACGGACGTTGGCTTCAATACAAATTCGGTTTTGCCATTTGTGACGGACTCTGCCCCGAATAGACGCTGAAGGAACATTATTAATATATAAAAGTTTATATAAAAGTTTATTTATCTAGATCAATTGTTTATTGCAACTAAAATTATAAATAAAAATCTTGTCGTATTTATCGAAAATACGGTTCCAAGGTCTTAAATCGGATATCGTCATCTCTTTTGAACTTGAAGTTAAATTTTTACGAGATGTTCCAAAATCAATTAATTTGTATAATTTGCTTTAGTCAAAACTTGTATGGCAATTTTATTTCAATGAGCACTTCAAACCCAAATTATTATTTTTAATACGGCAGTTATTCTTTGTTAAGTTTTTTATTGTTTAATTTTTTTTTTATTATATTACTTTTAACTTATTTTATATGCAAATGTTGAATTTTGGAATTAAAAATATATTTTCATTTACAAATAAAGCAATTTATTTTATTTTAAGAGCATATTTTTGGAGTTTTTAGTGCATATTTTCAAGTTTTTTTCTGTGCATATTGAATGCGCATAAAATAGTTTTGTAGAGCATATTTCTGGTTTCCCTGGTTATATGAAAATATCTCATTCAGAACGTCGACGCCAAGCGTAAGCAAAAATATTATATGGTTTCTAGAGTCACATACGAGTATGTAATTCATGTATGAACTAGTTCAGTTGAATGGTTAAGTGCATTAAATGATTCTAGCTGACCTTACTTTTGTTTTCTTTTTTTATACTTCATCGTGCTTTGCATAGGCCTTGCAAAAATCAGAATTGATATTAAAATTAACAATAGGTGAGGGTGGCGTTGGCTGAAGTAGTTAGCACGTTGACTACAAAACCGAAGGTCCTGGGTTCAATCCCTGTATCCGACAGTCATTAAATAACAACACCACGCATTTTTCTGATGTGCATTAGTGTCCCTTTGTGTCAGTTGTTGTAGGAAAGTTCAAGTGATGAAGGCATAGTCACTGGTCACTGAACTATACCGACTTCAGCAGATACTAATCCTAATATAACATCAGAGCGCCCTCCTTCGTTGTGTAGCAAAATCATTGGCGAAGTAAAATAATCAATAAAATGGCTACAAGACACAGCTTCAAAAAATTAATATGCCTCATTTAACATCAGAGAGGCGCTGCAACACTGCATTATTAAAAAAAAAAAACGTGCGAAAAAGCAGAGTTGTAAAAGAATGAAGCTTTCCTCTATCTCTTCCTTCACCACCTGTCTTCTCTCTCACTATCACTTTCCTAAAGAAGGTAACACCTAGTAATAGTAGTAGGCATTAATTGCCTGAGTGTTACTTCTCTTTAAAAAAAAAAAAAAAAAAAAAAAAAAAAACAATAGGTCTGTTCATTTACTTTCCCAGCAGAAACTAGCAACGAGAGAGTAAGGCAGAAATTTACAGTACCCCATTTCTGTAACTTGTGAGAAGTTCTCACATCTAGAAAAATTAAATAATTATATTGGTTGTCCTATTTTACACAGGGTTACTCACATAAAAACTTATATAAACTTACAAAAAATATCAACAAATACAGTTTTTTTCTTACTCACCCTTTGTTTCACAGGATGATAACAATTTTTTCGATTCGAAAAGTTCTTACATTCCTTACAGAAACGAGGCACAGAATTACTCTCCCAAATATGAAAAAGTAAATGAACTTGTAAAAACTTGCAAGAAAATTGTATTCACATCAGAACCATGGATGGAAATCGAGATACAATGGTACCTTTTCTCATGTATTTTAGATAATCTTGTTTGATAATATTTTAAATTAAAAATTTTTTAAAAATCGACATTTAATATAAAAAAAAAATACTTTAAACGGTTTCATGTATTATTTACTATTTTTATGCATATTTCATTATTATTTTTTAGTTCTTTTCTCTTTAACAAACACAAAAATGCCACTTTCCATCTCTGATCAGACAAAATTCCTTGACCATGAAATTATATTATAATAATCGTCCGTTGGTTATTGGTTTGCGGTACAGTTTATTCAAAATACATTATATCTGCAGCAAACCAACAACCAACCAATTAATCACCACCCACGGCTTAATCAAAGAAAAATATTAAATTAAGAAAATATGCTTTCATTTTACATACCTATACATTAGAGCGTCTCGCCCAACAGGCAAGAAAAAAAGTGCCCGTACACCAGCGAATATAAAGTATTGTTCCAAGGACATTTAAAAAAAATTTTTTTTTTATTTTTTTCTGCCGAACGTAGGGGTCGCCTTTTTAGTTTCTTCGTTATATCTTCCATATTCACAGTCCGATCTTAAAGTTTGATATAGCGATTTTTTTTTGCCTCAGGGAGGTCAATATTTTTGCTATAAGATCCATTGACCTCAAGTGTACCGTTCTAGTACTTACCCCGCAAATATCATTTCCTACCACCCTAATGTGACACCCTAATATTAGAAATTTATAGCTCGCAAAAAATCATAAAACTTTTGCTAAGAAAGTATTTCGATAATTACAGCACAACTATTCAAAAAATGCTTTTATAAATTCATTGTTGCAGGCCGTAGGGGTCGCTTTTTAAATTTGTCATAGCTTCAGTATTTACATTCAGATATTAAATTATAATACATATATCGATGAGTTTGTCTGTGGCAGACCAATTTTTTTTAGCTGTTTGGATAGTTCTTTCAAGTAAAAATTTTACTAGCAATAATTAAGAAATTTTTTTGTCTATAAATTTTGTTCTCTCTTTTGACGCTCTCTCCCTGCAAACTGTTTGAGTTAATGAACACTTTCCAGTAACAATTGTTACAAATTTCTGAATAATTTTTAGTAAATGAACAAACCTAATAATGTCTAAATATGATTTAAGCTGACACATGACAGAGTAGAGATGTCTGTTTTTTTTCGTGACTAAATGCGAAGTGTTCGTGAGAACAAAAAACTCTGATGTCGTGAGTGGTCGTGTCGTGTCGTGTCGTGTGGAGCAAAATTCGCAGGAAAAAACACCAAACGATTTTATTTGTAAAGTATGAATGCACGAATTTCCAATAAAGAAAAAACTTAAAATTTTTTATAGTCAAACACGCAACACCAGCAAATTTTTTGTCTCTGAAGCTTAAAGTTCTGAAAGTAAACAAAAATATTTACATATCTATTTTAATATAAAAAAATTGCTTTTCAATTTGAATTCGTTCGTTTTGGGAAAATGTTTCGCGTTTGTGTTTCGTCCGTGTTGGACATCTTGGTATTCGTGTTCGAGTCGTGTCGTGTTGAAAAAACTCGACATGCGCTCATCTCTAGTTCAGAGTAAATAAAGAAAGATGAACTGTAGACGAATTGAACGAATTAGTTTATTTAATGTTTCGGATCAATCTGACCGATTCAGTAAAATGAACTATTTGCACAGCTCAAAGGCTGAGTTTACATCTGCCGTTTTATGTGTGCCATGTGCCCAAAAAAAACGTAACCACTAATTACTAAGGAAAAACTGTTTGAATCAGACATGTATTTATTAAGTTAAACAGTTTCATGCATAACTAATAGACAATTTTATAGAATCCAACATTATTGGACACTGTTTTTGAAATTGTTTTCCTTACTTAAAATATATATGCAGGGGGATACGAATCGAAATTCGATACGATTCGAAATTTTGAAATATTTCCATATTAAGTCCCTGTCCAGACTTGCAATTTTTGTTGCAGCAATTCTTGAGTTTATAGGTGAGAGAGGTGAGAAGATTGAGGAAATGAACACAGTTTCATGTTCTAGGCAATTCTGTTTTGTTTTGAAATTCTCACTTGTTAACTTAAATGTATATGATGTTTTATTTTATTTTTTTCTTCAGTTGTATAAAAAACAAAATATAAAGAAATTAAATAGAATTGTTAATTTTTCAGGGATATTTGTGGTGTAATAGAATATTTTTAATACATAATTGCAAAACTAGAATTTCCTAATGTGGACACTTATGCAATTCCAAAGCAGAATTTAAAAAAATTGCAGCAACAAAAATTGCAAGTCTTGGCGGGGACTAAGTCCCAATCCAGACATGCAATTTTTGTTGCAGCAACTTTTTATTTTTTAGTGCAAAAGAGCGAGAGAGGAATACAAAAAGTATATAGTTCTATTTCAACACTCTCACCCATATTCGAGAATTGCTGCAACAAAAATTGCAAGTCTGGACCGGCACTCAATTGAAATATTTCGTAATTTCGTTCGATTTTATATTTTTTCGACAAGATAATTTTTTGACAAGCTAATAAAGGTTTGCTAAGAAAGTAGCGGCCGATATTTTAAATTCATAAATATCAAGATACTAGTGGGCCTACGTCTGCAATGAAAGTTTAATATTATTAAAAATTACCAACTTACCTCCCAGAAATGATGACACGAATAGTGTTAATTCGGAAAATACGACTGTTCCAAATGCATGACTAGTGCAGGCAAAATAAAAATCGGCGGCCGTTGACCAGCGACCACGTAACTTATCATATTTAAATGGTTTCTGCAGCGTATCGTATGTTGTTGTATTTGTAATGAAATTATTATTAAGACCTAATGGAGGGGACGAAGTCTGTGAATGTCTGCGATGACAATTTAATGCACTTTCTCCTCTTGTCATCGTTTCACGATTATAATCACCGCCGCCGCCGCCGCCACCATCACCTTCATTATCATTATTATCATCATACAACACATCCCCGTTCGCACTGCCATACTTGTATTCGTGTTCATGTCCAAGTTCATGTTTATCATTTGTACAGTCATTGGAAGAGGCTGATGATGCTGGCATACAATTGCTTAAATGTTGTTTGGCTTCGGTATACAGTGATTTCATGTCTCTCCTACTTCACGCTTACAAACTTCTGCTTGGTACCCCAAGTCTGCAGTAACAACATTTAGCAGTCGCTTTTATTTAGAGTAAAACTTTCAGATATTTATTCAAATTTATGTGCTTGTGTGTGTGTGTGTGTGTGTGATTTCAATTAGGCTGTAATCTGAAAAATTTATAATAATAAGTTGGTTGTAAGTAATTACCCAGTTGGAAAAGTAGACATTAATTAAATAAATAATGGGAAAAATAATGTATTATTTTCCAAAGCAAGACAGTACATTCCCTTGATCAAACACAATAATTACATATTGATTACCACGTGCATTACCACATCTGCAGAAAAAGAATATAATGGGTGTTTTTATTGAGGTATAGAACTTTAAGTTGGCATCACTTTTTTAACTGGCGGCCATTTTGTCAGCTGTCAAGTGATTAATATTTAGTTTGGTTTGCCATTTCATCATGAACAGGTTGACAAAAGAACAACGCTTGCAAATCGTGCAAATTTATTTCGAAAATAATGGTTCAGTTTGCGAAGTTTACCGCAAGCTCCGTCCATTTTATGGTCGACATAATCGTCCATCAGAGCAATTAATTCGGTTAACCATGGATCGTTTTCGCACTACATTTACTCTATGTGATAATACGCATCCGCAGAGACGTTGAACAGTGCGCACCGAAGAAACAATTGCCGCTGTAGAGCAAAGTGTTGAAGAGGACCCGAATGAATCGATTCGCCACCGTGCACAGCAATTGGAGCTTTTTCCATCAACTTTATGGAAGATTTTGAAGATTTTGAATGTGGATGAGTTGTGGTTCCAACAAGACGGCGCTACATGCCACACAGCGCACGTCACAATCGATTTATTGAAGGAAACATTCGATGAGCGCATAATTTCGCGGAATGGACCTGTCAATTGGCCACCAAGATCGTGTGATTTGACACCATTGGATTATTTTCTTTGGGGATATGTGAAGTCGCTCGTCTACGCCAACAAACCAGAAACGTTAGGGGACTTGGAAGCCAACATTCGTGGCGTTATTGCCAACATACGGCCCCATATGCTCGAAAAAGTGGTTGAAAATTGGACCTGTAGAATTGGCTTTATTCGAGCCAGCCGCGGCGGCCACATGCCCGAAATCATATTTAAACATTAATGGCATAAAATTATCCTTCCAATAAAGCCAAATTGATGGGCATTAAAACGATTTTCTTGTGTTTTATTTCAATTCGAAGTTCTATACCTCTAAAAAAACACCCTGTATATAGTTTTTGCTTGTGACGAGTATTATGAATTCTACAGAATTCATTCCTCGTACGTATTAAAGTAATTCATTACTTTCCCAGGACATGTTCTGTGTTAACAGTAATGCATTCTGGAATGAAAAATTATACATGCTGTGCATTACCTTCCCCTTCACTATTCATTACCTTTTCCCAGAGGGTAGGGTATTTAAAAAGATTCTATGAATTTAAGAATGATTAATTTTTGTTTTTTTTTTAAGTTAAAAAAATTCCAATTGTAAATGTCTCAATTATCAATTAAACTGAATCTCAATTTTATAGTTTGGCGGGTCTTATAAGAGAAGTTTGTTTTGAAATAAATTTTCCTTTAATTTTAAATTTATCCGATATTCAATGCAAGTCTATAATTTAATCTTGATCAATTTATTTTTTTTTACATTACAAAATTAATTGCAGTTTTATTTATTTGTTTGAGATTTCACTTGAATTATTTGCACTTGTATGAGCATTTGAATTACTTGGAAATTAACTCATGTTCAAGTTTAATTATAGTTGGGAAACTTGATTTATTTGTATAATAATTTCATAAAAATTTTAATCATAGTCTTGTAAAATTATAAAAAAAACATGTTCAAGCAGCTGTAACAGAAACTTTGAAACAAAAGAAAAGAGCAGCTAAGTTTTAACCTCAAAATGTTTGTTGTTGTCGACTTTTTGATTGCAGGTACCTGCTAATGATGTGTACGGTATCATGGTAAATATAAAGGGTGTTTTTTTTATAGA
Source organism: Tachina lurida (assembly GCA_944452675.1). Lineage (NCBI taxonomy): Eukaryota > Metazoa > Arthropoda > Insecta > Diptera > Tachinidae > Tachina > Tachina lurida. The sequence continues at coordinate 127,756,323 of OX101753.1, read as the reverse complement.
GTGATACAAGTTTAAATCATAATAAAACAAGGAAATATATTTTTAATATCAATGAATTGGATAAAAATTATTATTAAATTAATGTTTAAATATGATTTCTGCCATATGGCTGCCAGGGCTGGCGCCTAGAAGGCGCAATTCGGAACACCAATTTTCAACAACTTTCTGCAGCATTTGCGGCCGTATTTTGCCGATAAATCTACGAATGTTGATTTCCAGGTGTTCCAATTGTTTGTTCGACGTAGACAAGTGACTTAACATAACCTCAAAGAAAATAATTCAATGGGGTTAAATCACACAATCTTGGTGGCCAAAAAGTTTCTTTGAATAAATCAATTGTAGCACACGCTGTGTGTCATGTGGCTCCTTCCTGTAGGAAGCACATATCAGCAAGATTACTGCCACGTAATTGGGGCACGAAAACATTTTGAATCATTTTCCTATACCGTTCACCATCTACAGTAACATTCTGACCATCATCGTTTTTAAGGACATATGGGCCAATGAATCCGCCAGCCATAAAAAGCACCAAACAGTAATATTCTGTGGATGTAATGGTGTTCCAACAAAAGCTTGTGGATTCTCGTCACTCCAAATGCGACGACAATTCTGCTTATTTACTCCTCGTCCATATAGTGAAACATTTGCTGCGAAACATTTTTGATTTCTCTTTTGAAACTACAATCGTGTCCACACTGTGAAGTTTTTGTTTTGCAGCTTAATACATTTTCTCATATATTTCTCATGAGAATGAGGCGAGAATGACGTAATCAACAAGAACTTCGTGTACATGAAACAAAGTACCCTTTGCCATTCCTCTTTCCCCTCTCGTCAACAAACTGAAATGTTTTGCAGCAAATGTTTCACTGTATGGACGAGGACTTACGTACCCATTCAACCAGGAATGGGAGAAGTGCACGATGAGTTTGAAGAATAGAACAATGATTTTGATTATAAATTTCAACAATTTGCAAGCGTTGCTCTGGTGTAAGTCGATTCATAATGAAATTTCAAAGCAAACTAGACAAAAAGCAACTATCAGCTGTTAAATGGCTGCTCAAATAAATCAGTGATGCCAACTCAAAGTTGTGACACTCTAAAAAACACACTTTAAATGCCCTGCAAATTCCAATTTCCTTTAAAAAATTTTACATCAAGTAGAAAACTTTTCGTTCTTAATATGGAACCAAAAAAAAAAAAAAAAACAATAAAGTTTAACATTTTGAACTTAGCCGATAATGTTAGTAAACCATTGCCCAGATTTGTGTATTTTTTTTTAACAGATGCAACCCGCAAAGCGATTAGCTTGTCTGCAGAAAACACCAAGGGTCTATGGCGGGAATCGAACCCACGACCTCTGGACTGACAGGACAGCATCGCTACCACTCAGCCACAGGGGCGCCCTAATGTAGTATGTAGTATAATCGATCATCCGGGTAACGAAGAAGCGGATAAATTGGCCAGGACAGATTCTACTGCTCCTTCTATGGTCCCATAGTGGTTTTGTAGAGTAAAGTGGTCGACAGATGACATGACATGTGGACAGAAAAAGAAGCGTAGTTGGCCAAGGTATTAATGCAGCCATTTTCACATAGTGACATCCTGAACTTGTAACGGATTTTATTCCCGGTTACTTTGAATTGAAGTATCCCCTGTGGAAAAATGGTCAGTCTCGTTCAGCTTTGTGTCGTTTATGCTTGAAGATCAAGAGACAACGGCATAGATTATATGCTAGTGTATTGTCTTATGTAATAGTAGAAAGTGTATTTTTCATTCTGAGTGTCTGTATTTGTATGATATTAGGCGGGAGTCTCCAAGGAGACTCATGCAGAGCTTGATTTAATTCAAAGATCTATAACACAAAAGATTCATCAAATGCCTCAGGGTCGGCCTTTGGAGCAGGCCCTATTCAATGTGCAATTCTTTACATTGTATACAACTTTTCAAATTATTGATTTGAAACCTTTCCTTTCAGTTAATTATTGTTTTACTTACTACAATAGAAAATAAATCCTTATTTTCTTAATTACCTTCAATGACTAAAACAACCATAAAATTATTTAATTAAATTATATTTTTTTTGCAACATTTTTATTAAATGAAAAACAAAACTTGTCAATGTTAATAATAATAACGGGGGTTATTACGAGTGTCGTATTACGACTTTGACTACGACGATTTTTTAGAATACTAAAGAACATTTTTTCTTTAATCTAGTAGGAAATCGTCGTAGTCGAAATACAACACTCATAATTATGTCCAATAATAATACTAATAATCACAAATATTGTGCGCTCTTTAGTAACATTTAAATTATTTAATTTTGTGAATTTAACCCGGTCATGATTATTGTCAATACAGCATTTTCATAATGACACACAAAACGCCAACAAAATATTTCGTTAAAATGTATGTACATATACGAGTATATGTAGATATTAATAAATAAGAAAAAAAAAAACATTTAAGATATACGCGTGACATTTTTTTTAACTCTTTAATACAAGTGATGACAGAAATCTACACAAACACTGACGTATTTATTATATTTATTATTTTGCTTTAGCTTTCCGCTAGAGGAAATGGAACTGAAACAAAACTAGTCACGGCTTTGGTCACCAAGTGATACATTCCAGTTCGAGTTGTAATACTTCCTATTAAGCGGCCCAATCATTTTTACATGGTAATGGCTTATCGGCTTACAATGGGTGTTTTTTATTGAGGTATAGAACTTTAAGTTGGCATCACTTTTTTAACTGGCGGCCATTTTGTCAGCTGTCAAGTGATTAATATTTAGTTTGGTTTGCCATTTCATCATGAACAGGTTGACAAAAGAACAACGCTTGCAAATCGTGCAAATTTATTTCGAAAATAATGGTTCAGTTCGCGAAGTTTACCGCAAGCTCCGTCCATTTTATAGTCGACATAATCGTCCATCAGAGCAATTAATTCGGTTAACCATGGATCGTTTTCGCACTACGTTTACTCTATGTGATAATACGCATCCGCAGAGACGTCGAACAGTGCCCACCGAAGAAACAATTGCCGCTGTAGAGCAAAGTGTTGAAGAGGACCCGAATGAATCGATTCGCCACCGTGCACAGCAATTGAAGCTTTGTCCATCAACTTTATGGAAGATTTTGAAGATTTTGAATGTGGATGAGTTGTGGTTCCAACAAGACGGCGCTACATGCCACACAGCGCACGTCACAATCGATTTATTGAAGGAAACATTCGATGAGCGCATAATTTCGCGGAATGGACCTGTCAATTGGCCACCAAGATCGTGTGATTTGACACCATTGGATTATTTTCTTTGGGGATATGTGAAGTCGCTCGTCTACGCCAACAAACCAGAAACGTTAGGGGACTTGGAAGCCAACATTCGTGGCGTTATTGCCAACATACGGCCCCATATGCTCGAAAAAGTGGTTGAAAATTGGACCTGTAGAATTGGCTTTATTCGAGCCAGCCGCGGCGGCCACATGCCCGAAATCATATTTAAACATTAATGGCATAAAATTATCCTTCCAATAAAGCCAAATTGATGGACATTAAAACGATTTTCTTGTGTTTTATTTCAATTCGAAGTTCTATACCTCTAAAAAAACACCCTGTAGATACTTTGTATGCACCTTGTGACTTGTCACTGAACCATGTTATAAAGACCTAATCGGTGCAGAATAATTTTAAATTAATTTTAAATTTATATAAATACCCTTCCTTCAAACTTAGAAATTTTTTAATCCTTACATATGCAATTATATGTTATTTTTAAGCAGAGCTTTTTGACAACCTCCAGCATGACAGACAAGCAAACTACCCACTCGACCACAGAGCCACGCATATTTCAAAAGTATAAATACTAAGCTTAGGTTAATATCTAAATATAGTTATAGAACTGGTTCCAGAGTGAGTGAGGGATGTTTGATTGGTTGGTCTCATTGAGGGATGTTTGATTGGTTGTTTTACGCGGCTGCCTACTACACGCAGGCATTCAAGTAGCATCTAGATGATTCTTTTTTGAAAGAACCGCCACACTCATCGGTGTCAACCCATGTAGAACCGTATCTAAGTATTATGATACGGTGATCGTTACTAGATCCAACCCATTGCCTTAAGATATCTGATTAGGTCACTCAACCCAATCTCAGATAAAACTGAAAGATTGTCTAGTACATTTCTGTCTAAAAATGTGTGTCTTGAGAGATGCAAAGCTGGATATTCGCAAAGAAAGTAGAAGATTATTTCTTCTTTGATTTCCTCTCGACGAACTCGGCAGAACTAATTATAGGACAAACCTATTCTAGTAGCATGACTGCCGACCGTCCAGTGCCCCGCCATGACTGCAACGAGCCTCGAGATGTCCCTACACTGAAAGAATTTTGCTTCATAAGTCCAAAGAAACAATTTCATTAAAATTTGTTCACAAATATAATGATAATTTCACAAATCTAATGAAAATTTCATGAATGTTGTGAAAGAATTTCATTGAAATTGCTTCGTTGTTATTCTGGTTTCGTAAGAATATTTTATTGCATTTATGATAACAATATTTTCTAATTATTAAGAAACCCCTTTATATTTAAGTTAGTTCATTCTTTTCATGAAATTATTTTATTGTTTCGATGAAGTTATAGCACTGCATTAATTACACTGTTAAATAAATTTGATGAAGTTTTCAATAAAATAATTTTGACGAAACTGTTTTCATTAACCCAACAAGGCGTGACGTTGGTGGAATTTTAATTAATTTTTCATTAGATTAATGTCGAAATTCATAGAATTTATGCCGAAAATCCTTACAGTGTATGGTTCCTATTTGTTAATTGTAGTGAACGCCTATCGTTGCAGCAAGGCCACATTTTCTTAGCAATCGTGCACGTGACTATATTGCGCCATCTACCTTTAATCTTATAGAATAGTGCTTGAATATACCGCTTCGACATTGGGGGTATTCATAGCAGAGCCAACTCTTTCCAGCTCATCCGCTCGTTCGTTCCTAAAAAGTTCCTACGTGCTGGAACCCAGATGAGGGTGAGGTCAGCCTGAACACACAGTCTAGATAGCAAACTCCTAGACTGACCGACTAAAATAGACGAAGTGATATATGATCTCTTGAAATTTCCATTTTTTTATCAAATTGATTTTCTAAACTCATTGTAAGTCCTAGTTTACACTATGCAAGTCTTATTGCTAAGCTGATTAGTTTGTTAGGAGAGAGAGAGAGAGAGAGAGAGATAGGCGAGGGGAACACAAATGGTTCTTTTCCCCTCGTCTCTCTCAACTAACAAACTAATCAGCTTAGCAATAAGACTTGCATAGTGTAAGGTAGGACTAAACAAAACTAATAGCAGTTGTACATCAAAACGTTGTGAGTACGTTATTGCTAAACAAATTTCAAACTTTATTATGGTGTTGCCAGCCCTTAACTATTGACATTAGTGTTGCCAGTTCCCAAAATATATAAATAGTTACCCTCGTAATAAGAAAAACTACAGTTTTTATTTTTGAAGCCGAGTTTCTGCCAAACTATAAGAGGTAAAACATATTATCACTAGAAAAGTTTTCTTTTGACAGTATTAAATAATAGTTAATTATTTATTTTTGTTTATTAAGCTCGAGGTCGTATTAATTAAGTTGTAATTTGTTTTGTTTTTTTCAATATTTCGTTAACAGTTTGTTAACATCGTCAGGAAATAAGCAATTGAAATTGATATTTTATAAATTATAAAAAAATGGTTTTGAAACATGTCATAAAATTTTTCGAAAATTGTTTTTTTTTTTTATTTTTTTTTATTTAAAAACACAATTTTCGAAAAATTTTATGACATGTTTCAAAACCATTTTTTTATAATTTATAAAATATCAATTTCTATTGCTTATTTCCTGACAATGTTAACAAACTGTTAACGAAATATTGAAAAAACAAAACAAATTACAACTTAATTAAAACGACCTCGAGCTTAATAAACAAAAATAAATAAACAAAAAAAGGTAAAAAAAATATAATTAAAATTTAATAATTAATTAATATTTTCAATTAAGAATTTAATTGATGCATTCAAATTTTTAATTGTTTTAATCAATTCGAGTGTAAACATTTAATTGATATCATGAAATTGTTTACAGGTGAAAATTTAATAAATTTTTTAATTGGTGTTTCACTATATGAACTTCTAAATTTGGATTCAGTAACTTTTTGCGAACCGCAAATCGTAATACATCTAATTCTGTTTCCTAAATCGAATTTGATTTAACGCGTTTCCAAATAAATATATTTCAAACTGTTTTTACGCGACTTAATTTGATTTAACGCGATCTAAAACTGCATGTATTTTTACCGGAAAAACGTGGTTTGCACTGGATTTGGAGAGCTTTAAATTAAACATATATTAGTTAGCAGCACTATAAATCGTGTGCTACGAAAAACAACACAATCAAAACAGGGGATTTCCCTTGTTTATTTCAAATAAATTTAGGTGGAACTAAGAGTGTAAGAATGCAGCCAAATTTAAGTGTTGAAGGCAAAAATATATACTTTATGTACATATGTTCCTTAAAGATTCTAATAATCGGGCCGGTGGGTTTTTATTGTATTTTAAGATTTTATAATTTATAAAAAAATATTTTATTCCCACTTCCAACGATATAGTTCGAGCAATTTACAAAAGCAATGATTTAAAATCAGCGTGATTTGACATATCGTGATTTATAGAACAGGCCCGAATATAAAAAATATTCCCATATACTCGGACATACATAAATATTGCTGAATTTAATAAACGGTGATTAATAAAATGTTGTCTATGAATTTATTTATTACGTGCGTATTATTATACCCTTTACCAAAAAAAAAAATTATTATATATAGGTTTGTCATTCCGTTTGTAATTTCCATAACATTAATAAGCGACCCATACAGTATATTATTGTGGATCCTTATGCATAGGGAAGACGAATAAGCGATGTCCGTCTGTCTGTACGTGAAAACGGTTTTCCGCATCTCCTAGAAAAGCCAGACACTTCGTTTTTAGACTGGTGTGTCAGAAATGGTCCAAAATAGATCGGTAAAAACGAGCAGACGACTGCAGAGCTGGAAAACTTAAACTTTATTTTGCCATATAAAAGTAACTACCGAAAACTAATTTTTAATTTAATTATTTTAATAAATAAACTTATTTTAGTACGAATAAAATTGGTATTTTAAATTAAAAAATATAAAAAAATTAAAAAGACTTTTCCAGGGTTGGAAAACTTTAACCTTTTTTTTATATAAAAGTAACTTACTAAAACTAATTTTTGCTTTTTTTCTATAAATTTAACATATCTTATATTCTTAAAAGAAAGAGATTGTTGTAAGAAATCAGAAAAATAAAAAAGGATAATCCCAGGCTTGCGAAACTTACACTTTTTGTGATATATAATAATAACTAGGTCTAATTAATTTTTTTCTTTTCCTTTATAAATGGTGTAGAAATTATAAAAATAAAAATCACATTTCCAGAGCTGGAAAATTTTATCTTTTTTCTGGATATTATTATTATTATTTAGTAATTAAATAAAACTATTTTTTTTTAAATTTCCTTTTTTCTTTGTTCACTTAACATAACTTTATTTGAGTTTTTAAGAATTACTAAATTGATATAAGGAATCAGAAAAAATTTAAAGGATGATTCCAGGGTTTGGAAAATAAATTTTTCTTTGTATATAAAAGTAACTAGGTAAAATTATTTTTTTCTTTTTGTTAAACCGTAAGAGCTACGCACCTGAAATTTGGACAGATTATGTAGAACTTTGGGCGCTACAACAACAAATACATGAGAGTTAAAAATTCAAGGCTGTTCCAAAACGAGCAACGGCAAATGTTACAATCCCATGTACATACATACAATTGTATGTATGGACACTTTGTAAGGTTAGTGTAGTTTTATACAGATAATAACAATTAACATTAGAATTAAAAAAAAAATGAAATTAAAGGGTGTTCTATCAGTTAATGTAATTTTGACAACTTGCTGTATCTTAGGAAAATTCCAAAATTATAAAATCACCAAACCGAAAAAAAATTGCCAAAAACTAAAACAAAAATCGCCAAAAACGCAAAAAAGCGCCAAATTAAAAAAAATTTCTAAAACTAAATATATTGCAAAAAAACGGAAAAATTGATCAAATGAAAAAAATCGCCAAAATGAAAACAAACGCCAAAAACCGGAAAAAATCGCCAAAATGCGAAAAAAGCAACAAAACTAAAAAATCGGTATAAGAGTGAATGTAAAATATTTCTTAAAAAAATATTTAATCGAAAAATACCGAGAGGTCACTTTTTAAAAATTGCACTAGAGCAACAAATTATAAATTTTTTCACAAAACAAATATGTATACATATATATGCTTATGTATGTATCTCTCTAGTACATATACGCACTTTGGTGAAGGGTATATAAGATTCGGCACAGCTGAATATAGCACAGTCTTACTTGTTGTTTTTATAGGCTAACTAATTATAATTTAGAATGTCCGCTACTTTATATAAATAATTTTATATTTTTAATTTTTACGATTTTTGTCATTACTTTTCCTAATGTTAAACTATTTTCTTTTATTTTTAGTTAATTTTAATTATTATTATTCTAACTTCATTTGTTTCTATATTTATGATTTGAACAGGCTAAAGTTCGTATCGCTTTGTAAGCCAAATTACATGTGATAATTATTAATGAACAAATAACACCAAAGTTTGTTTTTTTTCAATACATATATTTATTTATTGTATCTTCAAATATGAACTAACAATAAGTATTCAAATCTTAAATCTCAATATAATTAATTAGGTCCGACCAGTGTCGGAAATAATCTTAGTGATAGTTATTAATAATACATAATTCGTGTTTTTTTGTTTAAATAAAAAAAAATATAAATATGTGTATAAAGCAAAATAAATTTTAATTACTTGTCTTATTTTACCTGATATTTTATGCTTGGAATTAATTCCCTCATTTAATATCGATACTCTTTATTTTTCAAGTGGTTTTTTGCTTGATTTTTCTAGAAACGCATCTATCGCGTAAAAACAGAATGAGGTGTATGTATTTATTAGGGTATTGGTTAACTGTTCATCGGTTAACCGGTTAATTACTACCCGATTAACTGATCGGTCAATTTCAAATTGCCTTTTTTCGATTAACGATTTAACCGGTTAGTTTCAGTCGATTAACCGATCAACCGAAGTAACAAATTTTTTCATATTTTGTAGTATTAAAACTTATTTTTTGTATGAATAATTAATTATTCGTTTCGTCTCATTTACAAAAGCTGAGTGCTTAGAAATTATTTTTCATACAAACAAAGAAGTATTTTCAGTGATCCTAACTTAAGTAAAACTTCAAAATCCTTGGACATGGCTATAAAAGAGTTTAGTAAAGATTAGAGGGAATTATGAAGTGTTTGTTTAATAATTTAATGAAAGCCAATGGTACTGGTGCCAACGATTTAATTAAGGATTAGATTTAATGAGAGACGAGTTCAATTGTTTTATAGCTACACTCGGAAATATTTCCTTCTAGCAAAATATACAGTAAAAAAACAAAAGCTAAGAAATTTAGAAACGAACTTTTTCGAATATTCGAATATTCGTCGCTTAGCTCTGCCAGTATGAGTCAGATAATGGATGACCCGCCAATAGCAGCAACTATTAGATGTGTTAAGAATTTGAAAAAAAAATAAAATAAAAAAGGATTCTAGTGGCATAATGAGTGATTTTATATGTTTTGATAAATCCAGGAAAATTACTGAGAAACTAAGATATTATCTATTATGGATTGCTTTTGATTTCCCCAACATCTATGATAAGTATAAGAATTTTTCAAAGTAAGGTTTTAGCAAAACTAAAGAAGGGAATAGCTTAAGTCCTAAACGTTTAAACAAAATTATTTTTCTGCAAGATTATGTTAGAAGATCTCTTTATACTTTTGAAGTAACTAATATAATGACCTCACAAACTTATTAATTTTTAATGAATACATATTTATAATTTTTTTGTGCTTGATTTAGCTTAGGAATTATTGTGTGTATTTTTTGTTTTACTAATAATAAACTCGAATTAATAAATAATTAAAGCACTTTTATTTGTTGAAAACACTATATTTATGGAAAAAATTTATTAATCGGTTAACCGATTAATACCGAAGTTAACCGATTATTAACCGATTAAGCAATTAACCGATTAAAACAAAACCCCGATTAAATGAATACCCTACTACTTATAGATATGTTTTTCGGCAATACCATTCCGTAATTTCTTCTTGAAATTCCTTTGTCTACCCATAAGCATGATTTATTTTTATTTATAGTTTGAGTTAAGCCACATTGTACATACTTACGATTTAAACCCAAGAAAATAAAATCAGTGCAGAAAATTGTTAAGTATTGACTTGAAATATTTTGAAGCTTTCCGCAAGCCAAACAGGTGTCCAGTAATAATTTAACTTTTTTAATTAGTTCATATTTTGTTGTTGTCTTATGAATTTATTAATTAATTGAACATAAAAATTTTAGAACCCCTAATTACGTGATATCACTTTGTGCCTGTTACTATAACTTTGACCAGTCAGTCGGTGAATGAGACTGAAAACGGGGGACGAAAAAAAATATTAAAAATACAGATACAAGTTTATAAATAATTGGAAACGCAAATTAAACGCACAAGAAATGGAAATTGTAGAGATTAATTTAAATAATGCTGGAAAAAATGCTTTAAATTAAGAACAACAATGATAATAAAGGGTGTTTTTTTAGAGGTATAGAACTTCGAATTGAAATAAAACACAAGAAAATCGTTTTAATGTCCATCAATTTGGCTTTATTGGAAGGATAATTTTATGCCATTAATGTTTAAATATGATTTCGGGCATGTGGCCGCCGCGGCTGGCTCGAATAAAGCCAATTCTACAGGTCCAATTTTCAACCACTTTTTCGAGCATATGGGGCCGTATGTTGGCAATAACGTCACGAATGTTGGCTTCCAAGTCCCCTAACATTTCTGGTTTGTTGGCGTAGACGAGCGACTTCACATATCCCCAAAGAAAATAATCCAATGGTGTCAAATCACACGATCTTGGTGGCCAATTGACAGGTCCATTCCGCGAAATTATGCGCTCATCGAATGTTTCCTTCAATAAATCGATTGTGACGTGCGCTGTGTAGCATGTAGCGCTGTCTTGTTGGAACCACAACTCATCCACATTCAAAATCTTCAAAATCTTCCATAAAGTTGATGGACAAAGCTCCAATTGCTGTGCGCGGTGGCGAATCGATTAATTCGGGTCCTCTTCAACACTTTGCTCTACAGCGGCAATTGTTTCTTCGGTGCGAACTGTTCGACGTCTCGTATTATCACATAGAGTAGTGCGAAAACGATCCATGGTTAACCGAATTAATTGCTCTGATGGACGATTATGTCGACCATAAAATGGACGGAGCTTGCGGTAAACTTCGCGAACTGAACCATTATTTTCGAAATAAATTTGCACGATTTGCAAGCGTTGATCTTTTGTCAACCTGTTCATGATGAAATGGCTAACCAAACTAAATATTAATCACTTGACAGCTGACAAAATGGCCGCCAGTTAAAAAAGTGATGCCAACTTAAAGTTCTATACCTCAATAAAAAACACCCTTTACAAGTGATTTCCCCAATTGCACAATAACAATATAAGTACAAATTTAATACAATGTATTTGGATTTCGACTTTATTAAAGCAAAATCGGTTCATGACAAGATAGATAACACAGTGTGACAAAAAAAGAATACCTGCGAAGTGTTAACATTTTTCTGGTAGGTATTGTCGAATATAAAAAGAGTAATTCGCCGGATTTTTTTAAAAAATTAATTAAATTAATTAAAAAAATCTGAATTACTCTTATTTAATTATGTTTTATAAATAAAGTTATAAACAGTATGGTTGCAATACAAAAATATTGCCTACGAAGTCCAAAGTAGAAAAGTATCGAAAAAAACCGAAAAAAATATATTTGGTGAAAAAAATACAAACATATATCTGACACTTACTGAAACAAAATATATGTGGTTCGAAAGGTCTTAGTCTCGTCTTTCTATATCCGTTTATAAATTACAAATTGGTTGATATTTATCTTAGTTGGAGGTTGATAAGTGCCTACAGGTACGAAAAACGATTTTGGAGGTGTTTGGAAACTTTCAAATACAGATTGTTATTATACTCGACAATACCTACCAGAAAAACAGTAACACGTCCCAGGTATTTCTATTTTTATCAAAATTTGTCACACAGTGTAATCAGCGCTGGCACTCCTTACTTACCCAGCATAGAAAACTTTTTGATTGTATTTTTGTTGGTAATAGATTGTAGAAATATATATATGTATATTCTTTCCTTCTTCCGATTACACTTGATTGCTATTAACCCCTAAACTGAGAAAATCTTAAGTTTACATCATCTGTACTTGGGTTAAACAGTAAGATAATTTGAATTCAGAGTATACAAAAATAGTCTGTGGTGTCGGTTCTAGAGTCTTGTCAGACGATCTTGTTATAGAATGGTCCTTCCGTCTCCCTAGCGTAATGCATTGTATTTCAGGCTGAAATTTTTACTGTAATGTCTGCGGCCAGAGTGCTGATAGACAGGAATGTATAGTGCAAAGTCAGCATTATTGTCTACAGCCAGGCAGCACTTCTATCTCTAAGATCATATACCACTTTCTGAATAGTTCGCCATTTTAACAGCTGCCAAGATTCAAGCTGTAACTATTTGACATGTAACAAGCAAAAGCTACGCCATTATTAATAAGTAAGAGTGCTATATTTGGCTGTGTCGAATCTTATATACCCTTCACCAAAGTGCGTATATGTACTATAGAGTTACATACATAAGCATATATATACATATTTGTTTTGTGAACAAATTTATAATTTGTTGCTCTAGTGCAAATTTTTAGTAAGTGACCTCTCGGTATTTTTGGATTAAATATTTTGTTTAAGAAATATTTTACATTCACCCTTATTGCGCTTTTTTAGTCTTGTCGCTTTTTTCTCGTTTTGGCGATTTTTTTATAATTTTTTGGTGTTTGTTTTCATTTTGGCGATTTTTGTTTGTCGCTTTTTTTCGATTTGGCGATTTTTCTTTAGTTTTTGGCGCTTTTTTTCGTTTTGACGATTTGTTTTTAGTTTTTGGCGGTTTTTTTTTGGTTTGGCGATTTTATAATTTTGGGATTTTTTAGTTTTACCGTTTTAGAAAATTTCGAGAGTTTGGCTCTTACGGTTGTCAAGTTGTCAAAATTACAAAGTCAAAATTACATTAACTGATAGAACACCCTTTAATTTAAATTTTTTTTAGATTTTAGTGTTAATTGTTATAGTCTGTATAAAAATACACTAACCCTACGAATTTTAAGTGTATATATATATGTATATACAATTGTATGTATATTAGATGGGATTTTAAAATTTTTCATTGCTCGTTTTGCGACATCCTTTAATTTTTAACTCTCATGTATTTGTTGTTGTATCCCCAAAGTTCTTCATACTCTGTCCAAATTTCAGGTCCGTAGCTCTTACTTACGGTTTAACAAAAAGAAAAAAATAGTTTGACCTAGTTATATACAAAAAAATAATTAATTTTCCAACCCTGGAATCATCCTTTTAGATTTTTTCTGATTCCTTATACCAATTTAGTATGTTAAGTGAACAAAGAAAATAAGAAATTAAAAAATGGTTTAATTAGTTACTTTAATATCCAGAAAAAAGTTAACATTTTCCAGCTCTGGAGCTGTGGTTTTTATTTTTATTATTTTCTACACCAAATTTTTCTTTCCAAAACGTAAAATATATATAATTTATAAAGAAAAAGAAAAAAATTAATTAGACCTACTTACTTTTATATAACACAAGGAGTGTAAGTTTCCCAACCCTGGATTCATCCTTTTTTATTTTTCTGATCTCTTATACCAATCTCTTTCTTTTAAGAATATAAGATATGTTTAATTTATAGACAAAAAGGAAAAATTAGTTTTTATAAGTTACTTTTATATAACAAAAAGATTTAAAGTTTTCCAACCCTGGAAACGTCTTTTTAATTTTTTCATTTTTTTTTAATTTGAAATACCAATTTTATTTTTACTGAAGTATAAAATAAGTTTATTTATTAAAAAAATAAAAATTAGATTTCGGTAGTTACTTTTATATGGCAAAATAAAGTTCAAGTTGTCCAGCTCTGCAATCGTATGCTCGATTTTGCTCATTTTCAATATCAATTTATTTTGGACCATTTTTGACGTACCAGTCTAAGAACGAAGTTTCTAGCTTTTCTGGGAGCTTCGGAAAACCGATTTTACGTACAGACAGACGACGGACAAACGGACATCGCTTATTTGTCTTCCCTATGCATAAGGATCCAGAATATATGTATGTACTTTATGGGTCGCTTATTAATATTATGGAAATTACAAACGGAATGACAAACCAATATATATCCCTTACCATTTTTTTGGTAAAGGGTATAAAAATTAAACGATATACGCATTTAAATTATTAAAAATTTTTAAAATTTCGTGATCACAGTTTGCAAAGATAAAGCATATTTGGGTTGTTGCTAAGCACCTTTTCTGCCAGCAATTGTAAAACTGGTGAAAAAATTAGAACTGCTGAGCTGCATGTTGCTCAATAACAACTGAGAATATTGCTGTTGTAGCCCATAACTTTGAGGGAAAATCTGGCTTGGCTTTGGAATTGGACTTTCCTTAAACGATATTACACCGTATATGGCATAAAGAGTTCAGTCTTTTAAAGTTCAGCTAACACAATATCTGACCTACCGATCGTCAACAACGTTGTGTCCTTGCTGATTGGGCTCTGACCATGTAATTTCTCAAAGTGGCGATCACAATTGTGATTTAACAACTTTGGGCGTTGTTTCTTTGGAGCTACTTAGAAAACAAGGTATATCTTTGCCATTGGACCAAAATCGATTCAAGACCACAAAAATAGAATTAGTGAAGTTATCCAGGACATACAGGTGCATTTGTGCGAATTGCTGTTGAAAAATTTTATGAAAATAATATGGTCGTGCAACGTAGATAAAGGCAAAATGTGTTGCTCTTATTTTTCATAAAAGAAAAGGGTATTTACTGTTTACCTGGCACAAGTCAACAAATTTTTAAAGTTGGATTTTTTAGCGATATTCTGAAGCGTGCCAAAGTTTTACCTATTCTGTATTTTTAATAAAAAAAAATTATTTATTATGGTAAATAATTAATATAATGGAACAATGAATTGTAAAAATGAACAATGAAATCCCAAGACACATCTTCAATGAAATAACAAAAAAAAAAGCACTTAAGTTGGCTTTAACTGATAACTTTTATTTAAGTGTACATATATTATACAATACAGCATGATTATGACGAACTCAGTGATACTCATAAAATTAATGTAGAGCTCGCAGGTATCTGGCAAGGGAGAAATTATCAATTTTATGTTTAGTTAAGTAGCTAAAACCTAAACTACTTTGAAGAGGTCCTAATTTGTGTTATAAGCTTCGGGAAGTCATTTGCAGCACAAATACGCGCTTCGCAAAAGTTTTGCTGTGCTTAAATGTGTTGGAGATGTGAGCGCTAGAAAACATCTTGTTACGTTTTTACCATTTAAAAACGCTTTTCTGTGCACTCGAAGATTTGCAAATGATTAAAAGTGCCCATTATACTAATTAGGGTTAAGAATGACACTTTATTTACTAATTACACTAAGCTAATAAAATCGAGAACTTCAATACACACCTATAACTTAAATTACTAAAATAATTCATAACTGGTATCCATGATGTCTACTCCGTTGTTGTATATAAACGTCTCTCAAAACTGGCTGCGCTCGTCTTGGAGCAATACCTCATCTCTGGTGTTCTTCATACAAAACTCACTCCGAGTTGAGGTGTGGTATAGCACCACCCTTTCTAACTTAACCTTAGGCACTTACAAATTGTATGCGAGTAGTCTATAACTGTTACATATGGGGTAGTTTCGGCGTTATTCCGATGTAAAGCATAGTTGGAACATGTTGCCCAACCCTAGGTTAAATCGACCATGTTTTATCCATAAATTTGGATTATATTGGGACTAGTCCTGGTCCTTTATGCAGTAGTTCTTACGTGCATGTAAGTGACTTTATTTTACACCATGGTCGGGCGTTTCTTTGCACAATTGTTGTGAGAACATTCACACGTATTCTTATTCTCTTTCATTTAGTCGTCGATGAGACAGCGACGAATGCACATCAGTTGGATGCTTACATATTTTGTTCAAGAATATTTATCCAGCAAACACACGTGTTTCATTTCAAATTGATAATATGGGAAAAGTATTTTATTGTAAGTGACGCATTTGGTAATATACAGTCAATGCCTTTTATGTTATCAATGATTTAAGGAAAAAGGGAATATGTCATTAAAAGACACTATGATGCTTTTCAAAGCGATATTTATAGGTTAAGTGGTAGGGAAAGAGAAAAAACTTAAATAAAAATATAAATATTTATTTGGAAAAAAATAAAAAATCGCTTGCTATCAGTGGATCATACCAAAATAAAGTTGGAAAAAGTTGTTTACAATTAACTGTTTGCTTAGAAAATGAATTATTTTCATTTAATATTTTAACTGTGTGGCTTTATGTTTGGTGGGTAGCTCGCAACCTCAATACATTGACAGTTTACCAATACATTCACAGCGCCCACCACTATTTTACACACTTACATTTGTACGACTATCAACTGCTGTCAGCTGAGATTTACTCTTTATTCACAATAATAAACTGACCTGTTAGTAGACAACTCTTTACAATAAACAACTGAATATCAGACAGACTTTATGATAAACCGAACTGCCAGCAGATGTGTTGCCCTCTTTATACTTCCCACAAGATTTCCAGAATATGACAGCAACCTCTAGACAATCTCAGCAGCATCTTCAATGCTTGCTTTCGATCGCGTCATTAGTTTGTGTATTAACTATGTATGTATGTATGTGCGTATAAACATCATTAAATAAGCAATTTATGGTGGTTGTTTACTTTATTGTTATTTTTGTCTGCAATACCATGTATGTATGTGTGTTTGTATGTGTAATTACTTAACAAGCAGAAGCTATTTCATTATTGTTGTTGCTATGGTTTTTATGTTTATTTAATCAGGCTTTTGTACTCTAATTCTGGATAATTCTTTTTGTTTACCAAATGTTTTCTTTATAAAATCATTTACGTTAGCTCTGTTCGCATATTTTTGTGTAACAATATACTTTCGTTCGTTTCGTGTCCAAGTCGGAATGAACAGATACATTACAATTTTAAAGCGCGGGCGAAGCCCAAATTCTACTAAAATTGCATCTACTCCAAAGATGTCTAGGGATAACAGCGCATCCTCTACTAATCGGCAAAACCGTTTTAAAATATTGCAAGATGACAATGACAAACCCGCTGAATCTGCGAACAAAACCTCCAAGCCGCCACCAATCTATTTAAGAGAAAAAAACTCAAACGCTCTTATTAAAAAATTAATTTCGTTCATTGGTGAGAATAAATTTCACATTGTTCCAATAAAACGTGGTAATATTGATGAAACGAAAATTCAAATTTATGAAGAAAAAGATTTTCGAAAAATGGTTTCTGAATTTGAAAAAAGTAAAACAAATTTCTACACATATCAGCTCAAGAGTGCTAAAGGTATGCATATTGTGTTGAAGGGCATAGATTCCTATGTTGCTCCTGAAGAAGTAAAAGATGCTCTCGTCCTCCAGGGTTTTAAAGTAAAAAATGTATCTAACATAATAAATAGGGAAAAGATCCCTCAACCTCTATTTCGCGTTGAACTTGAGCCAAATGATATAAAATTGAAAAAAATGAGACCCATCCAATATATAATTTAAGATATCTCTTGTATCGAAAAATAACCGTTGAAGAACCACACAAGCGTTCAGGACCCGTACAGTGCCATAATTGTCAAGAATATGGACATACTAAAACTTACTGCAAATTACCTACTGTTTGTGTTGTGTGCAGCGAATTACACGGCACTGCTAGTTGCAATAAACCAAAAGATCAAAGTGGCAAAAAATGTAGTAATTGTGGAGAAAATCACACCGCTAACTACAGAGGTTGTCCTGTGTACTCTTTCGTCAAACAGACTATGAGGCAAACGCCTAAATTGGCCACAGCCCAATCAGCAAACGCTTTAACAGCCACTATTGCGCAAGTGAGCCAACCAGTTAGTTCCCGTGTATCGTATGCCGATGCTGCTAAAACAAATTCTACTCATACACAAAATGTTTCACCACCAGATATTTCAACAAATACAAACTCGAACTTTAGTTTCAATCGCCTTGAAGCTACTATTGATAATCTGGTGCAAACTATAAATAATTTTACAACAAATATGACTAGCATGATGCAAGAAATGCTGCGAATGCAGAACACATTGCTTCAAGCTTTAGTTAACAAACCATGAACACGTTAAAAATATGTTTTTGGAACGCAAACGGCATTCGCCAACATAGAAATTAACCTGAGCACTTCCTCACGGATAAAAATATTGATTTAATGTTGGTCTCAGAGACTCATTTGACTTCGAGAAGCCTTTTTAAAATTTATGGCTACACCTTATATGATTCAAAGGACCCGAGAGGAAGAGCATGCGGTGGATCAGCAATTTTAATAAAGTCAAGACTCAAGCATTATATTATTGATAACATTTGTGAAGAACATTTACAAGCAACGAATATTTGTGTTGAAAATTTTTCCAATAATTTTGTCATATCATCAATTTACTCTCCTCCTAGATTCGCAATTACTGAGCATCAATACGAGGATTTTTACAAATCTCTGGGTCCTTGTTTCGTAGCAGCTGGCGACTATAATGCTAAACACACGTTCTGGGGTTCGCGTCTTATTACACCCAGAGGTCGAGCGTTGTTCAATACAATTTTCAAAATGGGCTTGGATGTCATTTCAAGTGGGGAGCCCACTTATTGGCCTACTGACATACATAAAATTCCGGATGTAATAGACTTTGGCGTTATGAAAAATATCTCTAGGGATTTAATTCAAATTGAAGCTTCTCTAGATCTCTCGTCCGATCACTCTCCCACGATCGTTACAATTTGTAGCCCATTAAGAAGTGATTTACCTCACCCATATGCCAATTTGATAAATCGTGTAAATTGACTGCGATTCAAAAAATATCTTAGTAGTCATTGCACGGAAAACATTACACTAAGAACACCTGATGATGTTGAATCTAACATTGCCAATCTTAACGAAAATATTAAACAGGCTGCTGAACATGCCACTACCTCCCATCCGCAGACTAGGGTAAATAGAATTTATTCTACGGAAATTGAACGTCTCGTAAGTGAAAAAAGAAGAGCTAGAAGAGAATGGCAACAGCACAGATCACCCCAATTTAAAATCAAATTTAAAGAGTGTACTAAACGACTCCAAGAGTTGCTTGCATTTGAAAAAACTGCATCTCTTAAAAATTATTTGGAAGGTCTTGATGTCACACCAGCATCTAATTACTCTTTGTGGCGCGCTGCTAGAAAGCTTAAAACACCTGTTGCGTTTAAACCACCTCTGCGTACATCTACCGGTGGTTGGGCAAGAAGCGATACTGAAAAAGGTAAAATATTTGCTGAGCATTTAAAATCAGTATTTACCCCTAACTCATGTACTGGTGTTATTGATTTGCCGAATGTAGTGGCGCTACCCCCTCGACCCATAAAATTTAGAACGTGTGATGTACAAAAACTAATTGCTGAACTTAACCCGAAGAAAGCTCCGGGTATTGATGGAATTAGTAACCAGATGTTGATGAAGTTGCCTCGTATAGCTATTAGAATCCTGTTATTCATTTTTAACGCTATTTTACGACTGGAGTATTTTCCAAACAGCTGGAAGCTTGCCAAGGTTAAAATGATTCCAAAGCCGGGCAAAGATCTTACCAAAGCTGAGTCATATAGGCCAATAAGTTTACTGTCAACAATGTCAAAGCTCTTTGAAAAGTTACTCATGATAAAATTGTCCCCAATTCTAACTGATAATGAGTGCATACCGGATCATCAATTTGGATTTAGAAGTCAGCATAGCACCATTGAACAAACTCATAGATTGGTTCAATTTATAAGAAAAACTTTTGAAGAAAAAAAGTATTGCTCTGCGCTGTTCATTGACGTTTCTCAGGCATTTGATAAAGTGTGGCATGAAGGCCTAATTTTAAAATTAAAGACTTACCTACCAATAAACATTCTAAATCTGCTGGAAAGTTACATTATTGCCCGGAAGTTCACTGTTGTGGAAGGAGACTTTATGAGTACGCCTCAAATAATCTCATCCGGTGTGCCACAGGGGAGTATACTGGGGCCAGTTTTATATTTGATTTATACTTGTGATATGCCCTTGAGCAGCAATATCCATACATCTACGTTTGCCGATGATACAGCCTGCCTTAGTATGCACGAAAACCCACACGAGGCTTCCCGATATCTTCAGCAACATATTACTCAGCTAGAACTATGGTTAAACATGTGGAGAATAAAGGTAAACGAACAGAAGTGTGCTCAGGTAACATTTACCTTAAGAAAAGACAGTTGTTCCCCCGTTACAATCAATAATCAAATTGTTCCTCAAAACTGACATGTGAAATACCTTGGTATACGTCTTGATCGAAGGCTCACATGGAAATACCACATTGACTCCAAGCTAACGCAAATGAAACTTAAACTAACTCAGATACATTGGCTGGTTGGTAGAAACTCAACCCTCACCCTAGATTGTAAACTTTTAATATACAAGTCGCTCTTAAAACCTATATGGTGCTACGGAATTCAGCTATGGGGTACTGCTTCAGCTTCTAATGTCGAGAGAATCCAACGAAGGCAAAACAAAATTTTACGGTTAATAACATCGGCTCCATGGTATATAAAAAACTCAAATATTCATCGTGACTTAAATATGCCACTAGTGACTGAAGAAATTGCAAAAAACGCTGGCAAATATTTAACAAAACTCGAGTCACATCCTAATCCGCTTGCCCGTAATATTTTGAACTTTACTGGACACCTCCGCCTAAAAAAAAGGGATACAAGGGCTCTTATTCACAGCACTTCAGATGGGACTTCCTGAAAATACTTTTATTTTATTTTTATATTTTTTTTCCTTTTGGTTATCACTACTCATGTATTATATATAACTATTACTAAGCTTATGTCCGACACTGGTCGGGCCTAATTATATTTTTATATTTAAGATTTGAATACTTATTGTTAGTTCATATATGAAGATACAATAAATAAAAATCATGTATTAAAAAAAAAAAAAAAAATATTTTATGTACTATGTATTCTAATATACTTTTACAGCATTCTTCAGTGTCATTTTCTTTCAACGCCAATTTTAAAGAGTAAAAATAAAATATGTACTTATGTGAAGAAAAATAAATACGAACCCCCATATTCATAAAATTTAAAATGAATTTGAAATGTATTTTATTTCAAATTTTTCATACAAAATTGTCCTAAAATGGATTTCAAATTAATTTTATTTTTTTTATAAATATGGGGGGAAGTGTTTTCTATTAGTTTAAAAATATTTATTAGAAAAGAAAAACGAAGCAGAATAAAGTATTTTATTTTAGCTACAAACACGTTTTTACAAAAACAAATTATTGAATAATTTCACTTTCACTGTTCACTGTTTCTTTTTAAGTTACAAAACACTTCCACTTCCGCTGTTTAGTTTTTAATTAACTTATTTCTTTAAATCCTTTTTTTTCGTACTTCTTCTTATACTTATATTTGTATATAAATCGGGTGATTCAATATTTTTTACGTTTTGTCGAAGAGATCACAAAAAATCTATCTATCTAAAAACCACAATTCTGCGCGCGTATTTTAGAATTTGTCGACGTTGAACTGTCGAAAGTGATTTTCCATATTTTAAACACTCTTCATACTGATTCTTGTAAACTGTGTTCGTTATAGCCAAGTCTTACTGTATATATATATAATAATATTAATATTCAATTTCTATTTACTTTTTTCAAATATGATTATGAGGTCTTCTTTTTGCTGTTACTCTTTGTACGAATTTAAAACAATAAACAATGAAATTGTTTCAGCCTTTGTTTTTAAAAATTTCGAAATTTTTATAAAAGTAAATACATAAAGAACTATTTACTGATAACAATTAAAATATTACAAACAATCCCTGTTTATATTACAGCTGCCAAAATGTCTCTATTTATAAATAGATTTTAACGAAATTTATAATTTAAAAGTTTTGAAACGCCCAAAAATATTTTTTTACTATAAAGTACCTATTTATCTGTTACTCAATTGATAATGATTAGTTTCACAAGAAAGTCATCGAAAATTGATAGAAATTTAACATAATAAATCTGTTCTATCAATTGGGCCGCAGTGTTGAATAAATATTTAGCTGTAGGGTACACCGACCAATCGATCACTTTGTTTGCATACTTCATGCTGTTTATTGACACTTCTTAAGTGCTTTTATTTAATTATTTAGCATTCATTTTAAATATGTTTACACTTTGTTGAAGAGAAGGTTAACTGATTTAAAACAAACAACAGCTGTTTTTTGTTGTGATCATTTCCATTGGAATTTATTTCTTTGTCTTTTAACAGAGAATATAAAAATAGAAAATGTTTTTTTTAGTTCTTTTTATCATTGCATGCAAGACGTTATAAAAAATTCAATTGTTTAATGATTTTTTTTATTTATTTTTATTTATGTTATCAACTTTTCAGTGTTCATTCAATGTGCTTAAAAAATTTATTTACAAATCACTCAAAAAAGTTATGTGTGTGGGACGAACGCTTCGTTTGATACAATCAACTTTTTAACCTTATGCGTGTATTTCACGGCAATAGAAACGCAAACATGCATCAGAGAACAGCAATGAGTAGTGAAAAATTTAGTAGAGTTGCAGCGCACTCATACTTATTGCAATGTTGGCTTTGAATCATATTCACTAGACTTGTGTCCAACAGTTTTTTTTTTAATTAGTTCGTTCAGTTGGACACAAGTCCGGTCAAAAACATCAATATAATTTAAATGGGTTTGAAATGACTTCTAATTCAAACACTCTCAAACTAGTTCAAAAAGAACTGTTGGACACAAGTCTAATATTCACTCGAAAGTTTGAAGTGCGCATCGAACTCATATTTAGCAACATTTATGACGTTGTTGATTTCGACTCTCCTTAACTCAATGCCTATGGACGATGCAAAATGAGTATGATTCGCAATGCGAACTTTGCAAACGAACATTAAAGTTATCATTATGGGGTTATGTGTTTCTCTGTTGGTTTTTTTGTTTTTTTAGCAGGAATTTAAAAACAAACCTATTTACTACTATTGTATAGTAATTGAAAACTGTTTAATGATTAAACTTTTTAAATAAACGTACATGCATGAGCTGAGTGAGCTGAATCATTGTGAGTAGTATAAGTATTTTCCTGAAATTAGAAATCAAACTGAGGTGATTTATGAGTGTGAGTATTATAGCTGGGTCCAACTCGTTCAGTTGTTCATTTTGGACACAAACCGATGATCAGAACCATTAAAATTACATGGGTTTGATTAAAGGTTTGCGTCTAAAATGAACAACTTAACGAGTTGGACCCAGGTCTATGATGTCGACGTCGCATTCATATTTATTCCAACCTATACTTATAAATCAATGTCGTCGTGAGTATACGTTAATCAGAGTAGTTGAGTTTAAATCATGTCTACTCACTTATATTTAAAATTTCATGAGTCAGTATGAATAGCGAAAAAACGACTCATTGCCGACCACTGAAATGCATATCGCTCATTTACTCATAGAGCGTCAGAACATAAAAAAAATTAATTTTTGAAGTAATTATGTAGAATTAATCCTTATATCATTCTTCATATTGCGTAACAATTTCATACAAATAAGTTGTATGCTAAAAAAGCCGCAGTTTTGATTCTTTAAAACAATTATTATTTATTGTCTATGCTAGAAGGTTCGTGTATTTGCTTTATGATTTTGTTCCAAACATTATATCCAACAAATACTTTTTTTATATATTTTTCAAGCTATTGTATAATACTTTAATTTAATTTTTATGTTTTAAAAAGATGGCAATAATATTTTTATTTTACATTATCAAAGACAGCAAAGAAAAGAAATAATTTAGTGAATTCAAAAACAAGAACTCAAAAGTATTTTCAAATAAAAACATCCTAAATCTTCATAAATTGTGTGTAACTTGAAAACTTTGAACTCGTTTTCTGGCAAACTAGTTTTTTTTGAGTTATGGCGTTGTTTGAGTAAATGAGCGGATTTATTAGATATTTATGTATGTAAGTAATCATTCCTTTGACTTTCATGAATAATAATCGTTATTATAAATTATTATGATGTTAATGATGTCAATTTGTTATAAATATTTTAAATGGTTTTTAAAAAGATGTTAGAAAGTTTTGAAAAATATGAACATACATACGTATTTTCATTATATTTTTATAAAACAACAACACAACTTTAAATAATAAGGCATTTTTTTGGCTCTATGAAAAAAATTTGATTTTTGTTCATGGGCTGTTATTATTTTGGCTTGCAAACAAATTTTCAATGAAAAGTTTTTGTTAAAAGATGTAGCCCTTACAGAGCAATGAACACCGGTATACAAAATGTTATGATCGGACTAAAAATGGTGATACAGTGAACAAAATACTAAAAGGGCGGTATTTGTAGGCGTGACCGAAAAATAAAAAAGATATTTTTGCAATTGTGCTTACATTATCTTTAAGCCTAGGGAGCGACTGGCACAACTTTATTTTTTCGAACCACTATAATGTACTCGTACATTTATAAATTTTACTTTATCTGATTTATTACGAAAACTTTTATTTTTTCTATGTTTCGTTTTATTAATAAAATCTCAAACTAATGAATAATTTATGTGTTTTTATTTATTGCAATAATTTTTAGTCGGTTAACCGATTGAAACAAAACCCCGATTAATTAATCGAGTGATTAACCGATTTAAACAAATGCGAGATTAATTGTGTACCCTAGTGTAGAAACTTTTTATATTAGACAATCTGTTAAATTCATTCATTCTAATTTTGTATCTATTACACTTACTTGCTAACGTCAGCAACAAATTACCATTAACTAAGAAAATCTCTACGGTATCCGCATTTTTAATTAGTTATTTTTTTTTCAATTCCTTTAAGGGATAAAGTTCAACGTTTGTTAATCGCCTTTAATTACAGCAGAAATATATTTATGTGCAAGTGCATTTTGTTGTAATAAAATCCCAGCAAACAATACTGCTGCGTCATAGCGAGAATGTTTTTCTTTTGGGAATGATTACCCATTGAGCGTTGCCAGGCTTAGTATAACTTAAACTCCAATAACCGCGAGCATAGCTATAACCATAACCATATTTTCTGTCGCAGAGAAGAAGTGCCATAATTAAAATAAATTATATAAATAAATTATTTATACTGACAGGTCATGACAGATATTGAAAATTGAAGTGATATCAATGGCTATGGTTATGACTCTGGCGTTATGGCATGTCACGGATAATCAAACATGTACATCGTTGACCATTAGTTTAGTGCGAACAGCTGTTTTAAATGGTAAGGGTTATGTAATGGTAAGTACAGACCTAGCAACATATTTATACAACCGGGCAGGTTGCATTGTCGGTCGCATAGTCTGTTGTCTTGTTTATGGTTGCGTTCGAAGTTGCATTCAAAGTTTCGAAATTATCAAAATGTTTTGATTTTTATGGGTTGCATTAACGGTTGCATTGTAGGTTGCAGTGTCTGTGTCAAAATATTCGAAAACGTGTTGCGTAAGCAAGTTGCAAGGTCTGTACCTACCATTACATCTAACTGAACTTTAAGATTTGCTTACTGAGTAAACAGACGCCAGTGCTCCCCGTTTGGGGGATTTTTCCCCAAACTGGGAATTTTTTTTCGCGATTTGGGATGAAAATTTTGTATTGGGGATCTAGGGATCTGGGGATTTGTTGGGATGATAACCAAATTTGAGCGGATTTTTGGGGGATTTTTTTTATAACTGCTGGTAACAAGAATGATTTTGAACTAAGAAATATGCGTCTGGCAAATCTAAAAATGTGTGTTACTATTCATAGTGAATGGTTTCTAATAAAGAAGAAGTATCAAGGCAGATTAACCAATAATGGGCACTACCAAGATAAAAATATGCAACAAAATGCAATACGACTTGTTGGAAACACTTTTTAGAATAAACACCCTTTTAAAAAATAATTTAATTTGTTTTGACAAATTTAGTAGTCCTGCTGAAATGCTAAAGCTTTTTAATACAAGCACTAAGTACAACAAAATTTCTGAGGCTGATGAATCAGAAGATTTCGATTCTGAAGTTTTTGAAATGGTACGCTGTGGTTAACATTTTTTTATACTTGTGTATTTTAAATTATTACCTCATTTACATTAAGAATTTTATCATGAAATTTTATAAACGAAACTTTTTCTATTTGCTTATTGCAGCATTATAGAACAGAATTTTATATAAAAAAGGACGTAGAATGAATCTCTGATGCATTTTTGGCAACGTTTTTGTTATGAGTTGCTCCTCCAGGCCTCCTATTGAGAAATGAAAAATTTTCATGCAACCAATTTCATAAAAAAAAAATTCTTAATGTAAATTAGGTATAGATATGTGTAATTTTTTCTTTACAAGCCTTAAGCCGGGATCCCACTATCGGCACAATGTACCGATTTTCGTCGGCTCACTGCAATAAAGTCGTGAGTAATAAACCAAAATTGTCTTATTTCTCAATTAATTCCGTTATAAGTCTATATGGCTCCATTACCAATGCAGTGTGGGGCAATTATGTCCTTATCTTTCAATCAGTTGAAAAATACGGCCAATTTAGCTTAATACTTATAACTTTATTTTAGAGAGCCGACGAAAATCGGCACATTGTGCCGATAGTGGGATCTAGGCTTTACTCATATAACAACAAATTCAATTTATATGAATATAAATATAGCTATCGATATAAATGAATTTTATTCAATAAATATGTTATTTTTGTCATTATTTTGCAAATAAAATTAAAAAATTTTACTTTTTTCGCTAAAGAAACAATTTTAATTAAAAAATTTAATTTGGGGATTTTTGGGGATGAAAAATCAAAAATTGGGAATAAGCTCTAGAAAAACACTGGCAACAATGACAGACGCATCTATTTTTTCGAACATAAGATGATGTTATTTCAAAAGCCTAAAGGATTTGTAAAGTTACGTGCTAACGAATTGTTGCATTAAATTTGATATGAAAAAAAAATCAAGTTTTCCCTTATCTCTTCCTTTACCACCTGTCTTGCCGACCTCTATCCCTTTCCTAAAGAAGGTAACACCTAGTATTCATTGCCTGAATGTTACTTCTCCTAAAAAAATATATATGCCATATTGAGTACTCGGCATTATTAAATTTCATTTATGCCCGTTACTTCTAGCCATAGATATCTATAGGGTGTTTTTTATTGAGGTATAGAACTTTAAGTTGGCATCACTTTTTTAACTGGCGGCCATTTTGTCAGCTGTCAAGTGATTAATATTTAGTTTGGTTTGCCATTTCATCATGAACAGGTTGACAAAAGAACAACGCTTGCAAATCGTGCAAATTTGCTTTATTCGAGCCAGCCGAATTGGCTTTATTCGAGCCAGCCGCGGCGGCCACATGCCTGAAATCATATTTAAACATTAATGGTATAAAATTATCCTTCCAATAAAGCCAAATTGATGGACATTAAAATGATTTTCTTGTGTTTTATTTCAATTCGAAGTTCTATACCTCTAAAAAAATCGTGCAAATTTGCTTTATTCGAGCCAGCCGAATTGGCTTTAATAAAGCCGAATTGTCTTTATTCGAGCCAGCCGCGGCGGCCACATGCCCGAAATCATATTTAAACATTAATGGCATAAAATTATCCTTCCAATAAAGCCAAATTGATGGACATTAAAACGATTTTCTTGTGTTTTATTTCAATTCGAAGTTCGATACCTCTAAAAAAAACACCCTATATTAGTGTACACTGTGTACACTGTTCTAAAAGGGATAAATATCTTATTTATAAAAAGTTCTGAAACGGATAAGTACCTTGTCTCCGCTGGTGGTTTCGTTGTGATCACCAAAGTTTTCGCGACATTCAATGTATTTTATGTTACAATACTTTTAAGGAAAGAAATGAATATGTATTAATAAGACATTTTGTTTTTTTTGGAGCTGCTTCACTAAACTGCATTTTCAAACAAAACTTTAAAGATTAATAACTCGGGAAATATGGGTGTTACCGCCTATTTTTTTTACATAATTTTTTCTTGTATTTCAATTTTCATTCAGATAACCAATTTAATTTTTTTTCCAGGTTCTTCACAAATCCTCGGACAATTTTAAAAAATGTGGGTCTCAGCCAACTTTTTTGTAAATATTTTTCTTATTTGCTCTAAATATTTATTATTTCCTTGTACATCAGAGACGAATAAGGCAACTTTTTTCACACATACAACTATGTATAGTTTTATTTTGGACATTACTGCTTGCCTCTCAGTCCAGAGGTCGTGGGTTCGATTCGAGCCATAGACCCTGGTCGTTTTCTGCAGACAAGCTAAACGCTTCCTGGGTTCCGTTTGCTAAAAAAAAATGTAAAATTATATGCCAATAATCGTTAAGACGGTATTAAATTTTTTTGCAACTTATGCAAACTTCATGCTAGTTTTTAACCGACTTAAAAAAAAGAAGGAGGCTAACAGTTCGTCTCAATTTTTTTTTTTTTTTAGTTGTGTAGGTTCATAACTCGGTGCATTTTAGACCGATTGTAAAACTTTTTTTGTTGTCTGAGAGGGTATAGCTTCCTATTGTTCCCATTTGAAAAAGGGTCACGCCCACAATTTTTTACATATGATTTTGTGATCTTCTACTCATTTGATTGCTGCGAAACCTAGCAAACATCTTTGGTTCTTGTAGTTACAAAATTTTTAAGTTGAAAAAATGGGCGGGGCTACGCCCATTAAAATGTATTATAACATTACACGTGGTTCTACTTAACCGATTTTTACGAAACTTTGCACACATCTTGAGCTCTAAAATGGACACAATCTTCTTTTAAAAAAATGGGCGGGTTCACGCCCATTAAAATTTTATATTATATTTCACAGGGTTTTATTTCACCGATTTTTACGAAACTTGGCACACACCCTAAGCTTTAATAAAGGCACAAAATTGCTTTAAAAAAAAGGCGTGGCACGCCTATTAAATTTTAGTATAATATTTCATGTGCTTGTACTTAACCAATATTTACGAAACTTGGCACACACCTTGAACTCATAAAAATACACAATCTTGTTTAAAAAAAGGGCGTAGCCACGCCCCATAAAACTTAATACTTCATTTCACGTGCTTTTACTTTATCGATCTGTACGAAACTTGGCACAAACCTTGAACTCTTAAAAATACACAATCTTGTTTTAAAAAAGTAGGCGTAGCCACGCCCCATAAAATTTAATACTATATTTCACGTGTTTTTACTTAATCGATTCTTACGAAACTGGACCATATTTCTAAATAAGCACTAAAAAGCTACAAATAAAACTAAAAAAAAAATATTAAACCGACTTCAAAAATAAGCACTAAAAAGCTACAAATAATATAGATCTAGTTAAATAAAAGATTTTTATATATGTATGTGAAGTTGGTGCCAGTAATGCTGGTACTAAACACATAGGAGCATGTCCGGTAAAAAAACTGTTAGTAATTTTTATGTAATATGTATGTGCTTAGTTACCAATGTTGCTGGCACCAACTTCAAACGGCACTGTAGGTAACATATATAAAAATCTTTTATTTAACTAGATCTATATTATTTGTAGCTTTTTAGTGCTTATTTTTGAAGTCGGTTTAATTTTTTTTTTAAAGTTTTATTTATTTGGCAACTTGTTCACGTAATCTATTTCATCTAAGTCATTATAAGGCAAGTAGTTCTGATGGTAATGTGTAATTTTTTGCTGGGTAATTCTGTTCGACCCCAGTAAAAAATTACACATTACCCTCAGAACTACTTGCCATATAATGACTTACTTTTCTGATTATCAAATTTCATTACTCGCTTACAAATCACATTACCTAAAACTTAAAAAAATTATGTACAAGTTGCTAAATGAGGAGAATCATTTTATTTAGATTAAATAGATTACGTTAACAAGTTGCCAAATAAAATAAAAAGTAAGTACTTCTCAAGAATCGATTATTTTAGTCTCACGCCTTGTTAAAATCATTAAGTTGGTAATCCAGTAAGGAATAGCTTCCACCAAAAATGCTTAATTCCAAACCCGATTACCTATTTTGAAATTTTTTACTGGGACGATTGTATCGTTTTGTCTATGAACGAAAAAAAGCAGCAGCTTTCATTCTTTAAAACAATTATTATTTATTGTCTATGCTAGAAGGTTCGTGTATTTGCTTTATGATTTTGTTCCAAACATTATATCCAACACATATTTTTTCATATATTTTTCAAACTATTGTATAATATTGTAATATAATTTTTATGTTTTAAAATCATGGCAAATATTTTAACTTTTCATTATCAAAGACAACAACCATTTTTGAAGAAAATAATTTAGAGAATTCAAAAGCAAGAACTCAAAAACGTCCTAAATCTTCTTACTGAATTACGGCATTAAATTGAATTGGAACTACACTCACCAAATTACTCAAAAACGAATTTTTATATAAAAACTAAATAATAATAATACTAGATTTGTTTCTATATTCTTAAGTAGAACAAAAATAAGCAAATTAACAAACATGTGTATAGTTAGTAAGGAACAAAACGACAATGGTAAGACTGTTGTAATATATATAGAAGATGGTAATATATATAGAAGATGGTATATATATATAGATGGTAACTTGCGTATACATTACGAAACACATTAGCAAATTGAAATGCAATGAATCAAACCAATTCACATATTCCATTTGCAATAAAGTTACGTATATAAGGCAGACATCTACATCAACTGACACCACACACAGTGGACCAAAACACAGAAGAACGCTGATGAGGAAGGTTTAGTGGCCTTCGAAAACGGCTGGCTGTTCCGTTCAACTATGTGTTGTTGTCAGAATATTTACAACTAACTTTGATGTTATTTGTTCATTAATAATTATCACATGTAATTTGGCTTAAAAAGCGTTACGAACTTTAGCCTATTCAATTCATAAGAATATAGAAATAATACTAGAGGTTTTCTTTGTCTGTAAGTCTAAAGTTAGTTTATGCTGAAACTATACAGTCATAGTCATGACCATATATACACATGTATCCATATATTTACCCAAACACAAAAATATTAGTATGCCTAACAGAATTTCAATAACAATGGAATTGTTTGTTACCTATCGTATAAATTGATAATAATAATAAATATTAATGAATCACAATAAAAATTATACAAAAAAAAGATAGGCAATTCTTAATTGCTCTGATAAAACAGCAAAAAAAAAAACAAAAAGAGTTCTTTAAAAGGTTATTAGACCCTAAGATGAAACTCGTATTATTTCAAATGCGTTACACAGTGATTTGTTCTCACTTTTATGATTTTGTTTATTTCCTTTTAAACACACAAACCGCAGACACCGTGTAGGCGTTGCTACATCTAATGATACAATTTTGATTTGTTGCACTGACTGGTATTTGTATCATGAACAAAGGCAAAATTTATTAAGCGATATAAAGTCAAAAAACATTAAAAACGACAGCTGAATAAGACAATGAATTTGAAGGAAACGACGAAGAAAGAAAAAGAACATGCAAGTATGCATTAAGAAGTGCAATTGCAAAAAAAAAAAAAAAAAAAAACGTTTACTTGTGAAAAATAACACTAGCAGCAAAAACCAACAATTATTATGTATGTTTGTAGTAGTGGCGTAGTTATACATTATTTCTCATGGGGTTGGAGGGGGGGGGGGCTGCGCATTATGACGGGCAAAATTCATGAGTTATATTAAAATAAATAATTACAGGCAAAATTTTAATAATTCTAGGGTGGCTACAACATTAATTCTTGGGTTGGCAATGCACCCCCGCCAATGACCTTTCTACACCTATGGTTTGTAGAAACCGGCGCCATAAATATTTTCAATAGAAAACTAGTGAGAGCGCTGCCTGTAGTATTGACGAATCTTTTAAACCCTATAGCACACTAGAAAACAAATTCTTTTTACCCGACTGTGCAACGCAAAAAAGGGCATTGTGTTTATCAGTATAGATAGACTATAGGGTATAGGGTTTTCCAATAAGGGCTTGACAACTATTTTTTTCGGAAATTCACGTCACGTGAAATGGTCCATCGGCTTCAATTCTTGAGTCAGTTTGATCTTGTATAGGTGTAAAGGCTCAGTTACCCGACGGTAATGTAATGTAAATATAACTTTCCTACGCTGATCGATATTTTTATATGAGAGGTAGGTTACGTTACATTACATCTCTATAACCATTTGCATTACTTTTCACATAACAATATCGATCAGCTGTTTCCTACTGTTGCTGTTACTTTACATTACAGTCGGGTAACTGAGCCTTAAACCAAGATCTTTACGCAAAGTTCGCTATAAAGTGGTCTTGGCGATGCCCAGTTCTTCAAAACGCCGCGGAATCGACTGATTTCAATCATTTGCTACGAACGTGCGAACGGCAGAGATATTTTCGTCAGTTCGACCAACCCGTTGTCTCACTGACACGGCAGCATCACACAATGAATATGTAGACTAAAATTTTTGCACTAAACTTTTTATTGCTTGTCTACTAGGGCAAGAATAACGATCGACAATTAGAGTTATCTTTCTTAAGGTTGCAGTCAAGAATTTCGGTAGTACATTTCTATAATTTGCATTCGTTGTTCGTTCGTGTACCATGATGGAAATGTTCAGCTTACTGAAAAAACGAAAGTAACAGTTGGATGATCAGTGAAATAGTGCGTTCACAAATTAATTTCAAAGTTGTCAAGTACCTTTTTGAAAACCCGATATGTATGTATACATGTATGTAAAGGGTGTTTTTTTAGAGGTATAGAACTTCGAATTGAAATAAAACACAAGAAAATCGTTTTAATGTCCATCAATTTGGCTTTATTGGAAGGATAATTTTATGCCATTAATGTTTAAATATGATTTCGGGCATGTGGCCGCCGCGGCTGGCTCGAATAAAGCCAATTCTACAGGTCCAATTTTCAACCACTTTTTCGAGCATATGGGGCCGTATGTTGGCAATAACGCCACGAATGTTGGCTTCCAAGTCCCCTAACGTTTCTAGTTTGTTGGCGTAGACGAGCGACTTCACATATCCCCAAAGAAAATAATCCAATGGTGTCAAATCACACGATCTTGGTGGCCAATTGACAGGTCCATTCCGCGAAATTATGCGCTCATCGAATGTTTCCTTCAATAAATCGATTGTGACGTGCGCTGTGTGGCATGTAGCGCCGTCTTGTTGGAACCACAACTCATCCACATTCAAAATCTTCAAAATCTTCCATAAAGTTGATGGACAAAGCTTCAATTGCTGTGCACGATGGCGAATCGATTCATTCGGGTCCTCTTCAACACTTTGCTCTACAGCGGCAATTGTTTCTTCGGTGCGCACTGTTCGACGTCTCTGCGGATGCGTATTATCACATAGAGTAAACGTAGTGCGAAAACGATCCATGGTTAACCGAATTAA
Organism: Tachina lurida; assembly: GCA_944452675.1. NCBI lineage: Eukaryota > Metazoa > Arthropoda > Insecta > Diptera > Tachinidae > Tachina > Tachina lurida. The sequence goes on along the minus strand of OX101753.1, from coordinate 127,722,467 downwards.
TTGCTCTGATGGACGATTATGTCGACCATAAAATGGACGGAGCTTGCGGTAAACTTCGCAAACTGAACCATTATTTTCGAAATAAATTTGCACGATTTGCAAGCGTTGTTCTTTTGTCAACCTGTTCATGATGAAATGGCAAACCAAACTAAATATTAATCACTTGACAGCTGACAAAATGGCCGCCAGTTAAAAAAGTGATGCCAACTTAAAGTTCTATACCTCAATAAAAAACACCCTTTATGTATGTATGTGTGTGTGTGTTCCTTTGCGCGTAGACCGATTTTGATGGTTCTAACGTCAATCGATTTCTTTTAATGCCGGGAGTATCACTAAAGATATGTCAGTTGCTAAAATTCAAGATGGCGACCAACAGATCTCATTTTGTAAACACGAAAAAAATTAAAAATCGGTGAACTATATCAAAATGGATATCATTGGAAATCATATTCAGGTTTCTCTTATGATTTTTTATTTCGAATGACCATTTAGTATATTTAACGGCTCAAAGGGGATCGCAGTCGGGTTTTTTGATTTTTTTGTATAAATACTTGCTTAACACGTTTTTAATACACATAAAATATCCTGTTGGTTAATCTAACAGATTTTAGTAGTCAAGCCTTTTAGTTACAGTATTTTGTTCTGGAATTACATCAGCCAAACTTTGTTAGGTTAAGGTAACCAATCCGGATTTGTTTATTTATTTTAAGTGAATTTTGTTGTTCGAATTCAGATAGATCAACTATTTTTCTCTGGTATTAATTATTAAAAAACTAGATTTTTTTTTAGTTAAATCAACTGAGCCAAATTGTTAGAGTCAACCATGTTGGCTGACGTTGCATTTCGAATTTTTTCTAAAGCCAAGCCTATAACTTTAAATTTTTATTTTTGCAATCTATCTATATGTATGTACATTAGGGAGATAACTTTTTAACAATTTTTTAAAATATCTAAATTGGCATAGCACAGTCCGATAGAGCATAAAAACTATAACGGAACGTATATTTATTTTTTCGCTAAGGTCAAAAAAGTTCACACACCAACCGCGATAGAGTTTTGCAAATTTTAAATTATCTTTTTTATTAAGAAAAATTAATAATATGTTTATTTAAAACAAAAAATAAATCGAAAACACCGTATAAAATTATAAAAATTCAGTATTGCATTACGAAGGCCTCGAAATAATTTTAGTCTGTGTAAAATAATTGTTTTTGTTAGTTCAAGTCCGTGATTTAAGTGTTACAAAATGTCTTTCTTTAGCTTAGAAGGCCCAATGGTACCATGCCAAAAAATTGGTTATACCCCTAATGTACACTCAGAGAAAAAACAGCCTAAAATCAATAAAAACCATATTGAATTAATAAGAAACATTATCGAAAGTCTAGTCATGTTGAAATTTCTTATTTCAGTATGGAAAAATATTATTTTACAGTATTATTTTATTAATTTTATTTATTTTTAAGTACCTCAATATACATTTTATATTATATTGAAAACTATTAAATTAATGTTACGCGTTCTTATTTGAAGTTGCAGCTTTCCCATCTTTGTGATACAAGAGTTTCTTGCCACTTCTGAGAATTTACAAATTCTGAGTTGGCCCTCTTTGTAAAAATAAGTTGCAAAGTAAGTCAGCACGATATACATTTTTAAAATGTTATATATATATAAGTTCTTTCCATATAAATTTTATACTCAAGTCGTCCGTCAGTGTTGTAGAAATAGGGGGTTAGTTTTTTTTTAATTAAAAGTATTGAAGTTTAAATGACACAAATAAATTTTTCATTAATTTTTTAATCAATTAAAAGTGTTGATTGTAGAAATATTTTTTCTATCGGGCCTGTTCTGAAAATCACAGAGATTTTAAATCACGTGATTTCTAATATTGTGATTTCAAAAGTAAACTATTAATAGCTGACTTGATAGTGGTTTTTTATTGTATTTTAAGTTTTTGTCATTTATCGGGCCTGTTCTGAAAATCACAGTGATTTCAAATCACGGTGATTTCAAAAACAAACTATTAATAGCTGACTGGTTAGCGGTTTTTTTTTATGTATTTTAAGTTTTTGCCATATATAATGAAGTATCTTCTTCCAACTTCCAACGCTATAAATCGTGCACTTTACAAAATAAAAATTATTAGGCTTTCATTAATTTTTCTAAATCACCGTGATTTGACATCTAGTGATTTGCAGAACAAGCTCGTATAATAGTACATTTTCTCTCATCTTCCAATGCTTTTAATTGTACACTTTACAAAAGCAATGATTTAGCTTTCATTCCCCCCTGTTCTGAAAATCACGGTGATTTCAAATCACGTGATTTCAAAAGTAAACTATTAATAGCTACCTTGGTAATGAGATTTTATTGCGTTTTAAGTTTTTTTCATTTATAATAGTATATTTTCTTCCAACTTCCAAAGGTATAAAACGTAAAATTTACAAAAGCAATGATTTAGCTTTCATTAATTTTTAGAAATCACCATGATTTGGCATGTCGTGATTTGCAGAACAGGCCCGATTAATTTTTTTTAAATCACCGTGATTTGACGTGCAGTGATTTGCGGAACAGGCCCGTATAATAGTACATTTTCTTCCAACTTCCAACGCTATTAATTGTGCACTTTACAAAAGCAATAATTTAGCTTTCATTAATTTTTTTATATCAACCGTGATTTGACATGTAGTGATTTGCAGAACAGGCCCGTATAATAGTACATTTTCTTCCAACTTCCAAATATATTAAATGTACACTTTACAAAAGCAATGATTTAGCTTTCATTAATTTTTTTTAAATAACCGTGATTTGACATGTAGTGATTTGCGGAACAGGCCCGTATAATAGTACATTTTCTTCCAACTTCCAACGCTATAAATTGTACACTTTACAAAAGCAATGATTTAGCTTTCATTATATTTTTTTTTAAATCACCGTGATTTAACATGTAGTGATTTGCGGAACAGGCCCGTATAATAGTACATTTTCTTCCAACTTCCAACGCTATAAATTGTACACTTTATAAAAGCAATGATTTAGCTTTCATTATATTTTTTTTTAAATCACCGTGATTTGACGTGCAGTGATTTGCGGAACAGGCCCGTATAATAATACATTTTCTTCCAACTTCCAACGCTATTAATAGTGCACTTTACAAAAGCAATGATTTAGCTTTCATTAATTTTTTTAAATCACCGTGATTTGCCATGTAGTAATTTGCAGAACAGGCCCGTATAATAGTACATTTTCTTTCAACTTCCAATGATATTAATTGTGCACTTTACAAAAGCAATGATTTAGCTTTCATTAATTTTTTTTTATATCACCGTGATTTGTCATGTAGTGATTTGCGGAACAGGCCCGTATAAAGTACATTTTCTTCCAACTTCCAATGATATTAATTGTGCACTTTACAAAATAAAAATGATTAAGCTTTCATTAATTTTTTTAAGTCACCGTGATTTGACATCTAGTGATTTGCAGAACAGGCTCGTATAATAGTACATTTTCTTTCAACTTCCAACGCTATAATTTGTACACTTTGCAAAAGCAATGATTTAGCTTTCATTATATATTTTTTAAATCACCGTGATTTGACATCTAGTGATTTGCAGATCAGGCTCGTATAATAGTACATTTTCTTTCAACTTCCAACGCTATAGATTGTACACTTTACAAAAGCAATGATTTAGCTTTCATTATATTTTTTTTAAATCACCGTGATTTGACATGTAGTGATTTGCGGAACAGGCCCGTATAATAGTACATTTTCTTCCAACTTCCAACGCTATTAATTGTGCACTTTACAAAAGCAATGATTTAGCTTTCATTAATTTTTTTAAATCACCGTGATTTGACATGTAGTGATTTGCAGAACAGGCTCGTATAATAGTACATTTTCTTTCAGCTTCCAACGCTATAAATTGTACACTTTACAAAAGCAATGATTTAGCTTTCATTATATTTTTTTAAATCACCGTGATTTGACATGTAGTGATTTGCGGAACAGGCCCGTATAATAGTACATTTTCTTCCAACTTCCAACGCTATAAATTGTACACTTTACAAAAGCAATGATTTAGCTTTCATTAATTTTTTTTAAATCACCGTGATTTGACGTGCAGTGATTTGCGGAACAGGCCCGTATAATAGTACATTTTCTTCCAACTTCCAACGCTATTAATTGTGCACTTTACAAAAGCAATGATTTAGCTTTCATTAATTTTTTTTAAATCATCGTGATTTGACATGTAGTGATTTGCGGAACAGGCCCGTATAATAGTACATTTCTTCCAACTTCCAACGCTATTAATTGTGCACTTTACAAAAGCAATGATTTAGCTTTCATTAATTTTTTTTTAATCACCATGATTTGACATGTAGTGATTTGCGGAACAGGCCCGTATAATAATACATTTTCTTCCAACTTCCAACGCTATTAAAAGTGCACTTTACAAAAGCAATGATTTAGCTTTCATTAATTTTTTTTTAAATCACCGTGATTTGTCATGTAGTGATTTGCGGAACAGGCCCGTATAATAGTAGATTTTCTTTCAACTTCCAACGCTATAAATTGTACACTTTACAAAAGCAATGATTTAGCTTTCATTAATTTTTTTTAAATCACCGTGATTTGACGTGCAGTGATTTGTGGAACAGGCCCGTATAATAGTACATTTTCTTCCAGCTTCCAACGCTATTAATTGTGCACTTTACAAAAGCAATGATTTAGCTTTTATTAATTATTTTTTAAATCATCGTGATTTGACATGTAGTGATTTGCGGAACAGGCCCGTATAATAGTACATTTCTTCCAACTTCCAACGCTATTAATTGTGCACTTTACAAAAGCAATGATTTAGCTTTCATTAATTTTTTTTTAATCACCATGATTTGACATGTAGTGATTTGCGGAACAGGCCCGTATAATAATACATTTTCTTCCAACTTCCAACGCTATTAATAGTGCACTTTACAAAAGCAATGATTTAGCTTTCATTAATTTTTTTTTAAAATCACCGTGATTTGTCATGTAGTGATTTGCGGAACAGGCCCGTATAATAGTAGATTTTCTTTCAACTTCCAACGCTATAAATTGTACACTTTACAAAAGCAATGATTCAGCTTTTATTAATTTTTTTTAAAATCACCGTGATTTGACATGTAGTGATTTGCGGAACAGGCCCGTATGTAGAATTGTTACAATTCACAATTTAATTAACCATGGACTTTAAATTATTTTACACTATAAACAACTAATAATGCTGCTTAGAGAATATGTAGGGTACACGATAATAAAAAATATATATAAATTTTAAACTAAAACTCACACTACCTTCCCACTCAGAATTTTAATCTGCAATTGTCGTACTTTATTATGAGGTTGTTTACTTCTGTTTATTTATTTTGCACTTAAGTATTTATTTCTTTTTTTCTTCTTATATTTATCTTGTTTGTATTGATTTTGAATGGTTAATTATGAATGCAAGAATTTATTTCATATCTAAAATTTTTTATATAATTTTTTGCAGCCACTAATTGCAAGCACTTAAGACATCAAAATCCACAGCATAAGAATTCAATTAAATCTCTTGCTGGAATCTTATTAAATTTCCTGCTTCGTTGTTTAACTCTGTCAACTTTTATAAATTAATTATTTCCGTTTTTTTTTTGTTATCAATCAGTTAAGGGTTTTATCAATGAGACATTGTCAATGAAAGCATTACTCGTATCATCATTCATTCATTAAATTTTAAACTTTTATAACTTTGCACGGCACTAAAAATTCGATTGGTTTAATATGAGTAAAAAAGAATTCCCATGAAATTAAAATTTAAGAAAACAATTTCACTTCTTCCAGTCTTTAGATTTTGATCGACAATAAAATTTTTAATCGCACCGCGGAGAAAAAATATTTATTTTTCACTTGTTGCACGTCTTTATTGCACCGAATGTAAACAACAACAAACTTTTGCTACCCAGTACCCAGTACGAGTACCACTTGATATCTTCGCTTGTGAAGCTTTATTTTTTTTTATTTATTTTATTTTCTTTTTTTTTCGTTATTGTACTTTGTTTTGTTGATGTTTTTTCCCCCCATTAATGCCCATGGGATTGCGGCTAAATGGCAGAACTCTGATATGGACATGTGTACGAGACATCCAAATAAAACAAACTTTACACTAGACAAGCCATAGAAAATAGAAAAATAAATAAAAAAATGTATTTGAAAATAAAAAAAACAACAACAAGAAGCAGACACACACAACAGGTCGTCATCTTTTAACATTAGCGCAACATTAGCAAACAGCAACAACTACACATCAAATAGTTTGAATTTTAAGGTGGCCATATTTCGTCTTCTCAGAATTAGTTTAACCCATACGCCACAAAGTTGGAGTGGAGATTAAAAAAACAAAGAAAGTTTACATAAAGTTTTCCCAAAATATAACCGATGGTTTTATTTTGTATTTGCACCACTGCTTTCGATACATAATTTGAAGAAAAATGTAGGTTAGGAAGGATGGTGCTATGCCGCACCTCCACTCGAAAAGCCAATTGGGTCCATTGTGATATAATTGAAGAAAAATGTAAATTTTTGTGAACTTGCATGAATAAAGTTAGAAGTTAATATTATTTTATTGTATTTTGTGCCGCATACGCAATTTTCTTTCAAAAATTAGCTTTTTGTGCTCCATACGTATACTTAACTGCCCATAATTGAGAATTTTGTTGTTTTGTTTATTTATAAGTCAATCGTTTAATGCCGACCAAGAAGCCGTTGCCTTAATATTTTTCACTATTGATCCGCTTACACACTTATGCCAGCCATACACTACACAAGTTCAGTGCTCAAGTCTTTCACTGCGTGAACTAAGCTGTTGACACACACTATACAAGTAAACTGTTCTGTTTTTATTTTAAAGCTAGAAGTGAAGAAGACAACATGTGCAAATACTAATCTATCATTATTATTAGTTGCTGAGGCAATAGAAAAAAGAAACAAAACGAACAAAGAAAGAAAATCGCGTATGGTGTAAAAGCTACACGAATCGTCAAAAATTAGAACGGAAAAACTGAGAAACTGAGCGTTTGCAACATACACTCCTCAAGATTACTGTACAGTTTTCAAACTTGAGCAAATATCAAAATCAGTTCACTGCGTAAATAGCACAACCACCCCTATACACTATACAAACGCACTGTACAGTGCCAGACTTGTGCACAAGAAAAACAAGTAATTCAAGTGTATTTAATATAAAGAATGAAATTAAATGATTGCTGTTACACTCCAACATGCATAATTAAGGTTTATTTTATTATATTTTAGTGTTAAATAAGTTTATATTAAAACATGCAATCGACGGCTGCGTCTGGGTGATGATCGTTTCGCTTAACAGTGGCCGTTGAATTTTTCTTATGGCACCTTCTTTGTTTTCATTATTCATTTCTTATAGAAATGAAGCAAAACAAGTACTTTGTACTTTACTTTGTACGTTTTTGTATGAAGAATTTGACGCAATCGGCAAACAGTGGCGTGTATAGCAAAACAATACTTATTGAATCTAAAAATGGTGGATATGCAGCAAAATGAATGCTTAATATCTCAGAAACCATAATAAATTGAGTGAAACACGTTTTTGATTCAGAAAGATTTTATTCAAAATATACATATTTCATACCTAATTCATTTTTTTTAAGAATGGTCGTTAGAGCAAAACTATTCTGGGTCACCGATTTGTTAAATTAGTAAATGCAGTTTTGCTGCTTTTAAGTTTTTCTTAAGTCGGATTAGCTTATTAACTTTTTTCTTTTGCTTAGCATACCGCATTGCAGTGTTTAGTTTAGTTTTTTTTCCCGGAAGGCTTACCTTCTCTAACCTTCTATCGTCTTTTGAGCTGAGGGGACGCTGCACCAGGTACTTAGCAAAACTAGCTCCTTTAATACACGTTATATCAAACAAACACCCTTTTGGGGAATATTGGTTTGACCAGAAATTAAACAAATATTGTGATTAAACAAATATTTTTTTCGACCATATTATCTCTCGCACCATTCGATGCCGATTTTCAAGTTTATATTTAATGGATTTGACAAGGACTTTTGAAGTTATAATATGCAAACATACATACATTGAATTTTCTTTTTATGTTAAAAATTTTGGTTTTTCGCGTTCCCGTACTTTTATTGAGAGAGATTATAATTGGTTCTCATTTTACCGAGCTTTACCCAAAAAGTACAGGAACAGACCGATTGTTATTTTTTTTTGATTATGTGGAGAGTTCTTGTTAAGCGAGGAGTCTCATATTTCTCTTGCCAATCGTTTAGATTGAGTTTAAAATATATGGTTCTTCCAATGGATTTGACTAATTTTGTAATAAGCAAACGCTGAGATTTAAAAAATTTTGTATGTATTTTATTTTTGTAATTTTTAGTTTTCTATCGGCCATGTCATAGAGTTCAACTCCGCTCCGAAACGGAGTTCAATCCACCCCATTTTTGTAGCAGATGTTGTCTAAAAAAGAAAACTTGAATACGAAAACTTGTCAGGTGTGTCCAGGCTGTTGAGGGCGCTGGTACGCTGGGGTATTCTCCGGCTAACGTTGAAATCATGAGGTGGATTGAATACCGTTTCCGAACGGAATTGAACTCTGTAATATGGCCGATAGAAAACTATAAATATAAACAAAATTAGGCCCTAAGCTTTATTTTATATCCAAAGTACGAATATAATAATCAAATTATGTCAAAAATTATTAAGGCCTTATAAAGGGGTTTTAAAACAAATTATCATACAAATTGTTTCTTATTTAGCTTTTACAATTTTTATAAATAAGACTGCTAAAGTATAGACCTTTCAGTTTTTTTTATTAATAGAAAAGCTTTGCGACACCTGATGCATCTTTTGTGCCATAGACATGTAAATTAAATTAAATCAATTAATTTTTTTTTAATTAAATTAAATCAATCTATGAATCTCCTTATGAAAGTCAGCACAGATAATATCATCTGAACACAGAAACTCAGAATGAAAAGTACTCACAAAGAATGTGTGCCGTCGTCTCGTCATCTTACAAGCATAAACGACACAAAGGTGAACAAACTTGGTTACTTTTCCGCATAGGATAGTTCAGTCCAAAGTGACCAGAAAGAAACCAAATAACAAGCCGTAAATTATTCCTGTTGAGGTTCAGGATGCCATTATATATGTATATGTAAATGGCTGCATCAATGCTTTGGCCTGCCTTAAAGCAGAAGAGGACAGTTACATTTTCTTAGCGGTCGAAGTTTCATCTTCATTGATCAGAAATGTTACAGTAGACCGACTCACGCAACAAAACGGCTCTGGGCCCATTAAAGGCGCAGCAGAGGCCGTCTTGGCTAGTTTATCCGCTTCCTCATTCACTCGATGGCCGCTGTGGCCAGGTATGCATTAAATGGACACCTTGTTCTTTATGGAAATCTTTTGTAATGAGTCAAAGCAATCTAAAACTAGCCTGGAAAGGAATTCCTGTGAAAGAAAGGACTTAAGAGCTAACTAACTACCGCAAAAGATAGCTATATGCGCACGTCTAATGCCCCTTTTTAAATTAATGTCAACACATTTGGTGATTCTGTGCATTTCTGCCTAAAGTACCGTAGGCCATTTTCCCATGGGCAAATAGGTTCTTACGTTGGGCCCAACAACTCTAGCATCAACTCCTTCTTCCGTTTTGGATCCATCTGTATACCAACATAAACTTCCGGAGTCCAAAGCGGGGCCATTTTCTTCCCACACTGCCTTTGGTTGAATTGTGACATTGAATCTCCTGTAGAACCTCAGTTCACAGTTTATCCCGTCGCCAGGCATTCCTAGCAGCCCTGAACTGTGGACATTATACTCAGGATCGATGAGTGGCCGTTGCTAACACAACGAGCAGATCTCCCGATACCCATCTTATAAGCGGCCATTGCCGCAGATGATCTAATAAAGATTTGTATGAGTGGTAGTCCAATCGAGGCCTCAATGGCTAAGGTTGGACGTGACCTCATTGCGCCTGTTGCAAGAAGACACGCCAATCTCTGAACTTTACAGAGTTTAGTTGTCGCCACAACCTGACGAGTCTTTTGCCACCAAACAATCTCGCCGTACGTTATGATTGGCCTTTTGTGTAGATCCACATAACCATTTTTGGGCTCATGATTCAGGTGCACTCAGCACAGCTCTTCACCGGGCAGATCGTCCTAGTCGAATTCAAGCTTTATTATTAAAAACAAAACAAAAATTTTTAAGCAAGAAATATTTTTTTGGCTGACCTTTTTTCTGGAATTACCCATATGCAGATTCAACTTGCTTTAAATGTGGATGAATGAATTGCCATTAAAAAGTGCTGATTTCACCGAATTTTTTTGATTTTTTTGATATGTAAAAAAAAAATCTTAAATGCAGAAATCTTTGAATCAAATTGCGCTAGAGCAAATAATAAATGATATTTTTTTTTTTTCACAAAACAAATACCCAAATGACCAAGACTTTCGTTATTGATATCAATTTAGAATATATCTCGAACATTTATCGTGTAAAACTATCGAGAGTGACACTCAAAAATGAATCGAAAAAAGTTCACATGTTGCTCAGTTTTGTCCCAAAAATTATTAGATTTTGAAGTTTCGCTAGCAATATCAAATTTCGATATCGCAAATAGGCAGCGGAAAAAGTAAAAATTATTTTAGTTTTTTAATTTATTTATTTTATTTTACTAATTTAGTTTAATATTGTTAACACCTTAACTTATACGCTGCAGGATTTGAACATGGTACCTCCATTCTAACAGTCCGTCACACATCCACTAGGCTATCGTAGCAAATTTTTTTCTGTTTAATTATTACACATATGTAAGTGTGAGTTCTTATTTTATTTTTTAAATTATAGTGCTGTCATGCTTCGAACTTGCTACCTCTAGACTAACAGGCTGACACACTTCCACGCAGCTACCATCACACATTCGAAAAACTATCGAGAGAAGTTCGAAGTACGGAGCCTTAGCGAACATTCGAATGTTTTTTTTTAGATTTGCGAGCAAATATCGAACAATTTTGTTTCGAAATTTCTTCGCTTTAGTGAACATTCGTTTTTATCGAATCTCAGCTCAAGTGGGTGTATGCTGTCGACCTCTAAACACACATACACTCGGCTACCGTCATACATTCGAAAAACTTTCGAGAGAAGTTCGAAGCTTTAGCGAACATTCGAATGTTTTTTTTAGATTTGCGAACATTCGTTTTTATCGAATCTCAGGTCAAGTGGGTATGTGTGTATGTACATATGTAGATATTTACATGTATACATTTTTTATACGTAATTTGGCAGCATTTCACGTAAAATTTTTAACAGAGTGCCCGGCTTTATTAACTACAACATAATGGAAAAAGAAAATTTTAGTTTGCTTTCACTAGCTGGGTAAACGAGATATTTGTGTGATATTTTTACACAAATACGTGTATGAAGAACGATATATGGATTAATTTTGTATGATTAATTCAAAAATTCTATTTTTCTAGTTATGACATTGTTTGAGTAAATGAGCGATATGTATATATAGGTATTTCTCCGAAAAATTAAAATTTTTTGTCACGTTCGACAGCAATCAAATAACCTTGTATTTCTTAACAATGTGACTAAATTTTTCATAAAATTTTACCTAACGTAGAGCTGCTGACGCCCTACACAAATGTATAAAGAAGTAAAAAAAAAATTTATTCTTCTTTGAAAAAAAAAACAAGCATATTTGCTTGGTGTCGAACGCGACAAAAAGTAGACTTTCCTGGAAAAATACCAATATGTATATTTTTTAATTTATATTTTAACAAGTTTTGTTATGGCCACCTTAAACGTAACGTCATAATCACCTTTCTCTCCCATCACTTTGCAATTAAAAACAAATACAAAAATGGAGAAAAAAAATATATCGAGCCATAACCGCTAAAATAGCTTAAGCGACACATTTTTTGGACTTCGTTTTTTTGACGAAAATCGACTTTTTATGATCGCAAATAATCGATTTTGGTCAAATAATGAAGTTCGAAAATTATGTCGCTTAAGCTATTTTGGCGGTTATGGCACGATATAAATATATGTTTTCACTTACAATTACAACGTACAAAATTTTTAAGCGATGACTTTGGAAAAGCAACTGAAGAAAGCAAATAACGAACAAGTCAGAGAGAAAGAGCGACTGTTGTCAGCTGGGTGACAAGAACAGGAATGGAAAAATTAAGATTTTAGAATGTTACTAAATTCCAACATAGAAAGTGTTATTATTTTATTGCTGATTTACTCAAACAATGTTATAACTCAACAAAACTACTTTGCCAGAAAACGAGTTTAAAGTTTTCAATTTACACAAAATTTAATGGAAAAAGAAAATTTTAGTTTTCTCTCAAGGTTCGAGTGAACAAGATATTTGTATGAAATTTTTACACAATATGAAGAAAGACATGAGGATTAATTCTGCAGCACTAACTAAACAATTCAATTTTTTGAGTTATGACGTTCTTTGAGTAAATGAACAATGTATACATATTCATTAGAATTAGAATTCAAAGTGCAATTTTACACATGTAATTATGTAGGTACCCTATCGGAAATTTGGCTAACTGTAAACTAACTTTAAGCTAACTATTTCGCAACTAGTACTGACTGACACTTGGATTACTTTGCAATGTAATCTCACTGACTATTTTAACATTGCCATGTCCTAGGCGGTAGTCAATTGTCTCACTTTGCACTACTTTCAGCTAACTTAAAGTTGACTTTTTTAAATCACTTGGTAGTCAGTAAAATAAAAAAATTTTTCTGGGGTTCGAACGTTGTGTACTCAACGCTCTAAGTGAGTTGCAAAGTAGCTGAGAATAAATTTGTTGGCTCTCATCAAATTCGATTACGTACTCAACTGAAGAATTAATTTTGATTTTTTTTATCTTTCATCGGGCGCAAATAATATTTTTGGAAATATTTTAAAACATATCATTTATTAACGTGACTTAATACTTTTTTTGGTGCCAGCTTTGGAATTGGAGAAAAAAGATCTTACATTCGGTATTTATAACATAAAATAGGTCTATTTCGAAACCATCTGGTTAACAAAAAACTCCTTTTTAATATATTTTTTTAGTATTACCTTTCAAGTAACTAAAAATATGGAGTTGCTATTTTTAATATTTCTTTTCTATTAATTAAATAATTAATACACTTTTTTCTGCAAAAACCTCAGAAAAATCAACTTTTTTCAAAATTTAAATTTAAATTACGTATAAATTTTCAGTAATTTGCACTTTTGGTAACAACATTTTTTTCTGTAATATGTTCCCTTATCCAAGTCGGACTAGATTTGACTTCTCCATTAGCAGAACAGTGGACCAAGGTTGGAAAAAAACCTAAAATTTATTTCACTAATATTTCCTAAACTGTACATGTACATGTTTCACACTTTTTTGTAAAGAAAAAATCTACTTGCAATAAATCGTTTTTTATCAGATCAAAAACATCAGCTTGGTTGGCATCGCTTTGAATTATCATTAACTCGAAATGGCCCATATTGGGGATTTTTGTGGTATTTGGTCTAAATTCCGACTTAAGCTCAAATGCTATATGAAATTTAATAAACTTACGAACCTTAGCCCGTTCAAATTATAAATATAGAAACAACTCGAGTTGGAATTATAGTTAAAATTAAATAAACTGAAGAAGTATTTCCATTTTTTTTTTCAATATCCCCCACTGTGCGGCGTCATCGATCGACATTTCTTTGCGAAGAAAGACCTTGACCATCAAGCGCTATCAAACAACAGCGGTAACTGAACAAATTAAAGTTTTTTATGTTAGAGAGTTATGAGAGTTTAATGAACATAAAATTTGTTTTAAAATTATTTTTCCTATTTGTGGACTTTGGCATAAATTTAGAATCTGACTAACCCTAACTTATCAATTTTTTTTTTGTAAAAAAGAAGAAGAATATAAGAAGTTTATTTAACAAATTTTGAATTGAAGTATATTAATGAGTTCCTTAAGTAGTAACGAAATTCATATAGACGGTGCTTAACAAAAAAAAAAAATAATTCAAAATTCCTAATTAGAAGCAGATAACTATTGCTCTTAATAACATTTTCATTAATCTTCGAAATTTATTTGCCTGGGGCTTCAGCATTTTCTATATGCATTTTATTCAAATTAGAATGGACTTATGACAATATGTCGAATAATAAATTTATTAAATTCTCATTTATACAATTGTTTAAGTACACGAACACACCTAATATTTAAAATGTTTTTGCTTGAGTGCAACAGCATTTGATATTGTTGTAATAAATCAATGAAGCCGGTTTATTTTGTTGTTTGGTATTCAATACACATGACGATAATACTCGTATTTTGTTATGCTGATATGGATAAAAATAAAATCTGATATGTCTAGCAATTTGCGGTTTAAGTATAAGTTTCCTATGGATGCATTTACACTGGCAACAAATTTTGTTTGCACACGTTTTAATTAATCGTACTCAAAGATATTTTATGAATTAAGAGAATGCACTATTTGATTATGTGCAACTCTACTGAAGCTACTGTGATAGCGGAAAAATTTTTGATTTTCTATTCATAATGTCCCATTGTGAAGCGTCAGGGAGGGAGTACTCCATTTACTTATTTCGATATAAGACTTTATTTTTGTACTTATATACAACATAACAAATGTTAAACGTAATTGTAACAATTTGCAAAAAACAGCTAAAGTATTTTTTTATAAAAATATGGAACCATTTTTTTAGTCCAAATTACCTCTGATTTTTAGGGTTTCGTACACCAAAGGTGAAAAGAAACCCTATTGTTTTCGCTACGCTGTCCGTCTGTCCGTCTGTCCGTCACAGGGTATTTTCTCGAGAACCGTAAGAGCTACGGACCTGAAATTCGGACAGAGTGTGTAGACCCTTGGCCGCTACAACAACAAATGCATGAGAGTTGGAAATTAAAGGGTGTGCCAAAACGAGCAACGAAAAATTTTAAAATCCCATGTAATATACATACAATTGTATGTATATGCACTTGAAATTTGTAAAGTTAGTGTATTTTTATACAGACTACAACAGTTAACACTAAAATTTAAAAAATTTTAATTAGAGGGTGTACCATCAGTTAATGTAATTTTGACTATGTAATTTTGATAACTTGCTGTATCTTGGAAACCGTAAGAGCTAAACTCTTGAAATTTTCAAAACCGGTAAAACAAAAAAATCCCAAAATTATAAAATCGCCAAACCGAAAAAAATCGCCAAACCGAAAAAAAATCGCCAAAATAAAAAAAATCGCCAAAACAAAAAAAAAGCACCAAATTAAAAAATTTCTAAATCGAAAATAAATCGCGAAAAACCGGAAAAATCGCCAAAATTAAAAAATCGCCATAATTAAAAAATCGCCAAAATGAAAAAAATCGCCAAAATGGAAAAAAAAATCGCCAAAATGAAAAAAATCTCCAAAATGAAAAAAAATTGCCAAAATAAAAAAAAAAAATCGCCAAAATTAAAAAAATTGCCAAAACGAGGAAAAAGCGAAAAAAAAACAAAAAAAAAATTATTTCAGCTGAAAAAACTTAAAAAAAAATGCTCAAAGCCCAACGTACGGCACCCGCACGAAAGCCGCACTTTACTGAATTTATTACAAGTTACAAGTCCAGAAAATTTATCTGAAATTTATTCACATATTGAATTTTTTCATACAAACTTTCTAAGCGAGTCTACTGCCTGCTTGGCTTGTGGAAACAGTGAATTACTTGTAGATTTATAAGGCTTTTATGAATCAACAATATTTTTTTATGAATCTCTTCTCATTATTTTCTAAGTACGTGTAAAATCAAATTTTTTACTCGCACTATACAGGGAACTAAAAAATTTGTGTAATTATTTATCTTGATACTTTGCGGTTTTTCTACTAATGGCTTAAATGAAGATACAATCATTTGATACTAATTTATCTTTATGTAAAAAAATTGCGTTCAGATGTGGTATTAAAATTTTTATTAAAGTTATGTAATTCCATGGTTTATTTTTTGTTTATAATTGTGTGTTTAATAATATCTAAGACACCCTCACAAAAATCTCAGTTTTATAGCTATGCTAATTATTTCACGGCACAGGAGATAGGACGAGATTTTTTAACAAAAATAATCGACACTATTACAGTTATAAATTTATTTTTGTTTTGATTTCTTTGAACTTAAAATCACAGTACGAACATAAACGAAACAAATGATTTGATTTTGTTTTGTTTCGTTCTTTGAAATGAGTGAAAAAAAACCAAACAAAAACAATGAGAAGCATTCTTCAATTTGGTTTTGTATCGTTTTTGCACATGATCACAAAGCAGAAAACACAGCCGATCGGCTGTAAGCCGGCTAATAGCCGCTGCCGGCCACAAACAATACGAGTACATGAATTTAATCGTACGCCGCTAGAAATTAAAATAATGGAAAATTAATGGACACGTTTTGAAATATTTGCGGCGAATTTGACATTATCATATAATATAATTTTATTGCATTGTTATTTAACATATTAAGTTTGTTTTATATAGCTAAGCATCATAGCTATAACCGTGTGTCCTAAGACACGCCTCTCTTCTTTTTTTTTAGCATTATTGCTTTTAGGATATATTCTAAAAAATCTTTCCTAGAACGCTTATAATAGTTTGGGTGTAATATATTGTTCGGAGTCCTTCTGATTGTGACTTGGAATGTAAATCCGAAAAGTTTGAAGAAATATATAACTCTTTATTGACTTCATTGATATAATTAATGTAAAGGTTAACCTAGATTCGTAGGAAATGCAAATATAACTCAATTTTTCTCGGTTTGTACAAAATATTTGAAACAGTCTAGCGTTGTTTTCATAATATATGCTCGAGCCATAATTTCCATTCTTGTGCTTATTGGAGGCGCCATAGATTATCGAGGAACGTAGTTGAAGAATTTCCCTTTTTACTTTTTTGTAATTAAATTTTAGATGTATATAAAGTATTTACAATTTGACTTTGTTTCTTTTCCCCTTGTCTGCTCTCTCCTTTTGTTGTTGAATAATTTTTTCTTATTTCTTCCACTGATTCTTCCACCATTTTAATTTTCGTAGCATTTCTACTTTTCCTGCCCTTTTATCTCTAATGCTAAATGCTGGTTCCGTTCGGAAACGGAATTGAATCCACCCCAATATCTAGACCCCTAAGCGGAGTATACCCCACAATACCAGCGCTTCCAACAGTCTGGAAACACCTGACAAATATCCATATTTTAGTTTTCTTTTTTAGACACCATCTCCTACAAAAATGGGGTGGATTGCATTCCGTTTCCGAACGGAATTGAACTCTGTGACATGGCCGATTTTGAACTCTGTGACATGGCCGTATATTTCTCATTTTTTCTTTAATTTTCTATCTTTTTTTCAGTTTCTATTTATTACGTCCATTGAAAATATAGCACTTCACCGCTTTTGTGACGGGCGTGACCAATTATTTTCTATAACTGCAGGGTCACAAAATTGTATAGTAGTATGAATTACGTTGGAAAGTATCAAGTATTTATTATATACAACAGAATCTTTATTCAACTTTTTGAATTTTTACTGTGACAGGTGTGACCGGAAATTTAAATACATATTTCAATTAATCCACAAAACTCTTATTAAAACTTTACAAAAACGAGACTTCAATAAAAATTAAAGAAGATGAAGTTGAAAAATGGTATAAAATACAAACGTAAAATAAAGAACAAACATAAAAAGAAGGAGATCAGAGTGTTTAGTATACATACCCAGCCAACCTGAGTTTCGAAAGTAAACGAATGTTCGCTATAGCCAACAATTCTCGAAACATTCTCGTTAAAAAAAGTTTAGCAACAATAAACAATTTGTTTCTCTCAATTTTTTATATTTTTTTTTGCATGTACAACAAAAGAGAAGTAACTTTTTTTTTTATTTAGAAGCAATGAAATCTATTGCTAATGATATTGCTGAAGTTTCGCTATTGATTCGAGAGCGAAACATTGAAATCGAAAGATTTGCTGCCACAAACTGAGCGACGAGGGAGCTCTAGCAGCACTTTCTCTTGCCGTTTGCGATAGTCCTTCTCGAGTGTTGTGTCCGAGAAATGTTTACGCCACATTCGAGTGCGATATTATTTACGAATGTTTGGTTAGCTTAATGTAAAAAGGGAGTATCTCACTTTTTTTTTCGAAATCACGTTTTTAACGTTTTCTGGGAGACAATGTGTAATTGCATCCTCCTTGAAGATCTTAGTACGCTATAGTTAAAAATCAAGGACTTATGGCCACTTAAAAACTAGTTTTCTGCATGTAAATACTTTAATTTTTCTTCAGTTTTTTGCTTCTCCTATAAAATATCGAAAATTCGAGTTCCGCCATTCTTATATTAAGCCATCGATATGCTCATTTGAAACTGATAAAAATATTGAAGTTTTTATTTATTTTAAATTGTTCATAATTGTCATTCCCTTCAGTTGAACGATTTTTAATTAAAATATGTGGTTTCCATGAATAACAGCCCCATGATCAAAAATCGAATTTTTTTACTAGAGTCAAAAAAGGTGCTTGTTAAAGCTTATTTAAAACAAGATAGAAGTACAGCCATATTTTAAAAAAGTTTCTTAGACATTTTTGAAAAGCATTTAAAATATAAAAATTCGACATCATAAACTCGAAATGAGAAACGAGGCTATCACCGCAGAATTGGTGTGTTTTTTGGTTGCTGTCCTGGTGATATATACTTTCCTTACCTTACCAAGTATCAAAAAAATGGAGTAAGCTACCTTTTGGTATGCTTAAGAAGTTAGAGCTGGAAAGCCATTTTTGCTCAGAGCAGAATATAGCAAAGTAATAAAGCAATTAAATAATTAAATAAAACAAATGTTTAATTAAATCGATGTGGGTTACACCACTTCTGCCCTGGTAGCCACAAAAATATATAACATAGGTTGTTATATAAGTTAATAATTTTTTTCTTTTGTAGGACCGTTCTGCGTTGAATTGCTCACCTATAGACATAACAAGCTCAGAACATAAAGATCTTCTTTCAAAGTTGTAATATATTTCGTTCAAGTTGCTCCCATAATTGAATCAATTAAAAATATTTATTGAATATTATTTTAATATCAATCAAAAAGTTGCTGAAAATAGAAAATTTTAAATATTTTTCCATTAACGAAATTAAATAAGGATTTAATTGAATTGATAATTTTTTCTGTGTATATACTTTATGATTCTCTCTATATGTATATGCCTTCATTCCATCCTAATAGATATATGGTACACAGGCATGTACATATCGTTGGTCCCAAGTAGAAAGGCCCTAACTTGAATAATTGTAACTTTACGGGAGAAGGTAAAAACATGCATAATAGAAACTGTAATATTCACAATGTAACATTTTTTGTAAAACTCCTTGTAAAAGTATTATTTTTTACACTATTCCAACAAATTTTTGTGACGCGTTGTATTTGTGCAAAATGTACTGGAATCGGTGAAAAACTCAATTTTGTTAAAAATACGAGTTAGGGCCTTTCTACTTGAGACTATCGGTATATACATAGAATACCATACTGATGGATACACGCAAAGAAAAGATATGGTTGTAAAATGGTTGAAAAAACATAATTATGTTTTCTGAAACAAATGTGTGGTCGTTGAAAACTAGTTATTGTTATTTTAAACATTAATTTCGTTACGATAAACAGAGTAATGTTTGAATTTAATAATTGAATTATTATATTCATAGAAAGTGCGATATGGTTAGAGTTTAACAATATAGTTTTGTTAAAAATTTATGACTACAATATAATTTGTATTATTGTGTAAAATAAAAGTATACATTTCTATACATACATACATACATTTTCTTTCAAAAATATTAATTTATTTTTATTTCGGACTTACCGCACAGCTGTTTTAAGCAAAAGATTTTCCAATAAATATATGATTAAAAAACAAAATATTATTATTACATAATATAATACTATGGTCGTATTGAACAATATTATTATAATATTAGAACATGGTATGGTAAGTCTCAATTATATTTTAGTCACATCTAACAATAGTGTTGTCTTATTTACAATAATAAGATTAGGTATAACAAAGTTAATTGTTTTTGTAGATAATATTATTATTAACTCAGAAAATAATATTATTTAAACTTTGCTTTTCCGTTGACAATAATATGATTTGACTGCAACCATATAATTCAATCATAGTATGTTGCTGTTTGATTATGGTTACCTCAACAATATTTTTTCTTTGCGTGTACATTTTTGGCACACACTCTTACTTAAATATCTCTAAACGCTAATCACTGCAGAAATATGGGCGTTCATTTGATTTTTAATTTGTATAGTAAGATTTTTTTTTTTTAATTTCCATGCATCAACAGACAACTGACTAATTAAATATTATGCTATTACACTAAAAAAAATAAACAACTGAGATTGAAAAATTTCCCATCTAATACAATATAAATTTTTTATACTTTAAGGGCCCTTTTCACAATGTACAATTATATAATTATATAATTTTATTGAGGTATAGAACTTTAAGTTGGCATCACTTTTTTAACTGGCGGCCATTTTGTCAGCTGTCAAGTGATTAATATTTAGTTTGGTTTGCCATTTCATCATGAACAGGTTGACAAAAGAACAACGCTTGCAAATCGTGCAAATTTATTTCGAAAATAATGGTTCAGTTCGCGAAGTTTACCGCAAGCTCCGTCCATTTTATGGTCGACATAATCGTCCATCAGAGCAATTAATTCGGTTAACCATGGATAATTTTCGCACTACGTTTACTCTATGTGATAATACGCATCCGCAGAGACGTCGAACAGTGCGCACCGAAGAAACAATTGCCGCTGTAGAGCAAAGTGTTGAAGAGGACCCGAATGAATCGATTCGCCACCGTGCACAGCAATTGAAGCTTTGTCCATCAACTTTATGGAAGATTTTGAAGATTTTGAATGTGGATGAGTTGTGGTTCCAAAAAGACGGCGCTACATGCCACACAGTGCACGTCACAATCGATTTATTGAAGGAAACATTCGATGAGCGCATAATTTCGCGGAATGGACCTGTCAATTGGCCACCAAGATCGTGTGATTTGACACCATTGGATTATTTTCTTTGGGGATATGTGAAGTCGCTCGTCTACGCCAACAAACCAGAAACGTTAGGGGACTTGGAAGCCAACATTCGTGGCGCTATTGCCAACATACGGCCCCATATGTTCGAAAAAGTGGTTGAAAATTGGACCTGTAGAATTGGCTTTATTCGAGCCAGCCGCGGCGGCCACATGCCCGAAATCATATTTAAACATTAATGGCATAAAATTATCCTTCCAATAAAGCCAAATTGATGGACATTAAAACGACTTTCTTGTGTTTTATTTCAATTCAAAGTTCTATACCTCTAAAAAACACAAACAACCATTTCAAACAACCATTTCATTGCGAACTTTCATTGAAAAGTGCAATAAATGTAACATTTTCCCTAGAAAAGATTGTTGATTTAATATTAAAAATGAAGAATCAAAGTTATTTCAAGTTAAAACAACTTGATTTTTATACTAAAATAATACGAATTAAGAATCGAATTTGACATTTCATCAAATATTTTTATTTGTTTAAAATAAATATCAATGCCATTAGGAACGGCTTCACTGGGTGGGCTGCATCCGAAATATTCTGTTCACATCTCCTCCACGTTAGATGACCAGGCCCTGAAATCACTTGAGCGAATTTTTTAATGTGGCATGAGCTGTCTAGCTCGTAGTACCGTCCTGTCGTTGGTGTCTATATCCTCTGATTTTGGTTGATAATCATCGAAAAATAGCACCGCAAAATTAATGAAGTGCTCGAAACCTTGCCCGAAGAGAACAATTTTATCATTTGCACGTGTTTTAAACTTTACATCCTTTCATGGTGACTTAGCTAACCGGTTTGAATACATGACAACCAATTCAGTAGCATATTTTATTAAGATAATGCTGCGTTATTTCTCCCATCCTATTTCATGGGAGTAGCGAGAGTCCCATAAATTTAAACACAAACTTCAATTCACATATTTAATTCAGAGAACTGTAGCAAGAAGCTAATCATCCGACACCGATCCAGTAGAATATTCCATAAACGAAATCATGTAATCCAGGGAGAGAGATAGAGAGAGATAGAGCATGTTCTCTGCCCCTTACAAACCTACTTCCATTCAAGGTTGTCAGATTTTTTCAACCTATTTCGCCAAATTGATTTTAGAAATAGCCAAAAGTTGCCAAAATCAATTTTATATAGTTTTTTTAATATATATATTTTATAATAAATTTTTTTTATATAATACTTTTTTCGATAAAATTAAAAAAAATAATAGTATAAAAATGTTGCAGAAAATCACCAAAAGTTTAATTAAAATCGAAAAAATTATTTCTTGTAAATTTTTATCATTCAAATTCAACACGCATTAATTACTTTAATTAATATAAGAAAATCATCAAAATTAAATTCCTGCCTGTTCTTTAAAAACGCTCGATTTAGAAAAATTAATGCCACTAATAGCGAATTTTTTCAAACTTTATTGTAGTTTTCTATTTTTTAGATCATGAAATCTGAAATTAGTTTAGTATGTATGATATAAAACGCGTGAATGGGGCTATTATTTATTATTGGAAGACGAGAAATATACTCGAATTTAGTTTACAGAACATGACCAATTGTTTTAATTTCCTTGCAGACGAGTTTTTGTTGGGCTTATTTTTGAAACTTCTGCTTCAACAATCTAACTTTCAGAATTACAAAAAAAATTTTTAAGTTCAATTTATGGCCAGAAAAAGCGCCATGTCGCCAAATCAAAAATTTAGACGACAAAAACAGTTGAACAATCGCCAAGTTTGGCAAGAAATTGCCATATCTGAAAACCTTGCTCCCATTCACCGACAATTCGTGTATTTACTAACCCAGCAAACATTATTGCCTTTCAGAAGCGTATTTGTAATTTGTAATTGAATTTTTATGTTCTAGATGAGCCAATACATTCAGCTTCCAACGGTAGTATGTACTTTCCACAAGCATTTTTCGAAGCTTTTGCTATAAAGTAAGCAATGCATTGCTTCCCTCAGTTGTTAGTGCTTCCAAATCAGATATTTTTTTTTTGCTGGGAATGCATGTATGACGTACGTGATGTATTAGTAGAACAGTAAAGGGTATATAAGATTCGGTACAGCCGAATATAGCTCTCTTATTTGTTTTTTTTTATCTCACGGCACTGTGATAGAGATCGACCGAAGGCGTTTTTTTTTGGCCGAAGCCGAAGCCGAACTTCGGCTAAAATCCTAAACTTCGGCCAAAACCGAAGCCGAAGCCGAATGTTTTAAATTTTAAAAATTTAGGCCGATTAATCGGTCGAACTCTACACTGTGAGCCTTTTTTTATGGAATGAGCAATTGTCTAGTTAAAGGAAAAAAAATGAGTCCTTTTCTCTTTTTCTTTTCTAACTTCTTTCATTATTCCTATTGTGCGTGTATTCGAAATACGAATATTCAATCGCAATAAAATCCAACATTGCAAAGTTATTAAAGGGTGGTTAAATTTTAAGGGACCGATGTTGATTTTGAATAAAACACAAATTATTTAGGAAATTATTGTCATTTCTTTTTATTATGATAATATGGTATGATTCAATTGTGTATGGAACAAAATATCCGAATTTTCGATGATGCTGAGGCATAATTGAGGTTCTATGCCGTTAATGTGCCGAATTATGTAATCCTTTAGCTCTTGAATTGTTGCTGGCTTATCGACGTACAACTTTTCTTTCAAATAACCCTAATATGGTCTTAAACGTGTTTAAGCCAAGTGTTTTAAAAAACTAAATACAACCGTTCACATTACATTTGAGATGTTTAAGGTTGACGTTTCGTGAGTAAATTATTGTATTTGCAAAAATTACGAACAATTATGCTTTTTGATTGGTTTATTATTTTCAAAAAACAAATGTTTTTGTAAATAATTAATTTTTTAACTAATTACTTGTTTAACAAATAATTTTTCACGTGACGTCATTTAATAGCATCACAAAGTTGTCAGCGCTATCAAAAAATGGACTGAACATACTCCATTTACGTGTTTGACGAAGTGTTTAAATTTAAAACACCGTTTTTGAGATGTTTAACAAAACAAGTCAATGTATGGTAAAACATCTCAAAATCGTCGTGTTTAAGCTCTTAAATACGAATCAGGCGATAAATACGTTTAAAAATATAAGTGTGAGCATAGTATAAAGAAAGAAGTCCAACGGTGTCAAATCACATGATCTTGGCGGCCAATTAATATCGCCGTCACGTGAGATAGCACGGCCATTGATTTTTCGCGCAAAAGAGCCATTGTTTCCTTTAGCTGTGTAGCAAGTGGCACCGTCCTGTTGAAACCACATATCGTTCACATCCATATCTTCCGATTCGGGCCATAAAAAGTTCGTTATCATCTCACGATAGCGAACACCATTCACAGTAACTGCCTGATCGGCCTCATTTTGGAAAAAATATGGCCCGATGATGCCGCCAGCCCATAAACCGCACCAAACAGTCACTCTTTGTGGGTGAATTTGTTTTTCGACAATGATGAATTTCTTCGAAAATTTTCATACTACGTCTGGGGGCAAATCACGACATTCGATAAGACTCGTAATTTAAAAATATTTCCATGTAAACTCTATTGAAATATATTTAAATTACGGTTCTTATCGAATGCCGTGATTTCCCCGATTGTGTATCTTTCCATGGTTCGAATTAAGTTAGTCTGAAATTGAGAAATGTTAAATGAAATGCAGAAAAAACTTGACGTTTAGGTGTGGTTCACATTCAACATCGGCCCTTAAAATTTAACCATCCTTTAGTATTTATTAAATTTTGTGTGGATACGCCGGTATTTATAAACGATTGTTGCATTTAATGTTGGCCTGACATGAGAATTTTATATCAGAGAACCGGTTTACAAAATGCCTCAAATTTAACAATCGTTCATGAATACCGGCAGAAACCTTTTAATAAGATTACAAATTCCAAAATAAAATTTAAGAGATGGCTCTGCTTTTTAGGGTTCCGTACACCAAAGGTGAAAAGGAACCCTATTGTTTTCGCTACGCTGTCCGTCTGTCCGTCATAGACTATTTCCTAGAGAGCCGTAGGAGCTACGCACCTGAAATTTGGACACTCTGACTTTTGGCCGCTACAACAACAAATGCATGAGAGATAAAAACTAAAGGGTGTTCCAAAACGAGCAACGAAAAATGTTAAAATCCCATGTAATATACATACAATTGTATGTATATGCACTTGAACTTTGTAAAGTTAGTGTATTTTTATACAGACTACAACAATTAACACTAACATTTAAAAAAAATTTATATTAAAGGGTGTTCCATCAGTTAATACAATTTTGACTATGAAATTTTAACAACTTGCTGTATCTTGGAAACCGTAAGAATCAAACTCGTGAAATTTTCAAAAACGGTAAGACAAAAAAAAATCCAAAATTATAAAATCGCCAAACCGAAAAAAAATCGCCAAAAACAAAAAAAAAATCGCCAAAACGAAAAAAAGAACCAAATTAAAAAAATTTCTAAAACGAAAATAAATCGCAAAAAACTGGAAAAATCGCCAAAATGAAAAAAATCACCAAAATGAAAATAGTCACCAAAATGAAAAAATCGCAAAAATGAAAAAAAATCGCCAAAATGCAGAAAAACGCAAAAAACTGTAAAAATCGCCAAAACGAGAAAAAAGCGAAAAACAAATAAAAAATTATTTCAGCTGAAAAAATGTCAAAAACGTAAAAAACGCCAAAATTAAAAAAAAAATGCTTAAAGGCCAACGTACGGTGCCCTTCGTGCTCGAGTCAGCCGCATTTTACTGAATTTATTTTACCACTGCACACCTTCCTTCAATATATCAAAAAATTCCTAGACTGAGAAAAGGTATTGCTAAAAATAGTTCCGACTTTATGAATCTATTTATGTATCGCAATTATTTTGCTTGCAATTTAAGGAAATTTTCCTAAATTTTAGCAAACAGATTTTCTTCAGTGTACATGCGTCACTTATCTTATCTTGAAGCAAAACTATGCATTCGTTAAATACCCAATTGAAATAGTTTTTATTTATTTTTTTTAAATTTTTTTTTCGCATACTCATGGCAAAACATTTCTTACCAAAAATAGTTTTATATACTTATTAGAAATGCTTGCCATTGCCTTAATCGAATTTTAATTGTAGACTTTGCAATTTATCAATTGCGTTAATTGTGTTGTCCATCTGCTGGTCTGTCTGTCTGTAAATATATACGATACTGTGAGTCAATGTCTAAATTTATTTTTGTTTGCTTGCTTTAAGAATGAGTGTGTTGAAAAAAATAACAACTTTCATTTTTATTAGACTTGCAGTAGTGAATGCATTGAAATTGTTTGAAAAAAAAACATATAATAATAAAAGTGAAAATAATATGAATTGTTGCCTGATAAGGAAGGAAACTGCTAGCAGATGTTATAACTTATGTCAATGGCTTTGTTAGACTAATAGTTATCTCAATCGGCCTTTACACAGCAGAAATGTTATGAAATATGTCGTATTAATAGCATATAAGGGAATAGAGATCATCAAAATATAATTAAGGGTGTGTTCGTAAATGCATCACTGCCCTGCATCATACGAGCAAACTTTAATTTAAAATGCAATATAATTTCGCTGATAATGTTTTTTAGTAGTAACCATGTTTGAAGTCCATATTTGACATTTATTTGCGCGTAATCTACTTCAGTGAGGCAGGTTAGGACATTTAAAATTCCATTTGCAGCGCAGTGATGAGTTTACGAACACAACCTAAGTAATTGATTGCATCTAATGATTCAATTAGTTCAAGTATAAAATTGTTTTAATCAATTATTAGATTAATTGATATTGAATTAACTTGCAATTATTTCTTTGATACATATACGGCACGCTTGCACTGGTTGCCGGAATAGCTTTAGAGGAGTCTAGGGAATGTATATGGTTGCATAAAAAAGGACACTTCTAGTTGGTTCACTAAAACAACTTTTATTAATTAATTTATTTGTTTTAAAAATTTTCTCTAACGGTTGACCTTCTACGTGACGATATGAGAGTAACTGGACAGTTGAAGGAAATGATAACTCCTTGCAAATGCCCTGCCATGAAGTAGAATATCTTTGAGGGATTAATAGCCCTTTTCGAAGCATCTTGATGAAACAGAGCCATCTGCCGTAACCACCTATTAATGCCCTAATTCTGTTCGACGAATGTATCGTCTTGTCTATGGACGAAAAAAAGAAGCAGTTTTGATTCTTTAAAACAAATATAATTTATTGTCTATGCTAGAAGGTTCGTGTATTTGCTTTGTAATTTTGTTCTAAACATTATATCCAACGCATATTTTTTCATATATTTTTCAAACTGTTGTATAATACTTTAATTGAATTTTTATGTTTTAAAAACATGGCAATAATATTTATATTTTTCATTATCAAAGACAACAACCATTTTTGAAGAAAATAATTTAGAGACTTCAAAGACAAGAACTCAGAAGCATTTTCAAACAAAAACGTCCTAAATCTTCTTACTGAATTAGGGCATAAGAATTTTCGTCTTTTATTCACTGCAAAGCACAAAACAAACAGAAAGCAAACGTCTACTTCTAATTATTTTCGTACCCTGCATACAGTACTATATCAATAATGACACATTTGTATATAAAATAATTTATGTATGTAAATATTTTTTAATTTAATAAATATATTTTTTTTTATTTATTACAGTTACACACATATCTCAACTTTTGTAAATAAAAATTAAGGTAAGTGAATAACAAAACTAGAAAAAATTATTTAAACAATTATATTTTACGCTATTAAGCAATGCTTTTAATAATAAATAAAATCAAAGTTTGCATTTTATGTAGCCATTAAAAGGTATGGTTATTTCCCTAATGTCGAACGTGACCGTCGTACACTTTTAAAGTGAACAAATTGAAAATGAAATGGCTTATTATCTTAACAAATAAATAAAAGCTTTAGCTCTAAATTAGCCCTATAATTGGTGATAAGTTCGATTTTGAGCATTTTTACGTTTTCAATATAATTACAAAATACCTAGGCATTCGCACGTGACAAAAACAGAAGCTGGGGTTCTACTGTGTAATTCGAAAGGAAAGAAAATGCTTTCGAATTTAATTCCGTATAACATGTTAATTCAAAAACATTTTCTTTCGTTTCAAATTACAGAGCAGACTCCTCCCTGTTATTGCAGCCAATGATTAAAACATTGATTTGTGCAAAACTTGAAGCAATATTTTATGTGACTAATTTTACAATGTTGTCAGTTTAAAACGGTTAATGTGACTAATTTTACAATATTGTCACTTTAAAATGGTTTTTATATTGACACAAAATGATTTATATATTTTTTTAATAAAGTTCTAATCACAGTCGCACGTGACATGGCTCACGTGACATTATTTCTATCATGATATATTTTTATTTCTGTTTCCCTTTTTACGATAAATTTGCTTATTTATCTCGTTAAACATTTTTCTTTTCAAATTATCCGAAGTATTCAACGTATTTATTTTCGTATAATAACAACAAATTTAACCAAAAATATTTAATATGATTAAATTGGTATGAGTAAAACACTAAAACGCATTCAAATGAAAATAGTATTAGGAGTATAAAACACAATTGAAGCACAGCCGCGAATAACGTTGTAAAAGACAATTTTTAAAAACCCAGTTTTTTCACAGATTACCATTAATATAACTCTCTTGCGTTGCTCAAACATCAAACCATCCAAAATTATGCATCTGATCGCCGTCAAAATACAATTACAATCAGTCAGTCAGTGGAAAACATTGTAAGTAACTAATAAATCATGCAAACAAAATTGTCGAAAATAATTGATAAATGTAGCAGAGATACAAAAAGAAAAGATAATGCTAGTTATCATTATTTTCAATACGCTAAAAAATTTAAACGAAAAAAAGCAATCTTGCCTTAAAATACGTTTTTTGGGTCTCCTGCAAAATTATTATTTTGTCACTTAAAACGTTATTCGCGGCTAACCTTCAATTGTATATCATAATAAGCAGTTCTAGCCACTTTTATTTGTTGACCATATCAGTAAAAGAAACCCAACTGTTCTATCCCATTGTTTCTGGCTCAAAATTTTCGATTCTATTTGACCAATATCAAATAGACTGGCATGTAATGATTGCTTAGATTGTTCTTTATATTTGTTTCTTACATTATTCCGCGGTTCGATATACCATTACTTGAATTATTGTAAAATTCTTGCGCTACATTTAAATTTTGCCAAGATGAGCATCAGAAGTTGTATTTTCAATTACAAAAGTACTTATCGTTAAAAAATAGTGAAGTAGGCATATATTAACTTTAAACAAATTATAAATCTTAATGTTTCAAGCCATTGGAAGTCATTTGATACAATAAAAATGCGTTTTAACTGAAACAAATGAACGAGTGCATCAATTCTGCATGTCCTGAAAATCCTTGAAGGATATAAAAACGGTAAAACCTAAACATTGGTTATAGTTTCATACGATATTGAGACCATATATTCCAAATATTATGAAAAAATTGCCAGTAGTTTAGCATCAGGTCTGGAAGGGCTATATCTGGAGTGCTTCTGACTTCTTTCCATTTTTCGTCTATATTATATACCACGGAATATTTGTCGAGCTTCTGCTGACACTATTTCTTATGTGTGCGGTCATACCGCCTTTCCCCTTCAATGATTTTATGATTTTTTCTCTGCACCATTTGCAACATCCTCTAACTTACGATGTTGCATGCGACCACCTTTATGTATGTATCATGATCACAAATATATATATATATATATATATATATATATATATATATATATATATATATATATATATATATGTATATATATATTTAAGAAAGGTTTTTTTTATATTTTAATTGTATCACAGATCTCTGTTTGTACTGAATATTTGATGATGATTTTCGTAGCACTGATAACAATTGTTGTTTTCAATGTCGCACGTGACATAGAAATATTTGTGTGATTTTGCAAAGCAAAAATTTACAATTATTTGCAATGGAATAGTTTCTTATGCATTATTTTTTGACCATTTGTACTCTCAGAAAAGTTTTAGGGAGCAAAAGTCGCTGGATATTGTCCTTCGGCAAGCAAGTTTATCAAACAAAATGAGAAAAATAATATCCAAAGGAAAAAATTGTGATTTTGTGACTGTGCATTCCAATATCTGGATAGGAGTTGTTAATAAATATAAAATGTTGTTCGATTAGTTAAATTAGATTGTTTCGGCCTTTTGTCCATTGTAAATTTTTATTTGGGGCTAGGGCATGCGTAGAAGTTATTTTTTAAAATGTAAAAAAGCAAATTCCTTGTCACATGCGACTTATGCTTGGAATTTTTATCCAAATTATATGTGAATTATATGTTTTATGCTTATCCAATGATTTTTTAAATATTTATTTACAACAAATTAATTGAACAGAACAAAAAGTATAAATAATCTTATAACATCAAATTGCTCTATAGGGAATTTCCACAGGAATGTCAACTTTTTGTAGCGTGCGACACCAAGCAAATATGCTTGTTTTTTCAAAGAAAACGAAATTATTTTTTTACTTCTTTATATATTTGTGCAGGCCGTCAGCAGCTCTACGTTAGGTAAAATTTTAAGAAAAATTGAGTCACGTTGTTAAGAAATACAAGATTAATTGCTTGCTGTCGCACGCGACAAAAAATTGGAATTTTTTTCGGAGAAATGCCCTTATATAAAATAACCGCAAATTGCTATACACATATATAAAATATTATAAAATTTCCAGTTCCTATTTTCAAGGTCGGTTAATTTTATATTAGAAATTTTATATTAGAAATTTTTTTAATGTTAACTTTTTAACTATTTTAGTGACTTCATATTTTAATCAATCAAATAATTTAATTGAAATTATTATCATACTTTATGAACCAGTGGCTGCCGCTGGTATAAATTGGCTTCACAATGAAATGTGGTTTTCCTTTAACAGCGGTTGGCCGCAAATATGTGGACAACAAAATATTTATAGTCAAAGATCTCCTTATAGTGTTTTCACACTGACTTGGTTTTAATAAAAGTTGGTTTTAATGTTAAAACCAACTGTTAAAACCTGGTTTTACCATGCAAATTGTTTTTGTTAAATCCAACTTAAAACCGTTTCTGAATTGGTTTTATTTTGGTTTTATGAAATGAAACCCTGTTTTCGCTGTGTTAAATTTAGTGCTGCCAAGTTAAAATGGCCGGCAGCAGCTGATAATGTTTATGCCAGTGAATAACAAGAGATGTCGCTTGAAAGATTTTCAACTTAAAAATGGATGCAGCAGCAACAATAAGTAAAAAATTATGGAAAAATAAGAGTTCTTTGAAAGAAAAACAACAAAAATATTTTCATTGCCCTCTGGAAAGTGAAAATAAACAATATGACATATCGATCCACCAATAAAAAAGTTGTATTTTGTGATTTATTTGTACATTTTTTTATATATAATAACTTCATTTCCAAGCGCTTCTTCACTTTGTATTACTAGTTCCATAATTTTAAAATATTTATTTACAAAATATAAAATAATTTCCATTTTAGAGCGCATTGTAAAGTTTCTTAGTTTTTCATACAAACAAAACAGTTGTTGTACAGTTTGTCAAATAAGTTTTATAAAAAGCAGAAAAAATACAACAACAAACACACGCATTTCTGCAGGAGATTTATTTTATTTTGAGCAAAGTTATTAGACAGTCTGTGAGTTAAAACCTGAATTTAACAAACTTGCAGTGTGAATGCAAAATCAGCTGTTTATGGTTTTAACGTTAAAACCAGGTTTTAACTTGCAGTGTGAAAACAGTCATAATATTTAATAAAAAATTTGAAATCTCTGCGACTTTTGTTTTAAGTGCCAAAGCATCTCCTTGCTAAATTTAGACTCTACTGCCACCAACTAAATATTTTATTTACATTCTTAAAACACAAACATATTTACATACGCGGTGTTACTAAATAAAACTAATTTTTTGGGACTTTGGTGGACAAATATATTTTTTTATCTAAGTATTTGTTGAAAGTTATAGAAACTGTTATTTTATTTTGTTTTTTATAATATTTAAATTTTGCAGCAATTGTTGCTCCCAATTTATTTATTCAAAATTTACTATTTCATTTATTTTAAAAGCGCAAAATTAATGAAATATATTTAAATAATTTAATTTAAATTAAATCAGAAGTTCTAAGGATGCTTATTGTTAAAGAATATTTTAATGTAATAGCAAAGAATACTTTTATTTTACGTTTTTGAAATATATAGTCCCGGTCCAGACTTGCAATATTTGTTGCAGCTTTTCTGGAACATGTGTGAGGATATTGAAATAGAAATATACACTTTTTGTATTCCTCTCTCGCTCTTTATCATTGCAAAATAAAAAGTTGCTACCACAAAAATCGGAAGTATGGAACGGGACATACTATTAATTTTGTTCTATATTTTTTATGAAAGTAATAAATATATAACAATTTTTTGAAATGCAACAAAACAAAAGTTCAAATAAGTGATTAAGATTTGCCGAAGATATAATAAGCAAAAATATTTCCATATCGAGCCATAACCGCCAAAAAAGCTTAACCGACACATGTTTATGGACCTCGTTCTTTTAACGAAAATCCATTATTAACGATCGCTAATAGTCGGTTTTGGTCAAAGAATTAAGTTTGAAAATTATGTCGCTTAAGCTATATTGGCGGTTATGGCACGATATGCGATAAACAAACCAGCCAATCTTTAAATAAAAATTTTAAAAATATTAAAAATTTCTTAAAATTTTCAATATTTTGTTTTAAACACTATTAGTTTTATTTAGGAAAGAAAATAAGATTCAAGACAAAAGAAAAAATTTCCTTGCAACTAATTTCATGAAAAAAGCTTAATGTAAATTAGGCAAAACTTTAAGCATCAGCTATGAAACAGTGTTATGGAAAGAACAACGAAGTTAACATCGTGGTATTCTAGCCGTGAATAATTGAACATTATGTGTTGAAAAGTTCTTAATATTAGAATTGAGCAAATAAAGCATTCTGCATTGTTAAGAATTCAACAGTGTTGACTTTTTCTAAAATTTTCGAGATGTTAAAGAGGTTTGTAAGCACAAAGCTACTTTGTCTCTAGATATTTGACCATCTCCTATTATTTATGATATGTAGGAATAACAAATGTAAAATGTTACCACAATATGTTATTTTATTCAATTATTTCAATGAAAGTGTTTTGGTATGCTGCTTACTTTGAGGAACTTGTAACCTTAACACGGGCAAGGTGTGGTCAATTCCACATACACAAATAATTGAATGGGCGTCAAGTTGTCACATACAATAACTTGTTTGTATCTATATAATTGCTAAACAGCTGTGTGTCAGTCTGTTGTTAATTCTTTATATCTGTCGGTCAGTTTGTTTTCGATGGCAAAAAAATAAATAAATAATAATATACATATAATTAAACAATTTCTTGCAATCTGCTGTGCAAATGAGGTAGCAGAAAGTATATTTATTTATGTGGTTTGAAGTAATTATAAGCAAAAAAAAATAAAAAATGTGGTTATGACCACTATTAAATATTTAAGAAAACATATCTGTAACAAAAATTTATTCAAGCGTTTGCTAAGTTGATACTAAATGGAGCTACAAGTTAAGTCTACAATGATATTCAAATTTAATTGAAAAAATCTTCAAAGTGCGAAAATAAGCAGAGGGAAACGTTTGCCTTTGTTTAGTTATTTCGCCGTGAATAACGCTGCAGCCTTACGTTCCATAAATCGTTTTCAATTTCATCACATATACTGTTTGTCAAAATTTCTTGAACTTGATAGCTGTTGCACAAATTAATAGTGAATTTCATTTGTTAACGCCACCGACGAAGAAACAATTCAAATTTGTAGCTTCAATCAGCCGTGACCAGCCGTTCAAATTGAAAATTAAATTGCCATATAAATGGAGGGGTGCATTTGAAAGCAATCTAGTTTTTAAATTAAAAAGTTTGAGCTATTGAAAATTGAATGGAATTGAAAGGCAAAAATTGAACGTGTGGCCCCAAGAAAAAAAAGAAAAGCAATTAGATCAGTTGATAAACTATATCAGGTTTTAGATACATCCGTTTTTCTTGAAGCAGTTCTCTTCAATTCTCTTTTAAAACTGCTCGTTTGCCTTCACACAAAGAGTTTCTTGTTAAATTTTCCCATTTGTTTTAATGCAGCGAATGCAATAACATAAGAGAATTGAAGTAAATTTTCGTACAAGCAAGTCCGTACCCCTCTTCTTGCTTCTTTCCGCAATTCTGAGCTTGTGGCAGGGACTTGCTTCAAGAAAACCTGCAGTGTCTAAAACATGACAATGGTTTGTATTCCTCAATGAGCTCCAGTGTTGCCAGAAAATGTTTTCTTTTTAATTTTCCAGACCTGGAACCATATTTTTGTTTTTTTTTTATTTTCAAAACCAATTTAATTCTTTCTGGAATACCAAATATGTTTAACTAATGTCGAGTACATATCTTGTATATCTTGTGTTATTATTTTGTGGTGTCATTTTCAAAATGTGTACAACACCGTTCACATTTTATGTTTTTATATGGAAAGCAATGCCGCACAACGACAAATATCGGAAATGACAAACGTTGCCACTAACTAGTACACACTATTGCGATGTCACAAAATGCCTTGGTGTGTACTCCGCATAATAAGGAAATCAAATTCTTTATGTTTTGGTCCACTGTGTGGGGTGTCAACAAAACAATTCGCATATTCCATTTGCACTGAAAAGCTGAATATATAAACCAGAAACCTACATTATCTGATGTCCACACACAGTGGACCAAAAACAAAGAACGTTGATGATGAAGGTGCAGTGACCTTCGACAACAGCTCCGTTGTTCCGTTCTAGTAGTGTTCGTTAGAATATTTACAATTACCTTTGGTGTAAATTGTGCATTAATAATTATCACATGTAATTTGGCTTACAGAATGAAACGAACTTTAGCCCAACCATATTATAAATACAAAAACTACTTTCTTTTACTTTTGTATAGTGAAAAAAGAAGTTTTCCAACCCTGGAAACGTATTCTTAATTTTTTTCTAATTTTTATATCAATATATTTTATTAAAAATATAAAATACATGGGTTTAACTAATAAAGAAAAGAAATAGTTTTAACTAGTTACTATTATATACCAGAGAAAATTTTAACATTTCCAACCCTGGAACCGTATTTTTGACTTTACTGATTGCCCATACCAACATATTTCTTTCTACAATATCAAGATAAGATTTCCAACCCTGGAATTGGCTTTATAATTTTACTAATTTTCAATACCAGTCAGACTTTATTTTTCAAAAATAACAAATATATTTATTTAATAAAGAACAAAAATATATAAATTTAGTTACCTTAAATGCGAAAAAAAATTAAATTATGTTATTGATTTTGCTAATTTTCAATACCAGACTTTATTTTCCAAATACAAAAAATATGTTTTATTAATAGAAAAAATAAATTATATAAATTTAGTTACCCTTAATGTGACAAAAATTAGATTTCCCAGCCCTGGAATTATGTAATTGATTTTGCTAATTTTCAATACCAGACTTTATTTTCCAAATACAAAAAATATGTTTTATTAATAGAAAAAATAAATTATATAAATTTAGTTACCTTTAATGGGGAAAAAATTAAATTTCCCAGCCCTGGAATCATGTTTTTGATTTTTGCTAATTTTTAGTACCAGACTTTATTTTCCAAATACAAAAAATATGTTTTATTAATAGAGAAAATAAATTATATAAATTTAGTTACTTTTAATAGGAAAAAAATTAAAATGCCCAGCCCTGGAATTATGTTATTGATTTTTGCTAATTTTCAATACCAATCTATTAAGGAGTATTTCTGACTCCTCATCCCTGGAAACGTATTCTTAAATTTTTATATCAATATATTTTATTAAAAATATAAAATACATGGGTTTAACTGATAAAGAAAATAAATATTTTTAACTAGTTAGGTTGGGTTTGGTTCCAACCCTGGAACGGTTTTTTTTATTTTACTGATTTTCAATACCAATATATTTTTTTCTACAATATAAAATATGTTTAAATAATACGTAACATTTTTGGTTATTTACTTTTACTAATCAAAAAAAGTTTAAGCTTTCCAACCCTGGAATTGTCTTTATAATTTTACTAATTTTCAATACCAGCCAGACTTTATTTTTCAAAAATAACAAATATGTTTATTTAATAAAGAACAAAAATATATAAATTTAGTTACCTTAAATGCGAAGAAAAAATTTAATTTCCCAGCCCTGGAATAATGTTATTGATTTTGCTAATTTTCAATACCAATCTATTTTAGAGTATTTCTGACTCATCAGCCAAAGTCTCTAGCTCTTTTTGGGGGAGGAGGCTATGCGGTTAAGAATCTAGAATATATAATACATATCGTCACATTAAATGTAAACGGACGTAACAACACAAAAATTCGAAATCGAGTTTTTGATTGATTAAGGTTCATTTTATCAAACTACATGTTCTCGCAAATACTTGGACGTCTGAAGGACGACTTTATTAAAGAAATTCAAACGGACGTATTTACACGAAATTTTCATTTTATTTTCACACACTGATTGAAATGGCGATGCGATTAATAATAAATTGATATAATTTGGATAATTAGCAATTGCATGCAATGTGATATTTCCAGATCTTAGAATTTCCTTAAAATTTCTTTAATATAAAATATGTATTTTAATTTTCATTGATTTCGAAAAATGTGTAATATCAATATTTGGCTGCTGTAGCAAACCAGTTCATAAATCTAAACTAAAATTGAAGTCAGTGTAGCGCTACTTTAAGCCACTGTTGCAGAAGTTCAAGCACATCATGGAAAACTGGATGCCATTAAAGGTAAGTGTATGAATTAGTTGCGAATATGAGTACAAGAATGTAATGCAGTGTTGTGGAATGATATTAAATGTAAATATTCACTCGTAGATACATACATATAGAGGTGCAAAGGTGATTACACTTGAACAATTTCTTTGAATACATGCGATACATCAATAAATTTATCTTAAATATAAACTATTATATTATATTGTTTCGTATAATCTAAAAAATTTCACCAAAATAGTAATGAGTGAATAATTGTTGTTCGAATAACAAAACTGTACTCGTTGAATATAAACATTTATTCGAAAAAATCAGGCTATACAATAATTCTTTAACTGACAACATATTTTCTTGCAGTGTATACGATTTGTTCTGGCTGCTGGTGATCTCGATTAAGTCTTGCTTTCTGTGATGGTTATTAGACTTGTTCTCATAATGACAGGTTTATTAACGATTGTTTGTTATATTAAAACGTTTTAAACAAGAATCTTTTGATCTAAATGTATTTATTGCTGCTAAGAATCATGTATTTCGAAATAAAACCACAACTTGTGCTTTTTCCTTGAGCTGAGGGTTGTTTGAGAATTTTCTTGTTCACTTTATAAATTATAAATTTTTATTGGATAAACTGTTAATAGTTCTTATATAATTTATTCTGAAAAGAAATATAAATTAATTTGCCACCTAATGAGTGCATAATTTTTGTATAATGTTGGTGTTGAGTTTTGATATAAAAATAAGGGTTTAAAACGATTTAACTCAGAATAGAACTTCAGTTCAAAGCATTAACACACATTATAATTATCTACGATCTCTAGTTACACCTCTAGCACAATGAAAGTAAGTAATTTATATAAATTAATTCAATTTAAATATATTAATTTAAAATTATTTTTATAGTTCGCTATTGTTACCTTGTTCACTTTGGCCCTAGCCTTGGGTGTTCAGTCATCTGTGATTCCTTGGGGCAATGTGATCACTGAAATTGCCGGCGGCCCTCTTTCCTACACAGCCGTTTCATCACCAGTAGTATCGGCCTGGCCAGGCACTGTTGTTGTTGGCCATTCACCAGTGGTTGCTCCAGTTATAGCTGCTGGTCCCGCCAGTTATGTTGCCAAGACTCGTGGTGCTGTTCATGCTGCTCCTTTGGAGGGACATATTAATTCTGTGGCCAACCTCAATGTCGCTCCCGCCCCTGGTACCTGGTAAAAAACGTTTCCCGCCTCTGCATTAAACTGAATAGCAAGAAAAAGCTGTTCGCTTTAATTTTGCTCTTTTCCCTTAAGTAGAGGAGTAACAACACTACTTAATTTTTTCCTTTCTGCACTTAAAGTTCAAAGTTCTTTTCTAATTTTGCATTCTGGAGTCTGTCTGCTTCTTCACTGTTCTATCAATTCTATTTCTTTCTTAATAAAACAAGTACTTTGAAAAAAGTAAAAGTAACATTTTTTAATTATTTATTTTGTACATGGGTCTTTACAATGCGTTGCTCCTTAGAGGGGAAAATACTTATACTTAGGGTGGTTGAAACTATATGGATCAATATTGTGCCTTTTTGGATTACAAGAATTGTAAAATAGGAAAAATTAAAAAAAATACGCGGATTATAAAAATTTTTCACTTTTTATTTTCTATGAACATTTATATGATTTTTTTTCAATAAGGAAATCCTATTAATATCATAGAGAAAACCTTTTTGAAAAAATCAAGAAGAAATCTTGTAGTTTTTATGAGGTTATCTTATTGATTTTTTCAATAAAAAAAAAATAAAAAGTTGCGTCTTTATTCTATATATATTCTATACCATATACATATGTATGTAGTATACTATAGATGTTATTTATTTATACATACATACACATTAGGATATATTCTTAACTAACTTACTCACCCAGTATTGAACCAGCAAACTTCAACCTGATATATGCTAACAAGCAGCCTGAATAACCATTGAAATTATTGTGCATACATTCTTATACAAAAATGAAAAAGATCATGAAAAATATTGTCTATATGCCTACTTATAGATATGAAATAACAAGACATCTCATAAAATCAAGAAGATTTCCTTATTAAAAAAATCAATAAGATACTTTACACATAATCATGTAGGAACCTACTAAAATCAAATAGAAAAACCTTATGGAAAAAAGCAATAAGGCAACACAATAAAATCAATAAGAAAACCATTTTAAAAAAAATCAAGAAGGCAACCTAATAAAATCAATAAGAAATCCCTATAGCTTACAATTTATAAGAAAACCTAATAGAATCAAGAAGTTTTTCTCTATGGATTGTTTTTTTAGTGCCAAAATAACGGAAATTGAGTAAAAAAAATTTGAATAATAAGATTTCTTCTTGATTTTATGTGGTTTTTTTCTTGATAAAATTAATAACAATAAGGAATCTGTATGAAAAAATCTTCGCTTCTTTCTGCTGGGATACCCCTTAGCCTAAAAACGTTTCATAGAGAAAATCTTATTGATTCTGTGAGGCAGTTTTTTCTCTGTGTGC
The DNA here is from genome assembly GCA_944452675.1 of Tachina lurida. Classification (NCBI taxonomy): domain Eukaryota; kingdom Metazoa; phylum Arthropoda; class Insecta; order Diptera; family Tachinidae; genus Tachina; species Tachina lurida. The sequence continues at coordinate 127,682,849 of OX101753.1, read as the reverse complement.
CCACCCCACAATTAAAAGTTACATGTTATTATTTATTTTGGTATTACTCATAAAAATCACCAGACATAATGCCCCCCATAAAAAAAATGTATAACTACACCAATGTATAACTTTAAACGATACAGCAAGTCTTGTGAATTGAGCAAATTATTTTAATAAAAAACCTAGAAATATAATTCTAATTCGTGAAAAAATATACCTATTTATGCATATCGCTCCTTTATTGCAAAAGGCAGATAACTCAAAAAATCTAGTTTCCTAGAAAACAAATTTTAAGTTTGCAATTTACAAGTTAAAATATATTCTCTTTTTAAAATATGCATCTAAAAGCATTTTATATGAGATTGTTACATAAACTTAATTATAATGTAACTATTTTTTGTTAACAGCAAAAACTAATTTTTTGAGATATGTCTATGTTGCAATAAAAGAGCGAAATGTATGTAAATCAGAGAACAGCAATGAGTAGTAGAAAAGTGAGTAGATTTGAATCATTACTTATAATTTCTTGTACTTATACGCACTCATACTTATTACAAAGTTGTCTATGAATCATATTCAGTCGAAAGTTTGAAGTGCGCATCGAACTCATACTTAGCAACATTTATGACTTTGTTGATTTCGACTTTCCTTAACTCAGTGCCTATGGACGATGCAAAATAAGTTCTCATATGAACATTAAAGTTCTCATTATGAGGTTATGTGTTTATCTGTTGCTTTTTTTTGGCGGGAACTGAAAAACAACCCTATTTATTACTATTGTATATAGACTTGTGTCCAACAGCTCTTTTTGAACTAGTTTGAGAGCGTTTGAATCAAAAGTTGTTTCAAACCCATTTAATTTACATTGATGTTTTTGAGCGGACTTGTGTCCAACTGAACGAACTAGTTCAAAATGAACTGTTGGACAGAAGTCTAATTGTATACTACTTGCTAACTGTTTAATGACTAAACTTTTAAATCAGTAACCCGCAAGCCATAGCACAATTGTACAGATGAAAATCATATACATGCTTATGCTCTTTCATTTAGTCGTCACTGAGCAAGCGACGAATGAAGTTGTGCACGCATGTATTAATTTTTTCCTGGTTTTTGTTTAGTTTCTTTGAGCACACGGAACGAAATTTAAATTCAAATTTAATAAATTTCTACAGCAAAAAAATAATTATTAAGCTAAGAAATATTTTGTGATAAAAAATGTTTTTAGCACTATGCAATGCATTTTATGCTATGAAACACTTAAAAATAATAAGGAAGAAATTTTAAAAAGACATTTTAATAGCTTTCACAGCGCTGCGAATAAATTTAATTGGGAATTTGTAAACTACATTGTTGAATGGACTATTATTTTTTACTTTTTACTTAAGTTTTTATTTAATTTGCTTATTTACAAAAAATATTCAAACAATGAATAACGACGGCATGTATCTTAAATTGCAAAACTGTTTTCTTGAAGTGTAAATATATTTTACTCTCATTTTTCTCACCACTACAAACATATTTTATTTTGCGGGACACTGTTTTAAATAAACATACATACATGCATGAGCTGAGTGAGCTGAATCAATGTGAGTAGTATAAGTATTTTCCTGAAATTAGAAATGAAATTGGTGTGATTTATGAGTGTGAGTGTAGTATGACTATGATGTCGACGTCGCATTCATATTTATTTTTAAACCTTACTTATGAATCAATGTAGACGTGAGTATGCGTTAGTCAGAGTAGTTGAGTTTAAATGATGTCTACTCAATTTTATGAGTCAGTATGCATAGCAAAAAAAAAAAAAAACGATTCATTGCCGATCACTGATGTACATTAGAGGAAGGGGTTATTACTAGACACCTCAAATGTTTTGGGAGTCCTCATTAAAAATACCGAGCTTTAATATGAGATAGGGTACAACAACTTTTTTCAGTGAGTCGCGCTAATGTACTTATTTTAAATATCACATTGATTCCTTTTAAAATAATCATTTAAAAAGATCTGACAGTCCAGCTCTCTAGCTAGTAGAGGATTCTGATTTTTAATTTTTAATATAAGAACCAGAAGTGAAGGGAAATTTCTTTCACAACATTTTTAATGTTGGTGATGGTTTAAATATCATGGATTCTTAAAATATCCTTAAAAAGGACATATGTATATAGTTTGGGTGTTGTTTTCGTTGATATTTCCAAATAATTTAAATTTTATTTGAATAAAATGTAGAAGGTTTATAATATTCGATCACAAACCTACATGTTAATTGCTTCGGACATAGTCTCAGTTTTTTATTCTCTCTCTCTCCCCCTCTCTCTGTAAATATTTCGCACAGCTTTTATAGAAACCAATGTCGGTATCCGTTTCAAAATGGTGTTGCCGTTCTCTGCGCCGTAAAAAAGTTCAACCATTTTTAAGATTTTTTCTTCAATTTTGAAGTCAGCATATAATAATGCAACGCTATTTATATTGTATGTACATAATTGCTATTCAATATTAAAAAAAAACAAACATATAATTATCTGTGTTGTAATAAACGAGTATCAACTTCAGACGGTTAATGTTTCCGTCAATAGTGAATCGCAGCTACTTATTTCCTCACGGCATAGATTTCGGGCGACATATTTTTCATAACAAGCTGATGTCAGAATATTTGTCAGAAGAAAATAGTAGAGCAGGCTCTAATTGAAATTTTCATGTTTTACAGTGGGAAATTTGACAAGTCATGCGTAAAAAAAATGTCGTCTACGGGGACATAATCTTATAAGATTTTGGAAGCATAAATTCATTCAGCATGGCTCGATAGTACTCGCAATTCATCTTAATGGCAGGCAGTTGCTTGCTCATTTTGAAAGAAATAAAAACAGCAGCAATCGCTAGACATATCTGATGCTCAATTTAGCTGTCTTTGGGTTAAATTCAAAATCAGGGCACACTGTTTGCATTTCAGATTTGTTTACAGAAGTCCAAACGCAGAAAGGGATACTACCATTTCTGGTTTCGATGCCCTTTCTGACTTCATATCGAAGATCCTGGAGAGTTCTCCGAGCAATGAAATCGTTATTGCTGGTGATTTCAATGTTCACAATTCAACATGGCTTCGCCATTCGAGCCGTAAAACTACGGAAGGCCAATATGTTGAGCTGTTCGCAGCGCATAACCACCTAGCGCAACTTTTAAATGAACTAACCCACATTTCGTGTGTTGAAGGGCACCATCAGAATACTCTCACTTCACATCTGATAAGTATGAAGTGAGTGTTAATGAACTTCTCGGTATTTCAGATCACTGTACCATTTCGGCCTCATTTTCGCTCTCAGCACTTCATAACGTTTCACCTGCAGCAGCGAAACGACTAAAATACTTGTACGAAAAGGCTCGTTGGGCTGAGCTGAAGCATTTTTTCGGCATTTTAATTGGAAGCTATGTTTCCTTGATAAACATTATCAGTGCCATGGCCAAAATGGTCGAAAGTACATATAATGAATGAAAGCTTTCAAAAACAAATTCCCATTAAGCCCAGGGAGAAACTGTGGTTTAATCAGGCATGCAAAAATGCAGTCAGATCTAGAGAAGAAGCATTCAGTATTTGGCAAAATAATCAAAACGCGGATATTGATTTGCTACGCAAAAGGGCGAAATCTTCGTGCGCCAAATTACTGAGGCGTGAAAAAGCTCTTTACGAGCAACGCGTCCGTGCTAAAGTTCTTGCTGCTCCTTTTGTTCATTAGTTAAAAGAGTAAACAATAATGTTAGTTCTTCAATTCCCACTCTTTTAAAGGATGACCTGATATTCACCCGGCTGATAAAGCTAACCTACTAGCTGAAATATTTCTAAGTAATTCCTACTTGCCGGAAAGCAATCAACCTCTGCCTGTGCTAGAGAGAGCATCCACTACTATGCCTAAGATATTGTTTCAAGCTCGGACAGTAAAAAAAGTTTTTTCGGAACTCAACATAAACCAGTCTCCCGGGCCGGATGGCATTCCAGCACTGGTCTTGAAGCAGCGTTCCTCGACGCTAGCACGTCCATTAACTAACCTCTTCAGCACATTGTACCATGATGGTAAGTTCCCAGTGTGATGGAAGGTTGCTAATGTTCCCTAAAAAAAGGGAAGCAAATAAACCTGAGAATTATCGCCCAATCACAGTATGTTCTGCATTTTCCAAAGTGATGGAAAATATGATAAATTTCCATCTTGTAAGGTATCTGGAGTTCAACTGCTTACACAACGACCGGCTATGAATTTCATAGAAGCCGGGAGACCTACTTGCTCTCCTCTCAGAGAAATTCTGTAATTCAAGCCACAATTTTGACGAAAGTAAGGTGGTGGCTCCAGATATCTTCAAGGCGTTTGATAGAGTGTGGCATGGTGCAGTTTTTTAAAAATGTATTGCCTTTGGTGTCGGTGATAACTTCTCTCGATTATTATCGAGTTTCTTCAGGGATCGCACTATAAGAGTTGCTATAGATGGGATCTCATCAAATGAGTTCAAGTTAAATTCAGGGGTACCGCAAGGTTCCGTTCTTTCACCAACCCTATTCATTATCTTTCTAAATGACCTTCTATATAAAACTTTCAACACTATCTATTCTTTCGCGAACGACAGCAGCATCTACCATTCATCTTCATTCAGTAATAGACCTAGCCTGCCACAGGTTGAGGCTATGCGACAAACAATGAATGAGACATTAAGCTATGAATTAGCAATGAAATGTGTTCTAATGAAATTAGGGAACTTGTTCCTGAAATCCGAACATTTTTCCACACAACACGTGCTTGTGGTCAATAAATCCCACTACGCATTACAGAGAGATGTCCTTTTTGCTGGCCGATCGTATTGACCGTAAAATGGACGAAGTGCTGTATGAACTTTGCGAACAGATTTATTTTTTCAAAGTAAATTTCCACAATTTGGAAGCGTTGTTTTGGCGTTAAAAGATTCATGATGACTTGCCAAACATTACTGAACCAAAATATCAGCTGACATTATCAGCTGTCAAACTCTAGTTACTGATATCGATAGTTCTCATGCAGCTAAAACAAACACTATTTACTTAATGTGGTTTCAGACTATAATACAAGCATTAATACTTTTGACGAAAATGCCTCCCTGATCTGATTTCTGTTTCAAAAATTTCAAAACACAATAACAACTCAACATATCAGAGTTGCATTTTCCAGAAAAGAATTAATACTTGTATTATAGTCTGAAATGGCCTATACCGACATTTAGGTATTTCTTGGAACTTCATGCTTAGTTGTGTAAACAAATAAACTGAATTTTATATAAAGTTTTAACATTTCTCTTCTTGATCACACAATTAATATTTAACTTGTTATTTTCGATAAATTTTTTTTAATACATTGAAATTTTTTACTGATATTTTCAAACAAAAACGTCTTAAATCTTCTTCCTGAATCGAGGCATTAGATTAAAGTAACAGCAAGTTTTTTTTTGCTTATAAACTATTTTACCCCCAAACCGTAGACAATTTTATAAAAAGCTTGTGAGATAAGCCAGTTACAAATAAGCAATTGTTATTAAAGAAAATTTTATAGTAAAATTTTACTTAACATTTTTCTTGAGTGTATTGAGGGAGTTGCCCGAAAGTGATCTAATTTAATTATTTTCTTACAACAGTTTCTTGCAATAATTTATAATTTTTTTTAATAAATTGAATATTAATGTAAATGCTGGTTTTTTTCTAAGACAAAAAATATATGTATGTATAGATTATTTGTTTGTCCGGCTTGTGTAATTAGCATTTAATTTACTTTTTATTTTCATAACTCACAAAAAAGTATTTGTTAACTATTAAGAGAAGTTACGCATATGCAGTTGACATTGTGAAGAAATTTTCGTATAAAAAGTTTACAGATTTGCTTAAACGAATCAGAATAGAACTCGAGTTCAAACAAGCAACACAAGAGTTAGTTTTCTGTAAACTTTATTAAAACAACAACAAAAAATCAAAATGAAAGTAAGTTTTGTTTATTTAATTAAATAGTTTAAAACCATTACAAAGAACTTGTTATTTATTCATACTGATCTCTAATTTCTTTTGCAGTTCGCTATTGTTACTTTCTGCACTTTGGCCTTGGCTTTGGGCGTTCAATCATCCATTATTCCCTGGGGAGGTGTAGTGACACAAGTTGCTGGTGGTCCTTTGTCACACACAGCCGTTGTGTCACCCGGCTTGCCTTGGCATTCACCTCTTGTTGTGGGCCATCCACCAGCAGCAGTTCATGCCGCCGTCTCTTTACCTGGTGCTATACCCACCGCAATTCACGCTTCTGCTGTTCATGGTATTCATGCTCTTAATGGCGTTCATGGTATTCATGCTCTTAATGGCGTTCATGGTATTCATGGTATTCCCGCAGTTGTTGCTGGACATGCTGGCTATGTTGCCAAGACACGCGGTGCTGTACACACTGCTCCCTTGGACGGCCACATTAACTCGGTAGCCAATGTCAATGTTGCCCCAGCTCCTGGTACTTGGTAAATAATTACTTTTAGTGATGTCAACTAAGTCAGAGAAATTAAATAAAGAAAATAATTTTGTTTCTAAAACAAACAAAAATACCCAAATGTTAAATGATTTCTTTTTAATTGGGAAACATTAAAAAACTATTTGATTTGAGTGTGTGATAAATAACTTTAACTGTAAACAAGTTGACAAAGAGCGTTCAAAGATTAAGCAGGATGTAAATTAAATACGAGATTGTAAAGAAAAGGGGTACAAGTGCTGAAAGAAAATTCTTAGTTATTTATATTAAAAATTGTTTTTGTTCCAGTTGTTAAATCCCTAATTATAAGAGTACAGGTTTTAGCCACTATATTGGTTTAAAATTTTGTTGAGTAAAAATATGAGCTATCTTAACTTTTTTTTGATTCTCAAACACAAAAATATAAGTAATTGTGTAAATTCTAATTCGAGATCCAATGGAGTTAGTTTGCAAAATCTGGAGGGTTATTATGTAATTCGATTCGAAACGAAAACTGTTAGAATTTGTATGTTATTAACAGTGCAATTTGAATACATTAACGTTTGATTCTGATTACATAATAACGCCCTGGGATTGCCGAAATCTACACTAATGATTTTTTGTGTGCGCTATCTCACTGCTTTGTGAGAAACACAAGTAAATGGCGTACCATGAGCATTTCTTTTTCATGGCTACAAATTGACGTTCGTGAACTAGCCTCCACTCTTTAATCAATTTCTCCGTTATACTCTTTCGAATAGCTTACTACTGAGAAGGGGTTCACCATCTTCAATACTGTCGGTCTATCTGAATTATTTAACCCCTTTTTTCACTGTTTTTGTATTACTTTTTGTTATTTAAACTTCGGTGTTATTTAAACATAAATTTCATTAACAAAATAAAAAAAAAATAGAAAAAAATTTGATTTTGCTTTCAAAAATTTGATTTCAATTGAATACCTAAAAACAAATAATAAACAATCAGGCTTATCATAAATAAAATTTCACATGGAAATTTCCGAACGTGTGAACAAGTGGTATCAAAAAACTTCATACGATTGCGAAATATTTTGACAATTTATGAAGAAATTCATTCATAAAGATATGTCTGTTGGGAAAAGTGGAAATTTGTTATAATACAAAATTAAAATCCATGTGAACGGAAAATTTTATTCGGAAATTTTCACATGTGGAATGCATAATAAGGCTGAATAATTTCTGTATAGAAAAAAATTATATACCATTAGTTGTCTTATTATTATGTTTCGATACTTCAGTAGAATTGTGGTATATTTTATAACGGCTCTTTGCTTTTTAAATACCGTTATAATCAAATTTATTAACCTCAAAAACATTTCCCACTTACTGCGTATACATTATATTCAATCAAAATAATTCTATATAACGTATACGTATGCGGGCAAATTCGGCTCGATTATAACAGGAAAAGGAGGCTTTCCGATAATACGCGCTAACATTTTAGAGGTTTTTCTTTTTCTGGGTTGTAGATTGCGATTGTAAGAACTATCCTTTTATTATGATTAATGAGGCGTGTCACAGGAATCGGTCGAAATTGTTTTGATTACGAGTTTTCATTTCGATTGATTTTGCTTTAACTTCTCCAGATTTCGATCGATTTCGTACATTGAGCAAATGTGGAAATTCCATTATTTTAAATTTAAATGTGACAACATTTAACAACACAAAACAAAGCACATAACGCTACCTTAATGTAGAATTTTTTTTTTTTTTTTGTAAATTTCGATAGAATAAAATCTAATGTATCGAAAAATGCAAAAGTTAGGAGGGTCTTTCTGTATTAAGGTAACGATATCACTAATAGATGAGCAAAACAAAATACTAAGGGCACAAATATTTTTTTTTTGAAATTTTAAATAACAAAATTTTAAAATTAATTCAGGAAATGTCTGGAATTGCAGCAACTACTGTTTTGGATGCCCAGAGACGTCAATTCTTTGCTGCAAATTTCCGACAAAGAGGATCCTTTTTCATATAAAAAAGCAGTGTATGTGCTAAGGTGTTATTTATTTTTATTTCTTATACATATACATATAACAATGTATGTAAACACATAAATAATACAAACAAGTTTTAAATAATGCTAGGATCACAACTGGGACGAGTTCGCTGACTACATTCGCTGAAAATTCAGCTCTTATAATTGATAAAGTTGGTTATACCTCTTTTAGACACGCAAAGTTTACTTTGCAAAGTCTTAATTCAGCTGTCTGAAAAACTGAGGGTGGAATACTATCTATTTCTGTCTTTCTCCCAGCTGAATTAAGACCTTGCAAAGAAAACTTTCCATGTCTAAAAGAGTGCAAAGAGAGAGAGAAAATAGTTTTTTCATCGTTCCGTTCCGATTCACACCTTTCAACTTTTGTTGCTCAACTCGTAATTCAGCTGTAAGAAAAAAGAGATATTTGTACTTCCGTCTTCGTCTTTCTTACAGCTGAATTACGAGTTGAGCAACAAAAGTTGAAACGTGTGAACGGGGACTACGAGTAGAAATAAATCTATCTCAGAGTTTGTCACGCACTATGTATTTCGTTCTACGGCGGTGTTGTATTCATTTTCATATGCACAAATATGCACAGTTGTGTTCCTAGCATAAATTGTTGAAAAACATTTACTCCTATTGAAATAAAGCTATTTCAAACAGATTTTTTGAGTTCGATTAAATGTTTTTAAAACCCTTTATAAAGCCTTAATAATTTTTTTATAAATAATGCTATAAACACAATTGGGACGAACGACGAATTTCGTTCACGTTGACGAATTCTTCGATAAGAATTCGCTGAGTAAATTCGTCGTATGAAGCACAATAACGACGAATTTACTCACCGAATTCTGCTGTCATAATTTATAAAGTTGGTGATTGTGTATGCAAAGAGAGAGAGAGAGAAAATTGTTTTTTCGTCGTTCGTCGGCATACAAAATAGAAATAAACCTATCTCAGAGTTCGTCACAAACGACGAATTTCGTTCTACGGTGGTGTTGTGTTCATTTTTATATGCGCAAATGTGTTTTATTTTTTATGACGAAAGTTCGCACCGAAATATTCGTCATTCGTTCCAGTTGTGTTTATAGCATAAGGCTGTAAGTGGTTCATTTCAAATCTAAATTTTTAAAGAAAAATTAATTTTGTTCCTTTTTTTTATAATTTCATCAATGAAATTTATGTTTAAATAACACCGGAGTTTAAATAACAAAAAATAATACAAAAATAGTGAAAAGGGTGGAGGCTAGTTCACGAACGTCAAGTTGTAACCATAAAAAAAATGCTCATGGTAAGCCATTTACTTGTGGATTAATGTTTCTCACAAAGCAGTGAGATAGCGCACACAAAAAATCATTTAGTGTGGATTTCGCAGGTCCCAGATTTTGCAAATTAACTCCATTGTATATCGCATTAGAAATTACATAATTAATTATATTTGTATGTTTGAGAATCAAAGGGATACAAGTGCCCCCCAAAAAAAAAGTTAAGATAGCTCTTATTTTTACTCAACAAAATTTTAAACCAATATAGTGACTAAAACCTGCCTTCTTATAATTAGGGATTTAACAACTGGAACATAAAAATTTTTAATATAAATAACTAAGAATTTTCTTTCAGCACTTGTACCCCTTTGCTTTACAGTGTCGTATTTAATTTACATCCTGCTTAAGCTTTGAACGCTCTTTGTCAACTTGTTTACAGTTAAAGTTATTTATCACACACTCAAATCAAATAGTTTTTTAATGTTTCCCAATTAAAAAGAAATCATTTAACATTTGGGTTATTTTGTTTGTTTTAGAAACAAAATTATTTTCTTTATTTAATTTCTCTGACTTAGTTGACATCACTAAAAGTAATTATTTACCAAGTACCAGGAGCTGGGGCAACATTGACATTGGCTACCGAGTTAATGTGGCCGTCCAAGGGAGCAGTGTGTACGGCACCGCGTGTTTTGGCAACATAGCCAGCATGTCCAGCAACAACTGCGGGAATACCATGAACGCCATTAAGAGCATGAATACCATGAACGCCATTAAGAGCATGAATACCATGAATACCATGAATACCATGAACAGCAGAAGCGTGAATTGCGGTGGGTATAGCACCAGGTAAAGAGACGGCGGCATGAACTGCTGCTGGTGGATGGCCCACAACAAGAGGTGAATGCCAAGGCAAGCCGGGTGACACAACGGCTGTGTGTGACAAAGGACCACCAGCAACTTGTGTCACTACACCTCCCCAGGGAATAATGGATGATTGAACGCCCAAAGCCAAGGCCAAAGTGCAGAAAGTAACAATAGCGAACTGCAAAAGAAATTAGAGATCAGTATGAATAAATAACAAGTTCTTTGTAATGGTTTTAAACTATTTAATTAAATAAACAAAACTTACTTTCATTTTGATTTTTTGTTGTTGTTTTAATAAAGTTTACAGAAAACTAACTCTTGTGTTGCTTGTTTGAACTCGAGTTCTATTCTGATTCGTTTAAGCAAATCTGTAAACTTTTTATACGAAAATTTCTTCACAATGTCAACTGCATATGCGTAACTTCTCTTAATAGTTAACAAATACTTTTTTGTGAGTTATGAAAATAAAAAGTAAATTAAATGCTAATTACACAAGCCGGACAAACAAATAATCTATACATTCATATATTTTTTTGTCTTAGAAAAAACCAGCATTTACATTCATGTTCAATTTATTAAAAAAATTATAAATAAAACTTACTTTATAAGTCATTACTGCAAGAAACTGTTGTAAGGAAATATTTAAATTAGATCACTTTCGGGCAACTCCCTCAATACACTCAAGAAAACTGTTAAGTAAAACTTTTTTTTTAATAATAATTGTTTATTTCACTGAAAAAAGCACTGCGTAGCGGGAATGAAACTTTTACATTGAACCCCTTTCATTAATACAACGAAAAATTTCATTAATAAAATTAAACATCATATTATATTGATGCATATGTCATTAATGGAATGAAACCTTTTTAGTGGGGTTTTGTTCTGTATTGCACGTGAAAGTAAAAGGTGTGGAATTGCCATAGAATTGTTGTTATAAATACATATTTCCAATAACAATTCTATGGCAATTCCACACCTTTTAATTTCTCGGGGAATACAGAACATACCCGAGTGCTTAGTATTTTACATTTTGTCGTATCATTAATGTTACGAAATAATTTTCGTTTGCGTAATGAAAAACTTAAATATATGTTTTTATGAAGAATTCAAAAAATATCTTAAATTGATTAGGTGACATAGAGATGAACAAATTATCAAACCACAATTGTAATTAATATATAGTTATGGAAATTATAGTTTCGTTGCCACTTTAATGAAATATTTTCATATTTACAATGAAGAACACTTTTTGCTGCTGGCTTCTAGTAGGCAGTGTGCTACCCTTGTAGTCACAGGTTCGAATTCTGGAGACAAGTCAAAGTGTTTTTTTTTTTAATATATATATTTATTTATAAGTATAACTTTTCAAATAAATTATATATACAGGGTGTTTTTTTTAGAGGTATAGAACTTCGAATTGAAATAAAACACAAGAAAATCGTTTTAATGTCCATCAATTTGGCTTTATTGGAAGGATAATTTTATGCCATTAATGTTTAAATATGATTTCGGGCATGTGGCCGCCGCGGCTGGCTCGAATAAAGCCAAGTCTACAGGTCCAATTTTCAACCACTTTTTCGAGCATATGGGGCCGTATGTTGGCAATAACGCCACGAATGTTGGCTTCCAAGTCCCCTAATGTTTCTGGTTTGTTGGCGTAGATGAGCGACTTCTCATATCCCCAAAGAAAATAATCCAATGGTGTCAAATCACACGATCTTGGTGGCCAATTGACAGGTCCATTCCACGAAATTATGCGCTCATCGAATGTTTCCTTCAATAAATCGACTGTGACGTGCGCTGTGTGGCATGTAGCGCCGTCTTGTTGGAACCACAACTCATCCACATTCAAAATCTTCAAAATCTTCCATAAAGTTGATGGACAAAGCTCCAATTGCTGTGCACGGTGGCGAATCGATTCATTCGGGTTCTCTTCAACACTTTGCTCTACAGCGGCAATTGTTTCTTCGGTGCGCACTGTTCGACGTCTCTGCGGATGCGTATTATCACATAGAGTAAACGTAGTGCGAAAACGATCCATGGTTAACCGAATTAATTGCTCTGATGGACGATTATGTCGACCATAAAATGGACGGAGCTTGCGGTAAACTTCGCGAACTGAACCATTATTTTCGAAATAAATTTGCACGATTTGCAAGCGTTGTTCTTTTGTCAACCTGTTCATGATGAAATGGCAAACCAAAATAAATATTAATCACTTGACAGCTGACAAAATGGCCGCCAGTTAAAAAAGTGATGCCAACTTAAAGTTCTATACCTCAATAAAAAACACCCATTATAATGAATTAAAATTTCATTAATGATGACACATACATATGGGCATATCTCTGAGAAATTCCACTTTTATGTCCCGTGCGACAGCAAGTAATTAACCTTGTATTTCTTAACAACGTGACTCAATTTTTTTTTTAAATTTTATCTAACGTAGAACTGCTGTCGGCCTACACAAATATATAAAGAAGTAAAAAAAGTTTAATTTTCTTTGGAAAAACAAGCGTATTTGCTTGGTGTTGCACGCTACAAAAAGTTGACATTCCTGTGGAAATGCCCATATGTAGTTAGTGTGTATCTAAATAATATTTGAGGTTCTTGCGGCTGCAGCGGTAAGCGCATTAACTATTAGGCGATGAGTGCCAAGTTCTGATGCCTGTGCCACCCGTAATTTAAATAATTAATAATAAAATACAATAACAACAATAAATTAATAATTTAGAGTCCTTACAACAATGAAGTATGTTGTTAACACAATGATACGATATCAGGAAAAAATGATATGTTAAGTCTAAGCAATGAAATACTGTCAAGATATACATGAAAAATATTTTAATATAGACATGGGTGCTGATGAAATGCATGCGCTTGGTGCAATGAGCGGAGATAGTTCGCTTGGTAGCTCGTCAGCCGTTAATTGCAGCTTAAGTCTTTCTTCTTCCGAGTCCACAAGTTTTTTACATACAATTTGGTTTTTTTTTTTTTTTTTTTTTGAAGTCAAAGTCAAGATTTTCTGGAATTATCTTATTACATTCTTTCACATTCTTTCGAACAACATGATTCGAATTTTTCCCCTCATAAAATCGATATTCATCGACTCTTGTATATCTTCAACCGATTCCTTCAATTCGTATATAATATTGGATTCGGAAACATCATGCAAAAAAAATTGATTTTCAGTTAGTCCCGAAGTATTAGCACCGACACTTTCAGATAACGTCATATCGATCTTATCATCGCCATAAACCGAGTCAGAAATATCAATTTTTATATAAAATTACTTCAAATTAACATCAGCTTAGTAACAAAATTACAAAAGAACTAAAATTGCAAAACAACTTTTGAGATATTGATAACACTCGTTATATAGTTGGCACATGACTGAAGCGTCACTTAATTATTTTCCTTTCTTATAGCTATTTTTACAATGTGTAGAGAGCAGCAACAATAGCAAAGGTATTGCCACACTAAAAGCGAAAAAAATACGTCAGCACATAACCAATCATAACTAACCATACCAAATTGCAGCTCCCAACTGAAGGTGTGTTCAAAGTGATAATGCGTTATGAAACTTTACATGCGTTTTTCTCAAAACTTAATTTTCACACACTAGGTCGCTTGTCTCGGAGAAGGTCACATATATTAATTTAATGAACAAAGTCTTATGTTAATTAAAATTTTCATTGCCTAAAAGTAAATTTCCTAACAAAATTCAGTTGATTTTTTTTTATCAAATAAGCGTAAAATTCCAAAAAAAAAAATCCCAAACAGTGTTTTTTTTTTAGCTGCATGAGAACTATAGATATGGACAACTATGGTATATATAGCCGGTTTACCCTCTAATTCGACTATATGTATCTCTCGTTGTTTTTAAAAATTTTGCAGTAAAAGTTCCCTGGTGATTCGCCTCAGCAACAGTGAAATGCGCATAGAAACCAGCTAAACCCATCAAAAATCAATTGCAATATAATTTGAATAAAAAATATTTTACTGAATAAGTAAAATAATAATTTGAAATTGGTAGTGCGCTAACAAAAGTTTAACTTAAATTGTAAAAATTCCTAAAAGAAACCACCAATATTAATTCAGTTGAAACTCCACATGTAGAAAGAACTTAATGTGTTAGGCCAGTTACCCGCAAGCCATACCACAATTGCGGACAAGAAAATCACATGCATGCTTATGCTCTTTCATTTAGTCGACACTGAGAAAGCGACAAATGAAGTTGTGTACGCATGTAGTTTTTTTGAGCTCACGGAACGAAATTAAAGTTCAAATTTAATACATTTGTACGGAAAAAAATAAAAATAAAAAAAAAAATGGAAGTTTAGAAGTATTTTCCGATAAAAAAATTATTTTGGAAATATGCAATGCATTTTATGCTATGAAACATTAAAAAATAATAGGGAAAAATGGTTTAAAAAGGTATTTTAATAGTTTTCATAGCGCTGCGAATAAAATTAATATGGAATTTATTCACTAGATTGTTGAATGTATTAAATTTTTTACTTTCTACTTAAGTTTTTATTAAATTGCTTATTTACAAAAAATATTCAAACAATGAATAATCACAGCATGTATTTTAAATTAAAAACTTTTCTTCAAGTGTAACTTTATTTTACTCTCAGTTTTCTCACCAATACAAACATATTTTATTTTGCAAATCAATGTATTAGGTCCTAATAATTAGGCTAATTTCTCAAGCTATGCATATAATATGTTAATAGTATTCTCTCTCTCTCTATCTCTCATGTAAAAGTTGGTTGAACTTAGTTAGCATGTTTACACTCTAAGCCGGCGATATGTACATATAAAACTGCCCCATTAAAAGTTCTTCAACGTGGGAAAGTTGGGCCGTGCCTTTACAAGGCAACGAACAGTGCACGAAACACAAGAACGCCGATGATGACGAAGAAGCGGCCTTTGTTCAATTCTACACAGAGAAACCAGTGCCTACTAAATACCTCATAAAATAGAACAAATTTCATAAGAAATCTTTATGGGTTTTTTTCAATAAGGAAATCTTATTAACTTCATAGAGAAAACCTTTTTGAAAAAATCAAGAAAAAATCGTATAGTTGTTATCAGGTTATCTTATTGATTTTTTCAATAAAAAATAAAAACAAATTGCGTCTTTATTCTGTGTACTTGTGTATTGTCATTTAAATTCTATACCATATACATATGTATATATGCATGTAGTCAATTGTATATGTTATTTATTTATACATACATACATACACATTAGGTTATATTCTTAACTAACTTACTCACCAAGTATTGAACCAGGAAACTTCTACCTGATAGACAAGCACTCTAACCAATATGCTAACAAGCAGCCTGAATAACCATTGAAATTATTGTGTAAACATTCTTATACAAAAATGAGAAAGATCATGAAACAAATTGTCTCTATGTCTATTTATAGAAACGAAATAACAAGACGCCTCATAAAATCAAGAAGATTTCCTTATTAAAAAAAGTCAATAAGATGCTTTACACATAATCATATGGGAATAGAGATGCTAAACGGGAAATCCCGAGCCCGGAAATCCCGGGATTTTCGGGACTATGCAAATCCCGGAGCCCGGGATTTTTTAATTTTAAAGCCCGGGATTTTCGGGATTATCTGAATCCCGGTTTTTAGAATAAATAATCTTTTTGGTGGTCATCTTCTATATTAAAAATTATAAGAAACTCCTTGTTAAAATAAAAAATTTGCTTTGAATAAATATTTTCGTAGATAATATTAAATGGTAGATATCAGTGGCAATAAATAATAATGGATTAAGTTGACATAAGTGCTTTTTCATTTTATTAGAGAATAAGAATATTATTCTCTTCTTCAATTTTAAAATGTCATTAAACTATACGCATTTATATTTTAGTTTTATTCTTCATGGAAAATAATACATAAGCCATAACATCTTAACTCAACTTAATCTTTTTATAAGGTAGCTTTATTAATATTAAAATGTTTGAGCATTAAAACTTGTAAACATTTAAGTGCAATAACTAACAGCCCATAATATATATCGCGTTTTCTTTTCGAGGAAAAATGTTTACATACATTGCACTTTTCAATTAAAATTTGCAATTAAAAGTCTGAATTATATAAGTACCTTTAAAATACGCAAAAAAAAATTAATTGATAAATTAAAATATTATAATTACTATAAAGACGCACATTTGTGCAAAATTTTTTCGGGATTTTATAAGTCCCGAAAATCCCGGGATCCCGGTTCGGGATTTCGAGACTCCATCACTAAATCCCGAAGCCCGGGATTTCAAAAAACCTGTCCCGATTAGCATCTCTATATGGGAACCTACTAAAATCAAGAAGAAACCCTTATTGAAAAAATCAATAAGATAGCCTAATAAAATCAAGAAGAAAATCTTTTTAAAAAAATCAATAAGGCCACCTAATAAAATCAATAACAAATCCCTATAGTTTACAATTTATAAGAAAACTTAATAGAATCAAGAAGTTTTTCTATATATTTCTTATTTTTTTGGTGCCAAAAATAATGGAAATTGAGTAAAAAAAGTTGTGAATAATAAGATTTCTTCTTGATTTTATGTGGTTTTCTTCTTGATAAAATTAATAAGATTTACCACATGAAAACAATAAGGAATCTCTCTGAAAAAATCTTCGCTTCTTTCTGCTGGGATATCCCTTAGCCTAAAAACGGTTCATAGAGAAAATCTTCTTTATTCTATGAGGCAGTTTTTCCTCTGTGTACTAGTGTTTGTCAGAATATTTACAATTGTCTTTATTGTTATTGGTTCTTCAAAAAGTAATTTTACTTCTTTAAAACACGAATTTAGCCCAATTTAATAAAAATTTTTTTATAGTTTATACTTGATAACTTTCTGCCCTTTAATAAAGACAAAAAAATATGTTTCTTAGTTAAGCAACACTTATATATTTTTTTCGAGTGTATCTAATTCTCCATTAACAAACGACAATTTTGCTACGACTCATAGTGCCAAGCATTTCAACTTAAATCTTTTGATCTAAATAATATAAAGTTTGAAACAAAAACCGCAAAACAATTTAAACTTGCACTTTCCATATTTTCAAGGCCATTGGAAATTTCCTTATTCTCTTGAATGAATAAATAGTTTTTATTAACTTTATTTATCTTATTTTAATATGGAGAGATTTTAATAAAATAAATTATGTTGGTGTGTTTTTGAGCTGGAGAATTTTTTGTATAAAAATATGGAAATTTTTCTAACTAAAATCAGAATAGAACTTGAGTTGAGAACAGCAACACAAGATTTAGTTTTCTGACAATTTAAAAAAAAATCATAACACTAACAAAATGAAAGTGAGTTGCAAGAGTAAATAAAACATTTAAAATGGTTTTAAATTTATTTATTTAAATTTTTCTTTAGTTCGCTATTGTTACCTTGTGCACTTTGGCTTTGGCTTTGGGCGTTCAGTCATCCATTATTCCCTGGGGAGGTGTAGTGACACAAGTTGCTGGTGGTCCTTTGTCACACACAGCCGTTGTATCACCCGGCTTGCCTTGGCATTCACCTCTTGTTGTGGGTAATTCACCAGCAGCTGTTCATGCTGCCGTCTCTTTACCTGGTGCTATACCCACTGCTATTCATGCTTCTGCTGTTCATGGCATTCATGGTATTCATGGCATTCATGGTATTCATGGTATTCATGCTCTTAATGGTGTTCATGGTATTCATGGTCTTCCTGCTGTTCATGCTGCCGTTCCCGCAGTTGTTGCCGGACATGCTGGTTATGTTGCCAAAACACGTGGTGCTGTACACACTGCCCCCTTGGACGGTCACCTCAACTCGGTAGCCAATGTCAATGTTGCTCCTGCTCCTGGCACCATCTAATTCCATACTCCGATTACAATCAGCGAATTATAGTTTCCCGCCTTTTTAGGAAATTGCCAATGTGATATGATTTAAAAGAGAAAAAAATTTAGTATTTTCGAAATTAGTTCTATTTTCGCTTAAAACAGGATTCATTTAAAATTCTAAAACATTCATTTATTTCTACTTTCTGTCCATCATCACCTCATCTTTTTTACTTTATTTATAGTTCTGCTCTTAGTTTTCACTTTGTTTCATTTAGCTATTCTATTTCAGTTTCGTTTTCATATTTTCTGTAAATAAAGCAAAGACTTTAATAAAAAAGTTAAAAAAAAAATAATAATTAAGAGGTCTTAATTGTTGTTTAAAAAAAATGGGGTCTGAATTAAAACGATTTCAATGAAACATATACAAGCGTTGTAATTTTTTTGTCATAGAAATAATCGGTTGTTCATATGGTTATAAAGGGATATAAATCTTATTTTTTCTTTGGCAGACTTTTAATGCTTAAATTTATTGTTTAATTTTAAAAGATTGCATTCATAAAATGCCTCCTCTTATTCAGAAATGTATCAAGATACCTTGATTTTATTAAAATAAACTTCAGGAAGCATATAAAAAACTACTAGGAGTTTATTTTTATTTGTAAAGAGAAGTAGCAATCCGACAATAAATGCCTACTACTATAGGGTGTTTTTTTTAAGGCGACACAACTTTGAGTTGGCATCACTGCTTTATTTGAACAGCCATTTAACAGCTGATGGTTATTTTTTAAGTAGTTTGCTTTGAAATTTCATTATGAATCAACTTACACCAGAACAATGCGTGCAAATTTTTCAGATTTTTAATCAAAATAATTGTTTTATTCATCAAACTCATCGTGCACTACTTCCATTTGCCGATGAAGCCCATTTCTGGTTGAATGTGCACCCAAAGAAGAAGGGGGGTTATTATGTAATCCGAATCGAACGGAAATGTGTTCGAATCGCAATGTTAATAACATACAAATTCGAACAGTTTTCGTTTCGAATCGAATTACATAAAAACCCCCCAGAACTGCTGCATTTGGGGCGAGGAGAATTCAAAAACTTTTGTCATCCAAAGAAAATTTCTGTTTGCTGCGCTTTATAGGCTGGCGGAATCATTGGCCCATATGTCTTCAAAAACGCTGATGGTCAGAATGTTACTGTCAATGGCGAACGAACGGTATAGGAACATGAGTCGAAATTTTTTCGTACCTCAATTAAGTGGCATTAATCTTGCTGATATGTGGTTCCAATAGGTCCAAGGCACATGCCACGCAGCGTGCGCTACAATTGATTTACTAAAAGCAACTTTTGATGAAAAAATAATGTCACTTAATGGACCAATTAATTGGCCACCAAGATTATGTGATTTAACCCCTTGGATTATTTTCTATGGGTTTCTGTTAAGTCACTTGTCCACGTCGATAAACCACAAACAATTGGAACCCCTGGAAATTAACATTCGAAGATTTATCGGCAAAATACGGCCGCAAATGCTGCGAAAAAATTTTGAAAATTGGTGTTCCAGATTGCGACTTCTACGCTCCATCTGTGGCGGCCAAAAGGTAGAAATCTAGTTACTTGGTAGTGCGCCTGGCCAAGTTCCGGCCAATGCACGCAGTGTGTATATTTACAGGAAGCCATTCGTCGTGTTTTTACCCCCTTATAAGTTTGTTCCCCGCGGTCGTAAAACTCTAAAATTCAATTCATAATTAGAATTAATTCATGTCATCACATATGCGAAGTTTGCAACAAAAGCTTCCTGAGTTATGGAGATGCAAAAAGTGCATATTTTAAGACATACTCAATGACTCACTGATTCACTAACTCACTGACTCACTGACTCACTAATTCACTGACTCACTGATCACTCATCAAATCGATGAAGCATTTCCGCTATAGCTAGAGAGCTAAAATTTGGTACATGAGTAGATCTAGGTGAGCAATGAACTAGAAAAATCTGAAAACATGAAAATTTTAACCAGGAGGGTGGGGCTATGCCCATCACAGAGAAAAACTGCCTCATAGAATCAATAAGATTTTCTCTATGAACCGTTTTTAGGCTAAGGGATATCCCAGCAGAAAGAAGCGAAAATTTTTTCATAGAGATTCCTTATTGTTTTTATGTGGTAAATCTTATTAATTTCATCAAGAAGAAAACCACATAAAATCAAGAAGAAATCTTATTATTCACAACTTTTTTTTACTCAATTTCCGTTATTTTTGGCACCAAAAAAACAATCCATAGAGAAAAACTTCTTGATTCTATTAGGTTTTTTTATAGATTGCAAACTATAGGGATTTGTTATTGATTTTATTAGGTTGCCTTCTTGACTTTTTTAAAAAGGGTTTCTTCCTGATCTTATTAGGTTGCCTTATTGATTTTTTCAATACGGTTTTCTTCTTGATTTTTGCAGGTTCCTTTATGATTATGAGTAAAGTATCTTATTGATTTTTTTAATAAGGAAATCTTCTTGATTTTATGAGGTATCTTGTTATTTCAGATCTATAAATATACACAGAGACAATATTTTTCATGATCTTTTTCACTTTTGTATAAGAATGTTTGCACAATAATTTCAATGGTTATTCAGGCTGCTTGTTAGCATATTAGGTAGAGTGCTTGTCTATCAGGTAGAAGTTTGCTGGTTCAATGCTTGGCGAGTAAGTTAGTTAAGAATATAACATAATGTGTATGTATGTATGTATGTATAAATAAATAACATCTATAGTATACTACATACATATGTATATGGTATAGAATATATATAGAATAAAGACGCAACTCTTTATTTTTTTTTATTGAAAAAATCAATAAGATAATCTCATAAAAACTACAAGATTTCTTCTTGATTTTTCAAAAAGCTTTTCTCTATGAAACTAATAAGATTTTCTTATTGAAAAAAAACCCATAGAGAATTCTTATTAATTTTTTATTTTATGAGCTATTTATGAGGCACTGTTTTCTCTGTGATATAGCTCAGAATTAAAAAAGCTAATCTAAAGCGTTGAATGAAAATGGATTTATTGGAATTCTGCATAAATGATGCAAAGCTTTAAATTTTCATTTAAAAAAGTGGGCGTTAAGACGCCTATAAAACTTAATCCTCCTATTTTATGTACTTCAGCTGAGCACATTTAAATAGACTATTTATGCATTCATAATAACCCGTTTTGAACGAAACCTAACACGAGTGATAATTTCTGGCCAAAAAAATCTTGAGTGAAAAAAAGTGGGCGGGATTACGCCCATAAAAATTAAATATTGCGCTAGTGAGTTGAAATTTGGTACACAAGTAGGTCTAGGTGAGCAACTAACTAAAATAATCTGAAAACCTGAAAATTCCACCTAGGGGGTGGGGCTACGCCCACATAGCTCAGAAATAAAAAGCAAACCTAAAACGTTTAAACCAAGCAATTATATTGAAATTTGGCATATATGTTGCAATAATACAAGGCTATACATTTTTGATGAAAAAAGTGAACTTGAACCCTACTATTTCATGTACTTCAGCTGAGCTATTTATGCATTTATTATTATCCGTTTATAACGAAACTTGACGCGAATGCTAAGCACTGGCCAAAAAGCTTTAGTCTAAAAAAGTGGGCGTGACCACGCCTATAGAAATTAAAAATTAAATTTGCGGCAGTGAGCTGATATTTGGAAAACCGAGAAATTATAGCAATGTAGGCGAAGCTGGGCCGATAAATCTCAGAATAAAAAGTCAAATCGAAAACGTTTAGGTTAAGCGATTTTATTGAAATTTGGCATACATGTTGCGATAATTCAAGGCAGTTAATTTTCGTTGAAAAAGTGCACGTTAACACGCCCATAAAATTAAAGCCTCCTTTTTCATGTACATACATATGTATGTACTTCGGCTGAGCACATTCAAATATACTATTTATGTATTTATTATTATCCCTTTCCAACGAAACTTGACACGAATGAAAAGCGCTGGCCAAAATAAAAATAATTTAAAAAGTGGGCGGGGTTACGCACATAAAAATTAAAAATTTAGTTTGCACTAGACGACTGCAATTTTAGACGCAAGAAGGTTAAAGTGAGAAAAATATAAAAACCCAAACATTTTAACAAAGGGTGGCGGGGCCACGATAATATTGGTCTGAGTTCAAAACTACATGTGCAGGTTTTAGCTCAAGTCATTTTATTGAAACCTTGCATACACGTTGCGCGTATGCAAGACTTTCAATAGTCATCTTAGATAGTGGGTGTGATTACGCCCATACAATTTTATCCTATTGTTTCACCTACTTCGTCTTAACAGATGTAAATCTATTATTTACGTACTTCGTATCAGCCGTTTACTACGAAAATCAACATGATTGATAAACGCTGCTCACAATAAAATCTTGAGTTTAAAAAGTGGGCTTGGTAACACCCATAAAATTTAAAGCTAGAATGCCTCTAAATAATATGACACCCTGACCGAGTACAAGTTTATATAATTCATAGCATATTGTAGCAATAGGTGTTGTGCTTAACAAGAACTTGGTCAACATTTTTATTTCACTACTTTTGATGGCCGAAATTTTGAAAAGGAACTTGGCCTTTTTTCACATTTGTTGACAAAAAAAGATTTACCCACTCTAACGCATATACTTCACAAACAGTACGTCGGGGATGGGTATATGTACATGTATATGATTCAGCACATTCAAATATTGCACTCTTATTTCTTTAATTTTTTATTGGCTTGAATATTTTTTTGAATTATTTTAAAAGTAGATTTAGCTGCCAAATATTTTATTAGTTCTTGTCAAATGCGTGATAAATTGTTTGCCATAACTTCTCTTCTTTTCACAAAGCATTCTCGGAATGTGGATTAAAGTTGCCTGGTTTAGAGTTTTTTTTGATTTGTGATCTAATTTAAGTCTAATTTACTGATACTCGTACGCAAGTACAATTGTTGCCTTTTTTTTTGGAATATGAAATTTTTTTTTTTTTTTGTTATACGTTAAAGCACAATTACCAACTATACATAAACACTATGAGAGGTGTGAAGTTAGTAATATTATAAAAATAAGATCTCTTTGGCAGAATTTATATTAATTAGAATATTCAAGACAGCTGCCATTGACGTAATCGTATGTAAGTGGAGCGAATCATGCCTGGAGCAAAATTGCGAGTGAGTTTTTATCTTTATACAACTTTAAGTTGTCCAGTGTATGTTGTTGTTGAATTTGTTTTTACTCATAATGCCGGACACTTACACTTACTACACTTTAGTTCTAAATAATAGTGTGTTTTTGTAAGAAATAAAAAAAAAGTAAACACAACTTGAACTTGCACTTTCCATTTTCTCAAGGCCATTTTTAAATTTCCTTATTCTCTTAAATCAATAAATAGTTTTTATTAACTTTATTGATCTAAATTTTAATATGGAGAGATTATAATAAAATAAATTATGTTGGTGTGTTTTTGAACTGGAGAGTTTTTTGTATAAAAATATGGAAATTTTTCTCAATAAAATCAGAATAGAACTTGAGTTTGTAACCACAACACAAGATTTAGTTTTCTGACAATCTAAAAAAAAATCTTAACACTAACAAAATGAAAGTGAGTTGCAAGAGTAAACGAAACATTTAAAATGGTTTTAAATTTATTTATTTAAATATTTCTTTAGTTCGCTATTGTTACCTTGTGCACTTTGGCCTTGGCTTTGGGCGTTCA
Organism: Tachina lurida; assembly: GCA_944452675.1. Classification (NCBI taxonomy): domain Eukaryota; kingdom Metazoa; phylum Arthropoda; class Insecta; order Diptera; family Tachinidae; genus Tachina; species Tachina lurida. The sequence continues at coordinate 127,658,656 of OX101753.1, read as the reverse complement.
ATCATCCATTATTCCCTGGGGAGGTGTAGTGACACAAGTTGCTGGTGGTCCTTTGTCACACACAGCCGTTGTATCACCCGGCTTGCCTTGGCATTCACCTTTTGTTGTGGGCCATTCACCAGCAGCTGTTCATGCTGCCGTCTCTTTACCTGGTGCTATACCCACTGCTATTCATGCTTCTGCTGTTCATGGCATTCATGGTATTCATGGCATTCATGGTATTCATGGTATTCATGGTATTCATGCTCTTAATGGTGTTCATGGTATTCATGGTCTTCCTGCTGTTCATGCTGCCGTTCCCGCAGTTGTTGCCGGACATGCTGGTTATGTTGCCAAAACACGTGGTGCTGTACACACTGCCCCCTTGGACGGTCACCTCAACTCGGTAGCCAATGTCAATGTTGCTCCTGCTCCTGGCACCATCTAATTTTACACTTCGAATACTGTCAGCGAACTACAGCTTTTCGTGTTTTGAAGAATTGTCAATGTGATATGATTTACTATAGACAAAATTTAATATCTTCCAAATTAGTTCTATTTTCTTTTACAATAGGGTGAATTTAAAGTTTTAAAATTTTCATTAATTTCTTTTTTTCATTCAACTCATCGTTGCCCTTTATTTATTCTTCCTGCTTTTAAATTTTCAGTTAGATCTATTTTCACTTCCTTCTTCTCTTACTTTTTCTGTTTTCATATTTTCTGTAAATAAAGCAAACGCCGCTTTGATAAAAAAGTAAAAAAATAATAAAATTTGTTTTAATTTTTAACCCCCATATTCATAAAATTTTAAATGAGTTTAAAATGCATTCGAAATTTATATTATAAATAATCAGGAGCCCGTTTCTGAAACCTATAAGTTACAAATCTAAAAATAAGATACGCACAAAACAACAATAAAGTTTTGTTTTGTGTCTATTTTACTTGTAAATTGTAGGTTTGAGAAACGGACCTCTGAAAAAATTAAGATTTGGTGGAAATATAACCACATACTGATAGCACTTCGTAAAAAAAAGACCCATGTCTCCCAGTTTTGCCCCCCAGTCATGCACTTTTTTTATGGGCCCCCAAAGATTTGGGGCCTCGGTGTCATTTTTGCAAGAAACTTATCATTTTTTCAGGCTGATATCCTGCAAACAGTTCGGAATTTTTATTTACTTTCTGACTTTCTGAGGCAAAGTTGTAGCCCCTGTCATAAAGAACAAAAATTGTGAACATATGAAATAAAAACAACTTTATGTTCAAGATCAAAATCGCAAAAAATTTTAAATAATTCATTTTTTTGCCTTTTTCCCCCCTGTTCAGGTCCACAGGTAGCAAACCGTTCTAAATTCAAGGAAACAATCAATAACAAAAATGTACCTTAGATCTCAATAAACAACTTTATAGGTTCAGCTTTAATTCCTGTTGGGCTCATAATCGGTATCAAATGGATCTTTATAAGTAACACCACTCCACCGCTCTAGTAATTCCTGTTCGGGAATGAATTTCAGTTCAACCGTATCCCATATTTTCTTATTTATTTTTTACTAGATCTATATGTAATTTTTCTTATAAGTAATTTCTATTTCCAGTAGTTTTTCCTTACATGGCTGTTGTCCCTTTTTTTCACAAGCTAGAACTAAAAAAATTACTTGCATTAGATGTAATAAGTCTTATTTCTACTTCTTTTTTTTATGAAATTTGCTGCCAATTACAAACTTTTTGTTAAACTTAACTTTTTGTTAAAATTGTTATCTCTTCAAACACCAAAATTATCTAGATGAGACTTACATTACAAACAGTGTTGCCAGTTTAGGGAATTTTCCCCCAAATTGGGGATTTTTTTCGCGATTGGGGATGCAAAATTCGTATTGGGGATCTGGGACTTGGGGATTTGTTGGGAATGATAACCGAGTTTTAGGGGATTTTTTGGTGATTTTTTTTATAACTGATGGTCAAAGAAGAATGATTTTTGAACTAAGAAATATGCGTCTGGCAAATCTAAAAATGTGTGTTACTATTCATAGTGACTGGTTTCTAATAAAGAAGACGTATCAAGGCAGGTTAACCAATAATGAACACTGCCAAAACAAAAATACACAACAAAATGTAATACGACTTGTTGGAAACACTTTTTAGAAGAAACACACATTTTAAAAATAATTTAATTTGTTGTGACAAATTTAGTCCCGCTGAAATGCTAAAACTTTTTAATACAAGTACTAAGTACAACAAAGTTTCTCAGGCTGATGAATCAGAAGATTTAGATTCTGAAGTTTTTGAAATGGTAAACTTTGGTAATACTTGTGTATATTAAACTATGTGTAATTTTTTCTTTACAAAGTTTTATAAGTACAAATTAAATTTATATGAATATAAATAGAGATATCGATATAAATGAATTTTATTGAATAAATATGTTATTTTTGTGACTATTTTTCATATAAAACTAAAAAGTTTTTATTTTTTTCACAAAAGAAAAAATTTAAATCAAAAAAACTAAATTTGGGGATTTTTGGGGATGACAAATCAAAAATTGGGGATAAGCTGTAGAAAAAAAAATGGCAACACTGATTACAAATGTTTACTCAAACGAACAATGAGTCGAAAGATAGTGGGACACTTTCTCAAACGAACGATGAATGACCGCCGTTAGCTCACTTAAAGGCTCAGTTATCCGACTTGTTTATTTTTCTTTTTTTTGTATTTATTGAATTATTATTGACTCCTACCGGAGACAATTATAAAATATATATTAATATACGTACACACATAAGTATATACCTTGTCGGAAACTAAGTTAACTTTAAACTAACTTTAAGCTAACTTTTTCGCAACTAATGCTGACTGACATTTATGTTAGGTTAGGTTAGCTTAGGTTAGGCTAGGTTAGGTTAGGTTATGTTAGGTTAGGTTAGGTTAGCAGGCTGCTGGTGAAGAATAAAAATTTAGGGGTCCAGCTCACTTGGGTCCAATACGATGAACCCTTTGTATTGCCTGTAAGTTGAGAGTAGTAGAATAAGGGGGAGACTGAGTATAGGGAGGATATAGATGGAAAGTTTCTGTAGAATAAGATAGAGTAAAGGAGAGGAGAGGTGGGACAGGAGAGGGTCTAGTACATACACATGCCATAGAGGAAGGCTAACGGCCACACCAGCTGCTACTCCTAATGTACAGACTTAGGTTTCTAAGTCCTATTTCCGATAGCTCCGACAGGCTATTGAAGGATATTCTGCCAAGGAAGTGCAGACGGACATCCTCAAAAGCAGGGCAGAGGCAGAGAAGATGCGAAATGCTTTCCTCCTCTTCCTCATCATTGCAGCTGTAACATTAATCAGTATACGGCAGACCCATGCGTTTAGCGTTGGTTACAAAAGTGCAGTGGCCGGTAAGTGTGGCCAACAGATTCCTCAGGTGTTTCCTGGTAAAGCTAATGAGGTTTTTGGTTCTGCTGATATTTAGGCGAGGCCAAAGGGTTCTCAATATAACGCAGGTAGGCTCATTGCGCCATCTTTCCTGAGCTGAATTTAGAAAGGCAGTATCGAAGCGTCTCCAGCAGGACGAGAGAGGGAGCCCACAGAGATTGTCAATATTGACTTTTCCGAGTAGGGTTCCTCTCTTTGCGAGTTCATCCGCAACTAGATTGCCTGAATTGGTGCCATGTCCTCCACTCAATATATATGACTGATACTTGGTTTACTTTCCAATTGAAACAACTAACTGTTTAAACATTGCGATGTCCTAAGCGGTAGTCAATTGCTTCAGTCTGTAATCAGTAAATTTGTTACTGGGTTTCGAACTATGTATCATCACACGTTATATAGTCAACGCTACTCTCCAGCTAAGGTACTAAAATAATTACAGCAAAATGTTAGTATAAAATTGAAATGAGTACTTAATTTAAGAATTAACTTTGAGTCAGTTGTGGATGACACTGTAGTTAGCTTTTAGTTAGTCTAAGAAAAGTTGACTAGTATTGTAGTCAACCGCACATTCTCCGACAGGGTATATATAGACAAGCGTATAATTTTAGGTGTGGTGTTAATAATTGTAAGATTGTATTTAAAGATTATAAATAGTTTGACAATTAATTGCACTTAATTAATATGTTTGCAAGCATAACAGAGCACAAAGTGTTACATATACAATTTTTGTAATTATAAAATACCAAAAATAATAAGTTGAAATTCTTTACCTTTGTGACTGGTTATTGTAACAAAAATTTTAATACATTTTAACACACCTCATGACCTTCAAGATTAAAACAACAACAACTGGTGGGATACCGCAAAGAAAAAAACTTAAAAACGAAAATCGGGCTTGGAATTAAACTTTTTTGGTGGAAGCTTTTCCATACTGGATTCTAAATTTACTGATTTGAACAAGACATAAAATTAAAATATCCAATCTTGAGAGTTAGTTACTTTATTTGTGTTAATATTTTTACGCCATCTGTTCAATCAGTCAATCAATTCAATCAACTTCTGCTTCCCTTTTATTTTTTTTTATATCACTCCTTTATTCAATTTGCATACAACTCAATACAGATATAAAAATATTTTCTTTTCTCAAGAGATAAGTTTACAAGCCTTTGTATAATCTTATGCAAAATTAAATATGGTATAACACAAGGCGAATTCACACGAAGTGGTCTCGATAGGGTGATCAGCTGTTAATTTCCCTTATGTCAAACATTCTGACATTTTATGCAGAATTGCAAATCAAAATCATCTGGTATGAAATCGTCTTGGTATAACAAAATATAAAGTCTGCTCATGAGTTCCCTAAGCAGCCACGAAAATCATGTAGACATTCATAGTCAACAACAAACAAATTTTTAAAAGTTCGTATTCATTTTAGCACGCGTTAAATGAAACTAGTTATTAATTGAAGTATTCTAAGTGTCCTAAGTGTCATAATATTTTAACATAGTTTAAAGAAATTGTTGCTATGGCTCAAGTAAAAAGGTCATAGAGTAATAAGACTTTCTCAGCTATGTTTTTTCGTTTGTCATAACTACCAGTGATGGTAAATGTGGCACAATTGTGCCATTTTGGCACTATTGGATGTTGGCTGGCACTGTGGCACTCTCGCTCCTTTTCTGGTACTTTTTGTTCTTTAAAATGAACACTTTTCATATTGCAATAGTAAGTACAGTTCTTGCACTTCTAACGTGTTTAAGTATTGAAAACTTAGTAGGATGGAGGAGGAAAACTAATGGTTTGCCCAGAGCCATTGACGATCTATTGAATGGAATAAATAAATTTGTTTGCAACAGTTCATGTCGTAGGGATGATTTTATAAATTTTCAGGAATATTTAAACTCTGAAGTTCATGAAATTCTTAAGTATTCTCCAAACTGTTGGTTGTTTCATCGAGATGTTGTAAATAGAGTCCTTGAAGAATGGTAGCCCGTAGGCTAAAAAATTAAAAAAAGGAAATTGAGATCCATATGACTTGACTCGCGCACGAAGGGTTCCGTACATTCGGTTTTGAGAACTTTTTTAATGTGGCTTTTTTGAATTTTTTTTTTTCAGTTTAAACGATTTTTTTTCAGTTTTGTCGTTCTTTTCTGTTGTTTTTTTTTTTGTTTTTGGGTTTTTATTTAATTTTCGCGATTTTTTTTTTATTTTTGCGATTATTTTCTGTTTTTGGTTTTTTTAATTTTGGCGATTTTTTCCTGTTTTTGGGTTTTTTTTTCATTTTAGCGATTTTTTTTTAATTTTTGCGATTTATTTTAGTTTTAGAATTTTTTTTAATTTGGTGCTTTTTTCATATTGGCGATTATTTTTGTTTTTGGCGATTTTTTTCGGTTTGGCGATTTCATAATTTTTTCATTTTTTAGTTTTACCGTTTTCGAAAATTTCAAGAGTTTTGCTTTTACGGTTTCCAAGATACAGCAAGTTGTCAAAATTACATAATCAAAATTGCATTAACTGATGGAACACCCTTTAATTTAAATTTTTTGAAATTTTAGTGTTAATTTTTGTAGTCTGTATAAAAATACATTAAACCTTATAAATTTCAGGTGTATATACATATAATTGTATGTATATTACATGGGATTTTAAAATTTTTCGTTGCTCGTTTTGGAACACCCTTTAATTTTTAACTCTTATGTATTTGTTGTTATAGCGGCCAAAGGTCTACACACTGTGTCCGAATTTCAGCTCTTACGGTTCTCGAGAAAATACCATGTGACAGACTGATGGACAGACGGATAGACGGACAGCGTCTTTGGTTTACGGAACCCTAAAAATAGTTTGGCACTATTCAAGTGATTTTGGCACTATTTTGAAACAGATTCGGCACGAAATCAAGATTTCCAATTCGCATCACTGATAACTACATGTAGAAATGCCTGAGAGCTTACCAAATGAATTGAGAGGGAGAGAGAGCGTAAGCAATGTACAAACCCAGCTGGAAAAGTACACATTAATTACAAAAATAATGTGAGAAATAATGTATTATTTTCCAAAGCAAGACAATGCATTCTCTTAGAAAGGAGAGGGTAATTTGATCAAACACAATAAAGACACATTGATTACCACGTGCATTACCACATCTGCAGAAAAATAATGTATAGTTTTTGCTTTTGACGACTGTTATGAATTATAGAATTTATTCCTCGGACGTATTAAAATAATTCATTACTTTCCTAGAACATGTTCTGTGTTAACAGTAATGAATTCTAAAATGAAACATTATACATGCTGTGCATTCATTACCTTTTTCTTTACTATTCATTACCTTTTCCCACTGGGAAGGTGCTAAAACCAAAATACAAATAAGTACAAAATTAATAATTGTAAATTATGTGGGGTTGCTACAGCAGTCATATTTTTCGTGTTATTATTTTAAAACGTGTTAATTTATGAGTACCATTTGAATACCCCAAATATTTCTGGTATGAAAAAACTTGTATTTAATTTTTTTGAAAATTAATTAAATTAGAAATAAGATAAATAAATTTTTTATTAAACAATTCTCTTACCAGCTAATAAGAAACTTATTAGTATTTACTAACGAGGGTGGGTATTTAGGACACCTGCGCTTGTTTCAGAAAGTTCTCTGCATACGTATTGGAAAGCCGTTAACTATAAAAATTTAATAAACGTTTAAAATTTATGTTGCTCGACATGTATAATTAAAATTATTATTGGCATAAGCTAATTGTAATAAAATAATTTAAAGAAAAAAACTTGTAAAACTATCATAAATACTTGTTTTAATTAAATTAAGTTTGATTGTTAGTTATTGTTCATTAGCAGGGAAACCAGAAATAAAGCTCTAAAAAAAAGTATTTTATGCGCCTTCAGTAATGAAAATATGCACTATAAACTCAGAAATATGTTCTTATGCAAAGGCTTTCAAAAACTATTTGAGAATTTTTGAGAATAATATTTGTGAAAATCACAAAAGAAAGATAAGCGTAGAGAGAATAATACTTGTGAAAATCACAAAAGAAAGATAAGCGTAGTAGGCTTAGAAACTGAAACAAAACCCAGTAAATAACTTATATTCTATATGAAACTATTTTTTTCTCTAAATTATTTGCTGTACACTGAAAGAATTTTTGGCATAAATTCTATGAATTTCGACATTAATCTAATGAAAAATTTAATAAAATTCAACCGACATCACGCTTCGTTGGATTAATGAAACCAGTTTCGTCAAAATTATTTTATTGAAAACTTCATCAAATTTATTTAACAGTGTAATTAATGCAGTGCTATAACTTCATCGAAACAATAAAATATGTTCATGAAATTAATGAAATAATTTAAATATAAAGGGGTTTGTTTCTTAATAATTAGAAAATATTGTTGTCGTAAGTCCAATAAAATATTCTTACGAAACCAGAATACCAAGGAAGCAATTCCAACGAAATTCTTTCACAATATTCATGAAATTTTCATTGGATTTGTGAAATTATCATTAGATTTGTGAAAAAAATTTTAAATGAAATTGTTTCATTGGACTTATGAAGCAAAATTCTTTCGGTGTATGATGTTAAGTCTTTAGTTAAAAAAAATACTGTCACTACGTTTATTTACGACACTGGTTGGACCTAATAACCAAAAAAGGAAACAATAAAAAATTAACAAAAAATAACTGCAGTATTAAAAAAATAATAATTTGGATTTGAAGTGCACATTAAAACAAATTAGCCATAAAAACTTTAAATTATTATTTTCTTATTACTCTCGTGAAAATTAAAGTTCAATTGCAAAAGAGATCACGATATCAGAATTAAAAGTTTGGAACTCTATTTTGGATAAATAAGACAAGATTTTTATTTATAATTTTTATTGCAATAAAAAACAAAATATTGACCTAGATTTTCAAATAAAAATTTTTGCTCACATCTAAATAAACTAAAAGACATTAACAATGTTCCTTCAACTTCTAATCGGGGCAGAGGCCGTCACACACAGAAAAACTGAATTTTTATTGGAACTAAGCTCCATAATAACTGCTTAATATCTCTGTGGCAAAAAGGAAAAAAGTGCTCAAGTCGAGATAAGCTGATTTTGGGTTAATAATACCTCCGTAATCTCCATATTTGAAAGTACCACTGGTCAAAATCTCAATTAATTGGTGTGATTTTTCAGGAAGTTGTAGCTCTATGACTTGCGACTTACCTTTTTTAGATTTCTAATCTCATTTGGTAGAATAGCTTAATTCAGGTTATACTTAAGTATATTTCCACTTAAATGTATTACTTATAATGTGTAGAATAATGTTGGCTTAAGAATATAAAGGTTAACAGAGAATTTCCCAACTAAACTGTAAAATAAATAAATGTCCGCAAATCGACTTGAACGCTTAAAAGTGCTCTGCTGCAAAATAGTAAAATATGACTTAAGCACTTTTTCCTTATTGCCACAGATATAAAGAAAATTTATACACTACATGGAACATTGAAAATGAGATTTAGATGGCGAAAAATAAAAATAAAAACCAATACATAAGCTTGTAAGCATATTAAATTAAAAAAAAATATATATATAAGTATCAAAATATGCTCTAAAATAGTAAAATATGCTAAAAATATGCGTGCTAGACTGATAAAGGGTGTTTTTTTTAGAGGTATAGAACTTCGAATTGAAATAAAACACAAGAAAATCGTTTTAATGTCCATCAATTTGGCTTTATTAGAAGGATAATTTTATGCCATTAATGTTTAAATATGATTTCGGGCATGTGGCCGCCGCGGCTGGCTCGAATAAAGCCAATTCTACAGGTCCAATTTTCAACCACTTTTTCGAGCATATGGGGCCGTATGTTGGCAATAACGCCACGAATGTTGGCTTCCAAGTCCCCTAACGTTTCTGGTTTGTTGGCGTAGACGAGCGACTTCACATATCCCCAAAGAAAATAATCCAATGGTGTCAAATCACACGATCTTGGTGGCCAATTGACAGGTCCATTCCGCGAAATTATGCGCTCATCGAATGTTTCCTTCAATAAATCGATTGTGACGTGCGCTGTGTGGCATGTAGTGCCGCCTTGTTGGAACCACAACTCATCCACATTCATGCTATCCAATTCGGGAACAAAATAGTCGGTTATCAGCTCCAATTGCTGTGCACGGTGGCGAATCGATTCATTCGGGTCCTCTTCAACACTTTGCTCTACAGCGGCAATTGTTTCTTCGGTGCGCACTGTTCGACGTCTCTGCGGATGCGTATTATCACATAGAGTAAACGTAGTGCGAAAACGATCCATGGTTAACCGAATTAATTGCTCTGATGGACGATTATGTCGACCATAAAATGGACGGAGCTTGCGGTAAACTTCGCGAACTGAACCATTATTTTCGAAATAAATTTGCACGATTTGCAAGCGTTGTTCTTTTGTCAACCTGTTCATGATGAAATGGCAAACCAAACTAAATATTAATCACTTGACAGCTGACAAAATGGCCGCCAGTTAAAAAAGTGATGCCAACTTAAAGTTCTATACCTCAATAAAAAACACCCATTATATATCTAAGTATCAAAATATGCTCTAAAATAGTAAAATATGCTAAAAATATGCGTGCTAGACTGATATATGCAAAAACATGCTTTAAAGGGTAGAATATGCAAAAATATGCACTAACAAATCAATGGCAAAATTCATAAAAAGTTCTGAAACGTCACACAAGAAAAAACATACAATTGCATATTTGCGGTTCCCCTGCTAATAACTATATGTGACAGCGCATAGAGAAAGGGACCTAAGGGTAAAAAAATCAGTTTTCACTTTTTTTTTTATGTGTACCACATCTGAGCATCGAATGAGACCGAGCCCATGCCCCAAAAGTATTCCCTCCCAGAGATATGCGCGTTTTGTGAAATTGAAGTCGAGGATAATAAGGTTGTGTGAAAAAATTTTTGTACTAACAGAGTGATATTCAGGATTTAAAAGAATTATAAATGAGTATTTATTATAATTTACAATTAATAATTTCAGAAAATAAACCTGGATTCGAAAAAACGCGAGCAAAATTGATATCGAACTCATGGCAACAGCGCGCTAGGTAGAAAACAGTAAAAACTAACTACACAAAACAAGAGGTAGGGAGGACCTACGCGCGTTTTCAAGGTTTACCAATATGTTCCTGATGTCATGAGACCAATACCAACACTCTCAGTGATCGTACACCAAAGATAAACGTATTTAAATCTTTAAAATGGCTCTCCTGAACAAAACCTTTTTGTTACCCTTAGGTCCCTTTCTATTTTGCGCGTCACATATATAGATTTGAGTACTTGTTGTTAGTTAATTTTTGAAGATACAATAAATAAATATTAGCGTATAAAAAAAAAACACTCATAGTCAAAAACAAAGTATACTTTAACTCCCCCAAATTCATAAAATTAAAAATGAATTTGAAATGTATGTTGTACTCGTATCAAATTTTTCATACAAAATTTTCCTAAAACTCATTTTATTTTTTTTTTTATGAATATGGGGGTAAGAGTTAAAAACCGGTATTCTATATGGTCAAAATTTAAAACCAGTATTAACATATAAAATACTGGTTTTAAGCTCATAAGTTATACTTTGTTTCAACTGTGAATATGCGTTATTATTTACCTAAAAGTAAGTTATTGAAAACTTAGAATTATGAATCAATATCAATTGAATATAAATTATCAATTGAATCAAGTGCAAGTTCAGCATAATGCCAGCAAAAAAAAAAAATAGTAAAATACAAACTAATAACATGATTATGTGCAAGTTGCAACTTTGTTGTTAAGCGTATCTAGATCGTTCGATACCATTTAAATAGTTTTTAACGTTCAAACTTCATTTCATTTTCTTTAAAGTGCAGGTGTCGGCAATTAAATTGTTTGCATTTTGTATCATAAACATTCAGATTAATTGCGTGCATTCGAACACGGTCTATCAAAATATTTAATTTGATTGACTGCAGTTGCAATTGCAGACCTGAGTTGTTTAGTTTGTAAAAAAAAGTGTTGGAGCAAAATGACCATATGCTTGTAAATAAAAATTTATCAATTAATATTTAATGATTTTCATTAGTGTAACCATAAATAAAGATATGCATTTAGAAAATAAGGAAAATTGTTAATTGAATTAAATAAACTATTAATGAGATATGGGAGTAACTGGCAGTAGCAGGAAATGCATATATTTAAGGCCTATCGATTAATAATTTTTATAATTTATGAAACTATAAACTATATTATAGCTTATTCATTTAATATTATTGGTAATTTATGCAAAGAAGAAAGTAGAAATAAAAACATGATTTTAAGACTTTTTTAATGTCAGAAATAGTTTACAAAACGCAACTTAAGAGCAGTTAAAATTATTTTTATTTAATGTTTGCTTTTATTAAAAAAAAAAGTTAAAATTAATCCAACCCTTAAATCGATTGGTTTTGTTTAAAAGTTATGATGTCAATAATTATTGAATGATATATTATTTCTAAAGAAGAGAAGAAAAATTAAAGCTAGACTTTTTAGGTGGGGGAAATGACGACATCTTTCTGTACAGCCACCCACTTCATCAGCAACCATGTGTATCTACTTAAGTAGAGATTGTTATTTTTATGAAATGGAATATGAGAAATGCTTATGTTGTTTATACAATTATTGATTTACTTTTGATAAATGTATATCGAGCCTTATTTTCGATTTTATCGTAAGCGACCTGTAATCGAAAATATAATTTTTTTATTAAATTTAAATTTTTATGGGCCTACCCATAGTTTAGAATTGTCAAAATGCCAAAATTGTTGTTAACTTTTAAATTACAGGCTGTACAATTTTATCGTAAGCGAAAATTTACGTACAAAAACATATTTGAATATTTAAAAAAACCATCTCCTGAAAACTTTAATTTTTATCGCTTACGATAAAATCGAAAATAAGGCTCGATGTTATTATCACTATTTATTTTCTGTTTGTATACCCTTTACCAAAAAAATGGTAAAAGGGTATATACAGGTTTGTCAGTCCGTTTGTAATTTCTATAATATCCATAAGCGACCCATAAAATATATATATTCTGGATCCTTATGCATAGGGAAGACGAATAAGCGATGTCCATCTGTCCGTCTGTCTGTAGGTGAAATCGGTTTTCCGAAGCTCTAAGAAAAGTTAGAGACTTCGTTTTTACACTGGTGCGTCAGAAATTGTCCAAAATAGATTGGTATTGAATTTCAGTAAAATCAAGCAGACGATTGCAGAGCTGGAAAACTTAAACTTTATTTTGCCATATAAAAGTAACTATCGAATTTTTTTTTTATTTTTTTTTAATAAATAAACTTATTTTATTCTTAAGTACGAATAAAATTGGTATTTCAAATTTAAAAAAAAAAAATTTAAAAAAAAATCAAAAATACGTTTTCAGGGTTGGATAACTTTAACTTTTTTTGTTATATAAAAGTAACTCGCTAAAACTAATTTTTCCTTTTTTTTTAAATTAAACATATCTTATATTCTTAAAAGAAAGAAATTAGTTTAAGAGATCAGAAAAATAAAAAAGGATAATTCCAGGGTTGGGAAACTAACACTTTTTGTGTTATGTAAAATTAACTATGTCTAAATAATTTGTTTCTGAAAGAAAAGTTAAGTGAAGCAAATTAGAAAAATAAAAACCACAGCTCCAGAGATGGAAATTGTGAACTTTTTTTAATATTAAAGTAATTAAATGAAACTAAGTTTTATCTAATTTCGTTTTAGCTTTGTTCACTTAACATATTTTATGCATTTTTTAAAGAACAAGATTGGTATCAATAATCAGAAAAATCCAAAATTATGATTCCAGGATTGGAAAACTTACCATTTTTGTGTTATGTAAAATTAAATAGGTCTAAATAAAACGCTATTCATTATTATAAATTTAATTGAACATACCAGGAAGGATACATTTGTCTTTATTTTAGCGCTCACTTTAGGTTAAATTAAAATTTTACTGATGAAAAACTTTTTATACGTCCGATAAAATCCTACTTTTAACTAACTTTAAGTTTTATTAATGGCCCTTAAAGTATTGAATGCACGCTGTGTTTGTTTATTGGGGGTCTCCACTTTGCCATGAACTTGGTATGGGCATCATGTCGAACATAGAAAAATGGCTAATCGAGACCGCTCATGTCCATGTTTTGTTTATGCTCTGACATCAATGCCCGAGCATATGTGTGAGCAACAATGTTCGCCATGAGATTCTCAGTCAGCAACCATTTGCAATAGAAAGAAAAGAGACAGAACAAAATTAGTAAATATTCCATCTTTATTGCACTAGCGCAAAATATTTTCATATGCCTGAACATGGACATCGCACGTATTCACCACAACAAATAAGTTGATGATTTTTTCACAGTTGCTCTGCCGGCGTCATGTTCATGTCATGCCCAAATCGATGGCTAGTGTTGACGTAGGATTATAGGCCATGTCTACAAATCTGATGGAAATGAAGAGTACGAGTTTGATTTAAATTTCGATTACAATTAGTAATCAATTAGATTACATTTTAAAAAGAATTGTAATGATTATATAATTGCCTTCAAAAGAATTGCTGATAAATAATTTATTACGATTGCTACTAATCGAAAAGTAATCTGAATTACTTAAAATTACTAAAAATAATCAAAAGTAATCAAAAAGTAATCCGACCACTTTCAAAGATTACTTTTGATTCTTCATAAATAATCAAAAAGAATCAAAATTAATCCTTAGAAGTAATCGGATTAGTTTTCGATTACTTTTGATTATTTTTGATTATTTTTAGTAATTTTAAATAGTTCAGATTACTTTTCCATTATTAGTAATCGTAATCAATTAGTAATAGTGCGAAACTGAATATAATTGTAATTTAATCATTACCTCAAATTTAAAAAAAAGTAATCAAATCAAATTAGTAATCATTACGATTACTAATAATTACTTAACAGCTATGAATACACTGAACGCTTGTCAACGTCGTAGCACTGTCTAATAAGGTAAAATAATAATAAAATGTTGGTATTTTTTGAATAAAAGAGTTTCTTGAAATCAATGAAGCGTTTTATATGAAAGTTTGTGAAACATTTTAATTGGTGCAATGAAATCTTACCTTAACTCTTTATTAATGACTCAATTCATTGGTTCACTGAAAAACCTCATAGCTGGTACGAAGATTTTCCTTTAAGTGTGACTACTTTTTCCCATACATCTGGCCGTATGAAGTCAATGTAGGCTTGAATATTGGCTTTCAATACTTCAAGATTTGCTAGTTTGTCTGACTTAACATTGTTCCACATAAAGTAATCTAGAGTCGTTAAGTTGCACGAATGAGTGGGCCAGTGAACAGGACCACTCTGGAAATAAAATTGTCAGCAATTTAATTTTGCAATAAGTTCATTGTTAAGCTTACTTTATGGCCTGCTGCGTCATTTTGTTGGAACTAAAAGTCGTTGATATTTAGCTGATTAATTTTTGGAAACAGAAATTCAGTCAGCATGGCTCGATAGCACTCGCTATTCACTGTAACGGCAGCTCTTTGCTCATTTCAAAGGAAATATGAACAGCAGCAGTTAATGATTTTAAATTGAGAATAATCAAATTATTAAAAAAATTATCAGTACACAGAGAAAACAGTGTCTACTAAATCCAATTTTTTTATTTATACATATATAACTAACTTAGTCACCAAGTATTGAACCAGCAAACTTCTACCTGATAGACAAGCACTCTACCCAATATGCTGACAAGCAGCCTGAATAACCATTAAAATTATTGTGCAAACATTCTTATACAAAAATGAAAAAGATCATGAAAAAAATTTTCTCTATGTCTATTCATAGAAACGAAATAACAAGGCATCTCATAAAATCAAGAAGATTTTCTTATCAAAAAAATCAATAAGATGCTTTACACATAATCATATAGGAGCCTACTAAAATCAAGAAGAAACCCTTATTGAAAAAATCAATAAGATAGCCTAATAAAATCAAGAAGAAAATCTTTTTAAAAAAATCAATAAGGCAACCTAATAAAATCAAAAAGAAAACCTTTTTAAAAAAATCAAGAAGGTAACCTAATAAAATCAATAAAAAATCCCTATAGTTTACAATTTATAAGAAAACCTAATAGAATTAAGAAGTTTTTCTCTATGGATTGTTTATTTGGTGCCAAAAATAACGCAAATTGAGTAAAAAAAGTTGTGAATAATAAGATTTCTTCTTGATGTTATGTGGTTTTCTTCTTGATAAAATTAATAAGATTTACCACATAAAAACAATAAGGAATCTCTCTGAAAAAATCTTCGCTTCTTTCTGCTAAGATACCCCTTAGCCTAAAAACGGTTCATAGAGAAAACCTTCTTGAATCTATGAGGCATTTTGTTCTCTGTGCATGTGTACGAATTGCTTGCTCACTCATTAGACCGATTATATTGACCGTAAAAAGGAACATCGCGAACTGATATAATTTATTTCAAAATAAATTTCTACTATTTGAAAGCATTGTTCTGGCGTAAAACGATTTATGATAACTTGCCAAACGTTACTGAACATAAATGTATCCCCACCTGTCATACCATTATTATCGCTATTGATAATTCTTATGCAACTACACAAAAACAAAAGACACTATCATACCGAGATTTAAGTACTTCTTGGAATTTCACGCTTATTTAAGCAAAAAAATTAACTGAATTTGTTAATGAAATTTATTTTATAGCAATGGAAATTTTACGTAACATAAGACTAACGGCCTGTCCCACGATGTCGCCAGAAATCGTTCGATCGAATACTTATATTGAAAACAACAACAAATTTTCTAATGTTATTGTTGTTTGCAATACAAATTGTTGATCGAAAGATATCTGGTGACATCGTGGGACAGGCCGTAAGATCAAATTTATTTGCTGGTGGTTAAGAATTGTCCTTATGTATTGCATACAATGTTTAACCACCAGCAAATAAATTTCACTTATAGTAGAATTATGACAAAATGTCAAATAATAAACTTCTTGAATAAGACTAGTGCCCTTAATTCAGTAAGAAGATTTAGGACGTTTTTGTTTGAAAATGCTTCTGAGTTCTTGTCTTTGAAGTCTATAAATTATTTTCTTCAAAAATGGTTGTTGTCTTTGACAATAAAAAATATAAATCTTATTGCCATGTTTTTAAAACATAAAAATTAAATTAAAGTATTTTACAATAGTTTATGAAAATCTATACCGTTCACACCAACATTTTTTGACATTTATCAAGATTTTTTTTATCCAAGACAAAACCCATCAACTGATTTATTTCTAAAACTACAACCAAACAACTGCATTGTAGCCAATTCACACACTTTTTTAAGCAGACCGTAGCTAATTCACTCACCTTTTGTTGTACAGGGTAGTAAAGAATAAATAAAAACAATAGATTTTTATTAGATTTCCTACAAATCTACTGAAAAATTAGATCTCGTTTCGTATGGAAAATCTGGAAAAAACAGCTTGATTTAGCTTGAAATCTCGAAAGTACTAGATTTCGAGACAATGTAAATGCACTTTTATAGAATAGTTTGAAAAATACATGCAAAATTATGTGTTGGATATAATCTGCCTTATCGTGGTTGGCGTATTTCAAATACGACTACGAATTTTTGGTAATAGATTAAAGAAAAACGGTTGAAGTATTCTTTAATCTATTACCAAACAGTCGCAGTCATATTTTAAATTCGCCAACCACGATAAGACAGAATATTTAGAACAAAAGCATAAAGCAAATACACGAACCTTCTAGCATAGACAATAAATAATAATTGTTTTAGAGAATCAAAACTGCTTCTTTTTTTTCGTCCATAGACAAGACGATACATTCGTCGAACAGAATTAGGGCATAAGATCTTTAAATAAATTTTAAATTAATATATAATTAAATTATTATACACGCATCAATAAAAATTTTTATTAAGCACAATTTAAGATTAGAGTAACAAACAACTTTTTTTTTCTTCCTTAACAACTTTATTAAAAGTTTGTGAGATAAACTAGTTACAAATAACGAACTATTATTAAAAAAAAAATCTACTTAACATTTTTCTTGAGTGTATTGAGGGAGTTGCCCGTAAGTGATCTAATTTAATTATATTCTTACAACAGTTTCTTGTTGTAATGACTTATAAAGTGAGTTTTATTTGTATTTATTTTTTCTTAAAGAATTGAGCATAAATGTGAGTGCTTGTGTTTTTCTAAGACATGAAATATATATAAATTATTTGTTTGTGCAGCTGGTGTTATTATAATAATTTACTTTTTATTTTCATAACTCAAAAAAAAAGTATTTGTTAACTATTAAGAGAAGTTACGCATATGCAGTTGACATTGTGAAGAAATTTTCATATAAAATATTTGCAGATTTGCTTCAACGAATCAGAATAGAACTTGAGTTCAAACCAGCAACACAAGATTTAGTTTTCTGTAAACTCTATTAAAACAAAAAATTAAAATGAAAGTAAGTTTTGTTTATTAAAATTATTTATTAAAGAACATTACAAAGAATTGGTTATTTATTCATACTGATCATTAATTTCTTTTGCAGTTCGCTATTGTTACCTTGTGCACTTTGGCCTTGGCCTTGGGCGTTCAATCATCCATTATTCCCTGGGGAGGTGTAGTGACACAAGTTGCTGGTGGTCCTTTGTCACACACAGCCGTTGTATCACCCGGCTTGCCTTGGCATTCACCTCTTGTTGTGGGTCATCCACCAGCAGCAGTTCATGCTGCCGTCTCCTTACCTGGTGCTATACCCACCGCAATTCACGCTTCTGCTGTTCATGGCATTCATGGTATTCATGGCATTCATGGCATACATGGTATTCATGGTCTTCCCGCTGTTCATGCTGGCATTCCCGCAGTTGTTGCTGGACATGCTGGTTATGTTGCCAAGACACGCGGTGCTGTACACACTGCTCCCTTGGAGGGTCACATTAACTCGGTGGCCAATGTCAATGTTGCCCCAGCTCCTGGTACTTGGTAAATAATTACATTTAGTGAAATCAACTAAGTCAGAGAAATGAAATAAAGAAAATAATTTTGTTTCTAAAACAAGTAAAAATACTCAAATGTTTAATGATTTATTGTTAGTTGGGATATATTAAAAACAATATTTGATATGAGTTTGTGATAAGTAACTAAAACAATTGACAAGTTGGCAAATAGCGTGCTAAGATCAAGCAGGATGTAAATTAAATAAGGAACTATAAAGGTAAAGGGGTACAAGAGCAGCTAAAGGAAAAGTCTGAGTTATTTCGATTCAAAGTTTTTTGTTCCAGTGCACTGAAGAATTTTTGGTTTTTAGAATTTGGTTTGAATACCATGATTTGGTAGGTGGTTTGGTTTTAATTTTGCATAGAAAAAGTGGTGATTTGACCTACAGTGCAGTGGTGAGATTTTTATACATTAAAGGTCAGTTGTCAGCCATCATGTTGGTCTTAATTTTTGTTGAGTCAAAAATATGAACTTTAAAATTGGATTGCTGTTTCTACCTCTATTTTTTTAAAGACTCTCAGCCAAATAAGTATAAGTAATAGTATGACTTCTAACTCGATATCCAATGGAGTTAATTTGCACGATTTGGGAATGTAAAAGTAATTTCCAAAGGCCTTATTAAGTGTTTTTTGTTGCAGACTATCTTGTTGCCGCGTGAAAACATTAATTCACAATTGAATGGATTGACAAGCTGCTATTATTTTTAATGACCAAAAGTAAGTGTGCTTGGACTAGCGCCTTAACGCTCTACTGAACTGCTAAGATACTCGTACATTTTAACCATTAAAAAATACACTGCGTAGAAGTCCTGAAAATGTATAGTTTTCGATTGAAAAATAATGTAGATGTTGATCATAGCTAATGATTTTTACATTATCATTACAATAAGTTCTCTTTTTCAATTTCTAGTTTGGTTTGTAGTCTAGTGAAGAGTTCTTTAAGCAGGAACGAAATGCATATCAGAGAGCTGTATGAGTTGATTCACTTTCGCTCTCCACTCACTATTACAATGCTTTTGTTTTGTTTTTTAACATCAGTATGTACTAATGATATTGCATGCAGTGTTGCCTCTCTAACAACTGACTGTCATTAACTCACTCTCTTTTTAGGGTTCCGTACACCAAAGGTGAAAAAGGAACCCTATTGTTTTCGCTACGCTGTCCGTCCGTCCGTCCGTCTGTCCGTCACAGGGTATTTTCTCGAGAACCGTAAGAGCTACGGACCTGAAATTTGGACAGAGTGTGTAGACCCTTGGCCGGTACAAGAACAAATACATGAGAGTTGGAAATTAAAGGGTGTGCCAAAACGAGCAACGAAAAATGTTAAAATCCCATGTAATATACATACAATTGTATGTATATGCACTTGAAATTTGTAAAGTTAGTGTATTTTTATACAGACTACAACAATTAACACTAAAATTTAAAAAATTTTAATTAGAGGGTGTACCATCAGTTAATGTAATTTTGACTATGTAATTTTGATAACTTGCTGTATCTTGGAAACCGTAAGAGCAAACTTCTTGAAATTTTCAAAAACGGTAAAACAAAAAAATCTCAAAATTATAAAATCGCCAAACCGAAAAAAAATTGCCAACATCAAAAAAAAAATCGCCAAAACGAAAAAAAAGCACCAAATTAAAAAAAAATTTCTAAATCGAAAATAAATCGCGGAAAACCGGAAAAATCGCCAAAATGAAAAAATCGTCAAAATGAAAAAAAAAATCGCCAAAATGAAAAAAAAAATCGCCAAAATTAAAAAGTCGCCAAAATTAAAAAAATTGCCAAAATGAAAAAAAAATCGCCAAAATGAAAAAAATCGCAAAAACATAATAAAAATGAAAAAAATCGCCAAAATTTAAAAAAAATTCGCCAAAATTTAAAAAATCGCCAAAACGAGAAAAAAGCGAAAAACAATAAAAAAAAATTATTTCAGCTGAAAAAACGTAACAAACACTGTATTAAAAAAAATGCTCAAAGCCCAACGTACGGAACCCTTCGTGCGCGAGTCAAAGTCGCACTTTACTGAATTTATTTTAAGTGTTGTTAGTAAAAATCAATAAAAATTCTTACTTTTGTTTGATTGTTTTGTATAGCAATCAAATAACTAACAAAGGCATGTTGACTAGATGAAGTCTTAAAATAATAAAAAATGGCGTATTAATTAGTAGTTTTTCTTCTATTAAAACAATTTATAAAATAAAATGGGGCTAGCTATTTTATTTTATAATATTACATAAAACTACTAGCTGACCCCGGTCCGCGTTGCTGGCCCTAAGCAAACATTAGTGTTGTATGTGGCATTGGTGGTACAATATGAAAATTGGATTTTGCCCACGAATAAACTAAATATTGCGCCATCTGCCGGACGAACTTCAAACTACACAGAAACGCTCCTCACGCCCCATAGAGCATGTATATAAAGTTTGATCTAAATCGGTGCAGTAGTTCTTGAGTTACGGTGCAAAATCACAAAAAAAAAACTAAATATGGCGCCATCTGTCGGACAAACTTCAAACTACACAAAAACACTACTTACGCCCTATAGAGCATGTATATGCTGTTTGGTCAAAATCGGTTAAGTAGTTCTTGAGTTACGGTGCAAAAACACAAAAAAACTAAAAATTGCGCCATCTGTCGGACGAATCACTATTTCTGAAAGGGGCGTAGCATTTAACAGGGTAGAATATATATAAAAACACGCGCCGGTCTTTTACAAATATTTTGTGGGTTGGAAGGCGAAAATCTGTTGGGGCATTGAAGAGTTCACCCCTAAAAAATAAACGTGTTTTTGATTTTTATATATATTAAGATAAGATAAGATAATATATTTGTCAGAAGGGGTTTGGAGAAGTATTCAAAACAATCATACTGTTTCATTGCTTTAGTGAATCAAATGAATGATTAGAGATTGCAAGCAGTGGCATGCATTTATTAACAACATTCTCATTGATATGAATCATGCAATATATACATATATTAATATGAATCATATATATTGATATGAATCAAGTTTTATAAAAGCCTTATTAATCAAATTTCCATAGAAAATTTGATTAGCAAACCTCTCTTAAAACAGAAATATTTTTTATAAATAAGGCAGTAAATGTCAAATAAATACACTTCGATATTTCTTAATTAATTAATTATTAATTGAAAACAAATTGCAAATTTTTAATGTAAATTTTTAATTAAACAACACAATTGGGGAATTCAGAAAGTTTGCTATCAGTCATATTGTCATAATTTCTTAACGTTTTGCAATTGTTTTGGAAAATATTATTTAAATATAAAATAAAAAATAAAAATAATAAAAATAAATATTTTATAAAAAAAAAATAATTAAATAAAATAAAATAAAATAAATAAAATTTCATAAATTTTGTAAATCAGTCATATAATTTAAATTTTGTACATATGTTTTTGACTCTTAACGCTGAAATAATAAGTCCTATTTGGACAGAGCACACTCTTTCTTCGGAACGCAGTGAAAGAATGATAATTAAACGTACCAAGAAAGGGGACAAACACGGAATGGGAATAACTATTTCGACCATAATTGAATAATAATAAAAATATAATTCTTGCTGATCGCTATTGCACCGATCATATCGGATCATTATGGATCATATTTGAACAATCCGTAGAATGGCGATTTCCACTGCAGCTGATATTTTGGAATTTGGTACACACTCCGATGCTGGGAAATTTCAACCGAAATAATTTACTTCATCACAACTCTGTCCGGCAATTCAGCAAGCGGAATATGGCGCTTGAACGCATGCTAAACAATCCGATTGATGGTAAGCACTGGGGTATGACAAGGACATAGTCTATTACTCATTACTCAACATTGTACTGGAATCAATTATGCAAAAGCAAAAGGCAGAACAGGCGTTTTTTGTTCAGTCAATAAATTTAGTAAAGTGCCACTTTGACTCGCACACGAAGGCTTACGTGCGGACATATCGCTCATTTACTCAAAGAATGCCATAACTCAAAAATGAAATTTTTTAATTAATAATGCAAAATTAATTCTCATATCATTCTTCATATTGTGTAAAAGTTTCATACAAATATCTTCCATACACTTGAAAGCAAAATAAAATTTTCTTTTTCCATTAAGTTGTGTGTAAATTGAAAACTTTAAACTCGTTTTCTGGCAAACTAGTTTTCTTGAGTTATGACGTTCTTTGAGTAAATGAGCAATATGTAGTATGTAATATTTTAGCCTTTCTAATCGAATACCTTACCTGATGTAGAAATTTAAAAAAAAATTAAGTTATGGTCAGCGTGACCGTTTGACCGACTAAAGTGGCAAATTGCCACTTTTTTTCCCCTTTTTTTAGAGTGAACTATATAAAAATACATTAAAAATAAAAAGTTTAATATAGTTTTCTCGTTTTTTTTTAATTTTGCCATTTTTTTGATAAATCCTCTTTTGGTGCCACTTTTTGAAAAATGTCATCGGTCACCCTGGTTATGGCGATGTATTTTAGGTTAAGCGATTTTTTTATTTTGGGCGATTTTTTTATTTTGGGCGATTTTTTTTTCGTTTTGTCAGTTTGTTTGAGTTCGTGGCGATATTTTCGTTTTGTCGATGTTGATATTTTGGGATTTTTTAGTTTTGGCGGTTTTGAAAATTTGAAGAGTTTGCCTGTTACGGTTGCCAACATACAGCAAGTTGTCAAAATTACATTAACTGGAAGAATACCCTTTAATTTTGTTTTTTTTTAAGTTTAGTGTTAATTGTTGTTGTCTGCATAAAAATACAGGCAAATCTCGGTATAACGAATATCGCTTTAACGAAAATCCGATATAACGAACGTCCAAATATTTTACATTAGCAACCTTATATAGCGCATAATATCCTAATTTTATACTGGATATAACGAAAAAATCGCTAAATAAAAACAAAAACTTGCTAGAATCATATTTCTAACATTTAGTTCTACTTTATATAGCCAATGTTTGGATAAAGATGTGCTCTGTATAACGAACAGCAAAAAAAAAAAAAATTGAACAAAATCTACAGCAGCATTTAAAAAAAAAAGTTGGGTACCCTTAGTTCCTATTTGGGAGCTTATTTCAAAAAAATCTTGCCCTCATTATTTTTATTGTATTGCATTATGTCTACAGTAATAAAAGTTAAAATAACACTTGAGTAAAACCTTGCACAGAGCAAAAACTGCCACATAGAATCAAGAAGATTTTCTCTATGAACCCTTTTTAGGCTACGGGGTATCCCAGCAGAAAGAAGCGAAGATTTTTTCATAGAGATCCCGTATTGTTTTTATGTGGTAAATCTAATTAATTTTATCAAGAAGAAAACCACATAAAATCAAGGAAAAATCTTATTATTCACAACCTTTTTTACTCAATTTCCGTTATTTTTGGCACCAAAAAAAAAAAAATCCATAGAGAAAAACTTCTTGATTCTATTAGGTTTTCTTATAAATTGTAAACTATAGGGATTTCTAATTGATTTTATTAGGTTGCCTTCTTTGTATTTTTAAAAAGAGTTTCTTCTTGATTTTATTAGGTTGCCTTATTGATTTTAGTAGGTTCCTATGTGAGTATGTGTAAAGCATCTTATTGAATTTTTAATAAGGAAATCTTCTTGATTTTATGAGGTGTTTTATTATTTCATATCTATAAATAGACATAGAGACAAGTTTTTTCATGATATTTTTCATTTTTGTATAAGAATGTTTGCACAATAATTTCAATTGTTATTCAGGCTGCTTGTTAGCATATTGGTTAGAGTGCTTGTCTATCAGGTAGAAGTTTGCTGGTTCAATACTTGGTGAGTAAGTTAATTAAGAATATAACCTAATGTGTATGTATGTATGTATAAATAAATAACATCTACAATATACTACATACACACATAAATATGTATATGGTATAGAATTTAAATGAAAATACATAAGTACAGAGAATAAAGACGCAATTTTTTTTTATATATTTTATTGAAAAAATCAATAAGATAACCTCATAAAAACTACAAGATTTCTTTTTGATTTTTTCAAAAAGGTTTTCTCTATGAAATTAATAAGATTTCCTTATTGAAAAAAAAAACCATAGAGATTTATTATTAATTTTGTTCTATTTTATGAGGTATTTAGTAGGCACTGTTTTCTCTGTGTGCGATATAACGAATTTTTCGGTACAACGAATGGGACTGACATTATATCATTCGTTATACCGGGATTTTCCTGTATAGTTAGTTTGAAAATTGCAGGTGTCTATATTAATTATCTGATTATTAGATAGGATTTCAACATGTTGCGTTGCTCGCTTTAGAACACCCAATAATTTTTAACTGTCATTTATTTGGGGTTGTAGTGAAATCTTTAGGTGAGTAGCTTTTAAAGTTCTCGAGAAAATAGCCTGTGACAGACAGACAAAAGGACATACGGACATTGTAGCGCAATCAATAGGGTTCCTTTTCAAAAAAAGAAGCTTTCCTCTATCACACTAGCCATTTCCTAAAGATGTAAATGCTTTGTAATAATAGCAGGGACTCATTGTTTGAGGAAATGTTAATTGCAAAGCATTCCAAACTCATGAGCCAGCTAAGGAATATCTAATAAAATAAGGGTGGCATTGGCTACAACAACTGAAGGTGCTGGGTTCGAGCCCGGTCTCCAACAGTCATTAAATAACAACACCACTCATTTTTCTTATGTGCATTTGTGTCCATTTGTATCAGTTATTGTAGGAAAGTCCAAGTGATGAAGGCATAGGCACTGATTCCTGAACTACTCCTGATTCAGCGGATTCTAATGCTAATGTAACAACAGAGTGCCCTCATTCGTCGGTATTGTGCAACAGAATCATCCGCGAAATAAAATAACCATTAAAACGGCTAATAACCACAGCTTCAAAAATTAATTTAATACGCCACATTGACACCAGAGGCGCTGCAACACTGCATTGTTAAATACCTGCAAGGAAACAGAGTTGTAAAAGAATGAAACTTTCCTCTATCTATCACTATCCCTTTCCTAAAGAAGGTAACACCTAGTAATAGTAGTAAGCATTCTTGTTAAAAGTTAAATTAATTAATTTAAAAAAATTATCTTAAATAATATTAAACAACTGTTTAACAATTACCAACACTGCCAATTATGTAAAACAGTCTTTTAGTTCTCAACATTTAATTATTTGTTATTTGCTTTAATTTTCATTTAAATCTTGTGATCTGATTTTGATCACTTTAGTTGCAACAAGCAAATACTCTTACGTACATACAAGTTTAATTTAAAATATTTCCATTTTAACCATCTGACAAATGTTTCTTGGCATCAATTAAAAATTTATGAATTCACTGTCCGTGTAAAATTGTTTAAAATCTAAGTGATAACAACTATTTATTCTGAAAAGATAATTGCTAGCAGCAACATTTATACTTTTGAATCGAAATTAAAATTCATTATTTGTCTTGGATTTGAGCAACAATTAGGTAGTATTATTATTATTTAAAGTTTCATTCTTGCTATTAATTTTACCATTTTCTGTTTCATATAAAAAAGTGGTATTTTGCTATTAAAAATAATAAATAAATTAAAAATTATGAGTCATGTAGACCGTAAAGCTTGAAATGTCAATCAAAACAAAATCAGCTGTTAGTTGTCAGTGATGAGTCGGCTGCTTAAAGTATAAGTTAAAGCCACGTTTGTTTGACAAAGTTGAGCAATATTATTACTTCTACATGGTGAATGTATGACCATTTACTGAAGATGTCCTTTTTTCACTACTCCTTACTTTTGGTAACAATCCCATTTTCTCAAGTCATAGGACGAGTACATTTGGATCAATTGTCACCAAATTTTTTGCAGAGTTGTATCAGTTGTTGTGGGAAAAGTTCTAGTGCTGGATAATTAGGCAGTAGTCACTAAAACTAAACAGCGGCTTCAGTGAATGCTAAACCTAATGTAAGATCAGGTCTTAGCCGATGGCCTTAGTAGCTAGTGCGTCTACCCCTCTTATATTGTTATTATATTTATCTATAATATCAATATTAATAAATAAATAAATAATAATAAGATCAGAGCGCCCTCCTTCGTCGGTATTGTGTAGCAGTATCATCAGTGAAGTAAAATAACCAATAAAATGGCTACTGAACTAAACACAACTTCAAAATCTAATACGCCTCATTTAACACCAGAGGCGCTGCAATACTGCAAATAAGCGCTTAAAAAAGCAGAGTTGTAAAAGAATGAAGCTTTCCTCTATCTCTTCCTACACCAGCAGTGTTCTTTATCACTATCCAGCCCCTATCACCCTTTCTAACTATCTTCTCTTCACCTCTCAGGTAGCACAAAGGGATCATTGTATTACACCCCAGTAAGCTGGACTCTAAATTTCACTCTTTCTTACCAGCAGCCTGCTAACCTAACCTAACCTAACCTTACCGTTGACAGTGATGGCCTTGCCAACATCGCTCTCGAATGAATTTGAACCAATGACGCCAGTAGCCCAAAATCCGCACTAAAGTGTCTGAGTGTAGATTTTTTGCAACGATCACCAGCAAAAATTTATACATTACCATCACAACTACTTGCCATATAATGACTTACTTTTCTGATTACCATATTTCATTACTCGCTTACAAATCACATTAGCTAAAATTTAAAAAAATTATATACAAGTTGCTAAATGAGGAGAATAGTTTTTTTAGATTAAATAGATTACGTAAACAAGTTGCCAAATAAAAAAAGTAAGTACTTCTCAAGAATCGATTATTTTAGTTTCACGCCTTGTTAAATACATTAAGTTGGTAATCCAGTAAGGAACAGCTTCCACCAAGAATGCTTAATTCCAAACCCGATTACCTTGTTTGAAATTTTTTGCTGGGGAATTGGATGCGCTTGTTTCTCATGTCTGTAGATTGGTATCATCTTAATTTCGTAAACTTTTTTGTTGACGTACCGATTCTTAGAAAATCGGTCTTATCGCTGAATATGCTTGCCAGGGCCCATTTAGGGAACACAGGTCATAATGAGCGATTTAATATGTTATTTCTCTTAGTTGTTATGCAAAAAAAGCCGTTGAAAATTGCATTACTGGTTCAAAACAGCTCTAAAAAAATTTAAGAAATATCGTCGTATCGACAGTAAAATATCCCCGATATCGATATATCGGCAAATCAGAAGTATCTCCGATATATCGGAATCGGTATCGGTATCGATTACATCCCTACTTATAATATTTATCCTCAGATTCTGGCATTGCCAAAGCAGCTCAATTTTACGCATAATGCTAGGAACATAATTGGGACGAACGACGAATTTCGTCCACGTCGACGAATTCGTCGATAAGAGTTGGCTGCGTAAATTCGTCGTGTGAAGCACAACAACGACGAATTTACGCAGCGAATTGTTCTCTTATATTTGATAAAGTTGGTTGTTGTGTGTACAAAGACAGAGAGTGAGAGAGAGAAAACTGTTTTTTCGTCGTTCGTCGGCGTACAAATTAGAAATAAATCTATCTAAGAATTCGTCACGCACGACGAATTTCGTTTTACGGCGGTGTTGTGTTCATTTTCATATGCACACATGTGTTTTATTTTTTATGACGAAAGTTCGCACCGAAAAATTCGTCGTTCGTCCCAGTTGTGTTCCTAGCATAAGTTATACGTAAAAGTACGAATTATTAAGAGAGTAATTTTCATGTCGTTGTCCTGAGGATGCCTTGTTTACACGTGTAATGGTTGTTTAAAAAAAAACATTGATTGCTACAATTTTCATTGCAAGATCGTTTTGATTTACCTAAAATTTATCTGAAACGAATTTTCTCACTAAAGAGAAATAAAAATACTTTTATTTTATTTTAACTCATTTGAAGTATTTACGTTATTATTATTATTAAATTAGTTGATTATGAAAGCTATATATCTCAGCTCTTTACTTGAAATGCAGCCTAAAACATATGCCGACATTTGTCCAAATTTTAATATTAAAGGTTAAAGGTTTTCGTCACACTCTAGTTGCTGCTTTGTTGTAGTATAACATTATTTTGGTATCATCGTAAAATATCATGTTAACCCAATAGTCCTCAGGTTGCGAAATGTTAATTATGTCGAAGGAAAAATCCTTCTCTATATTAACTGTAGAAAGTAGTGGATTATTAGTGGCTGATCTGGAATACTTTTTATGTTTTATCAGGGTCTGTTGCATAGCTTAGTAGGAAACAACAACATTATACAGATACACACACACACACAGGTTGAACCAACCCTGCAGGAAAAGCGAATAGTGAAATTATAGTGATATACTACTGACATTGTCAGTAGTACTACTGACCAGGTGTACCCCAGCCAATGTAATAGCATATTGACATATAACATAAAGTTGTCATTGAAAATCCAGCAGTAGGACTTTACCACTATTGACGAGTTAGTTCTGTTATGGTAATAGAGATATTTGAACCAAAGATTCAAAGTGACCCTTGTCTAAAAAAATTTATATTATTCAACTAAAAAAATTTTGTTTAAAATTGATACGGCCAATCAAAAGTGGCAGCGGCTAGCCGACGATCGGCTTGCAAGTCTGGTATTGACTGCACAGCATAATAACAAAAGAAAACAAATTATTGACGAGTCCGTTGACAATGTCACCAAAAATACACTAAAACTAATATCCCTAACGTATCTATACTCGCGCATAAAGGAAAGTTGTCGATATTTTAACTAGTGAAATTGTCGCTAGTGAAAAGAGTGTTGACATAGAGGCATATGGTTCTAGGCTGACTAGAGGGAAATTACTGCTCAGACTACTATACTTTATTAATACATCGTCGATTAATAATTTAATTGTCGTATGTGGATTTTGATAGTTTCGAGTAAATTGAGTTTTAAGTTTGAAAATTGTATCAGCAAGTGCCACATACGACAAACTCAACACTCCATATCTCGAAAACCGTATGAGGTATCGAAAAACTGATTACGCCAAATGAAAGATCAGGCCGAAAACCTTAAGGAATCGATCTTAACTCAAAACCGCAAAAAATCCCCATACGACATTTAAATTATCAACCGACAATATTCAACAACACGATATTCAAACAACACGTACAAATGCGATATTGTGAATGCCAAATATCATCACGAATGATAAATAATACGATAAAAATTTGGCATCCCATGAGACTTGACAATTTTTTGAAAATTTTCTAAATGAACAGATTTGCATTATTACAAAATTAACCCATTACCCGCTGTAATTCATATATGCTAAAACTAGTAAACTACACAGAGAAAAAACTGCCTCATAGAATCAAGAAGATTTTCTCTATGAACCGTTTTTAGGCTAATTGGTATCCCAGCAGAAAGAAGCGAAGATTTTTTCATAGAGATTCCTTATTGTTTTTATGTGGTAAATCTTATTAATTTTATCAAGAAGAAAACCAAAGAAAATCAAGAAGAAATCTTATTATTCACAACTTTTTTACTCAATTTCCGTTATTTTTGGCACCAAATAAACAATCCATAGAGAATAACTTCTTGATTCTATTAAGTTTTCTTATAAATTGTAAACTATAGGGATTTCTTATTGATTTTATTAGGTTGCCTTCTTGAATTTTCTTAAAATAGTTTACTTATTGATTTTATTGGGCTATCTTATTGATTTTTTTCAATAAAGTTTTCTTCTTGATTTTAGTAGGTTCCTATATGAGTATGTGTAAAGCATCTTATTGATTTTTTAATAAAGAAATCTTCCTGATTTTATGAGGTGTCTTGTTATTACGTTTCTATAAATAGACATAAGGTATGTTTTATTCGAAGTTTATATAAATATTCAGAACAAATTTAAGTGTGTATAAACTTATTAAGTAGCTATAGCTATAGCTGCTTAAAAATTAAGTAGGTATACGTTTCGAATAAAATATACCTATAGACAATTTTTTTCATGATCTTTTTAGGGTTCCGTACACCAAAGGTGAAAATGGAACCCTATTGTTTTCGCTACGCTGTCCGTCTGTCCGTCTGTCCGTCTGTCCGTCTGTCCATCTGTCCGTCTGTCCGTCACAGGGTATTTTCTCGGGAACCGTAAGAGCTACGGACCTGAAATTTGGACACAGTGTGTAGACCCTTGGCCGCTACAACAACAAATACATGAGAGTTGAAAATTAAAGGGTGTGCCAAAACCAGCAACGAAAAATGTTAAAATCCCATGTAATATACGTACAATTGTATGTATATGCACTTGAAATTTATAAAGTTAGTGTATTTTAATACAGACTACAACAATTAACACTAAAATTTAAAAAATTTTAATTAAAGTGTGTACCATCAGTTAATGTAATTTCGACTATGTAATTTTGATAACTTGCTGTATCTTGGAAACCGTAAGAGCAAACTTGTTGAAATTTATTTATTTTTGTATAAGAATGTTTGCACAGTAATTTCATTGGTTATTCAGGCTGCTTGTTAGCATATTGGTTAGAGTGCTTGTCTATCAGGTAGAAGTTTGCTCGTTCAATACTTGGTGAGTAAGTTAGTTAAGAATATAACATAATGTGTATGTATGTATGTCTAAATAAATAACATCTACTATATACTACATACATACATACATATGTATATGGTATAGAATTTAAATGAAAATACATAAGTACAGAGAATAAAGACGCAATTTTTTTTTATTGAAAACATCAATAAGATAACCTCATAAAAACTACAAGATTTCTTCTTGACTTTTTCAAAAAGGTTTTCTCTATGAAAATAATAAGATTTTCTTATTGAAAAAAAAACCATAGAGATGTCTTATTAATTTTGTTCTATTTTATGAGGTATTTAGTAGGCACTGTTCTCTCTGTGTAGTAAACGGTTGAAATGGTCAGCTTGAACGTGAAGCTGACAACCATTTACAACTAACTGGTTAAAACTTTAAACATTATCAAAGAGGATGACATATTTTCTGCTTATTTTAAGAAAAGTCTTAAAAATATACGATGCAGTTATTAAAATAAACACTTTTTAAAAGACGTCCTAGAAATGGGACAATGGCGGGGTATTGGGTTAAGTAATAAACAAACTGACAAGTCGCCTGTTTCAACGCCAATACCGTGCCGTCATTTATGGTGAATTTCTTCGTTTTAAAGCGGCTTTAAATATTGTATTGAAATATATTTCGTGCAAAACCTGTGTGAAATTTAACGAAACTATCGCATTTTTCTTTTCTTTACCTTATTTTAATCAGCTGCTTTAATCGCCGTCTAGTTTCAAAGGTCGGCACGACCACAGCTTACATGAAGCTGCTCTGCCACAGGAAGTCAACGATTCATATAAGCACGTTAATCCACAACAGCTGATTGCTTTCTACTTGTATTTTTAATGTAATTTGAGATGTGCTGGTGTGAACACAAAATTTTACTTAACGTTAGATTTTTTGACAGTCGAAACAGTCAGACGATCTTTAGATTTCTCGTAAAATGTGATGAAGGTCTTTATAAATGTATAATAGCCTGAGTGGCCCTTAAATAAAACAAAAAATTTTTTAAAATATATATTTACATACATACATATACAAATAATATAAAACGGCCATCCTTCTAACAATTTATGACTGCATTCACACGTATGCATAGTTGTATGCACAAGTTGAATGAATTTTTTCAATGTTACCAACAAAATCACAAGCAACCATACACACACACACACACACACACACACACACATACAAATACTTAATAATTATGATGAAGGTTGTTATTACAAGATCTCAACAATTTATTAACTTTATTAATTGTTAACAATAATAATAAAATTACATTGTATTTTCTAACATAACTATTTATTTTTTTTTCATTAGCTTAAATGTTGCTTTGATTTGCGTTGTTGCTCTTGTTTCTGTTGGCTTTTGGTGTGGCCAAAATGTAAGTGTCTGCCGGCTCGTCCGTCCGTCCATTCGCCCGCCCGCCTGCCTGCCACACACAGAAGTGCTGCATTACTTTATTCATTCATTCACTCATTTAGCCAGATGTTGTTAGAAAACTGGAATCACAAAATTTTTGTATAAAAGTTGCTACAATTTCGTTAACAAAATCAGAATCAAATCAAAAAGCGTTCACTGAACAACAACTTGAGTTGACTTTAAACAAATTTTCTTTCAATTTATTTTCCAATCTCTACTCCTGTAATCCTTTCAACAACATGAAGGTAAATTTTATTTTATTTTTCGTGAGCAGCAGGAGGGTGTGTTATGCAAGAAACTGAAAATTAAAAAAAATAAATTAAATGAAATAAATAAAGTTAAAAGGATATATATAAAAAGTAAAAAATTAATAAAATAAAAAAATAATCTAGCTTTTTTATTATTATATAAGAAGTGTTCATTGCAAAACAGCTGCTTTGAAAGCGTTTTCTCACTGTTTTCACTTCATTAAAATTAGTGATTCAGATATTTAAATTTTGTTTAAAAATTTATATTTTATTTTCACAGTTCGTATTTGCCGTAGTCTTGTTGGCCCTTGCCGTTGGTGTGCAATCGTCTGTGATTGGTCTTGATCACTGGGGTGGTCCATGGGGAGGTGCGTGGGGAGGTGCAGCACCTTGGGGTGGTCATGCCACCATTGACCACAGTGGCTGGGCAGCTCCTTGGGGCGGTCATGCCGCCATTGACCACAGTGGCTGGGCAGCTCCTTGGGGAGGTCATTGGGCTGGTCATGCTATTCCCGGTATCGCCTTGGCTCAAGGACCCGCTCTTGCCCACGCTGACCTCGGTCTCGCTCACGGTGCTCATGGTCCTGGTGTATATGTAGCAAAAACTCGTGGTGCTGTTCATACCGCTCCTTTGGCCGGTCATATTGCTTCGGCTACTTCAGTGAATGTGGCTCCAGCTCCCGGCACTCATTAAATCCACCAAAATCCATAACAAAATATACATCAATCCATACAACAAGAGCGTCATTGCCCCAACAAATTAAGTCCTCCTTTCTTCTAACTTCTTAAATTTTTTTTGAAAAAAAAGCACACACTCTACATCAACCTATCAACCAGCCCCAGCAAATACATATACAACGATAACAAATAGTAGTTTAGAATCTTAGTCCAACAACAATCAAGACGAATTCTTACTGGCACATTTTCAGCAACATTAAACAGCAACAACAACATGTGAATCTGAGCTTCTTGTTATCTTACTGCATCTATAACTTTTTTCTTTCACTGTATCTCAGTCTGTCTATATATCTGTCATCTATCCGTCTATCTCACACTCTCTAACTGTAAATATTGTAAACAACAACATAAATCTAAAAAAAAAATTAAAAAAAAAATATGAATCCATCTGTGATCCAAAAGCGATCAATCATTTTACGTACAAATAAAATATGTAAAATCAAAACAAACTTATTTATTGTTTTATTATTTAAATAAATAACAAAACTTAAAAATTTTAAAAACCCCCGATATATCTAGAGAAGATATTATATCTCCTAAGCGGCTGGACCGAACATAGCTAGGAACCATCTCGATCAAGTCACCACCTATCCAACTAAAAAAACTAAATCAAAATCGGTCCAGCCGTTTGGTCTGTACGTGGACACGGACAGACACACAGATACACAGACACACACTACAAACTTATAACACCCCTGCAGAAAATTTGGTGACAATTGATCCAAACGTACTCGTCCTATAACTGGAGAAAATGTGGGTGTTATCAAAAGTACGGAGTAGTGTATGATGAAAAAAGTCATACCATTTAAATGTTGAAATATTGACCATTTTCGTGATGTATCGTGTTGATCTTAAGCCAATTTAATTCGGACTCGGTCTAGTATTGTAGTAAACTGCACTGAACATCTTCGATGTGGTCGAATACAGGACCTATCAAATAGTGTGAATATAATGTTAATTGCTCCCTTCAATGTGACTCTGGAACTAGTCGCGTAACTATACTTAAATATTAACCTAAGCTTAACTGGTATTTATACTTTTGAAATATGAGTGGCCCTGTGGTCGAGTGGATAGTGTGCCAGCCTATCATGCACGAGGTTGTCGGTTCGAATCTCAAAAAACTTTCAGATTAAAAATAAAATGTCATTTCATTTGTAACAATAAAAAAATTTATAAGCGTTAATTGTTGCAGTTAAATGTCGAAATTACATTTATAAATAATTTATATTTATATTATTATACATCGAATAGGTGCCTATGGGATAGTTCAGAGACAAGTCACAAGGTGCATACAAAGTATCAATTAACCCCATCCTAGGCCATCCCCATGTAAAAGTGACTGGTCCGCTTCATAGGAAGTGTTAGAACTCGGACTGGTCCCTATCACTTGGGGACCGGTCACGTGACTAGTCTTGTGTCAGTTACATATCCTGCATGGACCCCTTTTTTTGGTCGGGGGTTAAAAAGCAATTTGTCGTACAATTAATTTTTAAGTCAGAGTACGAAATAGGAAACGTTTGCTTTCGCCTTGTTTCGATCCATGGTAAAATTGTACCAAATACCTGCACGATTACAACAAAATTACAACACCAAAAAAAAAACACTTGCATTTTGTTGGTATAAAAAAACAAATATGTGTCAAAAACAGATGTCTTTTGTTTTTTAAAAATAACAATTACAGGGCTATTAAATTGCAATTGCAGAGGTGGCACGCATGCATGATTAAGTCATTCAGTGTTGCCAGTCTGTGTGTAATTTCTACAGTGTGTAATTCTACTTTGGGTTATATTTTTATTTAATTTTCTTTTAATGTTAACCTACACAAAAGATTTGTATTGTAATTTTCTAAAATGTGTAATTGGAGATACAGCCATGTGCAATTTTATTGGAAACACTGTAATCATTTTATTCACAACACATACATACACTTACATTTTTGTAGCTTCCCTGTAGAAAATGCGAATAGTGAAATTGTAGCGATTTACTAGTGACATTGTCAGTACCCTAAAGGAAATGTCTATGGTGAAAATGTGCTGAGTCGCTTTTGACTTTGTCACCAGTACTACTCTCTAATTAAACCCCATACAATACTTTGTTATTGAAAATCTACTAGTAACACTAAACAATTAACTAGGTAGTGACTACATAGTTCTTATCGGAACATGGAGACATACCAACCAGACATTTAGTGGACTATTTCTATACCTTACGTACATACAAATATATGAATATTGACAAGTTGTTGCAAAATCCACCAGAAATACACCACATCTGTTTTCTATCTTTCTTTTTTACTGACAAATAGAAGGGAAATTGTAGACAATGTATCTACTACTAGAATTTTAGTGTTGACATAGAGACACTTGGCCCCAGTCTGACTGCAGGGTAGTACTACTGACCAGGTGTACCCCAGCTAATGTAATTATCTATTGACATTTAACATTAGCTTGTCATTGAAAATCCACCACTAGACTGTAGCAATACTGACTAAGTAGTGCTTTTGGGACCACATGGACACATTGTCAACAAAGATTCAGTAGTAAATTTAAGGGGTTCTAGTCTACATTATCGATATTTCCTCGCTCGATGTCAATAG
This sequence comes from Tachina lurida, assembly GCA_944452675.1. Taxonomy (NCBI): domain Eukaryota; kingdom Metazoa; phylum Arthropoda; class Insecta; order Diptera; family Tachinidae; genus Tachina; species Tachina lurida. The sequence continues at coordinate 127,622,685 of OX101753.1, read as the reverse complement.
TAAAATTGTAGTGATTTACTAGTGACATTGTCAATAGTACAACTGAATAGGTGTACCGCAGCCAATGTAATTGCCTATTGACATATAACATAGGGTTGTCATTGAAAATCATATGGAGACATTTGAACTAAAGTTTCACTACTACATTTTAGTGACCCTCGTCTACAATTTTATAAGGGTTGGGGCAACAAACTTAAATACATACCCACATACCCAGCATAATAAAAAAGAAATCAAACTATTGACGAGTCCGTTGACAATGTCACCAGAAATACACTAGAACTGTTATCTCTAACGTATCTCTACTCGCGCATAAAAAGAAAGTTGTCAATATTTCAACTATGTAGTGCAATTGTTGCTAGAGAAAAGAGTGTTGACATATAGACATATGGTTCTAGGCTGACTAGAGATTTGTAAACATATTTTGACAAATTTTTGTATTGTATAGATTAACAGACTGGGCTTGTCCATGTATGTACCTGGTATAATTGTACCATGTTTTGATCTTTGCAGTGAGTGAAGCAAAAACAATGAAAACGATCACCATGCAGTTATATTTTATTAGTCCTCGTTAGCATATGTTGTTGGTTGGTTGGTTGGTTTACGTTGCTGCCTTTTACACGTAGGCATTCAAGTAGAATCTGGATGATTCCTTTTTGAAAGACCACTCCACTCTCCACTGTGTCAACCAATGTAGAACCATATCTAATTATTTTGATACGGTGGTAGATACTAGATCAAGCCCGTTGCGTTGAGATATCTGATAAGGTCACCCAACCCAATCTCAGATAATTCTTAAAGGTCGTCTAGTACATTTCTGCTTAAAAACTTGTGTCTCTGGAGATGCAAAGCTCGATCATCGCAAATAAAGTGAAAGATTGTTTTTTCTTTGCTCTCTTCTCGACAACTTCGGCAGAAATCGGTATAGGACATACCTATCCTACTATCAGGTCTACCAACCGTCCAGTGCCCCGTTATGACTGCAACGAGCCTCGAAATGTCCCTACGGTTCTTATTTGTTAACTGTATTGAGCGTCTATCATTGTAGCAAGGCCACATTTTCTTAGCAACATTGAATGTGACTATATTGGGCCATCTGCATGCAGCTTAATAGAAATAGTGCTTGAATATACCGTTTCTAACAGTACCAAACGGCAGGGCTACCGATTCGGTGTCGGAGGCATTCATAGCAGAGCCAGCTCTGGCCAGCTCGCCCGCCCGTTCGTTACCTAAAAACTTGCTTTGTGCTGGAACCCAGATGAGGGTGAGGTCAGCCTGACCACCCAGGCTGGATAGCAAACTCTTACACTGCCCGTCTAGAATAGATGAAGTGATATATGATATAAGGAATGCAAGCGCTGCTGGGCTGTCAACAAAGGTACTCTAGCACCGCTTCCCGTACTGGCAAAACTTCAGCCTAAAATACAGTGGCTTTGTTAGGGAGATGAAAGGAGTATTCTGTACCAAGATCGTCTGAAAAGACTACATAGCGGACACCGCAGACCATTCTTGATCCATCAGTGTATATTCTGATGTCCTATTCCCTTACCATTATTCCTCCCTTCCACTCCCATCTGGATTGAATCAGAACTTTAAACACCTTGTCAAAGTCCAGATGAGGCTCCATTTCGTCAGTAGATTTCCTCAGCGTAGGGGGAAGTTGATCGAGGAAGCACATGTTGTACTTCCTTAATTGTTTGTAGGAGATAGTGTCTAAAAAAGAAAACTAAAATACGGGAATTTGTCCGGTGTATCCAGACTGTTGGGGGCGCTGGTATGCTGAGTTATACTGCGGCTAGGGCTTGACATCTTGAGGTGGATTCAATTCCGTTTCCGAACGGAATTGAACTCTGTGACGTGGCCGATATTTGCTGTTTGGAAATGAGGCTCCTAAATTGAGTTTTTAAATTTTATTGTGAATAAGTTATTCTGAGTGTAAAGGGAAAATCGAAACTTTAATTGCATAGATATCTTAGAAATAATCCTAAAATCTGAGGATTCTATTTCTACAATCTTAAGTTTTATTTTATTTCATTCGAAATGTTTCAAATAATTAACCAGTTACGAAATACTAGGAATTTCTAAACGTCTCAGATGTTTGACTAAAGCAGTGTGAATGCAATCGATTTCTTGAATTTGTGAATGCCCAGGCTCAGAAAATATCTGGATGCTACTTTTGACCTGTAAATGGTGTGACAAAAATTTTAAAATTGCTGTGGACATCATTTGATTTTTATTTTGGCCAACGCACGAATCACTCCACATAAGTATATGTTACATTATATTACATTGAAAAATGGGCTTGAAGGCCAACTTTGAGGGCCGGACGCACCCTCTAAGACGCAACTTATCGGTATGAAATTTTTATACCCTTTACCAAAAAAAATGGTAAAAGGGTATATATAGGTTTGTCATTCCGTTTGTAATTTCTATAATATCAATAAGCGATCCATATAATATATATATTCTGGATCCTTATGCATAGGGAAGACGAATAAGCGATGTCCGTCTGTCCGTCTGTCCGTCTGTCCGTCTGTCCGTCTGTCCGTCTGTCCGTCTGTCCGTCTGTCCGTCTGTCCGTCTGTCCGTCTGTCCGTCTGTCCGTCTGTCTGTACGTGAAATCGGTTTTCCGAAGCTCCCAGAAGAGCTAGAGACTTCGTTCTTGGACTGGTGTGTCAGAAATTTTCCAAAATAGATTGGTATTGAAATTCAGCAAAATCGGGCAGACGATTGCAGAGCTGGAAAACTTAAACTTCATTTTGCCATATAAAAGTAACTCCCGAAAACAAATTTTTATTTTTTTTTAATAAATGTACATATTTTACACTTCAGTACGACTAAAATTGAAATTTTAAATAAAAACAATACAAAAAAATTAAAAAGACGTTTCCAGGGTTGGAAAACTTTAACTTTTTGTATTATGTAAAATTAACTATGTCTAAAACTATATTAGTATTTTCTCGAGAACCGTAAGAGCTAGAGACCTGAAATTTGGACACAGTATGTAGACCTTTGGCCGCTACAACAACAAATACATGATAATTGGAAATTAAAGGGTGTTCCAAAACGAGCAACGAAAAATTTTAAAATCCCATGTAGTATATATACAATTGTACACTTGAAATTTGTAAGGTTAGTGTATTTTTATACAGACTACAAAATTAAAAAAAATTTAAATTAAAGGGTGTTCCATCAGTTAATGCAATTTTGACTATGTAATTTTGACAATTTGCTGTATCTTGGAAACCGTAACAGCAAAACTCTTGAAATTTTCAAAAACGGTAAAACTGAAAAAATAAAAAATTATAAAATCGCCAAACCGAAAAAAATCGCCAAAAACAAGAAAAAATCGCCAAAACGAAAAAAAGCACCAAATTAAAAAAAATTCTAAGACTTAAATAAATCGCAAAAAATAACGGAAAAATCGCTAAAATGAAAACAAAAATCGCCAAATTAAAGAAAATCGCAAAAATGAAAATCGCCATAATGAAAAAAATCACCAAAACGAAAAAAACCCTAAAAAACAGAAAAAAATCGCCAAAATGAAAAAAAACCCCAAAAATAGAAAAAAAATCGCCAAAATGAAAAAAAAACCAAAAACAGAAAAAAAATCGCCAAAACGAAAAAAAGCACCAAATTAAAAAAAAAATTCTAAAACTAAAATAAATCGCAAAAAAACGGAAAAATTGCTAAAATGAAAAAAAATCGCCAAAACGAAAAAAAACCTAAAAAACAGAAAAAAATCGCCAAAATGAAAAAAAATCGCCAAAAAAAGAAAAAACCTAAAAAACAGAAAAAAATCGCTAAAATGAAAAAAATCGCCAAAATGAAAAAAATCACCAAAACGAAAAAAACCCTAAAAAACAGAAAAAAATCGCCAAAATGAAAAAAATCGCCAAAAAAAGAAAAAACCTAAATAACAGAAAAAAAATCGCCAAAACGAAAAAAAGCACCAAATTAAAAAAAAATTTCTAAGACTAAAATAAATCGCAAAAAAACGGAAAAATTGCTAAAATGAAAACAGAAATCGCCAAAAATGAAAGAAAATCGCAAAAATGAAAAAAAAATCGCCAAAATGAAAAAAATCACCAAAACGAAAAAACCCCAAAAAAACAGAAAAAAATCGCCAAAATGAAAAAAGCATTAAATTAAAAGAAAATTTCTAAGACTTAAATAAATCGCAAAAAAACGAAAAAATTGCTAAAATGAAAAAAACATCGCCAAAATGAAAAATATCGCTAAAACGAAAAAAAACCTAAAAAACAGAAAAAAATCGCCAAAAAAAGAAAAAAAATCGCCAAAACAAAAAAAAAATAAAAAACAGAAAAAAATCGCCAAAATGAAAAAAAAACCGCCAAAATGAAAAAAAAATCGCCAAAATGAAAAAAATCACCAAAACGAAAAAAATCACCAAAACGAAAAAAACATAAAAAAAAAGAAAAAAAATTGCCAAAATGAAAAAAAATCGCCAAAATGAAAAAAATCACCAAAACGAAAAAAAACCAAAAAAATCGCGAAAAAAAATAAAAAAACAGAAAAAATCGTCAAAATGAGAAAAATCTTCAAAATGAAGAAAAGCCCAACAACAGAAAAAAATCACCAAAATGAAAAAAACCTCCAAAAACAGACAAAATTGCCAAAACGAGCAAATCGTTTTAACTGAAAAAAACTTTAAAAAAGCAAAAAACCTTCCTTTCGTGCGCGATTCAAAGTCGCACTTAACTGATTTTTTTAATATTAAAGGAATTAAATGAAACTAAGTTTTTGCTTATTTCGTTCTTGCTTTTTTCACTTAACATATTTTATGTATTTTTTAAAGAACTAGATTGGTATCAATAATCAGAAAAATCCAAAATTATGACTCCAGGGTTGGAAAACTTACACTTTTTGTGTTATGTAAAATTAAATAGGTCTAAAAATTTTTTTCTTTTTCTTTATAAATTGAATATATTTTATGCTTCTGAAAGAAAAGTTTGGTGTATGAAATTTGAAAAATGAAAATTATAGCTCCGAAGATGGAAACTTTAAAAAAATGATAAATTTTTTCACAAAACAAATATGTATGTACGTGTCTGTATACTATATATATGTACGTACGTTGGTAAAGGGTATATAAGATTCGGCACAGCCGAATATAGCACTCTTACTTGTTTTGTATTTTTTTTACATAAAACTGAACCGATTTAGGGGATGAGAGTAGAAGAAATCGGAAAAAAAAGTTCTCCATACAACTAACGGCCACTCTAACATACACACAGAAAAATTTTAACTCAAAGTCTACAAAACAAAGGGACTGCTGAAACTAAACAAGCCCGTGCTTGGAAAGTTGACCGGCCTCTTAACGGGGCACTCTAATATACGATGGCATTTGCACGGGATTGGAGCCACGAATGATAATGAATGCAGGCCATGCATGGAGGACATGGAGACAATGCAGCACTTCCTTTGTCTGACTACGTGAACAATACTGAAAGTTCCTATAAAGGTGGAACATATACACCGATAGTCGAGCAGCTTCCTGGCAGACCATCAGCCAGAGGACTTTATAATGTGTATGCACAGGGAGTAAACCAGACTTGCTTCGGGTCCTTTTTTTTTGTTATAAACTTTTCTCTTATGACACCATAGAGCAGCTGGCATGATATTTCTTTTGGTAACTTTTTTTTTTGATTTAAAAATCAAAAGCAGCTATTACAAAAATGGCCTCGACTGCCGAGGGCAGTTGTTGAGATGGCAGAACAGTTTGATATTAGGATCATCTGGATCCCGGGGCATAGGGGCTTTCAGAGGAATTCTAAGGCTGATGAGCTTGTTCGAATTGGGACAAACGTACAGGTGACACCGGATTTGGAAAGTGTGGGCTTACCCTAACTCTCTGGCAAACTCAGACTTAGGCGCAATACAGAAGATTAAACAAATAGAAGGTGGGTCACAAGAAATGATTGCGTGATCACAAGGCAGTTATGGACTCACCTAAATAAAGAAGGTAGTGTCCGTGTGGAGCGGACACTGTCTCATAGGTAGGCATGCACAAAGGCTACGGGTTGAACACAATGATTTTTGCCGTAGCTGCCAGGATATCGATGAAGAGGAAAGCATAGAACATTTTCTTTGTCACTGTCCTGGACTTGCAAGAAAGAAAGAAGCCACAAGGGGCGCTCTTGAGTTCAGGGAACTTTCTGACGTTACTTGTGTTGAACTTCAACGTATTAGCAGCTTTATATTGAGCTCTGGCTGGTTCGATGGTGGGGACTCCGCATAAGCAGAGTCTCCGCTCTAAGTAAGTCCGGGTTTCTGACTGCCAACCCTACCTAACCTAACCTATAAAGGTGGGGTTCGTTTGTTAATTTATATGAGAGTGCACAGCAGGCCTTTACTGGCTTACGTGTATGTCCCCGCACATCAGCGTAATGGCTTCTCTGTTCAACCTAACCTAACATAACCTAGTCAAAGAATGTCATAACTGAAAAAAACCTAGTTTGCCAGAACACGAATTTAAATAAAGTTTTCAATTTATGCACAACTTAATGGAAAAATAAAATTTTATTTTGCTCTCAAGAGTTGAGTAAAAACGATATTTTTATGAAACTTTTACATAATATGAAGAACGATATGAGGATTAATTCTGAATCATTTAATTTTAATTTTTTTAGTTATGACGTTTTTTGAGTAAATGAGCGATTGGATGGATAGTGATTTGCATACAATGGTGACATAATTATCTGTAGAATTGCCCTATTTATTAAGTTATTGATCAATCAATTAAAATGCAATTGAATGTTATGACATGAAAAGTTAACGAATTGTTACAATCTTTCATTCATATCTTTCATAAATATCCGTGTGTTTTTAAATGGAATTGCAAAATTTGCATTCCTAACGAATGATTATTGCAAATACACTTGCACTTTGTTACTTACGGTGAAGGGTATTAAAATATTTTAGAAAATTAAAAAAAAAAACGTACGTTATTAATAGTTTATTAAGTATTTATTGTGTGTCGTAGTGTATACCTGTTTATTTATATTGGATTTTGGTGTGGCCAAAATGTTGCTGCAACTGCCACATTCATACAACAAGCAGCCAAACAAAGCGCAAACATATTTTAGCACTAAACTAGATTTAAATTTTTAGTATAAAAGTTGGTATAATTTGGTTAATAAAATCAGAATCAAATCTAAAAGCGTTCATTGAACACTACAAGTCACTTAATTTTCCTACTTCTTTTCCTTCAATCCTTTTAACAACATGAAGGTAAGTTTGCTTAAAATTATTTTTAAGAAAAATTATTTAAGAAGTGAATGGAAAATTAGTTTAATCCATTTATTTTTCGTTTACAGTTCGTAGTTGCTGTAGTCATGTTGGCTGTTGCCGTGGGTGTACAATCGTCTTTAGTTGCTCAACATGCTCCTGGAGTAACGTATGTTGCCCCACATCCAGCTGGTGCTTGGGGAGGACATTTGGGTCTGCCATTGGGCCATTGGGGTGGCCATGCCGCTGTTGACCACAGTGGTTGGGCTGGTCATTTGGGTGGTCATGCCGCTGTTGATCATAGTGGTTGGGCTGGCCCCTGGGGTGGTCCTTTGGCTGGTCATGGTTTGTGGGGTGGTCATGCCATTCCCGGTATTGCTCTAGCCCAAGGACCTGGACATGCTGGCCTCGGTCTCGCTCATGGTGCTCACGGTGCCGGTGTATATGTCGCTAAAACACGTGGTGCTGTACACACAGCCCCATTGGCTGGTCACATTGCCTCGGCTACATCAGTTAATGTAGCCCCAGCTCCAGGCACGCATTAAATTGCTCCAAATAACAATCGAAAAAAAGGCAACGAAATCCCGCTAAAATAAAAGACTCACAACTCTATCTTTAGTAATTTAAGTGCTTATTTACGGTGCACACTCAACTTCAATGCAACATCAGATGGTTACAATTTGACAAATCCTCTGTTCTGTTTTAAGTCCAACAACAATCAACATAAACTTTAGATGTAAACGAACTTTTTGTTATCTGTTCTGTATCCACAACTGTTTTCTATGTCTATGTCTCTTCAGCTGTTTCTTTCTTCATCTATCATTTTAATTAACTGTTAATATTGTGTAGGATTGCAGAAATATCAACGAATATGACAAATACTTAATAGTTTCTAAAAGAAAAAATAAATAAAAAAAAACTATAAAATAAAAAAAGTTTTTAATGTTTTATTTATCGTATCTCTCTCTCTCTCTCTCTCTCTCTCTCTACACAGAAAAAAGTATTCACCAATTAATGTTTTTACTTAAGAATTTAATTGATATAATTATATTTTTAATTTTATTAATTAATTTAATTAAAATATTGTAATACTGCCAGAAAAAATTTACATTGAAACCAAGTATTTGGGTGTCAGATTTTTTTACAATATTTGCACCTTTTTTGGCTTTTCTGTGTACCGGAACAGGAAATTCTTCGAAACTATCGAAGCGAAAATCAGCAACAGTAGGAACAGCTCTTCTACCACTACGTAACATGCTAGGCTGTTCTTCGACCAGTTTTTGAGCAGATGGTCGCCCTAGAGACCATTTATTTCTAAGGACAAAAAGTCCAGAAATCTGGAACCCATTCAAGCTGAGATCTTGGCGATCCTCAGCGCCACGAAACTGGTGGTCAGGAATGTAGCTGAAGGTGGGACGGTAACCTCCTATGTCGACAGCCAGGCAGCACTAAAAGCTTTGAATGGACACAATGTCAAATCGAAACTTGTTAGTGACTGGAGAGCCCTCAACTTCCTTATAGACAAATATAGCGTGAGACTATGTTGGCTTCCTGGCCATAGCAGAGGGAAATAAAATTCCCCATGAGCTGGCAAGAATAGGGTCGGCTTTAGATGAGGGAATGTGTGACAAATCGGTGAAACTACCGATAAATCATTACTACAGGGAACTTAGTAATTGGGTGGAGAGAAGGACCAACAGTTCATGGCTAAATAGGGAGGATTGTAGGGAAAATTTGACTCAAGAAGATCCAAACTGCTACTTGACATGGATAGTTAGGCGATGCAAATCGTTATATGCACGTTGACTGGTCCCTATTCGGTCATAGTAAGAAAAAGCATTTGGGAAACTGGCACTCCAGATTTCTGTAGAATGTGCGACGATGAAGAGCAACCAGAAACCACTGAACATATCGTGCCATAACCTTAAAAAAGCTTAAGCGCCATAGATTTGGAATCTAATTTTCTAAACAAAATCTATAATTTGCGATCGTAAGTGAACAAAAAAATGAAGACCGAAAAATCTGTTGTTTAAGTTTTTTTTTTGGCGGTTATGGGTCGATATTATCTGTCACTGCCCAAAGAAGCAATGTCATGGTCTTAAATGGCTGAGCAGATGTTCGCATGAGTGCATTACTGATATTGAGAAGTGTAGTATATCAGGGGCTTTATCATAGGAATTCAGTGGCTTAATGACGGATAATATTGTCTCTTTTGGGTACAAAGGGGGGTTACAATGGGCATCACAATGGACCTAACTAGGTCTCTGAGTGGATATGAGTTTTTAACAGCACCCTTCTTAACCTAACCTAAGCTAAGCAATGACCTTTTCGGGCGTGTCGTTGTCTCAACCAAGAGTTGCATTTAGGTACCCTATGCTCCAGTTATAAACGCAAATTAGATATCCATATGAAAATTTAACAAATTTAAAAAAAAATCTTAACTTAAGATCTTCCTAAAACATGAAATATGTATGTTAAATTGAAAAAAAAAATATTTTTTATTACTTAATTACCAAAAAATTTTTTTTTTAAATTTTGAATACCTGGAACCATAATTTTGATTTTTCTGGTTTTTAATACTAATTTATTTTTTTTTTTAAAATATAGACTCTATTTAATAACCAGAGAAATAATTAGTTTTATTTAATTGGTTTTACATGCCAGAAAAAATTTAAGTTTTCCAGGCCTGGAGCTGCAAAAGTTTTGTTTTTTATTTTTTTAATTTCTTATACCAAACTTTTTCTATCTCAAACATAAATTGTATTTAATTTGTAAGCAAAAAGAAAAAAGCTAATTAGACCTAGTTACTTGTACATACTAAAAAAAATCCAACCCTGGAATGATTCTTTTAGGTTTGTTTGATTTCTTATACCAATCCAGTTCTTTAAAAATATTTTAAATATAACATATTTAAAATATAGGGAACAAAGAAAAAAGGAAATAAGATAAAAATTAGTTTTATTTTAGTACTTTAGTATCCAAAAAAATTTAAAATTTTCCAGCTCTGGAGCTGTAACTTTTATTTTTCTATACCAAACTTTTCTTTCCCAAACATGAAGTATATATAATTTATAGAGAAAAAGAAAAAAATTAATTAGACCTAGTGGCTTTTATATAGCACAAAAAGTGAAAGTTTCCCAACCCTGGTATCACGCTTTTAGATTTTTCTTATTTCTTATACCAATCTATTTTTTTAAGAATATAAAGTATGTTTAATATAGAGAAAAAAAGGAAAAATTACTTTTTTTGTTACTTTTATATAACAAAAAAAGCTAAACTTTTCCAACCCTGCCTTTTTTTATTTATTTTTATATTTTTAATGCCAATTTTATTGGTACTGAAATATAAAATAAGTTTATTTAACAAAGAAAAAAAAAATAGTTATAGCTAGTTATTTTATATGGCAAAATAAAGTTTAAGTTTTCCAGCTCTGAAATAGATTTTGCTTACCGAAGTTATTAGATTTTCTGGGAGCTTCGAAAAACTGATTTCACGTACAGACAGACGGATGGACGTACGGACTGACGGACATCGCTTATTTGTCTTCCCTATTTTGGTTGGTATTCTTGCAATTATTTCTTATTAATAGCAAAATAATTAACCCACTTTTTCTGAATCGACTTTTTTCAAAGTTTAAATTCAAAATTTTTTTCGAATGTTAAAATGTTTGTTTCTAATCCGTAATAAGTTTCGTTTTCTAAATGGAACAATATTTCACTTCTCCTCCATTACCAGAACAGTGGGCCATGGTTGTTAAAAAATCGAAATTTTTAATTTTCAAATTTAGCAGATATTTTTAGCTCTTGGATAGAAAAATTCACTTGCAAGAAATCTTTTTTTTATATCAGATCAAAAGGTTTAAATATATATAGTCCAAATTCCAGACTTAAGCTCTGTGATACCTGCTCAAATGTTGTATGAAATCATAACAATGGAACGGCCTGTTTAGAAACTGCAGAATAATTGGCATTTTTATACCCTTTACCAACAAAAATGGTAAAAGGGTATATATAGGTTTGTCATTCCGTTTGTAATTTCTATAATATCAATAAGCGACACATAAAATATATATATTCTGGATCCTTATGCATAGGGAAGACGAATAAGCGATGTCCGTCTGTCCGTCTGTCCGTCTGTCCGTCTGTCCGTCTGTCCGTCTGTCCGTCTGTCTGTACGTGAAATCGGTTTTCCGAAGCTCCCAGAAAAGCTAGAGACTTCGTTCTTGGACTGGTGTGTCAGAAATTTTCCAAAATAGATTGGTATTGAAATTCAGCAAAATCGACCAGACGATTGCAGAGCTGGAAAACGTAAACTTCATTTTGCCATATAAAAGTAACTACCGAAAACAAATTTTTATTTTTTTTTAATAAATGTACATATTTTACACTTCAGTACGACTAAAATTGGAATTTTAAATTAAAAAAATATAAAAAAATTAAAAAGACGTTTCCAAGGGTGGAAAACTGTAACTTTTTGTGTTATGTAAAATTAACTATGTCTAAAACTATATTAGTATTTTCTCGAGAACCGTACGAGCTACAGACCTGAAATTTGGACACAGTGTGTAGACCTTTGGCCGCTACAACAACAAATACATGAGAATTGGAAATTAAAGGGTGTTCCAAAACGAGCAACGAAAAATTTTAAAATCCCATGTAATATACATACAATTATATGTATATACACTTTTTATACAGACTACAAAAATTAACACTAAAATTTCCAAAAATTTAAATTAAAGGGTGTTCCATCAGTTAATGCACTTTTGACTATGCAATTTTGACAACTGCTGTATCTTGGAAACCATAAGAGCAAAACTCTTGAAATTTTCAAAAACGGTAAAACTAAAAAATCAAAAAATTACAAAATCGCCAAACTGAAAAAAATCGCCAAAAACAAAAAAAAATCGCCAAAACGAAAAAAAACACCAAATTAAAAAAAATTTCTAAGACGAAAATAAATCGCATAAAACGGAAAAATTGCTAAAATGAAAAAAAATCGCCAAAATGAAAAAAAAATCGCCAAAATGAAAAAAAATCGCCAAAATGAAAAAAAAAATCGCCAAAATGAAAAAAAATTCCAAAACGAAAAAAAATCGCCAAAATGAAAAAAAAATGCCAAAACGAAAAAAAAACCTAAAAAACAGAAAAAATCGCCAAAATGAAAAAAAAAATCGCCAAAATGAAAAAAATCGCCGAAATGAAAAAAATCGCCAAAACGAAAAAAACTCCAAAAAACAGAAAAAAATCGCCAAAATGAAAAAAACCAACAAAAAAATCGCTTATATAAAAGAAACCCAAAAACTGAAAAAAATCGCCAAACTGGAAAAAAAATCTCCAAACTGAAAAAAAATCTCCAAAATGAAGAAAAGCCCAAAAACAGAAAAAAATCGCCAAAAAGACAAACATTTGTAAGCGTGACAACCGCAAGCATTTTATTTGCAAAGAGTGCATTCATTAATCAGGAATTTTTAGCTTTTTGCAAATAAAAAATTTATTCACCGCTTATACGGCAAAATTCTCTATTTGTAATATTTTTATTTGCGGATAAGTCATCCGTGTAAACGTAGTAATAGTTCGTTAGGTTTGTGTATTTGGTAAGTTTAAATAATTCATTTTCGTGTAAACATATCGAGCTTAAAAAGGTTTAGCTTTTTCAATAATTTCTGTTTCAAATTAACTGATATGAAAAATTTTCGTGTGATAAATTTTATATACAGATTTCATGTTGTCGAAAAATTATCTATTACAGATTATTGCTTGAACCTAAGACTAAACTATTTGTTAGGGCTAAATGTATGTATGCCAATAGAAGAATATACATACATTTATGAGAAACTTATTAAAACCAAATAATAAAAGACGAAATTATTTTTATATAATATTTTTTTTTCGTAATTTTATTCCATTTTTTACATAAAATCACTTACTTAAATTTAAAGAAAAAAAAACCAGAGTTTTTCTTCTAGATCTCGGAGATATTTAAAAATTTTTTTGTTTGATTTTTTCTTTAAAATTTTTATGTTGTTGCATTTCTATACAATATTTACAGTTAAAAAGTAAAGAAGATAGATACAAGTAGAAAGATAAAGATATAAAGTGAAGAATTTGCAGATAGAAAACTAGAGGCTTAAGTTAGAGTAAAAGTTGTTGTTGAAGGCTTGCCTGCTGATTGACTTGGTGTACAGGATTAGCTGGAATATAAAACCGAAATAGTGATATCCTTGTAGATGTTAAAGGATAAAATAAAAATATTTGCAGACGTGAGTTGTTGTAATAAAGATGTTGAACGAGTGTGTGCTAGAATGAAGAATCAATAGTTGGCTGCCAAAAGCTGGAAACTCTTAAAGCTGAAAAAAATTGAAGGAAGTTGAAAAGGCATAGATTGGAGAGACTAAAGGATTCTACTGTGAAGAAAGCGGGATATTCAAGGGATAATGTAACAGGTTTAACTTAGAACTAGTTTGGCATGATGTGTCATCAGATTGGGTGTGTTGAACAGTTTTGGCTGAGAAATTAATGCGTGCCTGGAGCTGGGGCCACATTGACTGATGTAGCCGAGGCAATATGACCAGCCAATGGGGCTGTATGAACGGCACCACGTGTCTTGGCCACGTATACACCGGGACCGTGAGCACCATGAGCAAGACCGAGGCCAGCATGTCCAGGTCCTTGAGCTAGGGAAATGCCGGGAATAGCATGACCACCCCACAAACCATGACCAGCTAAAGGAGCACCCCAGGGTCCAGCCCAACCACTGTGGTCAACAGCAGCATGACCACCCCAATGACCAGCCCAACCACTGTGGTCAACAGCGGCATGACCACCCCAATGACCCAATGGCGCTCCCCATGGTCCAGCAGCGTGAACGGCGGTGGAAACATATGAGACACCAGGAGCATGATGGGCAATTAGAGATGACTGTACACCGACGGCAAGAGCCAACATGACTACGGCAAATACGAACTGCAAGAGTGAAAAGAAAAAAGTTAAGTTTGTTATAAAAAAATTTCATTATAAATAAATTAAGAGATAAGACTATGTTGCATATGAGACCTTAAATACATTGATACACACTTCACACTTATCAAGTTTCATTGCAGATATTTTAGTGAAATTACATATGTACATAAATATTCATTTATTTGTATGCATTCATGCATATGTTTATTAATTAATTCTCTAAAACCACTTTTAGTAATATTGAGCTTTTGCCTACAAATCGTCGGTTGGTTTTTGGTTTGCGGCACAGTGTATTCAAAATACATTATGTCTGCAGCAAACCAGAAACCAATCGACGAAATACCAAACAAGCTTTCAAATTGTTCGAGAATTCTTGACTGAGTCTGGACAGGGATTGAACTCGGACTCCCGAAAACCGTCATTTACTTTGTAGTAAAAGCATTTGCTACTTTAGCCAACAGCACCATTATTTGGTGCTGTTGAAAATTGAAAATTGAATAAATTTTTCAATTTTCGTATAATCGAGTCAAATTTTAAATTTATTTATCATCGAATAATATTTATTCGAATTAAATTAATAAGAATAAAAATTTGAAACATAATGCAATAATCGTAGAAAATTTATACGAGTAAACGGGTAAAACTTATATGAAATATATTATGAACTGGATTCGAATAATTGAATAAAATTTATTCGAGTATACGTTTAAAAATTAATAAATTTTATACCACTATTCGTACTTTTTTACAATGAATAAAACTTTTAAATCACAAAAAAGGTTTTTAGTTGTTTTTTATGCAAACAATTGAATAAATTTTTAAATTTTGGTATAATCGAATAAATTTTAAATTTATTAACAATCGAATAACATTTATTTGAACATTTCAATAAAATGAATAGGAATTAAAATATCAAAGCGGATAAAACTTATAGGAAATATATTATAAACTTTATTCGAATAATTAAATAAAATTTATTCGAATAATCGTTTAAAAATTACTAAATTTTATACCACTATTCGTATAACTTTTATTTTAATAATCGAGTTAAGTTTATTACAAAAAACCAAATAAAATTTGTTCGATTACTTGAATAAATATATTTTATTTTAGCAATTTTAAGAGCGAATAACTTGTAAAAAGTTTAGCTTTCATCTTTTAAATAAGCTACATACTGTTTAGTTTTTCGTATAAAGTCGCTTATTGGTTTTTCATTCGATTAAAATTTATGCACATACCTTTTTAAAATTTTTGAAAAAACTGTTTTTCAACTTATTCGAATAATTTTTCACTCGAGTAATTTCGTTCGAATAACAGTTTGTTCGATTATTTACGAAAAAAAACTAAAAGGGTGCTTATTACAACAATTTTGAACTTCGAAATTTTGAGTATTTTCGAAAATTTGTATTTAAATTTTCTTAAACGTTTTTTTATTATAAAGTTATTAATATTAGTCGAATAATTTTGCACTCGAGTAATATTATTCGAATAAAACTTTTTTCGATAATTCAAGGAAAAAAAAATAAAAAGGCGCTTAAAAAAATTTCGATTATTTTCGAAAATTTTTTTGAGTATTTTCGGAAATATTGATTTACATATCCTTAATCGTTTTTTATACAAATTATTAACTTTATTAAAGAAATGGCCAATATTTTCGAAAACATTTTCGAGTATTTTCGAAAAATTTCTTTTACAATTTTTTAATCGTTTTTTTATACGAATTATTAATATTAGTGGAATAATTTTTCACTCGAGTAATTTAATTCGAATAAGAATTTGTTAAATTATTCAAGAACAAAAAAATCAAAAGATTCTTATTAAAAAAAATTCGATACTTTCGAAAAAAATTTCGAGTATTTTCGCAAATCTGTATTTTACATTTTCTTGATAATTTTCTTATACGAATTATTAATACTAGTGGAATAATTTTTAACTAGAGTAATTTTATTCGAATAAAACTTTGTTCGATTATTAACGAAAAAATTAAGAAGGCACTTATTAAACAAATTTTGAATATTTTCGAAACAATTTCCGAGTATTTTTGGAAATTTTTATTTAAATTTGCTTAATTGTTTTTTATAAAATTATTAATATTGATGGAAAAATTTTGCACTTGAGTAATTTTATTCGAATAAAAATATATTTAAAAAGTTTATCATTAAAGTTTATTAAGAAGGCTCTTTCTAAAAAATTTCGAATATTTTGGAAAAAAAATTTGGAGTATTTTCGAAAATTTTCATTTACATTTTCTTAAGCGTTTTTTATACGAATTATTAACATTAGTGGGATAATCTTGCGCACGAGTAATTTTCTTCGAATAAAAAAAATTAAAAAGGCGCTTATTAGAAAAATTTCGAATATGTTCGAAAAATTTTTGGGTACATATTTCCGATAATTTTCATTTACATTTTTTTAATCGTTACGAATTATTAATATTAGTGGAATAATTTTTTACTCGAGTAAATTTATTCGAATATAACTTTGATCGATTATTCAAGAAAAAAATTAAGAAAACGCCTATTAAAAAAATTTCGAATGGAATAATTCTTCACTCGAGTAATTTTATTCGAATAAAACTTTGTTCGACTATTCAAGAAAAAAATTTAAGAAGGCGCTTATTAAAAAAATTTCGAATGTGTTTCCAAAAATTTTCGAGTATTTTCGAAAATTTTTATTTAAATATTATTAATCATATTTTTATACAAATTATTAATATTAGTGGAATTTTCTAAAAAAAAGTATTTATGTATTTGTTGTTTTTCATTGTACTTTTAAGATAAATGTGAGGTCTTATTTCCTTAAAATAAAATTTTTGGAATATTAAATCCATTTTTTAGGGTTTCGTACACCAAAGGTGAAAAGAAACCCTATTGTTTTCGCTACGCTGTCCGTCACAGGGAATTTTCTCGAGAACCGTAAGAGCTATGGACCTGAAATTTGTACACAGTGTGTAGACCCTTGGCCGCTACAACAACAAATACATGAGAGTTGGAAATTAAAGGGTGTGCCAAAACGAGCAACGAAAAATGTTAAAATCCCATGTAGTATACATACAATTCTATGTATATACACCTGAAATTTGTAAGGTTAATGTGTTTTATACAGACCACAAAAATTAACACTAAAATTTAAAAAAATTTTAATTAAAGGGTGTACCATCAGTTAATGTAATTTTGACTATGCAATTTTGACAAATTTTACCAAATTAAGTAAGAGCAAATTTCGTGAAATTTTCAAAAACGGTAAAACAAAAAATCCCAAAATTATAAAATCGCCAAACCGAAAAAAAAATTGCCAAAATAAAAAAAATCGCCAAAACAAAAAAAAGCACCAAATTAAAAAAAAGTTCTAAATCGAAAATAAATCGCGAAAAACCGGAAAAATCGCCAAAATGAAAAAATCGCCAAAATGAAAAAAAGTCGCCAAAATGAAAAAATCGCCAAAATGAAAAAAATCGCCAAAATGAAAAAAATCGCCAAAATGAAAAAAAAAATCGCCAAAATAAAAGAAATCGCCAAAATGAAAAAAATTGTTAAAATTAAAAAAAAATCACCAAAATTAAAAAAATCGCCAAAACGAGAAAAATGCGAAAAATAATAAAAAAAAATTATTTCAGCTGAAAAAACGTAAAAAACACTGTATTAAAAAATGCTCAAAGCCCAACGTACGGAACCCTTCGTGCGCGAGTCAAAGTCGCACTTTACTGAATTTTTTTAAGTTACAATACTAAATTTTAAGTCTTGTTATTTCGACGCTTATATTCGTTGCTCTTTAGGTCTTACTACCTAAAGGAGGAAGCTTGAAATATTTGAAGTTTTTTATATACAAAAATGTCCTGTTGTGACTTAAATATGTACACATGTGTTATTAAAAAGTAAAATAGTAGAAATTATTTATTCTGCAAACTTCTGCCACTAACATGATAACATGGTTTACTAAAGAGCTCATGAACTTTTGAGCTGGTTGTCCTTTGTAGAAACTCTTTTAAAAAATTTATATAATAATATTTATTTCATAACACATTTATTCTTAATTTATACCTTTATGCACACACACACACACACACTTTATTTTCGAACAGCAATAAATAAAATAGTTTACCTTCATGTTGTTGAAAGGATTTAAGGAAGAGAAGTTGGAAATTTGAAGAAATAAAAACTGTTTGCAATAAACTTTAAAACTGTTGTTCTATGGCTGCTTTTCGATTTGTTTCTGAATTTGTTAAACGAATTAAACCAACTTTTATACTAAAATTGTAACTGAATCGAGTTGGGAGTTGAATGAAGTATGTATTTCATATTGTTTATGGTGTGTGGCAGGCAGACACTTGCAATTTGGCCGCACCAAAAAACCTATAAAAATAACAACACTAACAAGAAATTAAAGCAACAAATTTATTTGTACGAGTATGTACTTCGATACAATTTAAATTTGTGATGAAATATAAATAATAACAAAAATAACATTAAACGCAGCACCTCCATCAAGAGCAAATAAATTGTTTGTGTCTAGAATAGCCAATAAAAGCAACATTTAGTGGCATGCATGTGTATGTATGTATGTGCCACAAAATATAAATATTAAAGAACAACTAAATATTTTAAAATCAATATGGGCAAAAGCATAATTTGTAATTTATTTGTAGCAAAAAAACAAAATATTAAGAGTCATTATTTTATTTTTTTTTTATTTTAAAATTAATTTAAGAGAAGTGTTAATAAATTTTATACTTATAAAAACATGGGAATCGTTTAACCTTGAAGTTTACTCCTGAAATCTCCCACTAAGCTATAGATTTCGGCTAAATTTATGGCATCCGATACAAATAGTGTCTATAAGTCCATAAAAATCAGTGAATATCTAGAAAGGATTTGTCAAGGACTTTTGAGGTTATAAGCAAAAAAAAAACGATTTCTCAGAAACTTTTCTTCAACGAATCACTCGATTTTAGTCAAAGTGGTAGCAATCAACATGCCTTTTAGAAGTTAATAGCTGAATAGATTTTAAGTATGATCAACTTTGCAGCTTGCGTAGATCATCAGATCAGTTCAATTTCCCATTTTCCTGTAACTTGGTGTTGATCGCTTTCAAATATTTCAAAATTGCACTTTCAGGAAAGCCACAGATAGTTTATTACAATTTTTTGTTATGAACCAACGATGCTGCCATAAATGCGATCTTAATTTTTTAGCTCTATCCGACGGTGCCTTCTATTGTTTAGTGGGGCCTAAAGTACCCGAGACACAGTGGGGATTTTGTAAAAAAAAATTGAAATAATTATACAGTTTCTAAAATTTCATACAGAATTTGAGGAGGTATCACAGACCTTAAATGATCAAACAGAATTACGGCATAAAAACATTTTCCATACAAACTGACACAAAAACGAAGACCTAATGATCAAACAGAATTGCGGCATAAACACATTTTCCATACAAATTTACACAAAAAAAAAAAACAGCACCAGAAAGCAGTCGATAGATAGAATTTATTTTATTTTGACAACGTTTTTTCTTATGCTCTCACATATTCTCTCAACAATGCTACCATACTTTCAATAAATTTCATATATTTTGTGAACAAAACTACAAAGAAAAATAAGCACAAAAGAAAAGGAAACAAAAATTAGAGAGCATATGAAGTTACTGCCGTAGATTTTATTATGGGCTTTGTTAATTTGACAGCGATTTTTCCTGAAGTTGCGGACTTATTCTGTTTGATCATTAAGTCTGCAATTTGGACTATATACCTTCAAAGGAGGCAAAGCCACAAAACCCCAAAGTGGGCAGCCTAAGATCAATATTTTCGGCTGAAAATTCTCGTTTAAGTGGAAAATTATGCATTCAATACACAAAAAGTAAGAACAAATGGAATTTCCTTTTAAGTTCCCGGCAATTCGCCAAAAAAAAAATCGCAAAATCGCAAAAATGGGATTTTTTCAGTACTTTTGCTGTATTTTTGTTATCTTTCGCTGGGCGCAGATAATATATTTGGAAATATTTACAAACATAATATGTCTTAAGATGAAATGATGCATTTTGTGGTTCCAGCTTTGGAATTTGAAGAAAAAAGGCATACAATTTGCTATACACATATATAACAAAAATAAGTCTATTTCGAAACGATCTGGTTCCTTCAATAATGAACATTTTGAACAAAAAACTTCTGGCATCTCCTTAAATGCTGTTTGACGTTTCATAGCAATCAGACAGCTAGTTTCGAAACTGCAGAATAATTTCCATTTTTTTTTACAAAATTTTCACTGTGTATCGGGTACTTTAGGGCTCACTAGGCACCAGAAGCAGTGTTTGAAAAACTGCCAGCAAAAAAAACAGCAATAGCACTAAAAATTTTGCTTTTGCTGTGCTGCAAAAAGTTTATTTATTTTTTTAAGCTTTTGTTGGTGTGCTGTACTATGCTGCGCACATTTCTGCACTTAAGTCACGGCACAGCTACACTGTGCGTTGCTGATGACTGTTCTGTTGCTTTAACTTCGAAATTCCAAACAGTTCAGTCAAAGCACAGTTTCAAAAGCTCGTGGTACTTTTTATGCTTTAACTGCCACAGGTATAAATCATCGTTTGTTTGTTGTTATTGTTGTACTTAATGGGTTAAGAAGCTTAGCCTAGCTAAAACAAGGCGACAGCAAAATCAACAGTCAAATTTTGTGTGCTGTTGGTGTTGCTTTGGCTTTAGCTGCGAAGATCTTCAGAGCACAGCAACAGTTAAGTTAATTTTTAGGGTTCCGTACACCAAAGGTGAAATGGAACCCTATTGTTTTCGCTACGCTGCCCGTCTGTCCGTCTGGCCGTCTGTCCGTCTGTCCGTCTGTCCGTCTGTCCGTCTGTCGGTGTCCGTCACAGGGTATTTTCTCGAGAACCGTAAGAGCTACGGATCTGAAATTTGGACAGATTGTGTAGACCCTTGGCCGCTTCAACAACAAATACATGAGAGTTGAAAATTAAAGGGTGTGCCAAAACCAGCAACGAAAAATGTTAAAATCCCATGTAATATACGTACAATTGTATGTATATGCACTTGAAATTTATAAAGTTAGTGTATTTTAATACAGACTACAACAATTAACACTAAAATTTAAAAAATTTTAATTAGAGGGTGTACCATCAGTTAATGTAATTTTGACTATGTAATTTTGATAACTTGCTGTATCTTGGTAAGATAACCGTAAGAGCAAACTTCTTGAAATTTTCAAAAACGGTAAAACAAAAAAATCTCAAAATTATAAAATCGCCAAACCGAAAAAAATCGCCAAAATCAAAAAAAAAAAATCGCCAAATCGAAAAAAGCACCAAATTAAAAAAAATTCTAAATCGAAAATAAATCGCAAAAAACCGGAAAAATCGCCAAAATGAAAAAATCGTCAAAATGAAAAAAATCGCCTAAATGAAAAAATCGCCAAAATTAAAAAAATCGCCAAAATGAAAAAAATTGCCAAAATGAAAAAAAAAAAATTGCCAAAATGAAAAAAATCGCCAAAATGAAAATAAAATCGCCAAAATTAAAAAAATCGCCAAAACGAGAAAAAAGCGACAAATAATAAAAAAAAATTATTTCAGCTGAAAAAACGTAAAAAACCCTGTATTAAAAAAAATGCTCAAAGCCAACGTACGGAACCCTTCGTGCGCGAGTCAAAGTCGCACTTTACTGAATTTATTTTTTTGTTTAACAGCACAGTCGACAGTCGTTTGTTTGTTTGTTTGTTTTGTTTTAAGCTTTCGCTTTGCTGTTGGCCTTTAAACTTTGGACAGTCACAGCACAGCCAAAGCAAATGAAATAAAAAAATGTAAATACTTTCAAACGCTGCCAGAAGGCACCGTCGGATCGAGCTAAAAAAATTAAGACCGCAGCAAACCTCATATTTTAGATAGCGCACATATTAAGAATTACAAACATTAAACAAAATCCCATACAATCTGCTACCAGTCTAGTGACAATGTTTTGTAAAAAGGAGGCTACTTGCCCTTTTATTTCTCAGAAACTTTTGATAAATTTATCTTTACCTAGCCAACGAATATTATTGTGTTGCAGTACGTCAGAATATGCTGAACCGCATCTCTGTCCATTAGATCTTTCAGATAAGCCACTGCACTGATAAGATATTAAGCCAGAATTCTTATCTCTGATTCATATCTCGATTGTGTTAAATAAATGGTGGTAATAAATAATATATAAATTATTATTTTTTAAATAAATTTTTATATCTATTTTTCATCATTTTTGGTCAATACCTGATTAATTTAGTAACGAAATCTTCAGACAAAAATATACCTTATAATACATATCATATATCCTTAGAAAATTTTAATATGTATTGGCATGCTTTTTCTTGGGAAATACACATGGTGAAAGTGGTCTAATTCATATAAATTTTTGCTTCAAAATATTAATAAATATCAAATAAACTTATACTAATCGTGATTAAAACAACTCTAAATTAAAATGTTGCACAATATAAAAATATGTTTTGAATTATTCATATGTAATCTACTAAATACCCCGAAACAATAAATATATGACTTAGATCACTTTCATAATTATGGGATTTCAAAAAAATAATGAGTTAGGGCCTTTCTATATCAATGTAAGGATATGTTTGTGTGGCCAATAAACAATTTAGCATACAGGTTCTTAAAATTTAAAATTTTCCAATTACAATGTTGCCGTAACCTCTCACCGCACCATACCGCCCCAGTCAGTAAGTCAGTCAGTCATACGTACATTCAGCCATTCATCCATGATAAAATTGAATTGAAATAAATTTAAATGAATGTGGTTTCTGGTATTTGTTTGTTTTATTAAAAAAACATTTTTCCATACTCGTATTTAAGGCCCCACCCCCATTTTTTTTTGGCCAACTTTTGGGTGTAATTTCATAATTAAAGTTGTTTGTACTTAATAAAAATTATTTGTAATCATATTTAATACTTGCATACATAAATTCTTACACTATCGATAAAATATTTCGAAATGTTGATTGAGTTGTTTAAATTTTAATTATTTTTTTATAGTCCGTGGAGAAAATAAATGTAGTTATTAGTCGGCTTTTATTTCTATGAAGGGCGGCTGGTAACGTTGACATTGGAAAAGAGCAAAAATATATTCGTATTTATTTGCTCAAAGACTCAATTTAAGTCAATTATTGTTACACATCAGATGAAGAATCCCTAATGTAAATGCCTTCTCAGGGAAAAGCTAAGAGTGACTGTGTATTTTCTTTGAATGTTTTTGGATCAGCAGCAGCGGCCACTAAATATACGAACTAAAGTCCTGGACAAGACCATTTGCCAACACTGTTGGCAAGACATTTGTTTCAGTTGTTTGTCTTACCAACAGTGTTGCTTAGCGTTTGTTTTAGAATATTTCGTTGTAGTAAAGCTTTTGAAAAATCTCTCATGTCTTGAAAGTTCTTACAAATGGTCTTGTGCAGGACCTTAATTCGAGCATATGCCTGATTTTATCTTTTTCTTCTTGTTGATCCTAGTTATAAAATTGATATAGTAGATATTACCCAGCAGAGTACTTTCAACCACTCCAGCTGCTGCCTCCAATCCTAGAAGTTACCTTTCATATTATAAACTAGCGTCTGCTTAGTTCAGAAGTTATGAAATGTGTAAACCTGTCCTTTATTTCTGCAAAGAGATAGTTTACGATTGTCTTGAAAGACTTATAGGCTATACACTTATGAGTGGTCCAAAATAACTCAATGTCAAGTAGTTTTGGGGTTTAATCCCATGTAGGGAAAATTTGGATTGTGTAATGTAGCCATAGGACATCCTAATGTTAAATATATCTGGGCTTCCCCACAGGCTTGTTAAGAAGTTAAACCTTTCGCGCAGTTTCAAACATATTGGCTAAAATATGGTGTAATGAAATCAAAATAAAAGTAAAAGTTTTTTTATTACAGCAATCAGTCTATCATCCTTACAATTCTGAAAAGAAACCATCGGTATCTTGATTAAATTATCCCTCATATCATATAATTTATCAAAAGTTTAGGATGCATAGAAAGAAAGGAAATTCCGCCTAAATTGCATTACATTACTTGCACAGAGAAAAAACTGCCTCATAGAATCAAGAAAATTTTCCCTATGAAACGTTTTTATGCTAAGAATCGAAGATTTGTTCATTGGGATTCCTTATAGTTTTTATGTGGTAAATCTTATTAATTTTATCAAGAAGAAAACCACATAAAATCAAGAAGAAATCTTATTATTTACAACTTTTTTTACTCGATTTCCGTTATTTTTGGCAGAAAAAAACAATCCATAGCGAAAAACTTCTTGATTATATTATGGTTTCTTATAAATTGTAAACTATAAGGATTTCTTATTGATTTTTTAAAAAGGTGTTCTTCTTGATTTTATTAGGTTCCTATATGATTATATGTAAAGCATCTTGTTGATTTTTAATAAGGAAATCTTCTTGATTTTATGCGGTGTCTTGTTATTTCATATCTATAAATAGACATAGAGAAAATTTTTTTATGATCTTTTCCATTTTTGTATAAGAATTTTTGCACAATAATTTCAGTGGTTATTCAGGCTGCTTGTTAGCATATTGGTTAGAGTGCTTGTCTATCAGTCAGAAGTTTGCTGGTTCAATACTTGGTGCGTAAGTTAGTTAAGAATATAACCTAATGTGTATGTATGTATGTATGTAAGCATGTATAAATAAATAACATCTACAGTATACTACATACATACATACTTGTATATGGTATAGAATTTAAATAAAAATATATAAGTACAGAGAATAAAGACGCAATTGTTTTCTATTTTTTATGAGGTCACCTAATAAAAACAAGAAGGAAACCTAATGGAAAAAATTAATAAGATAACCTCATAAAAACTAAAAGATTTCTTCTTGATTTTTTCAAAAAGGTTTTCCCTATGAAATTAATAAGATTTCCTTATTGAAAAAAAAGTAGGCACTGTTTTCTCTATGTGATCACTCACTTAAGAAAATTGCCTGAACTATGCTATAGTCGCATTTCCAGGGAAATATTAAACCTGAATCAATCATTGCTACTATGAGACAACTAGATATTGATCCAACAATAATTTGATTTGTATAAAAAAGCTTTAGATATAAGCATATTAATTAAAGCGACTCCAGTTTATCCAAAGTAGAAGTTAGAATGCTCATGAACCTCAATATAAACACTCTGCTCAGAGCCATGAAAAGAACGTGCTACAAGACTATAGCGTATGCGCATGATGTGGCAGTAGCAATCTTCGCTAAGCATCGAATTATACGCACTTAGGTTTTGGAAACTGATCGAGATATTTTGTTAGAATGGTTTCAGAACACAGCGTTGCGAGTAATTCCAACCAAAACCAAACTGTTACTATTCACTAAAATATATGAAGCCCCTTAACTTTTTGCACTCAGAATTAGAGATATAACATTAAGATTACCCGCTAGGACCACATATTTTATAATTATATGTATTGGAAAATAAAATTAACTGAATCTCGAATATTCAATCCACAACCTGAAAAATCCGAACATGTTAAAATGATATCGAACAAAATTCCAAAATATTCAAATGGAGTTTATATGGAAATAATTTAAAATTTAAATAGTGCCCAACACTATAGTTTTGTAAAAAGCCACTCGGTATATGCTGGAGTATAATCTCCAAAAACGTATACTGGAGACACGACTTTGTTAAAAAAAAACCAATTCTAGTCTATTAGGAGATATTTGGTGCTCAAAGCTTGAGAAGAAAAGTCACCAATACAAGTGTGAAAGTGCAATGAGAATATTTGCGATCATGATAGAATCACTCTCTCTTAGCTTGATTGGTTACCAGCAGCGACGCATTAAAAAAAATTGAATTATGGTAATGCAATGATTTTAACATGCAGTTCATTATGCAATATCTAAACTTATATCCGGATCACGTTTGTGATGATCATTCCAGATCGAAAAGTATAACAATATGGTATTTATTTTCTGGAGAAATTTGACTAAATATTCACCAACGGTCTCAAATGACTTAATAGGGTCAGTTACATTTAACGCTGTCCCCATAAAATACCCAATTGTTGTAGCACTAACTTTGTAACCTTAAATTTTGTGTCACGGCAAATGGCCGCTTATTATTTTTAAAGAATACGATTGGCGTATTTCGACTACGCCTAGTACTAGATGAAAGAAAATGTTGCGGTATTATTTAATCTAGTCTAGTACTAGGCGTAGTCAAAATACGTCAACCGTAATCAGGTTGATTGATGGAAAGGACGAACAGATGTCCTTGCGAAGGACACTAACACTAAATAATCAATGAAAACAACCTAGATGACAGTGGACCAAACACAAAGAACGTTGATGGTGAATGTGCAGTGACCTTCGAAAACAGCTAGTTGTTCCGTTCTACTAGTGTTTGTCAAAATTTAACTTTGCTGTTCTTTGTTCATTAATAATTATCACATGTAATTTGGCTTACAAAGCGATACGAACTTTAGCCTGATCTAATCATAAAATTTTTATTATATTATCAAAAGTAAAACAAACTCTATTGGGACGTCGGAGAGTATTGTACACCGGAAAACTGCAGTCCACATCTACTGAAGTAAAGGGAGCATATTTCTAAGATGATATTTGGATAAGCGAAAGTTCGATTTTTGAAGTATTTGAACTTGAATCTTGATTTTTTTTTATTTCTTGTACATTTGGACTATTTTAACGTTGCAAACTTTTTGATTACCTTCTGCTTCATAAGTCCAATGAAACAATTTCATTAAAATTTGTTCACAAATCTAATGATAATTTTATAAATTCAATGAAAATTTCATGAATATTGTGAAATAATTTCATTGGAATTGCTTCGTTGGTATTCTGGTTTCGTAAGAATATTTTATTGGATTTAAGACAACAATATTTTCTAATTATTAAGAAACCCATTTATATTTAAGTTATTTCATTCTTTTCATGAAATTATTTTATTGTTTCGATGAAGTTATATCACTGCATTAATTACACTGTTAAATAAATTTGATGAAGTTTTCAATAAAATAATTTTGACGAAACTGGTTTCAATAATCCAAGGAAGCGTGACGTTGGATTATTTCTTTAGATTAATGTCGAAATTCATAGAATTTATGCCAAAAATTATTTCAGTGTAGCGGAATTTACTTGTTAAATCCTTGTAGTAGTGTAATAGTTTCAGCTAAAAAATATAGTTTGAATAAAAAAGGATGAACAAATTATTTCTAGAATTTAATTAAAAATTTTTTTAACAGCAAAATATGCATTTTTTTGCAAAAATATGTAAAAATATGCACTTGCCACTAAAATATGCAAAATTATGCAACTACAAATCGATGCCAAATTAGTTAAACTTTAATAATTCGTATAGACAATAAGTCCATACCATCAGACATGCATTTGCATAAAATTCCGGCCCCTGGTTATTATTTAGTAAATCGTTTAACCTTGTTTCAACATATGAATGCCCCTAATGTTGTACAACAAGATCTTTGGCCTTTCAAATTATTTGGCGCGTAAATAATTATTTCAGTTATTTTGTTAATTTTGTTTTTAATTTAATCATTATTAATTATTTGCATTTAATATTTTACTAAGTAATTGCAGAATAATTTTTTTGTTATTAAGTTTAATTTTATTTTTTGTTTGAATTCCCAAAGTGTAAATTAATTTTAAATGAGTCTGTGTAAAAACTAAAATAATTAAAATGTAAGTGGAAGTGCTTAAAACGATGTTAATAAATGTTTTATGTTGTTTCTGGTAATTTAATATTTATTTTATTTGTATCTGTTTAATGAACTGCAGTGTTCAAGGTTTTTTTTGCGCTCGTATGTTTGTTGGGTTGCCTCTACGGGGTTCGCTTCTTTGTGTGTTTTTTTTTAATCCGCCTTATGAATTTTAATATTAATTTGTCACATTAGACTTTAAGCTAAAATTTATTTATATGTTTGTATATTTTTGTATTTCCAAGTTGCAACTAGATATTAATTTGCTGTCAAGTGTCAGCATTTGTGTCTTTCCTATTCTTCATTGAATCGATCTAAGTTGTTATTTTAAAAGTTTAGCAAATGAATGTTTTCTTTTTTTAATTTTCGCATTGAATTTATTATTGTCAATAATTTGGTTTATGAGAGTGTGTTTTGAATGTGAAAATTGCACATTTCATATGCGCTCATATAAAAAAGATGTCTATTGAAATTTGAGTAAATAGTGTTTGATTAACTAAATTTAAATTCATCAAAAATTCTTATCTATGTATTAATTATTTGTTTGTAAGATAATAATTTTATCGGCCAATAAAATACAGGAAAAAAATGGCACATGCAGTATTGATGTATTGGCAGTGCTTCAGTTTGTCATCGTCATATGACACACTATCATGGCTGCAAATCTTGGTGCTGTTTGATTTATGAAGTGTAGTTAGTGTCTTTTTAATAGGTTTGGTTGTCAACAAATAAATTGGAATTTATAATTTTTTTGTGCATATGAAATGTGTATAAAATATTTGATTAATATTCTTGTTTTAATTAATCAAAAGTTATGCCTTGTAGTTATCCAAACTTATAGGTGACCAGTGCACGCAAAGAAAAAATATGGTTGAGGTAATTATAATCAAACAGCAACATACTATGATTGAATTATATGGTTGCAGTCAAATCATATTATTGTCAATGGAAAAGCAAAGTTTAAATAATATTATTTTCTGAGCTAATAATATAATATTATCTACAAAAACAATTAACTTTGTTATACCTAATCTTATTATTGTAAATAAGACAATACTATTGTTAGATGTGACTAATATTTAATTGAGACTTACCATACCATGTTCTAATATTATAATAATATTGTTAAATATGACCATAGTATTATTTTATGTAATAATAATATTTTGTTTTTTAATCATTTATTTATTGGCAAATCTTTTGTTCAAAACAGCTGTGCGGTAAATCCGAAGTAAAAATACATTAATATTTTTGAAAGAAAATGTATGTTTGTATGTATAGAAATGTATACTTACATATATGTGTATACACGAAATACAGACACATCTGTATAAATAGATATACATACATACATATGTATATATTACTTTTATTTATCTACCCTTTTGTTTATACTTTTTTTTATTTATTTAACACCACGTGTGCACTAGCGATAGTTTACAAACGAAACACTGAACTGACAGAAGGTGTTTCGGAAAAACATTTTTTTAAAAGCTTAACATGGTATGGTTTTGGATAACATTATATTGTTATTTACATCATATTATTTTTACACAATAATACAAATTATATTGTAGTCATAAATTTTTAACGAAACTATATTGTTAAACTCTAACCATATCGCACTTTCTATGCATATAATAATGTAATTATTAAATTCAAACATTACTCTGTTTATTGTAACGAAATTAATGTTTAAAATAACAGTAACTAGTTTTCAAACGACCACACATTTGTTTCAGAGAACATAATATTGTTTTTTCAACCATTTTACAACCATATCTTTTCTTTGCGTGTTGAAATGAAATATTTACAAATCTTTTTCTGTCCCTTTTCTTTCTATTGCAAATTTTTGCGGACGTCAAATCTCATGTCGAACTGTGATGCTCAGCCATATCTTCTGGCATCGATGTTAGGGCATGGACGAAAAATTAGACACATGCAATGTTCGATACGATGCTGATACCAAGTCCAAGGCTAATGGAGTCCTCCCTTTTGTTTATTTTCATACTTTGGTTTTGAATAACAGCACTCGAAACATTTTAAGAAACTTTGTTTGAAAAAAAATAAGAATAAAGGCGACAAGGCAAAAATTGAATCTAAAATTATTCTGCTGCGTTTGCAAAAGTTTGATGTTTCCTTGCGAGCTTGCATCTTCTTATATTAGAGAAGTGCATTTGGGTGGTCGGAACTGGCAGCACAACGAATCACAAAAGTGTATTGCGGCTATGAGCACCAACACACTTAAACAACAGATTATCTCTTGTAAAATGAATGTGATTTGAATGAATTTGAATCAAACTTTTTCCATGGTGATTATACATTGGCATTCTTTTATGTATGTATGGGCACATACATATATGTGTTACCTTCTTTTGGAAAGGGTTTCCCATAGAGAGGAAATATGATGAAGTATTAAGTTATTATTTAAGGTTAACTCCTTGTACAAAAAATCTTCATATTAAATAGTCAAACAAGTTATGTTATAGTATACGATATAAAGCAAATGTGTATTTCATTTTAATTCAACATGATTAACAGCAAACTTCAATGAAAATTTTTCGTTTTCAAATAACTTTATTTTGTGCTGATTTAATATTCCAGAGCTGTTAGGCCAACATGAAGAATCACATTGAATCAAAGTTATTTCAGTTTAAAACAACGTGATTTTGTTAAAATAATATTAAATGATGTTCAAATAACACGAATA